>OZ023265.1:14553251-15753251 GCA_964006375.1 Tillus elongatus
ATTAATGTTCGCAGAGTTTCAGTTAAGTATCGCATTATTAAAGCAAAAATTAATTGAAATTATCGCAACAAAATTACGACTAATTTATTAGAAGACCGTGCATTCAACACGATACAGCACAAAATAAAAGAAAACTGTTAAATTTCACCTTTCACACTGCAAAAATTTGTAGCTAATAAGAAACGATTAATGATACCAAGTACGTTTTAGATAAAAGACAAGATAAGAAATTTAAGATAAGAGTCAGTGAAGAATTCCAGAGCAGATTATTTCGTTGTGTGCAAGTGAATGGAGAACATTTTAAACATTTATTATAAGAAAGGGACGTTTTTATTAAGTTTATTTTAGAAATTTTAATTCCAGGGTAACCTGTTTAGTTTTAATAATCCGGTATTAAATTTCCACCCTGTATTGAAAACTGTAATATTACACCATACATATGGGGTATCTCCGCATTCAGAAAAATGTGATCCATCGAATTGTGATGACGAAATGTAGGGTTGCTATTAAAAAAAAAGATAAAGTGGTGAGGGTAAAATGGTGGGAGTTTAATTTTTTAAATATGATTATAAGACAATGTTCGACAAATTAAACTTCACGTGTCTCACCATCTTCACCTCTCTAGTTTTTTTATTATTTTTATTATTTTTCCGCCTTCACCGCATAATGCTATGCATTGTAGTCTGTGCCATGGGACGCTGTGTATAAATGAAGTGCATGAAGTACAATCAAATGAAAATTGCGACAGGGTGACATCGGCTTTAAATTATGATGATGAGGTTTTCCATGGCTCATTTTTCCTGGTCGAAACTAACATCAATACTTATGACTTGTCACCAACATATTATCATCCCCACATGCAAGTCTTTATAAAGTGTATCTACAACTAACATAGTCATTGATATTCGTTGCATACTAAAATAAAAATGTAATGTTAATTCAGTTTAAATTGCCACATGGTGGCAACTTAGCCTTATCACACCCCGCATCTAAAAAAGGGGGAAGGTAATTTACATGAACCAATTTAAATATTCCAGAGAATAATAATCAAGCAGGCTTACAACCCCGGCATCCTGCATGTTATTTAAATGTAACGTAATACAATCTCAATCAGCATCAAGCACGCCGTGGATAATCTGTCCACCCTGGAACTAAGTTGGCGTGGCGTTAGGACATTATGTAAATGCGTCGGGCCCACGACAGATGGCGCCGGATGAACACAAAAACTGGCATTGTCGTCTATTAAATACGTATCTGACAGACGCAACCGCAATGTCACACACTTGTCCTCTGCCACTTTGTGCTGGTTCCTGCGGTTTCTACAGCCCGTGTACGGAACGTATGGTGAAGTTAGCGGTTGCAGGAATTCCGTACATATATAGGGTGTTAAAATAAAACCTAAATCGGTTATTGTACTAAGAAAATGATATATGTCATTATATAATAACTGAATAAGGTATGATACACCTTTCATATATATATATATATATATATATATATATATATATATATATATATATATATATATATATATATATATAACCTCCTCGCTTGAGCTGAATTTTCAAGTGACAATGTTAAAATTATTGTGCTCCAATTTAAATAACGTTTTAATAGATTTTGGCTATGAATTTGAATAGGATTTTGCAAGGTGAAGCACCAACCTTGGAGGTGATCATGGAAGTGTTTGTGAGCAGAAGGAGAAGAAAAGTTAAAATTTTACAAAATTGACAAAGTGCAAGTGAATATTATTTGACATGTAACTATGTTTGGACTTTACATCTATGCTATAAATTGTGTTTTATGCAAGTACAAGCTTCGCTTCTTTGTATCGCACAATGTATAATTAATAAATATAAAAGCTCGGGACGCAGCAAGTGCGTTATGGTAGTGAATTTTCATAGAAATGATCTGGCACAAAATATTTTATTATAACTTTTTTTTCTTGTAACATAGAAATCTAAATTTTGGTGTATAGTTTACTTTTTATATCGTAAACCTACCTACCAAATTTGGTTATCATAGATTTTATATTTTTTAAGATAAAAAAATTTTTCAAATGAAAACTCAAAATTTTTCCGGAAAACCTCGTCCAATTTTTCTAAAAAACGAACTTGTCAAAGCCATATACAAAAGGAAGGCACATGCCAAATTTTATTAAAATCGGCTTATTACTTTTTGAGATATGAATTTTTTTCAAATGAAAACTCAAAATTTTCCCGGAAAACCTCGTCCGATTTTCTTGACTAACAAACATGTCAAAGCCATTTACAAAAGTAAGGTATGTGCCCAATTTTATTAAAATCGGCTTCTTACTTTTTGAGATATGAATTTTTTTCGAATGAAAACTTAAAATTTTCCCGGAAAACCTCGTCCGATTTTCCTGACTAACAAACATGTCAAAGCCATTTCCAAAAGGAAGGTATGCGCCAAATTTTATTAAAATCGGCTTATTACTTTTTGAGATATGAATTTTTTTCGAATGAAAACTCAAAATTTTCCCGGAAAACCTCGTCCGATTTTCCTGACTAACGAACTTATCCAAGCTATTAACAAAAGAAAGGTACATGCCAAATTTTATCAAAATCGGCCCATTATTTTTTGAGTTATCGGTGTGATACATATATATATATATATATAATATATATATATATATATATATATATATATATATATATATATATATATATATATATATATATATATATATATATATATATATATATATATATAAATATATATATATATATAAACATATAAAAATTGAAACTGACCCCGGATATGGGTTCTAGGGGTCCTAGTTCGCGCTCATTTGCAAAAAATTTTTCAAAATTCAAAAGTCGGGATCTCCCCATTAGTGAATTTTTTCTACGAAAATTCACTAATAATAATTATATATATATATATATATATATATATATATATATATATATATATATATATATATATATATATATATATATATATATATATATATATATATATATATTCAGGTGTTTCGCGTAAGAACCGACACAGAGCAGGGGTATGTAGGGGAACCCAAAATATTGTGATTTAATGCAACTTACTCCTATACTAAGTTGCGCCCCTGAGAAGTTATCGGCCTATAATTAATGTATAATTTTTTTTTCATATCTTGTATAATAACGGATATATTGAGCTTTATTGATTTTTTTACAAAAAGTCGACAAAAATTATATACCATTAAACGATAAACTCTATAGCTAAGACTACTGCCAAAGCTTCAGAGAAACGGTCAGTTTGAAATGCATTTTCTGGAAACATTTTGGTAACATGAAGGACAGTGACTGATGAAGCTAAGGCTTCAGGGTTTGTAAAACATTATTCTTGAGACATTTTCTTTCCATAGCCCGTATTAGTTTCAGGTTCTTTGCCTAAATGTTGCCAATTTTGACGTCTTAAGTCGCGACTTTGACGTTTTGAGGAAAACCTAAATTAATTTTTCTTTAAATGCCTTTGTTTTTTAATCTACGGAGCTAATTTGGTACGTAATTTACCTATAGCGATATCAATTTTGACGTTTCCACCTTCTTGGATCAGATTTAAATAATTAAAAATTATTTACCTCTAACTTTTTTGTCTTTTAAGGTAGAGAGCCGAATTTTGGTACATATGATACTCTTTATTACAGAAATATTGTTATTTTCGGAGATATAATAATTTTTTTTTTGAAAGAAAGCACAAAATTTTCCGGGAAAAACTGGGCCGATTTCCCTATAAAAATTGAAACTGATCCCGGATATGTATTCTAGGGGGCCTAATTAGCGCTCATTTGAGGAATTTTTCAAAATTCATAAGTCCGAACCTCCAAACCATGAAGTCCAGAATTAACAAGTTCCCCCTTTCTCCTTGTCGACACCCACTATTTAGGCTGTAAATCCTCGTGGTGTGTTGTTGAAATATAAAATGTCTGTTTAATGCAAGCAGGCATCAATTTGGTTACCGATATAATCTATATAGTAAAGACAATGTACCATATATAATCAAAATAACCTATTGCTTGAAAATGTACAAACATTTTTCTAAAATGAACTTAAATTGTTTCCGAGAAAACTGGTTTCGTAGCCAACGAATCTTAGGTTATTAGCAAATTGAGTTATTGAACTTTGAAGCATTTCATGAAAATTCGCTACCAAAACGCATTTACTGCGTTAAGAGTTTCTTCTTACCAACATGCTTCAAATTTTTATTTGAAAAAAAAATGCAAAAATGCAATAATAAAAGGATGTCCGAAAAAAATTGCAGGTATCACCAACGACTTATGGGCCACCTATGATTGTCAAAATAATGTTCTCGTATTTTGTATAACAAGAATTATATTTAGCTTTACCGTACAAATGCGTCACCCTATATATATATATATATATATATATATATATATATATATATATATATATATATATATATATATATATATATATATATATATATATATATATATATATATATATATATATATATATGTAAACAGATAAAAATTGAAACTAAACCCGGATATGGATTCTACGGTGCCTAGTTTGCACACTTATTTGAAAAAATCTTTTAAAAATCAAAAATCGCGGTCTACTCATTAACAAATTTTTCTACGAAAATTAACTAAACATTATAGACCGTTAAACCATAAACTTAACTAAAATTGCTGCCAAAGCATCAGAGAAAGCGTCTACTTGAAATTAATTTTCTGTAAACATTTTAGTAAAATAAAGGGCAATGACGGTTGAAGCTGAACCTTAAGGGTTTGCAGAACACTCTTCTAGCGACCTTTTATTTACACCACTCCCAACTTTGACGTTTCAAATCGCAACTTTGACGTTTTGAGAAAAATCCCAAATTTTTCTTTAAATGTCTATAACTTTTCTGTCTTTAAACTGACAGACCTAAGTTTTAGTATATGGTTTACACTTTATAATACAAACACGCGCCTAAAATTTTGTTGCCCTTACTTTGTGATTTCCAGAGATATATTTTTTCCGAAAGAAAAGCCACAAAATTTATGATATATATATATATATATATATATATATATATATATATATATATATATATATATATATATATATATATATATATATATACATATATATCTATATATATATATATATATATATATATATATATATATATATATATATATATATATAATATATATATATATATATATATATATATACATATATAATAACATAACATAAAAATTTAAACTGACCCTGGATATGGCTTCTGGAGAGCCCAGTTCGCGCTCATTTAATTATTTTTTTTCTAAATTCAAAAGTGGTAGATCTTCTCATTAGTGATTTTTTTTAAAGAAAATTCACAAAAAATGGCGACTTAGATTAAAGCATTAAAGCTGTTTACTCTAAATCACGCTAAATCCGGAAAGCTAAAATTTATTACAGTAGTCAGTTTATCAAAGACGTTATTTGCAAGGAGAATAAGAATAATAAGCAGCCGAACGGTCCGGCCAACTTGGCTAAAAAAAGCCTGGACGCAGCAAGTGCGTTATGGTAGTGAATTTTCATAGAAACAATCTGGCACCAAATATTTTATTATAACTTTTTTTTCTTGTAACATAGAAATCTAAATTTTTGTGTACAGTTTACTTTTTATACCGTAAACCTACCTACCAAATTTGGTTATCATAGCATTGTATTTTTTGAGATAAACTTTTTTTTCGAAAGAAAACTCAAAATTTTCCCGGAAGACCTCGTCCGATTTTCCTGACAAATGCCAAATTTTATCAAAATCGGCTTATTATTTTTTCACTTATCGGTGTGATATACACACACACACCCACATATATATATATATATATATATATATATATATATATATATATATATATATATATATATATATATATATATATATATATATATATATATATATATATATATATATATATATAATATATATATATATATATATATATATATATATATATATATATATATATATAAATTGAAACTGACACCGGGGTCCTAGTTCGGGCTCATTTGCAAAGATTTTTTCAAAATTCAATGGGATCCACCCATTAGTGAATTTTTTCTACGAAAATTCACTTAAAGCAACCTTAGATATTTATATAAATTCCAATAAGCGGGACAGGCATTCTAACAACGTGGGCGTCTAATTATTCAAAGTCTAAACATTCGTTTACCCTTTTTTCCCACTTTTTTAAACGTAATTCCTGCCATCCCCATTAGTTACGACCCTGTTTGCAAGTGT
Source organism: Tillus elongatus (assembly GCA_964006375.1). Taxonomy (NCBI): domain Eukaryota; kingdom Metazoa; phylum Arthropoda; class Insecta; order Coleoptera; family Cleridae; genus Tillus; species Tillus elongatus. The sequence goes on from OZ023265.1 coordinate 14,559,498, forward strand.
AATGGGCATCGCCTGGTGGTGTGGCGCCTCCACTTATCTCTTTGTTTATGCATGAGTTCCCGCCTGATCCGGCCGTATGTAAAAGCTACAATTAGTGCACTGCGGTCCAAGTTTCTGCCGTTCTATTCTACTCTGTTCTGTCTTGTTGTCGTGCCTTAGTCTGTGTCTTGGTCGACTTCGGCTTGTTAGCCCACTTCAAACACCATAGCCTTCCCTAATTTACGCCATGACTCATGAGACTACCAGCTAAAGCTGGAGTAAGTGGTGTAAGAATGTGGGGGTAGAGAAAAATCCATTTGATCAACCGCATTTAATTTACGGGAATTTGCAGTAGAAAGATATTACTGATGAGGGAAAATGATAAACGAATAATGAAAGTAATAGAAGCCGTTTAATCTGTCTTTATATTGTAGCATGGCCAGTGGCGTATACAGGAATTTGCTGGGGGTGGGAGTAGGTCGGCAAAAGTAAATAAAATGTTTTCCAATTAACTCAACTATGCATCAATGTTTATGGATTAGATAGGTTGTCTGGACCAATCAGAAAGTGACGCGGGAATACGTCACATTAAGTCCGAATTTAAATCTAGTGGATTAATGGTGCATTGAATATAGAACCCAGCCGGCATTTATATGTCCGTCTTTTCAAAGTTATGTTCTTTTTGAACTTGTAACAAGATTAAACATTTAATAATAAGTTCAAATTAAGATTATGTTCACATAGTAACAGAAAGTATTGAATTTTTAGGATATTATTCGATTTCAAAGTAATGGGTTCAGTTGATTAGTTTATCTTCAAAAGGATTAACAATTAAATAATATTTATGAAATTATAAATTCATAATTCCTCAAATTGGACATAATTTTCCTCTTCTGAACTGCAATCTAGGTTTTTGGTTTCTTTTTCGTAATTTTTTCCTATTTTACTTGATAAGCTTCATTGAATAACATGCAACTTTCACAATAAGTAAATTTTTTAAGTTTATATTTAGATATGTATGTACTCGTACACAGTTGTAAAATAGTACAATGAGTTAGCACAATAAATAAATAATGTTTGTATATAATATTTAAGGAGGTATTCATTTGTATACATACAAAATAATAGGTTTATAATTTTTACAATCAATTTCAAACCAAAAATCATACATCTTGTTACGGATTGTAAAATAATAATACATTGGGTTACTCTATATAATAAGTAAATAATTTTAGCACATAATAGTTAGGTAGGTACTTATTTGTACACATACAAAGTCGTAGGTTTATAATTTTTACAATCAATTTCTAAGCCAAAAACTCATAGTAAAATAGTACATTAAGTTAGCACAATAAGTAACTAATTTTGGTATATAATATTTAGGTAGGTGCTTATTTGTACACATATAAAGTCGTAGCTTTATAATTTTTGCAATCACCTTGTAAGCAAAAAAACTTCTACACCTTATATTTGATATTAAAATACTATATTGTGCTATTATTTAATTTTATTTAATTATTATCTTCAAAATTAATGGCAGATTCTTTTCGCAGTTTTTCTAGATCAGGAATATGTTGCTGCAGTAAAATTTTGGTGACTTTCATAGTAATCTATTTTTCTCTTGAAACACAGGTTTTCAATTTGCAATTTTTGATATTTTTTTTTAAGATATCATACTCTGTTTCTTTACTAAGAGGTGGTCTTTCTGACAGGTCTATGCTCAAAGTTTTCTCTTGACGCTTAAATCCATTAGCTGGTTCTGTGATGTTCAATGATGGTTCTTCATTCCTGCTAATTAAACTTTCCACAATAGCTTCCCTATTTTTATGCGTCATTTTCTTGGATCTTTCACTCTCATTATGGTTTTATTGCCCGTTCAATAGATATAATGAGGGAACAGCTGAAAATATAAATTTATTACTACAAGTAGGTATAATAGGTACCCTCATAGGTCTTAGGCAAACTTCAAATAATACGTAGGTACTATATACTCTTACACAAAATACATAAATAATCAAAATAAATAAACTCAAACTTTGTACCTGATTTTTTTAGACGCGTCGGTTGTGTCTTCAGTATCCTAGGCCGCAACTCATTTGACATACACCTTTGCGATAACATTTTCTTACCCATTCTTTTTGAATCTTAGGCCCTTTAGGAAAAGAAAAGAAGGACAGTGTCTCTCCACTCTCCTTTGCCGTTTTAGCATTATTTTTGCACGTTGATGCGTTATAAATTGCTCCACTGGGCATCTAAAAAGATATTTAGGTTAAGTTATCTATTGGCTTATTTTTTAAAGTATGTATAATTTATTTTTTGAAATTAAACACATATCTACCTATATGATGAATTACCGATTTAATTATTGATTAAATAACGTCCAATTCGTCCTAAGGTTGATTCACTGTACACTCATGTTTACAACATTACAACAAAACACCTTAAAAAAGAAAATACAGTCTTTAAGAGAATAGTTTTGATTTAACTGCTACTTCGTACAAAATAAACATTAAAATATATCTGTAACTGATCATATTCGAAAAATGTTTAGCAAACACATTAAGAGTTACCTAAATTTCTAATAAATATTATTTAAAGCACCAAATCCAAACTTAAACTTTTGGCATTTAGACTTCACATGACGAATTACCCTCCTCTCGTGTCACTCCCCTCTCGGAGTTACCAGACAACCTGTATAATCTATAAACCTTGACTACGCATAACCAAAAAGCACGAGGAAATAAACATGACAAAACATTTCTGCAAATTTTATATTGGCGAATTTTCATTAAGAAAAATTTTCTTAAAGAGAGGTCACGATCAAAAGCTGTTGAAAACATTTCTTCAGATGAGCGCGAATTAGGGTCCCTAGAACCCAAAATCAAGGTCCGATAAAATTATATATATATATATATATATATATATATATATATATATATATATATATATATATATATATATATATAGATGTATATATGTATGTATGTATGTATGTATGCATCCGAGCGATAACTCAAAAAATACTAAACTGATTTCAGTCAAACTTGGCAGAAATCTTATTTGTGGGAAAACCGAGGTCGAGTTCGTTAATCAGCCTTTATGATCAAGTTTTTCCGGTGGAAAGTCGGGGAAAACTTTTGGAAAACGCTATATTTTCTAAATTGTTAAAGTGTGTGAGGAATGGAATTTTTCACATATATAGGGCATTCAAATATATTTTTATGTATTAATTTTGAGGCGTTTCTCTCAACAAAAATTTAAGTTATCTTGAATTTCAAAAAAATTAAAGGCTGCAACACGCTCCTAAAAGTTTATTTAAGCGTTGTGTAATTAATTGTTACGTATATTTTGAATATATTATCCCGGGCATGAAGCCGATCTAAAATATCACGCAAGTAAAACGTTAGTTGACGTGTGCCTAGATGGCGCAGTGGCCATCGCGGTTGCCTCTGAATCAGAAGGTTACGCGATCGAATTTAGCTCGATGAATATATTTTTTTTATATTATATTTTGATATTTGAAGAAACAATAATTCACAGATTTCATGCGTTTTGAACAAGGTCTCATTTTTAAAACGCCTAAATAAGTTTGTAACCTTTGAGTCTGACATTATAATTTTGTTATTGTTGAAATTGAAAAGACCGGTTTGATTAGGTTGACTAAAACGAAATCATACTGGCGATTAATAAAGAAGAATAACTGCTACGTTTTTAATTTGACAGATACTTTACTTTTCTAAATATGAATTGAGTTTCCTTTTGGAAATCTTCTGTATAACTTTAATGAAATTTGTAATGGAAGTTTCTTTTAAAGACTTACAATATCTACAGATATAGAAAAATTTATTTCTTTAGCTTCATAGAAAATTGAATTTTGGGCATTTTTCTCAAAAGGGGTTAGAACTCAAGATTTTTTTTGATAATAGAGAGATCTGGACGGTAACACTTTCGAAAGAATTCTTGAAATGTGCGCGTACTAGGACCTCTAAAATCGATCTTCAAGGTCTGTGTCAGTTTAAAGTATTAGCTTTACTAATATGGCGTATAATAATAGTGTACAATTCTTATGAAAATTCGGTACTTAACGCACTTGCTGCGTTCCCAATTTTTTTGTAATGCCTTTTACAAGTAAAGTATTTATTTAATAAAAAAAATGCTTATGATTCTTCTTATAGAAAATACAATACTTTTTTTCTTTTTAATATTAATTTTTTTTATAATGTTAGTAATTTGAGGATAATTTTTTAAACAATCAGAAAAGTGCATAGTTTTTTCCAGATGTTGGCCTTTCCTCAACTATAATTTTTGTGGTTTTTTTATACAATCAAAAGTAGGCCATAATAAACATCTGTGCCTTCCGTTACTGTTACTTCCGAGGTTACTTTATTTTGCTCTACATTGTTTATCATTCTAAGGACCAATAACTGTTCCATTACTGCGCAAGAAAAATCTCTGTTTAAAAAATTTTTCTTTATTTAACACATACCCTCTTTGTTTTGATGTCCATTAAGTACGACACTGATTGCGGTCATTTGGAAGAACGCTTCCCATTAGCCCCTACAGTCATCCACTTTGACAGATGTCGAACGTTTTGTTACCACTGACCATTCATCGTTCAGCCGTATACATTGTGTAAGGATCCCTTAGGAATTGTAGTACATGCTTGTTCTCTCTACGAGCGGATTTTGTTTCCTGAACATTTCTAAACTATGATAATTAGATGCATGATTCACAAGCACTTCTTACTACCTTGCCGGAGGTAGCATATGTACGACCTATATATAGAACTAATCCAAACTTTGTAAACAAACTACTTGCGGAACACGCTTCTGATGAAAGCTTCTATTACACTGTTATAAAATTTTGATTTATGTTGAATAGGTTTATTGCACGAAATTACAGTTTGCCACATTGTTTTTAGCTTAAAACTAGCACTATTAAATATAGTGTTTTAAAATAAATTAATTAATATTTAATTTAAACTTACATGAATATTGGAACCTATGTTGAACACTGATAAGTACACCTGGAGAACTCAAATAACCATAATATATATTTTTAAAAGTTGGCGATCATTTCACTAACCAGGCTAGTGTCAGCAGATGATGAAAAATTATCAAATTTCGACCTCATATCTAGAGCCTCGGTGTTTCAGTGGTAAGAACGTGTGCCTCTGAACCAAAGGGTACTGGGTTCGATCACAGGGTTCTTCTTTCACTTTTTCAGTACATGCTGTACAACTAACATCAACCAAGGTTATAGCATTGTATTTGAGCAAGTTGAATGCCTGCACGTGCAGCCCTTCGAAGAGGGCGTGAAGCCGTCGGTCCCGCGTCCAAGCGATTTTGGGCACGTTAAAGATCCTTACTCTCCTTACAGAAAGGCGGGGGTTCGGCGGAATTTCCAGGATAGTGAGGTGAAACTGATCCCTGGCGTCGGTGGTCGACCATAGTCGCGAAAATAGACCGACGTTAAATTAAAAAAAAAAAACACAAACACAACCTCATATCAAGAGCAAAAACGTAAATCGTAAACTTTTTTGAAACTTCTTAAGCCTCTTTTCCTGACAAGATCATGGTTAAACGGTTAAAAAAAATTCGACGAATATGTTGCAACATGTTACACGTTTTACAACATTTCCCATACTATAAGGTTAATAAATACATCTTGCAATATTTATTCAGTAAAGGAACGTTGCCAAAATAATGACGTCATAGCCATTGACATGATCCACCAGCCTCGTAGTCAATGATCACATTATCTTGTTAATCAATAAGAATTACTGTTCTCCCCAACCTTTTCAGGCGTACCAGTTGGTCGGTCAAATTGATTTGTCTGATAAGAAAACGTTTTAATTTGGGGAAAACTCTAAATGTTGCGAACCAAATTACTTAAAATTCACAACGTAGGTTTATCTACACCATTTCAAGCCACACGTAAACTCTGATTCCAGTTACTTTATTACTTACAACAATGTAGCGTTTTCAAAAATATTTTTGTATATTTTTGGGGGGAAAATGTTCGTTATAGCTGATATACGAACTCTTCTGCGATCTAGTGAAGATATGTGCCAAGTTTCGTTTAAATCAGTTGGGTATTTTTTAAGGTACCGCTCAGATACCTATCTATCTATACAGGTGTCCCAATAGTGTGTAATTCCTCTATATATCCCTTACCCTTAGAGCTAGCCAAAAAAACTTTCAACAAAATTTTCTTGTGATTATCTAAGCTATATCTAGAAAATATATTCAGCTTTATGGAACTTCCGGTTGCACCGGAAGTAGCTATCAACTTCGTTATTTTAAATGTAATGCTATTACTATTACATTTTTGGATAGAGATTAAAAAATAAGTGTGACTTTGTGTAGCATTTCCTTAATATTTTTGGAAATATTACGATTTTTTTTTTTTTTTTTTAGATCCGATTGATGTGTTATTTGAAACGTCTGCTATGAGCTGAGTTTTGAGTTTTGCTACCTTAAATTCTAAATATCAATAGACGACATTTAATACTTTAAAATGGTTAAAGAATAATTTATCTTCATTGTACAGGGTGTATTATATATATATATATATATATATATATATATATATATATATATATATATATATATATATATATATATATATATAAACATATAAAAATTCTAACGGGCCTTGGATTTGGGATCTAGGGACCCCAATTCCCGCTCATTTGAAATTTTTTTCCGAAAGTCTCACTATCGTACTTAGTGATTTTTCTTTATGAAAATTCACTAATAGAAAGGCAAGGATGTTAAGAATTTCGGAAAAAATTTTCAAATGAGCGCGAATTGGGGCCCCTTTCTTAATGAAAGTTTACTAAAATGCTAAATGAATGTCTGTTTAATTATCTCTAAAATTATTTTGTTTGGGTGTAAAATAGTCATTTATCGTTGTTGCCCATACTCGGTCAAACCGTTAAATACTAAATACAGGTGTAAAGACTTATTCGCTGGTTCCTTTAAAGCTTGTTTCCGGAATTGTATTATGTAGAATTGAGTTTCCATAGAATAAAATAACTTTTTTGCAATACCTGTTAAGTAAGTTCACTTTTAATGACAGTTTTTTGACAATGTAAGTTGAACTTTTAAAACATTTGTCAGTTTCCATGAGAACAGGACATTTTTCATACCTAGGTACGGTAAGACTTACCTTACCTAGGTACGGTAAGTACTGCAAACCTATAAATAGCAAATCTGAATAATGAACAAATTGTTTGAGAAGATTTATTAATTATTATAATTCATCGAAATATTGAAAGTACAATTAGTCATATGATTAACAGTAAGGATTGACGCCATGCTCTTCTTTATATTATTATCTTCAGTTTCTAGCAATGTTCAATTATCAAGACTATCTTGCGGAGTATTCGAAGAATCACCGACCTCAATAATAGGGATTTGGCGAGAGGAGCTGGCTTCTTGGTTGCTAATATGAAATATCTTCTTAGCGACTTGTACTTTATTATTCAAGGAATCCGCCACATAGCTTTCAGCTACTGCCGAGGATTTCCACCCGCCATGCCTCTTCAGTGCTAAAATGTCAACTCCGCTATTAGCCAAAAAAGTAGCGGAAGTTCGGCGAAAGGAATGCCCAGTATATTTTTCCGCATTCTCCAAATGTAGAAATTTCGCAACTTCAGAAGGAATTTTGGCAAAAATATTTCTTCCAACTGGTTGGTTAGAGCATTTCCCATTTTGATACCTCAAGAAGAATCTCTGTATTGAATTTTTTGGTCGCAGGTTCATATACTTCCTCACTAATGCCACAAAGTGAAACTTCTCATTCTCATTGTCGACAATGGTAAAACTTCTGGATTGATGATTCTTAGCGTCAAGTATTCTGACCAAAATAATGTCTCCTTTATCAATAACATTATTGATTGTTAGCTTACATAATTCATCTTTACGGCAGGCACCTGCAATTCCCATAACTACAACCACCTTCTTCATCAGGTATATTTGGTCATGTGCTTCACTTAAAAAGGTCTGAATTTCCTCGATCGTAAACACTTCACTTTTCTTTGAAACATATCCAATATTTTTCTTCTTTAAAAATGCCTTTAACTTTGCATATTTGGAAATATCAACATTGTCATTCAAAGAGATTGTCGATCGTAACATAGAGTATTCGGACCATAAGCTTGATGGAGCAGAATATTTACCTGATTTTTCCAAGAAATATGCTAGTAAAACTGTCTCACTGGTATGTATTACAACCTTTTTAGTGTGGCACCACTTTTTGAAACCCTCATAGCAACTTTCATACCTTTGCTTAGACTTTTCTGGTAAAAGTGACAAACAAGCAATACCTGCCGCTTCTTCGTTGTCAGATTCTTCCATATTCAAAGTCACTTCAACACTAATTTTAATTCAAAAATCACAATTAAAATACAAATTAATGTTTAACCTGGACCTGTGCTGAACTGCAGCCAGCGTTTAGTTTTGTTTGTTTACCCGTAGCGTCCTTAGTAACCCAACACAACAACCAAGTCACAAGCTACTTGTTGTTAAGTAGTATGTTAGAATCCATCTAATTAATTCGACTGTCAGTGCTGTCAGTCTGACATCTATTCACGCAGTAATTATTAAAAAAGATCTCGGGACGCAGCAAGTGCGTTATGGTAGTGAATTTTCATAAAACTATTTTTTAATAGCAATAATGTGTGTTTTCTTTTTAAGAAAGCAGACATCAATTTTGGTTACCAGTATAACCTATATAGAAAAAGCAGGCATCAAATTTGATTACCAGTATAACATATATAGTAAAAACAATGTGCCATGTTTCATCAAAATAACTTGATTGTTTGAAAACGTACAGAAATTTCCAAAAGTAAACCAAAAGTGTTACTGAAAAAATCCGTTTCTTGGTCAACCTTATAGGTTAATAGCAAATTGAGCTTTTCAAATATGAAGCATTTAATCAAAATTCGCAACCACAACGCACTTGCTGCCTCCAGAATTTCTTTTCTTACAAACATGCATTATATTTCGATGGAAAATGCAAAAAATAAGGCGTTTTCGACACAAAAAAATTATTTGTATCACCAACGACTTATGGGCCACCCTGTAATTGTCGCAATAATTTTTTAAGATGTAGCTCAAAACACCGTATAATTAATGTATACAATATTTTTTCATATCTTGTATAATAACGAATATATTGAGCTTTATTGATTTTTTTACGAAAATTTGACAAAAATTATATACCATTAAACAATAAACTCTATAGCTAAGGCTACTGCCAAGCATCAGAGAAAGGGTCTATTAGAAATGAATTTTCTAGAAATATTTTAGTAAAATGAAGGACAATGACGGTTGAAACTAAGAGTTAGGTGTATGTAAAACATTCTTCTTGAGACATTTTCTTTCCATAGATCGTATTAGATTCAACTTATTTGCCTAAATGTTGCGAATTTTGACGTTTTCAATTGTCACTTTGACGTTTTCAATTGTCACTTTGACGTTTTGAGGAAACCCCCAATTTATTTTTCTTTAAATGCCCATAACTTTTTTGTCTTTTGACCTACAGAGCTAAATTTTGGTAGGTGGCACACCTATAACGATATAAACCAGCTTACCAAATTTGGTTGCCCTTACTTTGTTAATTTTGGAGATATAAATATTTTGCGAAAGAAAACACAAATTTTTCCGGGAAAACCTCGGCGGATTTTCTTGGCTAACAAAATTATCCAAGCGACTTGCGAAAGGAATGCACTCACCAATTTTGACGTTTAAAATCGCAATTTTGACGTTTTGAGGAAAATCCAAATTTATTTTTCTTTGAATGCCTGTAACTTTTTTATCCTTTAACCTACGGAGCTAAATTTTGGTAGGTAACTTACCCCTAATGAAATAAATCCGCATATGAAATTTGGTTACCCTTACTTTGTTAATTCCGGAGATATAAATTTTTTTCGAAAGAAAACACAAAATTTTCCGGGAAAACCTGGACCGATTTTCCTGGCTAACGAACTTATCCAAGCCATTTGCAAAAGGAATTTATTCACCAAATTTAATCAAAATCGGCCCATTATTTTCTGAGTTATCGGTGTGATACATATATATATATATATAAATATATATATATATAAACATATAAAAATTTAAACCGACCCCGGATATGTGTTCTGGGGGGCCTAATTAGCGCTCATTTGAAGAAATTTTTTCAAAATTCAAAAGTCGGGATCTCCTCATTAGTGAATTTTTTTTAAGAAAATTCACTAAAAAGAATGCAAATTCAAAAAAAAACCGTTAAAGCAGGTATTGCAAAAAATTATTACTAAACCGTAAACTGTAAGTGACTCTTCATGCCTCGAATGCTTAGAAAACCTCGGCCCTACGGGCCTCGATTTTCCAAACTGCATTCTCTGCATGAAAAGTGTCACTTACAGTTTATGGTACGTAATATACTATTTTCGGCAACCGTCCGGGAAGTACCCATTTCCCGAGCGCTTTTTTTTGAGAAAGTAGCATTTCTCCGGCCTAGTCCGGGAAGTACGTACTTCCCGGACTAGGTCGGGAAGAATCACATCGTTGTTGTCATTGTGAATATGAAAATCTTGGTAGGTATGATTTTAATAAATACAGTTGAACATTACCATAGCAACGAAATAACGACTGACAGCTATCTGAAATGAAATTAGTTGACATTTTAATTTTCGAAAGTTTGCATGGTTTTTTTGTCGCAATTGTCTCAATAAACTATGGAAAGCAACAGCGATAGTAAGTTTGAAAATGTGCCTTACGAAATTTCCAATGCAGCAGCTGCTGCTACAGCACAATTATTGCCTGAAAAATCAAAGTCCAGGTATGAAAACGTTTATGATTTGTTCACGAGATGGATGGATATGAAGAAATGCAAAACTACTACAGAGGATGTAATTTTAGCTTACTTGGCGCAAAAATCTGAAACTGTCAAATCCTCTACCCTGTGGAGCATGTACTCTATGTTGAAAAGTACCATTTTAGTGAAAAAAATTGTAAACATAGCCATTTTCCCAAAGGTAATCGCATTTCTTAAAAGGATGAATGTTGGTTATAAAGCAAAGAAATCAGAAGTCTTCAGCAGCGAGCAAATCAACAAATTCGTTAGAGAAGCAGATAATGAAACATATCTAATGCTAAAGGTAATTTTAGCAAAATATTACGATTGTAGGATATAAATGTATCAACTTAATTCGCTTCATTTTCAGGTAGCAACAATTATTGGGTTAGCCGGTGCGTGTAGACGGGAAAAACTAACAAAAATGTCAATTGATCTAATAAACGACAAAGAAGACATGTTTCTTGTGAAAATACCAGTTTCTAAAACACATATTGAGAGAACTTTTGTTGTAATTGGGCAAGAAAACCTGCTGTTGTATAGGTAATATTTATCTTTACGGCCATCCCATACTCCACATAACAGATTTTTTGTGAATTACAGAAAAGGAAAATGTTCGATTCAGCCCGTTGGTATCCCCAGTTTTGGGAATCTCGGATTAAGAATTGCAGAATTTTTAAATTTACCCAATCCTAAAAATTACACAGGCCATAGCATGCGTCGAAATTCAGCGACAATATTTGCTGATAATGGTGGAAATATCACAAATTTGAAGATACACGGTGGCTGGAGCTCTACCAATGTCGCTGAAGGATATATAGACAATTCACTAACAAACAAAATTAAAATTGCCAATACCATTCAAAAATTATTAGATGAAAACAATCAATATGAAACGGAAACTTTACCTTCTTGTTCTGACTACAAAAGGCATTTAAATATACCAAGCATTTCAAACAAATTAAATCCTTTCAATATTAGCAATTGCTCCAATTTTAATATAAATATTAATATAAATAAGAATTAGAATGTTTCTGTTAGTACCTATCTTCTGTTAGAATTTCAATATTTAATACAAATAAGAATTAAAATGTTCGAAATTTTGTTCTACAAAAAAATATAATAAAAAAATGTGTCTAATTGATTTGTTATTCTACACGGTTGCCGAAAAAATAGTGTACGCAACACGTCCGAAAACAGTTTTTTTGGACTCGCAGACTTCCAGGATTCGCCTACGACTCGTCCTAGAATTTTGTCGACTCGTCCAAAAAACAGTATTTTCCGGACTTGTAACGTAAATTACTATTTAATCAGAATAAACACAAGGTTTGTTCTGATGAGTGCTTATTAAAAATTTACAGAAATGTTAAACAAAACTCAAGCAAAAGCACCATAGTTTACTCAGACCTGTTATCGTAGACCTATTGCTATTTTATCGTTATAAAACACAAGATTAACATTTATAAAAACAAAAGATAACTATACTACATTCGTTGACATTTAGATCATCGCTTATTGCAACAAAGAATGTCAGTAAATCTCATCGACAAGCTTCCGAATTTCCTAGTTCTAAGATTGGATCATTAATCACCCTGACATCGCTCTCTTGGGCTTACACCTTTTAATTGTGAGTCGCTCTTAGCGGAACGTCTAAATGTCTTAACTAATTACACGCGAAAGAGTGCGAGAACTTAAACTAAGTACACGAAACTATTTGCAAACTGAATTATAACTTTAATCGTCAATGTCTTCAACTCCCGGCTAACTTGATTTTGTAGCTTCTCGTCAAATTACTCAACGTTTTCGTAGCTTGGTTCTTGTATTTTGATGGTACCTTACTGGTAACTAACTTAATAGAAATGCTCTGTTGTGTCATAAGTTTTATGTCGTATGAGGACTGGGAATTTACTGGATGATGTTAATTTAATATCCGGGAAAGAGTAGCTTGTGTCATTAGCCAGTTTGGAGCGGAGTGTAACGAGGTTTACAACTGTTGTACAGGAAGGTGGTAATTTTCTCAACTACCCTTACTAGGAATTTATTATGGTTATTTGTTTTATAATACGAAACTCCTAGGTTATTTTTGCAGAAAATGCGTGCCAATTGGTAAGAAAATTGCAAGCAGGAATACCGAAGAAAACATTCGCTTTGCAAGTTCAAAAAAATTGATAGACTCCAACAATAAGTACACTTGGCGCACCCAAATTACCACAACTTATTTTAAAAGACCTGACAATCGTTTCACTAACAAAGTTAGCGTCATTAGAGGATGGAAAATTCTAACTACTTTAAAAACTTACCTTATATACCGGATCTTAGGTAAAGAGACCGAACTGAGATGGGAAACTAATCGCAGGCAAATTCTGCAGTGTATTGTACTTTTATCGCCGGATGAGGCTTTTAACTGTCGCTACTAACTTATCTAAAAGGTGTCCATCTCTAATAATTTTGGAAAGGTTCAACGACAACTAAATTAACACAGTTTCCTTTGGCGGAAATGTCTGTATTATTATGTTATCTCTAGGACGTGTTGAAACGTGCGAATTCATTTCACAAAGCAATCGATCAGGTAACTCGTAATCGGCGGTAGTGAAACGTTCATACATTTTTTGTTGTAACTATATTTCGCAATATATATATACTCTCGAACGCGTTTAGCTCTCCTGGTTCTCTAACATTTTTTATTAATTTTAGATTATCTTCATTAACGTGATGATTATTATCCCAAATATGTCGGGCGACGGAAGATCTATCTATAGTACCGTAACGTAATTGAGCTAAGTGTTCTTTGAATCCAATTCCAATCGATCTTTTTGGTTGTCCGACGTACTTGAGATTACAATCTTTACAACTTATTTCATAAATTCCCGACATTTTGGCTTTTGGGTTACCTAGCCAGTTTTTTAAGGTATTTTTTGTCGAGAATGTTAGCTGCAAGTTGACTTAAAAAAATGCTATTTGGACCCCTCGTGATTCGGGGTTCAAATGGTAATCAAACAGAGGTTTTTTCGGATTTCTCTCTTCTAAACTTCGTTGATTACGTCCACTTTTTGTTTGTTTTCTGTTTTTTTTTTTGATTAATTTCTCTATTGGGCAAGCAGTGTATCCGTTATATTCAGCCACGTTCTTTATAATATTTTGGTATATCTCCTTTTATGTAAGGTTGTCCCTATATTAAAGGGTAGAAATGGGCCAGGGCTGACAATTTACTAAATTGTTAGTTAGTTGCATACAGTCTCTATTTTTTAACACTTTGTGTTATTGGGAGCTGGCGTGACAATATACTACTTGGTTTCGCAACTAGGTGGCGACACGTTGCTTCGTGTCTACCACTCACTTAATATCTACTTTTGTTTAAAGGAAAATTAATTAACCGATTTACTAAAAAGTTCAGACTGTTCATTTTCTGCGTATGTATGATGTGAGTCGTTAGGAATGTAGCTTAGAGTGGTGGTTTCCTTTCTACAGATATCGAATTCTAAAGTATTTTAATTCTTAATAACTAGTACATCTAGAAAGGGTAGTTTATTTTTAATTTCTAATTCGTGGGTAAATTTTATAGAATTAAATTTATTGTTTAATTTGGCAATAAAATCGTCTATTCTGCAAATGTTTGTGTTAAACACTGCGAAAAATTCATCCACGTAACGAAACCACACTATTGGAAAATAACGACTTTCACTTTCAAGATTTGTTTCAAATCTGCTCAGGAAAAGGTCTGCAATCAATGGCGATCGCGGATCGGCCCATTGCCTTCCTTGGCTTTGTTCAAAAAAGTCATTGTTGAATTGAAGATAGTTTGTTTGATACAAAGATTTGTTAAAGTTAAATATTCTTTGCAGACATTTTCATTTATGTTATTCATTTTTAACAACTGCTCTAGGTACTTTAAAGTTTGCTCCGTGGGAACGCTAGGAAACAATGAGGTTACATCGAATGAAATTGAATCCTCGCCATCAGTCAATTTAACCTCTTTAATCTTATAAATAAATTCAAGTGAATTTGTTACTGACATTTTTTCTGTTTGACGGGCAAGCCCTCAAACTCATTTGTCAACCACTATGCTAAATTATATGTCGGGGAATCTATAGCCGAAACAATACGTCTAATAGATTTTCCCGGTTTATGAATTTTTGCGAGACCGTACTTCTTGGGGACTTTTAAAATGTGTTGCGGTGATTTGGGTTCTCCAAGTGTACTTATCAGTGCTCATCACATGTTCCAATCTTCACATAGAGAATTCATCAAATTAACATAACGCCAAAATCTTTTAAAGATTGATATGTAGTTATCGACCAACAACCTAAACAAGTAGAAATAATTAAATATTTTCCTACTTGACACTGTTATTGCAAATTGTAGTTGTTTAAGGAGCGGAGGATAATTTAAGGATTAAACTCGTCGAACTAGGCGAATATAGACATAAGTAACGGTGTAATTATAACTTTAATAAACTCACAAAACTTAACAATGCTACGAACTAACTAACTGAATGAATTTTAAACTCGGACTGTTTGCATCGTGAATTTTAATTGAACAGTGTTTTTATATTTACATAATTAAATCACAAGTGTCGCCTCTTTACATCTTAAGCAATCTGAATTAACTGTCTCCTAATGTTTATCAACAAATACTATTTATAGTATTTTAATCAGTTTACGTCCTTCCTAAATTGCAGACTTCAGCAGTCCTGCGTTCCTTGTACGCTGCAATTTTACCTTGTTTACTGTTTACATAATAATGTAATAGTGTCAAAGTTATCGATACAAATATGACCTACAATTATAGGCAATATTTACATTACTTAGTTTAGAGAAATTTCCTAAACCAACTTTACATATTATTTTACTGTTTTTAATAATTATGTTTCTACGATTGCTACTACCCTTCTGCAAACCCTATTGTTCTCCGAACAGTAGTAATTGTAGCAAAAATAAGAAAGGGGAATTATGATAAGGCAGGTGATCAAGAGAAAAATGGCAATAGTAATAGTAATAAACATTGTGATTATAGATTGTAAGATTTGACTTATAATTTACAAAGTTGTGCTTGGCCAAGTCACATTTTGATAGGTTTATCCGAATATTGTAATCAAAACTTGTAAAGTTGACATTGACTACTTTCTCCATCATAAACCACATTTCCGACTAGCAAAATTGGTCGCTGGAACGTGGCAGCGACTATTGTGATTCCCTATAAATGTTTTTCCGGCAGTCAGTGATCTGTTATAGGAACGTTCCTGTCGCGAAGGAGCCACCAAAATATGGAAGGGTTGCAACGTTGCGGCGTCGTGTCTGAAACTTATTCGGCTACGTTAATCCTGTATGAATCAGTGGGACTGTAGGGTGACAAACGTTTTATAGTAAATTAAAAAGGTTGTTACTACTTGAATTAGTGGGACTGTAGGGTGAAAAACGTTTTATAGTAAATTAGAAAGGTTGTTACTACTTTATAGTAGCCACAAATCGTAACAATTACTTCTTAAGGTAGCGGAAACGTGACTGCCACGAAGATATATTACTAAGAAGTCCCCCAACTATTAGGTGTAATATGAAGAAGCGGGCAACGTAGCAGTAACTATTAATGCTACTTGAAAGTAACTGCAGCTTTCGTGTACCATTTCAGTTACATAGGGTAGTTTAGGCTACTGCCGTTTGCTACCTTCAAGTTCCCGTAACTTTTGCGCCACTCTATGAGTAAAGACAAGGTTCTTAATACCTCTAAAGCAGCTAAGAAGTTGCGTAACTCTAAATTAGTTGTGGTGAATATAATGTGTAATATAAAGTTATTTTCAACACAGATTTGTAGAATTAGTAGCGATTACGTAATAACTGCTCTTTTTAAGTTCCGATCTCAGTTGCCATGGTGCTAGTTGAGTCCAGGATATTTATTTCTGAAAGTTCAAAAACCATTTAGTAACACTTTCCATATTAAATTATTCTGCTTTGTCCTTGTAATTTAACACAATCCAATATCAATACAAAGCAATTTTTGAAAGATTGTTGTATTACATAAACATGCATGAAATTCTTAATAATAAAAATAATGACAATAATACAGTTTATTCAGAAAAATATACATACAAAAAATGTTGAGATAAGTGATTCGAATAAACACAAGTTATCCAGTCAGGTATCCAAAAATATATTTAGTTAAACCCTTAAGGTTTTTGGAGTTGCATGTTGTAACGATTCAGTTTTTACGTGGAATCATTACTGGCTTAAAACACCTAGAAGACCCCCAAACATAATAAACAACACCAGAAACCCTATCTATGTTGAATATTTCACGTTTTGGTTTCAAAATAATGTTGATGAAAATTCGATAAAATATTCTGTATCGCAACAAGCGTACTGAGCACCCTATAATATACGTCAAGATCTAAATATTGAAAAACGTTGCATTTTGTTGGGGAAAATAAACATCTCTATTGTCCTGAAATTCTACGTAAAAGCTGACGTAATTATGATGAAATCCAGAAAATCTGTTAGTAAATGAACGGACGAGTCCATTATGGTGGAGGTGTGTATAGAAGACGTTGGTGACTTCGCCAAGGATTGGAGCCTCGTTCTATCCCATTTGAAGAATGAAGGCGTGAAAGAGCTCGCAAATAACGACTAACACTCATAACACTGAAAATTGCGTGCTGGGGTCAGGTGCAGCCGAACGCTCTCTGCCTCGAGGGAGTCTGGCACTAACGCCTGCGGCGTGAACATCGTTTACTTGAGGTGGCTCTCAAATTGTCTTATAAACGTGGTTTTTAAGACTTTCTGTTACCTATACCACCTTGTAACAAGACTCCGTGATTGTTTAAAGTGCTTCAATAATTTTCGATTTTAAATAAACATCGTAGTTAGCATAAAAGCGGAACTTAAGTTGTGGTTCTTTGTTTCAACCTTTTGCCTTGCGGTTTTCATTTACGTTTAAGTTGCGATTCGCGAAGTTTCCAACAAGCGAATTCAGAATATCAACCTGGTTGTCAAAGGGTTTTGTGCACGTGACACAATAAATCCACCGGCTTAGTATCCATCAATGGGAACCATCACTGTTTTTCCCAGCTTATTTTCTCTTGTTGGAGTCACTGAGACTTGTGTCAGCTACCAGTATTTGATTTAGTCTGGAGATCGCCCCCATAGAGTAATCAGGTAATTCAAGGCAGAAGATTCGGTGAGTCAAAATTTTTCTCTGAACTAGCAAAGTGTGTCTTACACACTCATCTGGCAACTGAATTTTTATAATCTGAACTTTCAAAGACACTCAATCAAGTTTTAGTTTTGAATAACGTCAGGGAGCTGCTATTAGAATGATTATGAATTTCCTGTTTTAATCTCTGAGATTATCTCAGTTTTTGTAGATTTAAACACGTCATTTTTGAAATTGTTATCAGTGAATCTTGTCTGTAAAAATATTTAACCTGCACATTGTCTTTCATATCACCTGTTTTTAAATAATTAGTTTTTGCGTAGACATACATATATGTATATTTTTCAAAATTGAGAATTTACTCGAGAACTGGCCAGGATCTAACTAAAAGATTAACAAAATTGACTGACAAACGTCAAATAATTTACATATTAATTTGTTTATTTTTGAGCTGCAACACACAGCATTTGATTTTTAATGTATACCTCGATAATAAGTGATTAGATTTCTTTAGTAATAAACAAACCACATTTGTCTCATTATTCTGTCACATGTATGTAAATTAACAATTTCTTGTCATTGAAGTTCTTGCTATTTATTTGATTTCTATTTGTGTGAAATTAATGTTTATTTTGAGAGTTATCAACCATTTAATTTTATTTTGTTCACCATTTCAAACTCAATCCATATGGATAAATTCAATATTTTGTTACATTAACATGTCTGTTTGATTCCTCTTTAAACCCTTTTGACTTTTTGGTGACAACCAAATTGGGACTCTTTAATATCGCATTCCTAGACATCGAAGAGAAATATTAAGTAAAAATCATCGTAACCAGGCACTAGTTTGGAGCGCTCATAAATATGAGACTCCAGGCGGTGCAACAACACAACAACAGCGTAAGTAGTAAACAATATTAAGATCTTCCAACCTTATAAGCTATTTCTAATCTTGCTAGTTATAAATCTGATAGATAGAAACCTTTTAGGGTAGGACTTATAGGCAGTGGCGATTTCTCCTAGTGAGCTAGGTGTGCGCCGCACACCCTAAAATATAATTAAAATGTGCACAGTTAAATATGTTTTATTTCTTTTTCCCTTAGTCTTAATACACTACATATGTTATGATAATCGATTTAATTTACTTATTTGATTTCATAAATAGTCGGTTAATAGTGACTTGGAATGAAGTCGGCACCACGTCTTCATTCAGAAAATATGAGTAGGTCAATAGCAACTGGTAATGAATTCGGGTTAGGTGTGCGTTGTTATTTCCGAACAACTTCACTCGACAGAGCTGTATTGGTATACAATACAGTCCCCCACCCATGTGTTTAAAATAGTAAGGAAATACCATTGCTTTTAACACTGCAGTGAGCGGTAAAAATACCGCTCAAGACAAATGAATGGAACGCCGGTTTAACAAACGTTGTGACAGCATTATTTACAAACATTACAACTGCGCTTGCCTGGACCACAGTATTCTAGAATTAAAGACTATAATACATTTTAGTAAATTTTCGTAGAAAAAATTCACTAATGGGGAGATCTCGACTTTTGAATTTTGAAAAACTGTTTGCAAATGAGCGTGAACTAGGACCCCTAGAATCCATATCCGGGGTCAGTTTCAATTTTTATATATAAGAATTTAATTTGAGTCAAGTTTTAAAATATAGAAATTTTTGATTAAAATGAAGAAACTGATTTCAAGTACCATCCATATTTCTAGAAATTGTAATGGTACATAATGAGGTGAGGTAATTTTGGAGATTAGAAATTAGATGACAGAACTTTAGAACAATTGACATTTAGATTAAAATTTAGTCAAAATTGCATCATTTGCAGTCACAAGTTTAGACTTATTTGTAAGATGCTTTGTACTATTTATATAACAATAAACTATATATATATATATATATATATATATATATATATATATATATATATATATATATATATATATATATATATATAGGTATCACACCGATAACTCAAATTATAATCGGCCGATTTTGATAAAATTTGGCATGTACCTTCCTTCTGTAAATGTATTGGATAATTTCGTTAGTCAGGAAAATCGGACGAGGTTTTCCGGGAAATTTTTGAATTTTTATTCGAATAAAATTTGTATCTCAAAAAATAAAAAAGATAAGATAACTAAATTTGGTAGGTAGGTTTACGATATAAAAATTAAACTATACACCAAAATTTAGATTTCTATGTTGGAAGATAAAAAAGTTATAATAAAATATTTTGTGCCAGATCATTTCTATGAAAATTCACTACCATAACGCACTTGCTGCATCCAGGATTTTTACACATTTTATTATTTAGTACCATATTAACATTGAAGTACTTTTAATGTTTACAGTTTTCACCCCGTTCCGGACAGTGCTAACGCTAACACTAATTTGTGTGAAGAGAAGAGCTTGATAATAATTCCATGATCTTTTCGTGTTTTAAAGTTTTAAGTGACTTTTTAATTTGTTAGTGTTGCAGTGGGAAATTAATTTATTTATCTACGTATCATTCTCATATAGGTCTAATATATATATACATATATATATATATATATATATATATATATATATATATATATATATATATATATATATATATATATATATATATATATATATATATACATTTAGTGTTAATAATTTTTAAAACCACCACTAACAGCAACTCGTTACCGCACACCCGAACATTTTGGTCAGGAGACGCCACTGCTTATAGGAAATAGTGACCTTACTACTGACCAGATTTGGGTTCACTTGAGTCCCGCATATATTAATACTGCTGCTTGCCTATTACCGAGTAAATAAATTCCGCGCATATTTTATATTGAGGAGGTTACAATGTGTGGGGTATTGTTTAATAGGGCTACAACGCACTGTCTATTCTCATATATTACGTTAAAATTAATACGACAGTGCACCTGTAAATCATTAGATTATATTTGCTAGAAGTACTATACCTAAGCTAATGGGCAATTAACTAAGTTTAAATTTGGTATGTGATCAGCGGTCATATCAGCGCATTTTTCTTTGATAAAATGCGTGGTGCATAAATGAACTAATCATGCCATTTATTAGATGCCATGAAAAAATGCTAAACTGTCAAAAATAACGTTAGCATGTGACACGCAAACATTTTTCGGTTGCATTATTCTGATTAGCACATTAAGTATAATAAAAATAAGTAATGATTAAATGCCACATAGTAAGGGTACTTGGTCATCTGCTATGAAAACCTTGTAATAGTTAACATTAATAAAAAAGTTATATTACGATTAACGATGAGTCACTAAGTAAAGATTGGAACCTGCGTTGAAGCACACTTTAAGAACTTAAATCATAGCAACACATTAAAAAAGAACTTGCGTTCATTTTACCAACCAAGTTAGCGTCACCAGTGGATGAATAATTCTAGGTTTTTAAAAAAGTGTGTGTGTGCCTAACTCCCTGATTCCACATTGAGATGGCGACCCTGTCGTACATCTCACAATGTTCTAGGAGGCTGGCTACCATAGCTTCTAGCCTTACCTTATATAAGACTATTTTAATAAAAAGTTCGGGACGCAGCAAGTGCTTTACGGTAGTGAATTTTTATTAAATGCTTAAAATTTCAATAACTCAATTTTATATAAACTCAGAAACTTTAATTTTGGTCGGTAGTAAGGTATTTTCTAAGGCAAGATATCCACCCAATTTCATTAAAATAACTTTGTAATTTTCGGAGAAAAAATTTTTTTTCGGAAGAAAATTCAAAATTTGAATAACTCAATTTTCTATACATTTATAAAGTTGAGTTTTGGTAGCTTCTAAGGCCTCTTTTGAGGCAAAATATCCCTTCATTAAGATAGCTTGGTAATTTTCGGAGAAAAAATTTTTTTTCGAAAGAAAACTCGAAATTTTCTCGGAAAACCCCGTCCGATTTTTCTAGATAACGAACTCATCCAAGCCATTAATAAAATAAAGGTCTATCCGAGTTTCATCGAAATCAGTTAATTATTTTTTGAGTTATCGGATGGATACATATAGAGATAAGAGTCAGTCAGATAAGACTGTCAAAATTTTTGTACTACAGAATAATGTTTTTTGCGAAATTTTGATTTGTAAGAAGGAATGCTTGTTGTGTATTAAATGGATTCTAAATATCCACGGTTGTAGCAGGAATGGTGGTGGGAATGGGAACCGCAGCTGAATAAAAACTTAAGTTGAAAATTAGAAAGTGACAGAGCAAAATAATTTGACATTTAGACGTTTCAGAAGAGGCTGTTCAAAATCGTGTCCCAGTGCAAGCACAAGCATAGCTTTTTCGTACGATATAATGTATAATTTGAACTAATAATAAATAATATAATATATATATATATATATATATATATATATATATATATATATATATATATATATATATATATATATATTCTTAAAAAATTGTGGGAAAGCCGTCAGTTGCAAAATAAAACTCTTTATTAAAAGCCGAGCTTTTGGAAAAGTTTATTCCATTCTCAAGGATCTAACGTGAGTTTTACTATAACTAATTATGAAAATACAAACATGAAAAAAACTGTTTTTAAAAATTTGACTGAAGTCGGAAAGTCAAATTTAAAAAAAACGGTTTTTTTCATGTTTGTATTTTCATAATTAGTTATAGTAAAACTCATGTTAGATCCTTGAGAATGGAATAAACTTTTCCGAAAGCTCGGCTTTTAATAAAGAGTTTTATTTTGCAACTGACGGCTTTCCCACAATTTTTTAAGAAAATAACACTATTACCGTCACGAAAACTTAATACTATATATATATATATATATATATATATATATATATATATATATATATATATATATATATATATATAAACTAAAACAGGATTGATAACACGGCATTTATGTACTATACAAGGAGAAAGGTTTAAGGGAAAAGCCGCAGGTGATTTCTTTGCCTCCGTAGCTTTTTTTGGTTGTTTCCCTCGGATTGAGGGTCTTCCAAATGTTGCTGCAATTGCGCACTGGTTGTCTGTTGGGACTCCGTATATTTTTCCATCTTCATCCAGAGTGTTACCATCTTCACCTGGCTATACCGTACTGATGATGGCTAATTAGCCTGAAACACGTGTTTGCGGTTGTCTCCTTGCGGCTTTGCCCTTAAACCTTTCTCCTTATATATATATATATATATATATATATATATATATATATATATATATATATATATATATATATATATATATATATATATATATATATATATATATATATACATAAAAATAAACATATAAAACTTGAAACTGACCCCGGATATGGGTTCTAGGGTCCTAGTTCGCGCTGATTTGAAAAAAAATTTGCAAAGTCTCACCATCGGATACCTCCCTATTAGTGAATTTTTGTTAATAAAAATTCACTAAAATGCCCATTTTTTATAAAAAGTTGTCCTCATAACGCTCTTGCTCAGTCGGGGCAATAAGTAACTAATCATTTTTACATAGCAAATGTGAGGAAAAGATCGCTATATTCATATTAAATCTCTGAACACAAGGAAGGTTGTAAATACCAAAAATGCACTTATTTTTCCAGCTTATGTAAAACATTCAATAAATATGGAGCCACCTTAATCTTCTTACAATTCCTCTTACTTTAGCAAGTCTAATAAACATTTGATAAAAAAGTTAGGGACGCAGCAAGTGCGTTATGGAAGTGAATTTTCATAAAAATGTTTTTAATAGCAAATAATGAACCTCGGTGGTTCAGGGGTAAGAACGTGTGCCTTTGAAAGGAAAGGTATTGGGTTCGATCCCAGGTTACTTCTTTAGCCTTTTCAGTACAGACTGTAACATTAACATCAACCGAGGTTCTGGCATTGTATTTGAGCAAGTTGAATGTCTGCACGTTCCACCCTTCGGAGGGGGCGTAAAGCCGTCGGTCCCGTGTCCATGCGATGTTGGGCACGTTAAAGATCCCTACCTTCCTTGCAGAAAGGTAGGGGTTCGGCAAAATTTTCAGGATAGTGAGGTGAAACTGCTCCCTGGCGTCGGTGATTGGCCATAGTCGCGGAAATAGGCCGACGTTAAAGAAAAAAAAACACACACAATGGCAAATGCGAGCAGGCATCAATCTGATTACTGGTATAGCCTATGTAGTAGAAACAATGTACTATATACTATCAAAATTACTTTTTGTTTGAAAATGTACAAAAGTTTTTCTAAAATAAACTTAAATGTTGGTTTCCTAACCAAAAAAACTTACGTTAATAGCAAATTGAGTTATTGAAATTTGAAGGATTTAATGAAAATTCGCTACCAAAACCCACTTACTGCGTCCAGATTTGTTTCTTACAAACATACATCATATTTCGATAAAAAACCTTAAAATGCATTAACGAATTTGTTCTACGAAAATTAGCTAAAGATTATAGACAGTTAAACCATAAACTTAATTAAACCTACAGCGAAAGCAACAACTTAACTAAACCGAGAGCCAAAGCATCAGAGAAAGGGTCTATTTGAAATGAATTTTCTGCAAACATTTTAGTAAAATGAAGGGCAATGACAGTTGATGCTGAAACTTAGGGGTTTGCAGAACACTGTTCTTGCCACATTTTCTTTTTACAATCCGTATTTGTTTCATGTTCTTTGCCTAAACATTGCCAATTTTGATGTTTCAAATCGCGATTTTGACGTTTTGAGGAAAACTTCAATTTTTTTTCTTTAGATGCCCATAACTTTTTTGTCTTTGAACTTAGAGACCTAATTTTAGTACATGGTTCACGATGTATAATACAAACACGCGTACCAAATTTGCTTGCCCTTACTATGTTATTTCCGGAGATAAAATTTTTTTAATAAAGAAAACACAAAATTTTCCGGGAAAACCTAGGCCGATATCCTGGATAACGAACTTATCCAAACCACTTGCAAAAGGAAGGTACCCACCAAATTTTATCAAGATCGGCCCATTATTTTTTGTGTTATCGGTGTGATACCTATATATATATATATATATATATATATATATATATATATATATATATATATATATATATATATATATATATATATATAACTTATAAAAATTTAAACTGACCCCGGATATTTCTTCTAGGGGGCCTAATTAGCGCTCATTTGAAGAATTGTTTTTAAATTTCAAAAGTCGGGATCTCCTCATTAGTGAATTTTTTTAAAGAAATTTCACCAAAAACTAGAATCGTGTAATTCAATTGCGAAAAGTAAGAAAAAAATTCATATAAAAATTGAAATTGACACCGGATATGTGTTCTAGGGGTCGAAGTTCGCGTTCGTTTGAAATATTTTCTTCAAAATTGCGTATCTCCCCATTAGTGAATTTTTTCTACAAAGATTCACTAAAAGACAAGTAGCTTTTTGTAATGTGATACACCCCATTGTGGTTTATCTGTTTGAATTATGATACTTATGAATAAAAAACTTGTATTTTCTAACAAATTCTGTTTCATTTCTATCAAAATTCATAATGAGTGATTTAGCAAGCTTTTTTCCCTTAGGGCTCGTCCGCGTCTTTTCCGCCACGATAGCACCGAAGCCTTTGGCTTATTGTACATGCCTTTTGTCCTTTCTACTCCGCTAATTCCAAAACTACTGTGCCTTAAACTAGTCTGCAAAGCAATTTGTAGAGTGAAGTTTTATATTGCTCTGTCTCCGGTCTAGACTGTTCGTAGATCAGTTGTGTTTTGCGGTCCAGAGCTTTACACTCGCACAAGATGTGCTGGGCAGATTCCTCCCCCTCGCCGCAGCGTCTGCATGCCAGGTCGCCCTCGAACCGCCCCATCTTGTTCAGGTCTTTCTTGACGGCCATGTGTCCCGTACAGAGTCCTGTTATGTTCCTGAGCTGTCCTCTGCTAAGAATTTACAGCTCCACAGCTCTCTTTGAACTGGGATCTTCAATTAGTGTCTTCCAATGTCTGAGCCCTGGACAATCTGCCCAGTATGGCTTATGCTATTCCCTGGACCAGGACTTGATGGTTCCCCTGGCCGTCCTTTTCGATACGGCTAGTACCAGTTCTGGTGCCGTAAATGGGTTTGCCGATCCTCTCTTCGCGATACTGTCAGCTTCTTCATTGCCTGATTGACCCCCGAGTATATAGTTAATATTCTGCAAAATTTTTTGCATTTTTTTTTCTAAAATCTTTTAATTTTTTGTCAATTTGACGCATTTAAATGGGCATATTTTTGTCTTTTGGTGAATTAAAAAAAAACACTAATGAGGAGATCCCGACTTTTGGATTTTGAAAAAATTTCTTCAAATGAGCGCGAACTAGGCCCCCTAGAACACATATCCGCGGTCAGTTTCAATTTTCATATGTTTATATATATATATATATATATATATATATATATATATATATATATATATATATATATATATGTGTGTATATGTGTGTGTGTGTGTGTGTATCATAGCGATAACTCAAAAAATAATAGACCGATTTTTACAAAATTTGGCAGGTACGTTCATTTTATTAGTGGATTGTACAAGTTTGTTAGCCAGGAAAATCGAGCTTGGTTTTCCAGGAAAATTTTTAGTTTTCTTTTGAGACAATTCATATCTTCGGAAATAACAAACTTATGGCAACTAAATTTGGTAAGCTGATTTACATTGTAAAAACCAAGCTGAGTACCAAAAATTAGGTCTCTAAGGTGAAAGAAAAAAGTTATAGGCACTTAATGAAGCAAAATTTTAGTGCAGCTAAAAGCCAGAGAAGACGCAATACCAAACAATAAAGTTATTTTGATAAAATATTCATTCATTAAAGAGAGACAGATTTGCTATTAAAAACTTTTTTTTTAATCGAACACACCTTATATTATTACATTTCTGCGTTTTCCATCGAAATATAATCCATGTTTGTAAGAAAAGAAACTCAGGACGCGGCAAGTACGTTATGGTAGCCAATTTTTATTACATGTTTCAAATTTCAATAGCTCAATTTGCTATAAGGTTAAAGTTTGTTGGCTAGGAACCAGTTTTTTCGGGTACATATTGAGTTTATTTTCCAAAAATCTTTCACATTTTGAAACAATAAAGTTATTTTGATGAAACATGGGTACATTGTTTCTACTACATAGGTTATACTGGCAACCAAATTTCATGCCGGCTTCCGTTAAAAGAAGAGACACATTTGCTATTAAAAACATTTTAATGAAAATTCACTACCATAACGCACTTACTGCGTCCAGACTTTTTTGTCTGCATCCTTTATGTGCCTTACTTATAACATTTATTAAATTGGGAGGTTTCATTGTAAAAAACATCTACGTTACTTCTAAAGAGAAAAAAGTTTGCTTAAACGAAAACCTAATCGAAAAAAAATCCAAAGCACTCTAACATAAGCAAGATTAATATACAAGTGGAAACACTCAAGCTTTCGCATAGTCATACATCTTCATTTATAACTTTACATTTAAATAAGACAACCTCCCTTTTAGAGTACGTAATAACCCGTATATACTTCCCTATCGCGATGCATTTCGCCACAGGATACAGCTATATATTATCAAAGTACATTATTTAAACTTTGACAAAGAAAAATGCTTGAAATTCATAATAAACTTCACACAAAGTTCTATATTTATTAGCAACCGAAAACCGGAATTGAAACCGGGAAGAACTCATACGAAATTTATGGTCCTACGTATTTTGTTATTTGTATCAAAATAAAACTGCTGAACACAGTTTTCGCTTGTAGCAATCAGAATTTCCTTGGTATATTATTTCCTCTTGCCCTATACTCGAACAACGTATTACATAAGTTCTTTGATATCGAAATGTATGTATGTATATACGTATAACTAGCTACAAAAGGAAAAGTCAAGTATCTTGTAGTATAAACATTTGGAACCCCGGGCATTATTTCTTTTTTAAATTCCAAATACAGATACTGATTTTTGAAAAGCATAAAAGATCACGTTTTCAATATGCATATACAGTCATTACTACATAGATTCTTGTACTCCTAACGAATTCCCGGGGAAAGATTAGCTAACAGCTGATCGAATTTTTTGAATTTTGAAAAAAATCTTCATTTGAGATTAAACTGATTGTTGTTATATGTACTTACATTTCTCAGAAATTTTTTGTATTTAAAAAAATGACATTTTACTGACATTCGTTGCCTCTCTAAAGAATATACACCAAATTTAGAGTTTATAGCTTAAAAAAAATCGAGTTCTACGCTGTAAAAATATTGTTTATATTCCTCAGAAGAGCAAAAGAAGGATCTAAGCTAAATGTTCTTGTATGCAAAATACGTTGTATTTCATTCAATAGAAGAAAGAAAAGCTTCTTTGCGACAAAAACATGTAAATTAAAATACCTAAGTACAATTTGAAGAATCCAATTTATCGCAATACCGTTGTTAGATCTGACGATCGTGTTACTAAGGAAGTTAGCGTCATTAGAGGGATGAATAAACTAAAACTGAAAAAACTGCAGTCTGCAAATTGTATTGGGATGAATTGGATTTTTCAAATTGTACTCATCAGTACTCATCACATGGTCAAATCATCGCCCATTGAATGTAAATTAAGTTTGTATCGAAAAAAACATTAGTTTCTCTAAGACAAAATTATGTTGGATTTAAGTTTTATACTTAATGTATTTTATATTTATATACTTATTTATTTTATACTTATATTTTATACTTCTGTTTCAGTTTTTTTGACAACTTATCAAAAAGGTAAAAACGAACCCTTTCGGATATTTTTTTATTATATATTTCTTAAATATTGACTAATGTTTGGTTTTTAAAATAGGATACCTTGTATATTTGTCTAGAAGTTAATTTGCATTTTTACAGACTTCTCAAAAATATATAAAATTTTGTGTCTATTTTAATAAACAACGAAAAATTTCCTAATTTTCATACTTCGCAATTACAATTTTGCAGTATGCCATGTAAAAAAATCTCGGGACGCAGCAAGTGCGTTATGGTAGTGAACTTTTATTAAATGCTTCAAATTTGAATAACTCAAACTTAGAAAGTTTAATTTTGGTATGTAGTAAGGTCTTTCCTAGGGAAAGATATCCAACAAATTTCATTAAAATAGCTTTGTAATTTTTTCGAAAGAAAATTTAAAATTTAAATAACTTAATTTTCTATAAACTTAGAAAGTTAGATTTTGGTACTCTCCCACGGCAACATATATAGTAAATTCATTAAAACAGCTTTGTTATTTTCGGAGAAAAAAAATTTTTTTGAAAGAAAACTCAACATTTTCCCGGAAAACCCCGTCCAATGTTCCTGGATAACGAACTCATCCAAGCCATTAATAAAAGAAAGGCACTTGCCAAGTTTCATCGAAATCGGTTAATTATTTTTTGAGTTATCAGACGGATACATATATATATATATATATATATATATATATATATATATATATATATATATATATATATATATATAAACATATAAAAATTGAAACTGACCCCTGCTATGGGTTCTAGGGGTCCTAGTTCGCACTCATTTGAAAAAATTTTTGCAAAGTCTCACCATCGATACCTCTCTATTAGTGAATTTTTTTAAATAAAAATTCACTAAAATACCACTGTTTATCGTTTACTTAGAATCAAGTGACAGTTCCCAGAATGTTTTCTATGCCGTGTCAGTGCTTGTCTTAATTATATAAATTTTGTATTTCATTTTCTGATTTGGTTGTTGTTGTTTTTTTTTTTGTCTGAAGGTATATTTGTGACTATGGCAGTAAACCAAACTTTTGCTTTTTAGCTTGTTTTATATTATGTAATCAAATTGTTGAAACGGCATCTTGGATGTATTTTAACACGTAGATAGTTGGTTTTCAGTTATGTTTAAATATTAGTGCTTCATTTTTAGTTATATATCCAGAAAGGACGCAACCAATACATCCACTTTTTACCGGATAAAAAAGAAATTACTTGGTCACGGATTATTTAACGTTCAAAACATATAATACAGAAAATCGAGAAGTTCAGGAAGTCATAGTTTTGGGTAATGTAGAAGCTTACACTAAAAACTTCTGTAGAGCATTTGAAAGGGGCGTACGGATTCCAAAAGTTAAAGTTACAAAAAGTCTAAGAAAACGCAAATACCACCCATACAAATTTAGGCTTGTCCAGCACCTACAGCACCCCCTGGGGTGCTCAACTTCGGTTAGTTTTCTGCAATCGGTATCAGGAAGATGTGCCCCGTTTCCCCCCCACCCCCTGATCTTTTTTGCGGTGCGCTTCTAGTAGATTCTAAAATACAAAATAAGTTTTACGTTTTGTTTACAAACTTTTTGGTCTCTTGTAGCTTTTTCGTAAATGCCACCGTTATCGAGAAAAAAAATTAAAAACGATTTTCTTTAATTCGCTAGACGAAATAAGAATATAAAAAATTCACTAATAAAAAAATAAAGCTGAGATAACAGTTTTTTTAGCAATAATTTTATTACATTAAGAAAAACCTAAATAATAAACATAACAAAACAACGTTACAAAAACTGCTAAAAGTGACTTCCTCCAACCCTTACGCTCTTCTTGTCATTCATTTCTGTACTCTTTGGAACACCACCGGAGTATTTGTTACTATTTCAAATACATCTAATATTCGATTTCGCAACTCTTCAACGGTATTCAGTGGTGTCTTTTTTTAATTTCAATAACATACCACGAGGGCTTACAGCCTAAATACTATCGTACCGTGGGTGTTGACAAGGAGGAAAGAGGCAACTTGTTAATTCTGGACTTGAAGGTTTGGAGGTTCGGAGGAGAAGAAAAAACATGTGCCGGCAAGGAATTCCACAACTTAGAAGTCCTCGGGACAAAAGAGCGGGCGTAACAAGATATTCTATGTCTGGTGACCTGGACAGTTAAAGGGTGCATTCGCTCTGTTCCCCTGGTAGATCTGTTGGGGGCAGCAGGTGGGGAACTATGGAGGAAAGCTCCTCTGAGCACACCCGTGTAGATATCTATAAAAGAGAGAGAGGTCACCAACGGCACGTCGGTGGGCAAGAGATGGAAGCCTTTGGGTGAGGGTAGGGTCACCGATGAGACGTATAGCTCTCTTCTGAATGGAGTCCAGGATAGCGAGTGTAGAAGCGGTAGCTGCACTCCAGATGTGGGAGCAGTATTGGAGGTTTGGCCTTACTTGTGAAGTATAGAGATTAGCTGTAGCTAGAATTTTATACACTAGTGATTTGAGATGCCCCCATAGGAAAAAATCGATGCTATTTAAATCATGGAACTTTGGGGGCCATGGATAAGGTCCACCCCATTCTATCCCCACTTGTTCTCATGCACTTAATTGAAATACTCCCGAGCTACAATTGAAAAATGGGCTGGGGCGCCATTGTGCATATACCACATCTGATTTCGCAGCAAAAGGGACAAGTCTTCGAGTAAGAAAGGTAATTTCTGTTGCAAAAAATGCCTGTATGAGTCACCGGTAAGCACACCAGGCAAAAAGAAAGGGCCAATTAAATAATCCCCAATTATACCACCCCATACATTTCATGAAAATTGCTCTTGAAAATGCGTTTTCGTAATTTCATGTGGATCTTCTTTCGCCCATATGAGGTTGTTATGAAAATTAGTAGTAGAATTCCTTGAAAAATTATCTTCGTCGGTGAAACAGATTTTACAATCAAAATTGGGGTTTACTGCTAGCCGATTATGGTACCAATTACAGAAATCAATTTTTAAAAGGAAATCTTTAGGAAGGAGCGACTGTACCCTCTGAATGTGGTAAAGCAAAAAATTATACAGTATGCGCCAAACAACCTGATGGCTTATATTTAAATGTTCAGAAATTTTTCTGGTACTTGTACATGGGTGCTCTTCAATTACATTAAGAAAAGCTTCTTCGTTCCTTAGTGTTCTAACAGTACGTGGTCTACCTGCATCATTGGTATTCTTCTTAAACGTTCCAGTTTCTAAAAGACTCCTATGAATATTTGAGAATATTCGATGAACAGGTATCACCCTATAAGAATAGCGCTCCATGTACAGACGTCTGACTTCTGTTGGACTTCCATTCGCAAGGCCATAGATAAAATGCATCTAAGCCATTTTGAAATTCGTAAAATTTACCATTTTTACGATAACGAGTATTTAAAACACTTTTACACGTGACAGTTTATACCAATAATTACAAGTAAACACAACTTATGATTTCAAAATAGAACTGTCAAAATTAATACAAACCAGGGGCTATGAGAATACAGCCAGTACCTACAAGATAATTAAAAAAATATATATTTTCGTGTAGCGAATTGAAGAAAATGGTTCTTAATTTTTTCTCGATAACGGTGGCAGTTAAGAAAAAACTACAAGAGACCTAAATATTCTAAAGAAAACGAATAATGTATTTTCTATTTCAGAATCTACCAGGGGCCCACCAGAAAAAGATCAGACACAATTTTTGATGAGGAAAAGAACATTCTTTAAAAAATGTAGTACCATAACGCACCTGCTGCGTTACGACTTTTATAACCTTTATTAATGCCTTCTTTGCAGTAAACTTTCTATTATTAGAGCTTAACCCTGAACAATGGTTGAATTTTTCGTCGAATCAATCTTCATGAAATATCCGTTCTTATCCTTTTCTTGTTACAAAATTATGCTAATGTAAAAGAACAGAATAAACGAATGCATGTTTTGACAGAAGGGTGCTCATAAATTATGCGGGTTATTTTCAAGTATCTCAGTCTATCAAGATTGATTACTAGAAAATATAATGCTTTATTATGAAGTAAAGTGTATTGGGGGAGAAAGAGCTTGTTTTCTTTCCCCAATGTTTTGCAGGTGCATTGATCCCACCCTCGCTAATTAGTCGGTTTTGTTAACTAGCGTTTGAAGAATATGTTGAAGGTGTGGACTGTATATTTAACTCTCGGTGCACTGGATTCCAGGAGATTTCAGTGATATAATTGTTATATTTATATGGATTGTATTGTCACTATGTACACTTTTAAACCTAACTATTATTTACAACTTGCAGTTTCGCATTTGATTGCGAAACTCGAGGTTTTGGCTATTGTTTTGAAGCCATTTTCAAAAGGTAAAGGAAATATGTGAGGACACTCTAAGGCCTCAATCTGCCTAGTCCTTAGAGCGGTGGACAAAGGTGGGTTGGGTTGTTGTAGCTCAATCTGGCTACTCCCCAAATCTCGCTGGAGATCGTCTGTGAGGTCTCAGTGTGTTCAACCCTAGGCCTCAGAGAGATCTGGCAGTTCTTTTTTTGGATACAGGAGGGGGAAGTGCTCACGCAGACCCTATTCACGGCCCCGTAGGTGCCGTGGGATATCGAGGTACTGTGAGACTGTACTCACTAAAACCACTCCCTAGGAGTACCGGACCTTAGTCCATACCTCCGTCGGAAAGATTTCACTCAATGACTTTTTGGGTATGAATGTTTCCATTCTGTTTTTGCCGCGGGGGTGTTAGCGGCTAAGTATAAGCTTTGGACGCTTATGCTTATGTGGAAGTTGCTCGTGGAAGTCGGTGACACTACGGAGAAGAGCATTTGGGTGAGAAGCGGCTTTTGCGAACTGAGTTGTGGAGTTATAAACTCAAGTATCGAAGGCATTTCCAGATGAGAGTGAATCTGACTGTTTCGGACAAACCATGGCGCTCCGGTAACCATTCTCAGAATTTTGTTGCGGATGATTTGAAGGGTCTTGATGTGTGTTGCGGCCGCGGTGGCCCATGCAGGTGATGCATAGGTCAAGGCTGGCCGGATAATGACTTTGTATATGAGCAACTTGTTGTTCATGGACAATTTGGAATTTCTATTTAGAAGTGGGAACAGCTTCGAGATGAACATCGTGGCTTTTTTTCGGGCGTGATCGACATGGGAGCGCCATGTTAAGTGTTTGTCGAGGAAAACCCCGAGGTATTTGGCGGAATCTTCCCATGTAATTAGACGGTTGTCTAATAAAACGTGTTTGTGAGATGTGTGTCTCCTCCTAAAAAATAGGACAGCTGAACATTTATCGGAGATTACCTATACCATGCTTTTAGCTCGACTACGGCGGTCTGAAGTCGTTCGGTTATTATCCTCTGCTGAGTGGAGCTGTTGAAGATGGTAGTGTCACCTGGGTACAGGCTAGCCGTGGTTGAGTATGTTCTAGATCTGGCTCCCAGATGTTTGACCTGACCTGACCTGACCTGACCTAGTACTTCCTCCGTTGCAGGTAAAACCTGATTATCAGAATCAGAGGGAGAGGATAATTAAATGATAGAAGTTTATTTAGGAGGCTCGCATGCCAAACCCTATCGAAGGCTTGAGCAATGTCAAAAAATATTGCACCTGTTGACTTTTTTTAATTAAATCCTTCGGTGATGTTTTCTACCACACGTAGGACTTGGCCTGTGGTGGAGTGTTGGTGTCTGAATCCGAATTGCTCATCCGGGAGGATGTGATTTTCTGAGGTGAATGAAGATAGCCTTTTCTGAATCAGTTTTTCGGCGATTTTGCCGATGACTGGTAGTGGGCTAATGGGCCTGTAGTTCTGAGGGAACAGCGGATCTTTGCTGGGTTTCGCGATGTTGATAATATCGGCAAGTTTCCACATGGAAGGAAAATGTTGAAACCGCAGCATGGCATTCATAACCGTAAATAGGAATACCACGGCTTTGCGGGGGAGGTTTTGAGGGCTACGTTGGAGATTCCATCATATCCCGGAGCTTTCCTATTTTTTTTATGATTTGATTATTTGAGAAACTTCTTCAAAAGTTGTGGGCTCGATAGTCGTGTCTGTGGTGGCACGAAGCGCTCTCCTGTCATAGCGGTGCGTTCTCTCTACGTGCGACAGATCAACGTTGTTATAATTCAGGCTGAATTCCAACTCCAGATGATCTGCGAATGCAGTAGCTTTCTCCGCATCCGTGTATACGACTCCGTTACGGCCGTGAAGTGGGGATATCGGAAGTTTTTGAATGCGAAGGGCTTTAGCCATTTGCCAGATGGAATTGTCTTGGGTAGACAGGGTTTACAGGCGGTCCTCCCAACGATCGTTGCGGAGTTCTTGTAGGGCGGATCGTACTTGTTTGATGAGTCTGTTTGCGTCTCGTTTGTCGGTGGGGTTTCCGGTGTGTTGAGCTAGTCTACGCACGCGGTTCTTTTCGAGTATCATTTCCCCGATACTGGACGGAAATGGTGGATAAAACTAGATATTAACACGATTGCGAATATAGAGATGTCCTTCAAAACTCAATGGCTATCAAAAACAAAACAAAAAAAGCAGGGATTTTACTCATTCAACATAAATGCTCTTATTAACATTGCACACTTTAAAAAGTTATACAAAACTTTAACGTGCTTCCCGTCCAACTCCCTTAATACTAAGTATATGTCTCTATCCAGGTGGTGACTCTCAAGGCCTTTTCTAATTGGCCGGCATTCAAAAATTCTATGTTTTAGATCTCCATTTTCATTTAAATTACAAATAATGCATTTTTCTTCTAGGCTGTTTATTCGGTATTTGATAGTCCCGGAAATCAGAACCACCTCCCTGCTTCCAGCTGTACGCAGTTGGAGCATAAACCTTTGTAAATACAAAGGGAGTAATACCAATCCAGTGCTCTCCCCCAAGAAGAATTTGTACTGGGGGTAGTTAACAGAAAGCAAGGAGCAGTTCTCATCCAATGTTCAGCTATGATTTGTATAGTTGCCAAGTATAGATGTTATGTCATTCTCGCACAAATTGGCTAAGATATCCGTGCTTTCCACTCCAAACTCCGCTAGTATGTCTTTTAGCTGACTAAACCAATTAAGATCTATTATATTTGTGGCAGAGGAATCCAGATATTTCAGCTGTTCCAAAGCAACCGCAGGATACCTCTCTCTCTGCATGCTATTCAGTTTTAAGAGTAGATGGAGCGCCGCTCTCAGCTCATAATATCCCAGCCTGGGTAGGTTAAATTCAAGATGCAGTATGTAATCCGGCCTCTTCCTGGGAAGAAAATTTTGACCTTTTAAGAATCTGCTCTGTATAACCTCCACATTCTCAATGTATCTGAGCCCCCAAATACCAGCTGCATAACTCAAAGCCGGCACTACAACCGAGGTGAACAACTTAAGACTTTTCGTCCATCCGGCATTACATACTCCTGTAAGCGTGTGCCTAACAGCTCCCAGGCTGATGTTTGCCTCACTCACTCTCGCCTTACATGCTTCCTGGTATATACCATTAAATTTGAAAGGAATCCACAGATAGGTATACTCGTTCACAATATCCAGGATTTGCCTATCATAGTAAAACTTATGTCTAGCAACAGCAGGACCTTTCCTAAAAATTACAATCTTTGTTTTGGTTATGTTCAGTTCCGGTCCTGAGATTGTGCTGTACTCATGTAATATGTCTATGTTCCTCTGCAAATTAATGGGAGTCAGCCAATATAACGAAATCATATGCGTACATTAACATAGTTATCTGCACACAGCTGTTTAACGGTAAGCCATTGGCATTTCTTTCTTCGAAGAAGGACCGCATATCTGCAGTGAACAGAGAAAACAGCAGCGGGCTCAAACTATCTCCCTGTAGTATGCCCCTTGTTATAGGTACATTCTTAATCTGCTTTTCTGGTTTTTCGACAATTATAAGTACTTTATCGTACATGTCCTGTATCAGTCGTATGAGCTTTGCGCTAACTCTTGCCCTGTACAATTTCAACAACAGTACCGTTCTCTCAATACTGTCAAAAGTCTTTTTATAATCCGCAAAAACAGCATATGCTTTTCTACCCCTTAAGCTAATATTGGAACTAATTACAGCGTTCAAAACAAATATATTATCAGCTTCTTCCCTGTCTAAATCAAGCTTGGCATTCAGGCAAAATTTCATGCTGTTCTGAAAATTCGCTGATCCGGTTGTACAAATACGAAGTGTAACTTAATATCCAGCGTGTCCTTCCTATAACGAATATTTGATAACGACGCACAGCATAACAAAGATATTAAGGTTTATGGATTAGATAGGTTGTCTGGTAACTTTCGACTAATCAGAAAGTGGCGCGGGAATACGTCACATGAAGTCCGAATTTAAATCTAGTGGATTAATGGTGCATTGAATATAGAAACCAGCCGGAATTTATATGTCCGTCTTTACAAAGTTATGTTCTTTTCGAACTTTTACAAGATTAAACATTTAATAATAAATTCAAATTAAGATATTGTTCACATAGTAACAGAAAGTATATGTTTATATATCTTTAGATCGGTGGGACTTAAGTATAAGGAATGCTGATACCAATCGAAAGAACAATAAAAAGTACATTAACTAACGTTATAAAATATAGGGTGTTCTATTTAAAATAAGAGATTTACTAGGTTTTAAAGTTGTCACGATTTACCGGTCTATTTCGGACACCCTGTCTAACTTGTACTAACTTTAGTAAATCCCAAATATTTTGTGGCATTTTAAAATTTACACATAAAATTTTAACTCTTTAGGTTGAAAAATAGGAGAGATACAGGTATGTAAACGTGACAATGTTTTTTAAGAAATTTTTGAAAAAAGTCAAATATCTCGAAAATGGTTGAGAAAAATGACATAACATGTTTGTGAAACCAACCATAAAATTTGACGAGCAATCTAGATCTGTAATAAAAAACACCATCTTCCATTTGAAATAAGAAAGTCGACGTCTAGTTCCGGTATAATTGGAAGTCCCATACTAACGTCAATATTTTCAGTGAACTGGAAATTTTGAGAAGCCCACAGGCGTGAATTTTCGGGATCCAATTGTGAGTCGTACACCAGAAACGGCTAATGGGAGGTCTACGTGGGATACCCTGTATATTATTCTTATGAAAATTCACTACAATAGCGCACTTTCTGCGAAAAATAGAAGGTCCGTGAAAATGAAAACTAAAGACAGGAAACCAACGTTACCTAGAGAACAGTTATCAATTATTCTCTGCCTCAATTCATAACCAATAAACCAAATAAAGAACTTGCCTTTGTGGTTACTAACGACTCAAGATGCACTGTTTTGAGGTCTGCAATCTATAATACCATTTAAATGTAATTTCCCACAAGTCTTGTTTGCAGAGCTTGCTGAGGTTTTACAGACAAAAAAAAAGCCTCGTTCATTACTGGAATTATACATCTACTGTTGCAATTACTACCATTAAAGATGCTATTAGGACAGTAAGTGCTTACATCAAGAGGCATAAAGGTAATAAATTTTAAACTGAATCTTGTTTACTTCATTTACTGCCAGATATTGTCTATTCAACATCTCGTTGATATAAAATAAAGTTCGCCATGGTTTACTAAGCTACTAGGATAGTACAATTATTAAATGATGTAATACCATTTTCTAAAATGTAGCTAATAGTAAAATATTGAAGTATCTCAGTAAAAATACATATAGGATGGTCTAACGGTGCGGTCTAACAGTGCGTTCAAGTTCAATAACTCTTTTATTATTCAATGATAAAAAAAATTGGGACAAAAGTTGCAGGTACTAACGTTAGCTACAAACTAAATTTGCATATACAGCGTGTTGCATAAGTTATCTACAACCCAAACTTCACTTTTAGTGAATTTTCTGAAAAAAAATCATTAATGAGGAGATCCCGACTTTTGAATTTTGAAAAAATTCCTTCAAATGACTACTAATGAGGCCCCCGAGAACACATATCCGGGGTCTTTTTCGATTTTTATATGTATATATATATATATATATATATATATATATATATATATATATATATATATATATATATATATATATATATATATATATATATTATAGTTTTTATTATCCCAACGTTTTTGATGTCATTTGATTAAACTTTTCTCTTTGTGTGGGAATTTTTATGATATGTACGATATTAATACATATATTTATTATATTTACCTGTTATATTCAGTTACCCTTGGAATCCTTATTGTAGTTAATTTGTATGAGCTGTATTACGAGATTCAGGTTTTTTTTTAAATAATTAATTGGATTTCAAATTCAAATGGATAATTTATTAACAAACAATTTAAATAACAAACAAAATAGAACAGTTTTTTTTTAACTAGGAAAAGAAATATTGCTTAACTATAAAAACTCTTAGTAATATTACAAAATCTTAATAATTAAACTTCCCTTGAAAGGGTACTCACAATTTTTATGCAGGTACAGTCCTTTTTATTTATTTATTAAATTATTATTATTATTTTTGTTAATAGCTATTGAGCTACATAACATAAGTTCCATTCACCAACCTATAAATGTCACTTGAAGTATTTGCCTCCATGTGTTTTAATAGTTATTCTGTCCACTATACATTTGGGTTATGTGTATAGTTTCTGGGTCTAATTTCGTTTTAACTGATTCTTCTTTCGATCAGATGAAGATAAAAAAAGAATCCCTTGCCTAGTCTAATGACAGTTGACAGTTTGGTTTTTTATTTAATATTTACTAATAAAATTCCAACAAAAATTCTTTTTATTTACCATATATTCTCCAGTTTCCATTAATTGATTGAATAATATTTGTTCCAATATAGTTATTTATAATAATAAGATCGCAGAGATAAACAGGTAAGTTGAAACTTGTTAACCTTATTTAATTATTTTCCTTTAAAAATATAACCTAAAATTGTTGAGAATACATGCTGGAAATGAATTAAAATTCTGATGTGCTCTCTTTAGCTACTTAAATTCAACTGCCTCGATTAAATAATTCGACATTTCTTTTATATAAAAACAGAAAAAATTTGAATTAGCGTCCTGACGCAATGTTAATTTTATACCTTCTTATTTAGGATTTTTTTTATATTACACCTAGCCAAACGTGCTATACTTTAGAAGAAAGCTTGTTTAAAACTGCGTATTTTGATACCCCATATATGTGGTTTCATTATACCGTATGTTCTAAATTTGTATGGCAAACTTTATATTTCTCATAATTGACAATTGTCATAAATATGAAAATTACTGACCGCTAATCTTTATAATACACAAATTATGTAATGAAAAACTTATTTTAGACAATTTCCTGATTACATAGAGCTATTTTACATGTGATTTGGTTCAGTAATAATCTTATAATCTATACATGAAATCTGTAATTCTTTTATCTGATGACATTTCAATTTCCAGTCTAAAATTGTTTATAATAATCTACTTACCTACAATTATAAATATATACAGTAATCAAAAATACAGTTTAATACACCATTAAACAATAAACAACAACAAACAATATCAAATATTATACATAAGCCGTCCTCTCGTAACATGATGTTCGACAATTGTTAAAAATTGCATTTTTCTTTCATTTTCCCTTATTATTGTTGCTACTATGTTACTCTAGAGATTCATAATGATATAATCAACCAAATGCTTTCAAATTATTAAATCTGTTTTGATTTTACAGGTATTAACAAAATTTTGTGGAAATTCGGAAATGCCATATTATGTAAATTTTGAAATGACATGCACTATCAATTTGCAAATTATATGGTCCACAATATATATATATATATATATATATATATATATATATATATATATATATATATATATATATATATATATATATATATATATATATATATATATATATATATATATATATATATATATATATATATATATATATATATATATATATATATATATATATATATATATATATATATATATATATAGTTACTATTTAGGGTTTCTGCCAATTTTGATCATGAAAATTGCTGTGGAAAGGAGTTTTCCTTATTACGTTATAATTGTACCGGATCGCACCTCAAAATAACAGGTAATCTATAATATGTCAATAATTTCTGATTGCTATACCTTCATATCATTCTAATCATGTTGTGTTCGTATTTTTCCACACATTTTATCCTATTTGCTTCCTAAATTAATTGAATTTTATTGTTATAGTACCAAAGTTATCACTCTTGACGATTTGTTTGCTGCGTTTAACGTACCTATCAAGATGGAGACGTGATTCAGCCACGGAATGCTGATCTTTTATTTTAATTAGCTTCAGTGATCTCGTCTACTGCCTTATTAAATATAATATTTTAATTTTGAATGTATAGTCTCTGGAAAATAAACGTTTTTTATGTTAGTTGCACGCTTTGATTTCAAATACTAATTTTATATGATATTTTTGATATTATCATGCATTAAGGTGTTTATTTTTATTTATTTTGATTTGAGTACTTAGCTCCTTGCATGCTTATCGACTTTTCTTTTTAAATTCCCGTCTCTGGCAAGACATATTGTAATAAGAATAACGTCTAAATTTAGATGCATTTCTGGTACATTAAAATTACCATAGCAATATATATATATATATATATATATATATATATATATATATATATATATATATATATATATATATATATATATGCATCACACCGATAACTTGAAAAACAGTAGGCCGATTTTGATCAAATTTTGTGGTTACCTTTCTTTTGCAAGTGGCTTGGATAAGTTCGTTAGCCAAGAAAATCTGCTCAGTTTAAATAGACTAAACTATTTTGTTTTAATTAGACACTTGGATTCCCCAGTCAGTATCAGTTCTGAGCTGGCCATAAATGTAGGGAATTTCGAGCACAAAATTATAATGCATGTTTGTATGAAAATAAATTCGGGACTCAGCAAGTGCGTTATGGTAGCGAGTTTTAATTAAATGCCTCAAATTTGAATAGCTCAATTTTCTATTAACCTATAAGGCCAGGAAACTAGTTTTTTCGGGAACATTTTAAGATTATTTTCGAAAAATTTTTGTACATATTCAAACAATAAAGTTATTTTGATGAACTATTGTACATTGTTTTTACTATATATGTTATACTGGTAAACAAATTTGATGCCTGCTTTCTTAAAAAAAAAACACATATTTGCTATTTAAAATATTTTTGTGAAAATGCATCTGGCCTTACATACTTTTTTTACAAGTTATCAAATTTCCAAAGTAATTTTTCTGTCATTTTATGACCTTTTGCGCCAAAAACTTAGTCTTTGTCTGTAACATACAAAGGATTTTGTTAACCACACAAAATATTTTACTTTTGTGCGTTTATCTGGTCATCAGTGGTACCCAATTTTTTTTCCTTTAAATGTCTATAACATGTTTACTTTTACCCTATGCGTCTTAATTTTCGCACATAGTTTACTTTTTGTGACATAAACTGGCCTACCAAATATGGCTGCCCCTACTTTGTTATTTCCGGAAATATGAAAATTTTTCGAAAGAAAACACAACATTTTCCGGGATAAACTCGGCCGATTTTTCTGGCCAACGAACTTATCCAAAGCATTTTCAAAAAGAAGGTACCCACCAAATTTGATCTAAATTGCTGCATAATTTTTTGAGTTATCTGTGTGATATACATATACATACATACATACATACATATATATATATATATATATATATATATATATATATATATATATATATATATAAACATATATATATATATATATATATATATATATATATATATATATATATATATATATATATATATATATATATATATATATATATATATATATATAAACATATCAAAATTCAAAAGTCGAGATCTCCTCTAGTGAGTTAAAGTTAGAACAAGTTAAAGAAAATTCACTAAAAATGAACGTGGAATGAGATATTCAAGTTGTTTCGTTTTTAATGGGACACTATGTACATAATATTGCCCATTGATTCATACACTTATAAACAATACTTTTTTCACGTTTCAAATTCTGACTTCTAAGCTAGATTTATTTAAAAGAACAGACTGAAAGATCATGAATATTCACCTTGTGAAACATTGTCTTTGTCTTTCGAAGCATATTCAATATTAAAACAGTGTGCCAGAATCGAATATTGATCACAAAAGGTTTTAATATTATATAGAGAAATCCCTGTTTCCTTTCTATATTAAAGCAGCCTCGCTGGTACATGTCTGATATTTAGTTTAGTTACAATGGCACCAAGAAAAGCCTCGCTTAGGACAGAGTGATTCTTCAACAATCTTAATATTAAAATTGTTCAGCTAAAAGCGAAAACAGAAGCTTATAAAGCACTATACACAGGCATGGAGACTACTTCTCTGGTTTCACCGTTGGGCTTCGTTTGGGTAAGTGAAGGACGTAGCCAGCGCCTGAGCTAACTGGAGCAAATGGTCCTTCTGAATTCTAGATGTTCTAGGATGTTTCTGTTACGTTTCTGTAACTGGTTTCGCTGCTTGACAGCATCCTCAGTAGTCTCCAAGTCTGTATGTAGTATGGACCAGTTTCACCAAGTAAGGGCAATAACAAGCAATGAATTACCAATTATAATTTTAGAAACACATAAACTTACACGTATAAAAAATTATAAAACAATTAGTAAGACGGATTTGGGAATTTAATTAAAAAACGATCAGGTGATAATAAAATAGATATTTACCAAGAAGTTTTGATAACAAGCTACAATTTGTATTAATAGGTGGTAATGATAAATAAAGATCATAATAAAAAAGCTCTGGACGCAGAAAGTGCGTTACGGTAGCGAATTTTCTTTAAAATATTTTTCATAGCAAATGCCTTTATTTGATGAAAGCGGGCATCAAACTCGGTTGCCTATATAGTAGAAACAATGTACCATATTTCGTCGAAATAACTTTATTGCTTGAAAATATATAAACATTTTTCAAAAATCTAGATGCAGCAAGTGTGTTGTGGAAGTGAATTTCCATTAAAATATTTTAATAGCAAATGCGAGCAGGCATCAATCTGATTACCGGTATAGCTTATGTAGTAGAAACAATGTACTATATTTTATCAAAATTACTTATGGTTTGAAAATATACAAAGATTTTCTGAAAATAAACTTAAATGTTGGTTTCCTAACCAACAAAGCTTACATTAATGCCAAATTGAGTTATTGAAGTTTGAAGGATTTAATGAAAATTCGGTAAATTTGCAGATTATCTCCCGGACGCTTTTCAAAAAATTGTTTTCAGAAATATTACTATTACCCCACTTGGATGCACAAACCATAAGAAAAATTTCTTGTTCACACCCCACAAGGAAGTTACGGGACTGGGAGTGAATAGGGGTGCTGGGCGGGGTAGGTAGTAAAAAGGAAATATGAGCAGAAAAAGCAAAGAAAACTGCTTAAAAGCTGTCTATTTGAAGCCATATCCCCATTAAACCCCGCCTACCCCGCACATGACCCCCATTCGTCCCTAGGTCACGTAACTTCCTTGGGGGGTATGAACAAGAAGTTTTTCTTGTGGTTTATGCAACGAGGGTGGTTGTATGCACACGATGGGGGAAGGAAAATGCCTACGACGAAGCACACCCCCCGCCGTCCGACATTTGGTGGTGGTGGGGGGCGGGTCTTTGGTGGTTTGGGGGGTGGCTGCTTCGTCGTGGGGATTTCCTTCCCCCTCGCGTGCGTACAACCACCCTCGCTGCATAAACCACAAGAAAAATGTCTTGTTCCTA
Organism: Tillus elongatus; assembly: GCA_964006375.1. NCBI lineage: Eukaryota > Metazoa > Arthropoda > Insecta > Coleoptera > Cleridae > Tillus > Tillus elongatus. Next base: position 14,603,907 of record OZ023265.1, read on the forward strand.
TCCGCCAAGGAAGTTACGGCACCACCTAGGGAGATAGGGGTGCTGTGCAGGGTAGGCAGGGTTTAAGGAAGATATGGCTTCAAGATCTGAAAAAGACAGCTTTCAAGCCCCTTTTTTGGAATTTTCTGCTCATATTTCCTTTTTACTACCTACCCCGCCCAGCACCCCTAATCACTCCTGGTCCCGTAACTTCCTTGGGGGGTGTGAACATGTGAACAAGAAATGTTTTTTGGGGTTTATGGATCCAGGGAGGGGGAGCTAGGCAAGTTTCTGTAAACATTTTTTGAAAAGCATTCGGGAGCTAATCTGCAAATTTACCGAAAATTCGCTACCAAAACGCACTTACTGCGTCCAGATTTTTTTCTTACAAACGCATCATACTTCGATAAAAAATGCAAAAATGCATTAACGAATTTGTTCTACGAAAATTAGCTAAAAATTATAGACCGTTAAACCATAAACTTCACTAAACCTACAAATAAATATCCAAAAAGGCATCAACTTAACGAAACTGACAGCCACAGCATCAGAGAAAGGGTCTATTTGAAATGAATATTTTGTAAACATTTTCTTTTACAGAGTTCACTCTTTATAATGCAAACACGCGTACCAAATTTGGTTGCCCTTACTTTGTTATTTACGGAGATATCAATTTTTTTAGAAAGGAAACACAAAATTTTCCGGGAAAACCTCGTCCGATTTTCCTGGATAACGAACTTATCCAAGCCACTTGCAAAAGGAAGGTACCCACCAAATTTTATCAAGATCGGTCCATTATTTTTTGAGATATCGGTCGGATAAATATATATATATATATATATATATATATATATATATATATATATATATATATATATATATATATATATATATATATATATATATATATATATATATATATATGTAAACACAATCTCCTCATTAGCGATTTTTTTCTTAATTCGCTAAAAACAAAGAGACGAATAAGGGAATAAACGAGAAAAACTATACGTGAGTCATTTTGACTACATACACTTGGTTAGCTCATGCTTGGATAAATAAAGTGCTTGAAATTAAAAAAAAAATTGTCCGGTGAAAAGAAGTTTATGTGCAGGGTACTGTGCAAAAATAGCGAATCGTCGTATCTCTGCGATATGTAATAAAAATAATGGCTGGATGCTTTCAGGGAAAGTACCGTGGCGCTTTCTGGTTTTGTCCAGCATTAAACCTTTTTTCTATGAGACTAAATACCACCGAAGATAGGTATTCTATAAAATTTCCTGCTCAGACTCATACCATATCACATTTCTTGTATATGGATAATTTATAAGTATATTTTGCATTTAAAATACAGGTAAACCAGAGCAGTTTTCAAACGATACCAGGACGAAGTTTGGTCGGGAAAAATGTCGTATAGTTAATATTAGATAGCGAAAGGTTCAGCATGCAAACCAACAACAAACAAAAAATGGAAGCCATGGATGAGATGGACACATACTAATCTTTCGAAGAGCATAAACATTGAACTACACTGGATAAAGTCACTATTTGCGGAACATAATCTCCTGTTGAACACAAGTAAAACCATGTGCTTTTTTTTATTTCACAACACACCACGATGGCTCACAGCCTAAATATTATCGTACCGTGGGTGTCGACAAGGAAGAAAGAGGCAACTTGTTAATTCTGGACTTGAAGGTTTGGAGGTTCGGAGGAGAAGGAAAAACATGTGCCGGCAGGGAATTCTACAACTTGGAAGTCCTCGGGACAAAAGAGCGGACATAAGAAAATGTTCTATGTCTGGTGACCTGGACAGTAAAAGGGTGCATTCGCTCTGTTCTCCTGGTAGATCGGTTGGGGGCAGCAGGTGGAGGAACTATGGAAGAAAGCTTATCTGAGCAGTGCCCGTGCAGATATCTATAAAAGAGAGAGAGAGGTCACCAACGACAGGTCGGTGGGCAAGGGATAGCCGCCTTTGGGTGGGGGTAGGGTCACCGATAAGACGTATAGCTCCCTTCTGAATGGAGTCCAGGATAGCGAGTGTAGAATTGCCGGCGAACGAGGCAAAAAGTTTAGCCTTGACCAGAGCGGTAGAAACAATTTCATCCCCTGAAACAATAGGTGGGAACGTGCTCTTGCAGAAGTTATTCCCAATAGATTTAGCAAGAGTCCAGAAGCGTTTGCTGCCGTTGGAGCTTGAGAGTACTTTGTTTTTGATGCGGTTATTAAACGAGTTTTTCGCCTCAGAAAAAATGCGGACATAGCGGTTTCTTGCGTCGTTAAATGCTTGACGGTTTTCTTGACTGGGATTGTGTAGAAGCGTTTTGTGAGCTTTGACCTTTTCAAGCCTGGCCTTGTCAGAGGACCGGGCGCGCGTGCGTGCCTGCGTACGTGCGAGCGTGCGTGCGTACGTGCGTTCGTGCGTACATTCGTACGTGCGTGCTTGTGTGCGTGCGTGCGGGCGCGCGCGGGTGTGTGTGTATGTGTTTTTGTTGAGTATATTAATGGTATGAACTATTATTACCAAGTCACGGGAATAGTTGATTGGATCAGTTTCAAATCTGTGGTTGAATGAGAGCAGCCATATGGGCTAATCTATATATGATATTTAGATAGTTACATAATTTATAAATCATTATATCTATTTTGAATAAATGTCATAAATAAATATATAGATAAAAATTTAATATAGACCAGTTTCACTGAGTTAGAATAGATCCAGTTCAAACGTATTATCTCTATGAAACTAAAAGTAAGAAGAAATGTCTTACATAAAGAATTATAATACATATACTAAAAAACCAATCAAAGTGGTTGAAAGCCTATCTAGGACCGCATCCAATGAAATAAATAAAAAACTCGATTTCAACAGGACTAAGATAAAACAAACCATGTTGGCGTGAAACAGAGGCAAGTCAGAGCCATTTCCAGGGGACGGCAGAAGCTTGCAGCCTCCAGTGCAGAACAAAGCAGCCGTTCCAAAATAACGAGTTCGGAAGCAGCGGCGCACTAGCACGTGGTGAACTGTTAAGGCAATTCTCATGGTATTTAGCAGATTTCAACTAAATTATTCTGCTCTTAGTCCGCTCAAGTTTCGCCAACTTCTAAAACAATGATTTTGATTGCTTCTGAATTCTCTCGAGATGTGTAAAAACTTTCCACATCTCCGGCTATAAAACAAAAACGACGGACTGGCTTTATGTAAACTTACACAATGCTCTTTGTTGTTCATATTGATAATAAGGGTATCACTAATGTAATCTTTTTCGCTGTGCTGGTTATAAACTATGGGCTAATATTATTCAAGTTGCCTACTTAATACCAATAATTTCAGAATCTGCAGGATGAGCTTGTTAATATATTTTGGTAAGCTCTTTAAACACTTCATCGACTCCGTTAAGCAACTGACGAAAAACTGTAACATAGACTGTGCATTAAGAAACAACTCTCATCCTTTTCTATGTTTTTATATCCTGTCTCGGAGGACGAGATATTATATATCATAAAATCAGTTTAAATTTTTCAGGAATACATGAGATACCAGGTCGTCTTCTTCGAAAAGTTGCTCGTCTTGTGGTGGCTCCACCAACTCATCTTATACATGTATCAACACTAAGCGAGTTGTGAGCGTGTGGCCACCTAGTTGCGGAACCAAGTAGTATGTTGTCACGCTAGCTCCAAATAACACAAAGTGTTAAAAATAGAGACTGTATACAAACAACTAAAAATTTAATAAATTGTCAGCACTGGCCCATTTCTACCCTTATATGGGGACAAAGTATGTAAGGATAAATGCATTCTCGAAACAATTAGCACCGTAGACTGGTTTGGCTCTCATTAGAGCTCGTCAGCACGGCATACTAATTGCAGCGAAAATACACCTATAAAGTAATACGGCTAAAGTAGCCAGCCTTTCAACACTAAGTGAGTGGTGAGCGGGTCGCCACCTAGTTGCGGAACCAAGTAGTATGTTGTCACGCCAACTTCAAATAACACAAAGTGTTAAAAAATAGAGACTGTGTACAATTAATTAACAATTTAATAAACTGCCAGCCCTGACCCATTTCTCCTCTAATATAGGGACAAAATATGTAAGGCTAGATGCATTCTCACAACAATTAGAACCGTAGACCGGTTTCGCTCTCTGGTATATATATATATATATATATATATATATATATATATATATATATATATATATATATATATATATATATATTACATCATAAAAAGAAAACAATGCACCAAAATTTGAATCTCTACGTTAAAAAAAAGTTATAAGCTTTTTAGTTTTTATTCTTAAAACGTCAAAAAAGTGGCCATTCAAAACGTCAAAATTGACATGTTCTAGATAACCTACATGAACAGCCATGCAGCATAAATGTCGTAAGAAGTTAAAAAGAATTCAGTTTCAGCTACAATCTTTATTGTTCTTTATTTTATTAAATTATTTGCAGAAAATTAATTTAAAATAGACCCTTTATGTGATGCTTTGGTAGCAGTTTCAGTTACTTATTTAATTTTAATGAATCAGATTACGCTTATTATTTAGCGTTTTTTTTCAATTGGGCAAAGTGGAAGTTTTTTGTGGAGAAACGGTGTTAGTAAGTAGTTTCTTTTCCTTTATATGGACTTCTGTAAGGTGAGTTTTTTACAGTTTGCATTTCTAGCTCCGTTGTAGCATGTTTACCTTGCACAGAACCTCAAATTTACTTTAGGTCTCTTAATGTTTGTGGAGTTGAGATCACAGCATTTGTCCGATGGTTATTGCATAAAGGGGTTACTCTAAGCATGTTTCTGAAATTTTTTTTCAAAAAACTAACAATACGCTATTCTGCTAAATTACCTATAAATGTTACTAAAGTTAAAAAAAACAACGCTCTTGTCTCAAATAAAGTTCTCTTCGTCTTTTAACTTTAAATAAAATTTCCTTTTCCCGTTTCGCATCCGCTCAACACATTGGGCACAGAAAATATAGGAATTTAATTAAAATTGTCGTTTATAATTGAAGGAAAATAAAACTTGTTCTAGGTATGCCACCAAAAATTCACACAAAATAGAATAATTTCTAAATTCTAAAACCTACTGTGACGCTATAATAAAACAACGTTAAATGAGACGAAAACCATTTTAGGTTAAGGGATCGAAAAAGGTTTAAACAGTACAATAAGCTTTCGTACTCAAAAAAAAAACATTCTTAAAAAGCGTAATACAATAGTCCATACGACTCCACGGTAATAGTACATGTCATATTCAACTGACAAATTATTTTGATAAATGTCAGATCTACTTTCAAAGTGACATGTAAATAAGTATTTTGTTTTCTGACATTTGTAATACAAAAGTAGGCAAGTTCTTCTTCTTACATTCATATTTATTTTTGGCCATCACAATTTTACTCATAGAGGTGGATAAAATTTTTGTGACTTTTGAATTTTAAAAAGATTTCTTCAAATGAGCGCGAACTAGGCCCCATAGAACCCATATCCGGGTTAGTTTCATTTTTTATCTGTTTTCATATATACAGAGTGACGCGTTTCTAGGGTAAAGTTTAATATATCCATTATTATACAAGATATGAGGAATTTTTTTATATGTTAATTATACAATGTCTAGAGCTGCATCTTATACAATTATTTTTACAATCACATGTGGCCCATAAGTGGCTGGTGACGCAATTTTTTTTTCCTAATCGAACACGCCTTATATGATTGCAATTTTTGCATTTTCCATCGAGAGATAATGCATGTTTGTAGGAAAATAAATTCGGGACTCAGCAAGTGCGTTATGGTAGCGATTTTTCATAAAATGTTTCTTTCGATAGCTAAATTTACTATTAAAATTGAGTTCGTTGGCAAGGAAACCAGTTTTTTGGGCACATTTCTAGTTTATTTTCGGAAGATTTTTGTATATTGTCAAACAATAAAGTTATTTTGATAAAATATGGTACATTGTTTCTCCTATATAGGTTATACTGGTAAACCAAATTGGATGCAAGCTTTCTTAAAAAATATATATATTATATTAAAAACCTCTTTATGAAAATTCACTACCATAACGCCCTTGCTGCGTCGAGCCTTTTTTATTATTGACGTTATAATTAATTGTAATCTTTAAAGTGCCAATGATTGTGTATTTTACCCTAACTAACAATTATCTGGATTAAAAGATGTCTTATGAAAAGTGACTGTTTCAACGCACTTGTAACCAAAGTTTTTTTAACCAATGGATTTAAGAACTGAATTGGAGAAATAATTCGCCAGCATAACGCGTTTGCTGTATTAAGATGTTTATTTTTTCTTTTTTTTCTTTAACGTCAGCCTATTTCCGCGACTATGGCTAATCACCGACGCCAGGGAGCAGTTTCACCTCACTATCCTGAAAATTTTGCCGAATCCCTGTCTTTCTGTAAGGAGGGTAGGGATCTTTAACGTGCCCAACATTGCATGGACACGGGACCGACGGCTTTACGCCCCCTCCGAAGGGCGGAACGTGCAGACATTCAACTTGCTCAAATACAATGCCAGAACCTCGGTTGATGTTAATGTTACAGTTTGTACTGAAAAAGTGAAAGGAGTACGCCGGGATCGAACCCAGTACCCTTCGGTTCAAAGGCACACGTTCTTACCTCTGAACCACCGAGGTCCTGATGTTTTAGTTAATTTTCTTAAAAAAAATTCACTAATGAGGAGATCCCGACTTTTGAATTTTGAAAAAATTTCTTCAAATGACCGCGAACTAGGCCCCCTAGAACACATATCCGGGGTCCGTTTCAATTTTTATATGTTTATATATATATATATATATATATATATATATATATATATATATATATATATATATATATATATATATATATATATATATATATATATATATTATATATATATGTATCACACCGATAACTCAAAAAATAATAGGCCGATTTTGACTAAATTTGGTGGAAAAATTCCTTTTGCAAATGGCTTGGATAAGTTCGTTATCCAGGAAAATCTGCCCAGGTTTTCCCGGAAAATTTTGTGTTTTATTTCGAAAAAAATTTATATCTCCGGAATTAACAAAGTAAGGGCAACCAAATTTGGTACGCTAGTTAATATCCTTATAGGTAAGCCACCTGCCAAAATTTAGCTATGTAGGTCAAAAGACAAAAAAGTTATAGGCATTTAAAGAAAAATAAATTGGGGTTTTCCTCAAAACGTCAAAGTTGCGATTTAAAACGTCAAAATCGGCAACATTTAGGCAAAGAACTTGAATCTAATACGGGATATGGAAATAAAATGTCTCAAGAAGGATCTTTTACAAACTCTGAAGTCTTAGTTTCAACCGTCATTGTCCTTCATTTTACTAAAATGTTTCCAGAAAATTCATTTCAAATAGACCCTTTCTCTGATGCTTGGCAGTAGCCTTAGCTTTAGAGTTTATCGTTTAATGGTATATAATTTTTGTCGAATTTTCGTAAAAAATCAATAAAGCTCAATATATCCGTTATTATACAAGATATGAAGAAAATTTGTATATATTAATTATAGGGTGTCTTGAGCTACATCTTAAAAAAATATTTCTACAATCACAGGATGGCCCATAAGTCGTTGGTGATACAAATTTTCTTTTTTTTTAATCAAACACGCCTTATGTTATTGCATTTTTGAATTTTTCAGCGATGCATGTTTGTAAGAAAAGAAATTCGGAACGCAGCAAGTGCGTTATGGTAGCGAATTTTCATTAAATGCTTCAAATTTGAATAGCTCAATTTTCTATTAACCTATAAGGTTGACCAAGAAACGAGTTTTTCCGGGAACACTTTAAGTTTACTTTTGGAAATTTTTGTACATTTTCACAAACAATAAAGTTATTTTTATGAAACATGTCACATTGTTTTTACTATATAGGTTATACTGGTAACCAAAATTGATGCCTGCTTTCTTAAAAAGGAAACACACATATTTGCAATTAAAAACGTTTTTATGAAAATTCACTACCATAACGCACTTGCTGCGTCCAAGAGTTTTTATTATTATCACCCTTCTAGCAAAGCTCTTTTCATGTTAACGATAGAAAATGAAAGTATAAAGAAATGAAATTATTTTTTGACAGATAACAGCTGGTATGCAAATTTGTTATTACACACAGAAATGCTTTAAAGTCCTCCTAATTTACAAGCTACTTGTATTTGTTAAATAGAGTAAGCTTATTTTAGAATAGTCGAGCTGGCAATAGAGTAAACTTTCTGCTCCAAATAAGATTTCCACAGTAATTAACTTGTCACTCCTTATCTATTTTCTGTCACGTATCCTGAGTTAGCGTGAGACTGTATAATTCCTCTATGTCCAACTCTTATCAGTTTACATTATACATGCACTATCGGAAAATATTTCTTAACTCACCATATATTAACTCTGCAGTAGAATACAGCAATAAATTCTCATACGCGTTTTAGGAAAACTATAAATTTTTACCGTGCAATACAAAATAATCACAACATTACACAACTCAAAATATGTCTACGATACATATTCTATTTTTTTTTGTCGTTTATTTACCGTCGATCTATTTCCGCGACAATGGCCAATCACCAGCGTCGTGAAGCAGCTTCAACTCACTCTCCTGGAAACATTTCCTAACCAAGTTTTTCTGTAAAGAGGATAGAAAACCTTAAGGTTCCTAAAATAAATACACAGGATATGCAGATTTACGCTCCCTTCGAAGGACATAATGTGAACATGCTCAAATACATTAATAGATTATTATTATGATTCTTTATTCAAACTGTTTGTTTGTAAAAACGTATACTTGCAAAGGAGTTTAATAAAGTCTTGGTGCTTCAATAGTAAGATAATAACCACATCAAAAACAAAGTCTTCTCAAGCTCCAACGGCAACAACTCTTTCTGGACTCTTGCTAAATGTACTGGGAAGAATTTCTGTAAGAGCATTGTTTCAGGGGATGAAATTGTTTCTACCGCCCTGGGCAAGGCTGAACTTTTTGCCTCGTTGTTTGCCGGCAATTATACTCTCAACCCACCTCCAAATGTTCTTCTCTTAATACCAGGAAAGCCCCCAGCCTTGACGCGGGACCAGTAATTGTTTTCAAAAAATACGCACCAGAACTTGCTCCTATCCTGACTCGTCTATTTCAGACATCTTACAATAGAGGCATAGTCGCTAGTAACTGGAAAACTGCTCGAGTACAACCCGTCCCCAAGAAAAGATCCAAAGCGCTTCCTAGCAACTACAGGCGTATTTCTTTCCTATCAGTCGTCTAAAAATGATGGAAAAGTATATAAGCACCGAGTTACAAAAATTTCTTGAAAAACACAGTCTAATCCACGACAGGCAGTATGTATTCCATCAGTGTAGATCAACCGCCGACCTTCTTTCCTTGTTGCCGATTCTTGGAGTCTATGGAACTACACGGTGAATACCTGATTGTCGCTCTAGCCATATACAAAGCATTCGACCAGGTCTGGCACGCAACGCTGCCTAATAAACTCCTGTCCTATGGTATACCACCAAAACTCTGTACCTGGACAGCAAATTTCCTCTCCAACCGGAGCATTTATGTTGTCGCGGATGACCATTCCTCTAAACTGTATCCAATTAATGCAGGAGTCCCTCAAGGTTCTGCTTTAGCCCCTACTTTATTTTTTCTCTACATCAATGACCTCCTCTCTAGCACATCTAACCCAGTTCACAGTTACGTGGACGACAGCACCATCCACTTAAATATACAATATTCTAAGCCTGTCTCTTTAGCACAATTAGATGAGGATCGCAGACTCATTGAGGGTTCTGTCTCTGTGGATCTCCAAAAAATATTAGACTGGAGAAGTAGAAATCTTGTACAATTCAACTCCACCAAATCTCAGTCTTGCTTTCTATCTCATAATAGATACACCAGCCCAAGACCCATTGCAATGAAGAACCAAGTTATTCAGAGTAAAGAGTCCTTTTCTCTTGTTGGCATTTCTGTGGACCGAAATCTTAATTGACACCAACATGTCAAATTAATTGCAGAAGCGGCTGCTAAGAAATTAGGTTTCCTCTTCTGGGCTCGCAAATACTTTCACCAGCTAATCTCTCCACCTTATATACCTGGAATACTGCTCCCATATCTGGGGTGCCGCAGCCGCTTCTACGCTCGCTCTCCTGGACTCCATTCAGAAGAGAGCTATACGTCTCATCGGTGACCCTACCCTCACCCAAAGGCTGCCATCCCTTGCCCACCGACGTGCCGTTTGTGACCTCTCTCTCTTTTAAATATATCTGCACAGACACTGCTCAGAGGAGCTTTCTTCCATAGTTCCTCCACGTGCTGCCCCCAACAGATCTACCAGGGGAACAGAGCGAATGCACCCTTTTACTGTCCAGGTCACCAGACATAGAGCATGTTGTTATGCCCGCTCTTTTGTCCCGAGGACTTCCAAGTTGTGGAATTCCTTGCCGGCACATATTTTTCGTTCTCCTCCGAACCTCCAAACCTTCAAGTCCAGAAGTAACAAGTTGCCTCTATCCTCTTTGTCGACAACCACGGTACGATAGTATTTAGGCTGTGAGCCCTCGTGGTGCGTTGTTGAAATATATATAAAAAAACGTGTGTCTCTGAACTGAAGGGTACTGGGTTGGCTCCCAGGGTTCTCCTTTCACTTTTCCAGTACATACTGTACAATTAACAGCAACCTAGGTTGTGGCATTGTAGTTGAGCAAGTTGAATGTCTGCATGTTCCGCCCTTCGGAGGGGGCGTAAATACTCCGTACCGTGTCCATACGATGCTGGGCACGTCAAAGATTCCTACACTCGTTACAGAATGGCAGAGTTTCGGCAACATTGTTAGGATAGTGAGGTGAAACTGCTCCCTAGCGTCGGTAATTGACCATAGTCGCGGAAGTAAGCCGACGTTAAAGAAACAAAGCCACACAAACAACACACTGAAAAGTTTAATAAACTGTTAGATATGAAATGTCTCATTTGGTGAAAGTCTACATACCGATTTTTCCAGGAAGGGAAGAAAAACAATTACGAAATAGCATTTACTTATATGGATTTAAAACCTCCATGAAAAGGTCAGATAGCTTTTCCCATATTCTACCTTCGAGATATTTTGTTACAAACCAAATATATTTTAAAAATACGAGTTAAAGCATGGAAATAGATGCACTATTGAATGTACGTACCTATATCAAGTAAAATTTCATCAACTCAACGCGAGCATGACATATTTGCTTACCTCAATTTTAGCTTATCTAAATATGTAAGTACATTTCAGAGATGCTACGAAAAATATTAGATATGTTGTGACGTCACCTATCATGTAGGTCGTGCATTTCGTAGAGGAACGAAAATGCATATAACATGATGCTAGCTGAAATTTCACCTCTGCTCACTGTTCAAATATATATATATATATATATATATATATATATATATATATATATATATATATATATATATATATATATATATATATATACAGACTGGTTCAAATTCGAGCCCCACCATTAGGTAAACCATAAGAGATATGAGGATGGTTAAATCGGCGAAAAGTTGCGCGTTTCTATGTTGATCAATTAACTAAAAGAAAATTTGAGTTTCTCAATTATTCGAAAAAAAAACCGAAATATTAAATTTTAGTTTTTTTTTTGTTTTTTAGCAACTACCGAAAGAACTAAACTTTTTTGACTATGAAATTGTTAGGACATTTTTTATGGGCAATATAAATATGTCATCATATTTGTCAAGGCGTTTTTGATGCAAGAGCTAGAATACCTTTGATTTTTCTTATAGGCGTCCTATTCAATTTTTACGTTTAAAAAAAGTCTTATCTCTTCTGATTTTAAAATTTTTTCTCAAATAAGTGATTAGCATAGAAACACGCAACTTTGCCCGAATTTAACCATCCTCATATTTCTTACGGTTTACAAGATCCCAATGGTGAGACTCGAATTTGAACTACGCTGTATATATATATATATATATATATATATATATATATATATATATATATATATATATATATATATATATATATATATATATATATATATATATATATATATATATATATACATAATGGTACCGACAACTGAAAAAATAATGGGCCGATCTTGATATAAAATTTGGTCTGTAGCATCCTCCTGTAAGTCTCTTAGATAAGTTCGTTAGCCAGGAAAATCGGATGATTTTTCCGGGAAAGTTTTGGGTTTTCTTTTGGAAAATTTTTGTATCTCCGAAAATAACAAAGCTAGGGCAACCAAATTTGGTTTATACCATTAAACTTACACTACGTGCGAAAACTTGGATTTATAAGTTAAAAGGAAAAAAATATAGGCATTTAAAAAAATTGGGTGCCACTGAGAACCAGAAAAACGCACAAAACCAAAATATATTTGGTGGATAACAAACTCTATTGTTAAACACAGAAAACATTCAGTTTCCTTGACGCAAAAAGGTAAAGAAGTAACAGAAAAGTCACTTCGAAAATTTTATAGTTTTTCTACTTAAAACGGCAAACCTGATTTGAAGCGTCAAGATTTACAATTTTTAGATGGAGGACCAGAAACAAAATACGGGTTATGTAGAAGAAATGTCATAATGAATGTGTTTTACAAAGCCTTAAGTTACAGCTTGAACCATCATTGTCCTTCATTTTAGTAAGGTATTTGCAGAAAATTCAATTTCAAATAGACCCCGTCTCTGATGATTTGGCAGTAGTTTCAGTTATAGTGTTTGTGGTTTAATACTATACTTTTTTACGAACTTTCGTAGAAAAAATTCGTTATTGTAAAGACCGCGACTTCAGAATTTAAAAAATATTTCTTCAAATGAGCGAGAACTCGGCCGCCTACAACAAACTTCCGGAGTCAATTTCAGTTTTCACATGTTTACATATGTACCGGGAAAGTTTTTTTTTAATTTATTGACCAAAAACGATATATAGTCGAACCAAGTCCGGATGGTATGATGCTGGGACATTTGTAAATTTGAGAAGGTAGTTCTGTCCTGGGCTCAGAAAACTGAAAAGCCGAAAGTGGTGATAGGTGACAATTTGCCACCTCATCTGAATATATATGTTTTAAGACTGTACCACATAAATAACATTAAGTTTGTGTTATTTCCACCAAACTCAACTTACATCACACAGCCCCTCGAGCTTTTTCAGACCTGTCAATGAAACATATTTCATTACGTGGGTCTTATGATGGAGCTTGAAGCTCCAAGGGCAGCAAACCCTTCTGGACTCTTGCTAAATCTATTGGGAATAATTTCTGCAAGAGCACGTTCCCACCTCTTGTTGCAGGGGATAAAATTGTTTCTTCCGCCCTGGGCAAGGCTGAACTTTTTGCCTCGTTCTTCCCCGACAATTCTACTCTCAACCCACCTCCAAATGTTCAACCACCAACAGTCCCCAATGTCGCGCATAAAATGACGGATATAATTTTCAAAACTAAAAAGGAACGAAAGATGCTCTCTCCTCTCAATACCAGGAAGGCATCTCGCCTTGACGGGATCTCAGCAATTGTTCTCAAAAAATGCGCACCAGAACTTGCTCCTGCCCTGACTCGCCTGTTTCACACATCTTATGATGGAGGCATATTGCCTAGTAACTGGAAAACTGCTCGAGTACAACCCGTCCCCAAGAAAGGATCCAAAGCGCCTCCTAGCAACTACAGGCCTATTTATCTTCTTCCAGTCGTCTCTAAAGTGATGGAAAAGTATATAAACACCAAATTAGTAAAATTTCATGAAAAACCCAGTTTAATCCACGACAGGCAGTACGGACTCCGTCAGCGCAGATCAACTGCCGACCTCCTTTCCTTTGTCACCCATTCTTGGAACAAGTCTATGGAACTACACGGGAATCCCAGATTCTCGCTCTAGACATATCCAAAGCATTCGACCAGGTCTGGGACGCAGCGCTGCTTAATAAACTTCCGGCCTATGGCCTACCACTAAAACTCTGTACGTGGACAGCAAATTTCCTCTCCAACCGGAGCATGCCAGTTGTCGTGGATGGCCATTACTCTAAACTGTATCCAATTAATGCAGGAGTTCCTCAAGGTTCAGATTTAGCCCCTAGTTTGTTTCTTCTCCACCTCAATAACCTCCTTTCTAGTACATCCGACCCAGTTCACAGTTACGCGGACGACAGCACCGTCCACTAAAATATACAATATTCTAAGCCTGTCTCTTTAGTCCAATTAGATGAGGATCGCAGACTCATGGAGGGTTCTGTCTCCGTGGATCTCCAAAAATATTGGACTGGGAAAGTAGAAATCTTGTACAATTCAACCCCACCAAATCTCAGTTTTGCTTTCTTTCTCATAAGAGATACACCAGCCCCAGACCCATCAAAATACACCACCAAGTTATTCAAAATAATGAGTCCTTTTCACTTGTTGGCATTTCTGTGAATCGAAATCCCAATTGGCACTAACATGTCACATCGATTGCAGAAGCGGCTGGTAAGAAATTAGGTTTCCTCTTCCGGGCTCACTAAATACTTTTCACCAGCTAATCTCTATACGTTATATACTTCACAAATAAGACCAAACCTCGAATACTGCTGCCAAATCTGGGGTGCCGCTTCTACACTCGCTATCCTGGACTCCATTCAGAAGAGAGCTATACATCTCATCGTCGAGCCTACCCTTACCCAAAGGCTGCCATCCCTTGCCCACCGACGTGCCGTTGGTGACCTTTCTCTCTCTTTTATAGATATCTGCACGGGCACTGCTCAGAGTAGTTTTCTTTCATAGTTCCTCCACCTGCTCCCCCCAACAGATATATCAGGGGAACAGAGCGAATGCACCCTTTTACTGTCCAGGTCACCAGACTTAGAACATCTTGTTATGCGCGCTCTTTTGTCCCGAGGACTTCCAAGTTGTGGAATTCCTTGCCGGCACATGTTTTTCCTTCTCCTCCGAACCTCCAATCCTTCAAGTCCAGAATTAACAAGTTGCCTCTTTCCTCCTTGTCGACACCCAGGGTACGATAGTATTTAGGCTGTAAGCCCTTGTGGTGTGTTGTTGAAATATAAAAAAAAGAAACTGAAGAGGATAATTTCATATCGGTGAAGTTTATGAGAGAAAATAGGCGAATAGAAGGAGAGAGGAGAAATATTGACATCAGCTTGGTCAATATTTCAGACGTTAAGACATTTCTACAGACACCTTTCATTGATAGAAGAGGACACCACGTTTTAGCAGGTTGCTTAAATTACTGATGTAAACTGAATCAATTTCGCTGGGCAAAGAAGCGTTTGTTGCTTGTGAACTTTGCACCATCGTGAAGTTTTCATTATTGGAAAAAGTTTAAAGGTTTCCACTTTAACGTTGCCCAAATCATGTTCGGATATCTTTTTCTTGAAGTCGCAAATAAAAGCTCAACTTGTGATATGAGGCTAGATGTATTCTCGCCACAATTAGAACCGTAGACCGGTTTCGCTCTCATTAGAGCTCTTTAGTACGGCATATTAATTGTAGCGAGTACCTATAAAGTAAAACGGCTATGGCAGCGAGCCTTCCGGACTTGGTGAGTGGTGAGACACGAAGCAACGTGCCGTCACCTAGTTGCGGAACCAAGTAGTATGTTGTCACGCCAGCTCCAAATAACACAAAGTGCTAAAAAAATAGAGACTGTATGCAACCAACTAAGAATTTAATAAATTGCCAGACCTGGCCCATTTCAACCCTAATATAGGGACAAAATATGAAAGGCTAGATGTATTCTCATTCTTTTTTTAAATTTTAACAACACACCGTGAGGGCTTATAGCCTAAATACTATCGTACCGTGGGTGCTGACAAGGAGGAAAGAGGCAACTTGTTAATTCTGGACTTGAAGGTTTGGAGGTTCGGAGGAGAAGGAAAAACACGTGCCGGCAAGGAATTCCACAACTTGGAAGTCCTCGGGACAAAAGAGCGGGCATAACAAGATGTTCTATGCCTGGTGACCTGGACAGTAAAAGGGTGCATTCGCTCTGTTCCCCTGGTAGATCTGTTGGGGGCAGCAGGTGGGGGAACTATGGAGGAAAGCTCCTCTGAGCAGTGCCCGTGCAGATATCTATAAAAGAGAGAGAGGTCACCAACGGCACGTCGGTGGGCAAGGGATGGCAGCCTTTGGGTGACGGTAGGGTCACCGATGAGACGTACAGCTCTCTTGTGAATGGAGTCCACGATAGCGAGTGTAGAAGCGGCAGCTGCACCCCAGATTTGGGAGCAGTATTCGAGGTTTGGCCTTATTTGTGAAGTATATAAGGTATAGAGATTAGCTGGTGAAAAGTATTTGCGAGCCTGGAGAAGGAAACCTAATTTCTTAACAGCCGCTTCTGCAATTTATGTGACATGTTGGTGAAAATTAAGATTTCGATCCACAGAAATGCCAACAAGAGAAAAGGACTCATTACTTTGAATAACTTGGTTGTTCATTGTGATGGGTCTAGGGCTGGTGTATCTCTTATGAGAAAGAAAGCAAGACTGAGATTTGGTGGAGTTGAATTGTACAAGATTTCTACTTCCCTAGTCTAATATTTTTTGGAGATCCACGGAGACAGAACCCTCCATGAGTCTGCGATCCTCATCTAATTGGGCTAAAGAGACAAGCTTAGAATATTGTATATTTAAGTGGAGGGTGCTGTCATCCGCCTAACTGTGAACTGGGTTGGATGTGCTAGAGAGGAGGTCATTGATGTGGAGAAGAAACAAAATAGGGGCTAAAGCTGAACCTTGAGGAACTCCTGCATTAATTGGATACAGTTTAGAGGAATAACTATCCACAACAACAGAAATGTTCCTGTTGGAGAGGAAATTTGCTGTCCAGGTACAAAGTTTTGGTGGTAGGCCATAGGTCGGAAGTTTATTAAGCAGCGCTGCGTGCTGGACCTTCTCGCCACAATTAGAACCGTAGACCAGTTTCGCTCTCATTAGACCTCTTCACTATGGCATACTAATTGTAGCGAAAATACACCTATAAAGTAAAACGGCTATGGTAGCCAGCCTTTTAACACTAAGTGAGTGGTGAGATATGAAACAACGTGCCGCCACCTAGTTGCAGAACCAAGTAGTATGTTGTCACGCCCGCTCCAAATAACACAAAGTGTTAAAAAGTAGAGACTGTATACAACCAACTAACAATGTAATAAATTGTCAGCCCTGGCCCATTTCGACCTTAATACAGGGACAAAGTATGTAAGGCTAGATGTATTCTCGCCACAATTAGAGCCGTAGACCGGTTTCGCTCTCATTAGAGCTCTTCAGTACGGCATACTAATTGTAGCGAAAATACATTTATAAAGTAAAACGGCTATGGTAGCCAGCCTTCCAACACTAAGTGAGTGGTGAGACACGAAACAACGTGCCGTACGCAAGGATGCCGTACTGAAGAGCTCTAATGAGAGCGAAACCGGTCTACGGTTCTAATTGTGGCGAGAATATATCTAGCCTTACATACTTTGTCCCTATATTAGGGTAGAAATGGACCAGGGCTGACAAATTACTAAATTGTTAGTTGGTTGTTTACAGTCTCTATTTTTTAACACTTTGTGTTATTTGGAGCTGGTTGCTTCCGCAACTAGGTGGCGGCACGTTGCTTCGTGTCTCACCACTCACTTAGTGTCATCTTGTGATGAAAAAATTAATTTTACAGGTAGGGGACATTGTTTGACACTCACGACTCACATATCTTCAATACAGAGTGTACTTATCAAAATATTTGAAAACATAGGGTCAACAATGGGCAAAGTATAGCGGGTTTACGGTGCTTTAAAAGAAATGGATGATAGTAAGTTAATCACCCTCTTGAAAACGATTTATTTTATTACCAAATACGAAAAAGCATTCGCTTATCATTCCACATTATTTGGGCGGTATCGACATGAGATATTTTGTTAATTGTATTCGTCTCTAATTGCCTATGCGTAAAGGAACCATTTCTAGACACTTATCCTACCCAAATGTATGTTATTAGTGAACCATATACAGAGGACATTTACCTGTTTGAGTCTACCTACTTCTTAGATAATACATTTAAAACGCTATTCTTTATTTCTTAAGAAAACAATCTAGTTCTGAATGGGACCATAGTGATTAGGGACGTACAAAAGCGGCAACTTTAAGGCTCTAGTGTGTCTAATGACAGGGTCTTTGTTCGACTTCTTGTGGTTCCACTGTATTTAGATATATTAGAAATGAATAAGTCAGAAGAAATGTATATTATTTAAAATATATAGATTTAACGTAGATTAATAGTGTCTTTTAGGTCTGATATAGTCAGAACGGCCTGGAGCCAGTTAATTGTATATAGTTTGTTACTTTTTCATTAAAGAAAATCATAGGCTTTAAGCTATTCACAATTATTATTTTAAATTTCAGGTTTAGTTCTTCTAGCAAATTGTTGTAGAAAAAATGACTATTAGGAAAATTGTGACGTTTCCATTTTGAAAAAATTGCTTCAGACAATTGCGAATTAGGCCTTGTAAAACTTATAACCAAAAGTGCCTATATATATATATATATATATATATATATATATATATATATATATATATATATATATATATATATATATATATATTCGGAAAGTCTCAACATCGTTACTTCTCTATTACTATTTTTTTAAAATATACTTATGAAAAAATGAAAAAACAGTTCTATCGAATTTTTGTAGAAAACATGACTATTAGGCTATTAGGAAGATTGAGACGTTTCCGTTTTGAAAAGATTGCTTCAGACAATTGCGAATTATGCCTTGTAAAACCCATAACCAAAAGTGCCTCTCTCTCTCTCTCTCTCTCTCTCTCTCTCTATATATATATATATATATATATATATATATATATATATATATATATATATATATATATATATATATATATATATATAGGCCGGAAAGATTTCCGCGGTCTTTAATGTGAGACATACTTGGTTCTCGGGTTGAACCGCATCCAGAATTTAGAATTTATGCAAACTCGACGTTTCGGCTTCTGTTTTGGAGCTATTTTCAAGAGGCAACAGAAATATGTAAGGACACTCTAAGGCCTCAATCTGTCTACTCCTTAGAGCGGTGGACAAAGGTGGGTTGGGTTGGTTTCAAGAGGTAAAGGAAATATGTAAGGACACTCTAAGGCCTCAATCTGCGTACTCCTTAGAGCGGTGGACAAAGGTGGGTTGGGTGATTGTAGCTAGATTACGGGGCCTCAATCAGCCACTCCCCAAATCTCGCCGGAGATCGTCTGTGAGGTCTCAGTGTGCTCAACCTTAGGCCTCAGAGAGAACCGCTCTAAGAAGTAGGCAGATTGGGGCCTTAGAGTGTCCTTACATATTTCTTTTACCTCGTGAAAATGGCTCCAAAACATGAGCCGAAACGTCGAGTTTTCACAAATTCTGGACGCGGTTCAACCCGAGAAGCAAGTATGTCTCATATATATATATATATATATATATATATATATATATATATATATATATATATATATATATATATATATATATATATATATATATATATATTTGGGAAGTCACAATATCGTTACTTCTCTATTACTATTTTCTTAAAAGTTATTTATGAAAAAATGAAAAAACAAGAAATCATCATATTAGTGAAGTAGATAGCTTAAGTGAATTATATTTTTTTTCCAAAGAGTGAAAGCCTGCATATTTTTAATTATACTATATAGTATATAGTCTAAGCATAAGTTAAAAACCTTTGGGATGCAGCAACTGCATTATAGTAGCGAATTTTCATAAAAATTGTACACTACTCGTAAGCTATATTATTAAAACTACTTCTTTAAATTTAAATGGACTTGGGAGACCGATTTTAGGGGTCCTAGCTAGCGATTATTTGAATAAGTTTCTATTTTCTATGGAGCTAGAAAATTATAGTTTGGTAGAGATGTAATATGTAAGTACTCTAAGTCTCTTTAAAAAATTATGTTACAAATTTCATTAAAGTCACAAAAGTTTCTGGAAAGAAAATACTATTTACAAAGGGAATGTACCTGCCAAATCAAAAATATGGCAGGTATTTTTACTTTCATTTGCTTGGATGGTTTTATTTTAGTCAACCCAATCGAACTAGTTTTTGCAAACAAAACAACAAAAAAGGTTTTTAAAACCAACTTGGCGTTATCCGCGAAGCTCATTATGTTATTTTTCTTTAATTTAGTACCCACGCTGCGTTTATATAAGTGTTACTATGGTTTAAGATTGAAGATTATAGCTTAATAGGAAATTGAGTTATCGGATTTCAAATATTTTTATAAAAACTCTCTAACATAATGTGTTTGCTGCACCCAGACTTTTTCTAACACTTATTTACTGTTGCTGTATTTACACTTTTTGAAAATAAAGAAATATTGTAGCTCTCTATGTAAGACTGACAAACAAGGCAACATAAAGTCATTTTTGGAAAAATAGTTTAAACAAATATAATGGGGTAACAATCTAAACATGAATTGAAAATCTTGGTTCTCTGCTTTGTCGCAGAGGTTCCCCTTCCCCTTCTGCATGCATACAACCACCCTCAATGCATAAACAAGAAAGGTTTCTTGGGAACAACCCGCAAGAAAGTTACGGGCGTTCTGCGCGGGATAAACAGAATTTTAAAGAAGTATAGCTGCAAAATGGGATAAAGGCAGCTTTTAGAGGTCAAACTAAGCTTGTTTCTTTGCACTTTTCGCCCACATTTACTTTTTATCTTCTTCCCCGACCAACACCCCTATCCACTCCTGGTCCCGCAACTTTCTTGGGGGATGTTTGCAAGAAATATTTTTTTTTTGGTTTGTGCATCCAGAAGGAGATCTAATCATGTTTTTGATTTTTTTTCTATAAAGCCCTCGTGTGCTAATCTGCAAATTGACCGAAAATTTCATTTTTATTTACAAAACGAATGTACCTGTCAAATTTTAAACCTGGCAGGTATTTTTCCTTCTTAGGCGTTTGGATGGTCCGTTTTAGTCCACTCAATCAAAACAGTTTCTGCAAACAAAATAACAAAAACGCTTTTCTAAAACAAATTAATTGTTGCCTGTGAAGCTCATTGTGTTATTTTTTAAATTTAGTACCCACGCTGCTTTTATATAGGTTTTAGTATGTATCAAAACTGAATCACCATTTGGAATATTTTTACGAAAATTCGCTACCATAACGCATTTGCTGCACCTAAACCCTTTTCAGCATTTATTTGCAATTGCTGTCATACTCTTTGAAAATGAAATATATATATATATATATATATATATATATATATATATATATATATATATATATATATATATAATACAAAATTTTGAAATTAAAATTTTAATAATATACACTGAACATATGTTCATAGATATAGATTAAACTACGGCATAATATTATATAGTTTCATTTACTTCTAATTTTCCATATACGACATCAAGAGTAAATAATAATGAGAATTCACTAAAAACTAAAAGTAAACAATAGGTACCTTATTCTCAGATTATAGTTTATTAGCTTATTATTAAAGAGTCTTATTATTCGTTTATGACGTCTGTAAACAAAGAAGAAGAAGAAGAAGATAACCACGAATTCGACTTCCCCGCCCCACTAGCAGTTTGGAAAATAACAAATGACAATGACAAATAGCTAACTGGCGTTGTCAGGTTTAACTAGGAGAGGGTGATAGGTTTTAAATACCTTAAAGAATAGAAAGCTTAATATTTATACATAATAAAGCGTAGTCTAGATTGCTTTTAAACAAATTGAATCACTTTCATTATTAAAATAAATTATTACCATATTTTTTGTCATATCATTAAGTTTAGATGACAGTTTTAGCAAATGGCAACCACGCTGATTGTTTATTGTGACATATGTTTGTAGCCTGTTTGTTTGAAGTTTAATTTGGAGCATTTGTTTGCAATAGCAGCGTAACCCTGATATATCTGCCTGACCTTGTATGTCATTATAGGCACCCATTCAGAGGTAATTTCAGGTAATATCGTAAATTATTTATTTTTTATTTGGTGGTAACTCAGAATATATTAAACCGATTAAGTTCAAATTTGGTAGAAAGGACAACTGATACGATATCTACATGCTTGTAAAATACCTGTAGTAATTTGAAAGATATTCCGTTTTCAAACAGTTTTTCGCATTTTTTTTCTGAAAATTCACTAAAATGCATGCAAGACGCTACGTACTCAAAAGATACGGTATGTTCTTAGCCTTATATGATTCTCAAAAGATTGTGTCTATTTATTCTAGTACTCATACAAAATCCACCCAGTTTGAAGCATCACATATTCTCACATCCTATGTAAAACTTGCCAGCCTCTCAATTAAGGTTATATAGGCCTTAATTTGACTCGCTGGTATTAAACCTTCTTTACAGCGCGGAGCTGTGATATCATTCTAAAACTATAACCAAGTTTTAACTGATTTGTCTAACACATAACCAAATAATTTTAAATTCCCTTTAATTGTCGAGACCGTGGGTTTAATTACACTGTCACTAAAAGTATTACCCATGCTCAGAATGCCGTTTAATATGGTTATAGCGGTGGCGTGGTTCCTATATTGTGCTCTAATCTCTGAAATGTTGCATAAAACAAAGATTGCTCACCTGGTTGTTCACCTTGACGTAAATTGCACTAACCCACATTCTCCTTAATATCATATTCCTCATCAGCGCCTCTTTACGATATTGAATTCGTGTGCACGGAGCTTAATGCCAGGCCATGCTCATCTGCCAGCTTGATGCACGGAACTAGTAGCTCGAAGCTCGTTTGCATACAGCGCCATAATGAAAAACTTTGATAAGACTGACATAAAACCAGCTTTTATTTTGTGATATAAAAACTTAATGAGGGTGTTTACCTTAAAAATTGCAACAGTGGTGTCCTTATCGCCATATCTTGGATGCAAGTTATTAGTAGTCGTTTCGGGTCTTTACATGATGCAGTAAATAGGCAACATGATGTAAAAAAGTTTTAGTAGGAGCCTTTATCATCCATAACATATTAAGAAATGTAATACGTTTTATTCCCTCTTTTGCGTTTTCAGTGAATTTTCTTTAAAAAAAAAATCACTAATGAGGAGATCTCGACTTTTGAATTTTGAAAAAATTTCTTCAAATGAGCGCTATTTAGGACCCTTGGAAGCCAAATCTGAGGTCCGTTTCAGACTTTATATATATATATATATATATATATATATATATATATATATATATATATATATATATATATATATATATATATGTGTGTGTGTGTTACACCTATAACTAAAAAAATAATGGACAGATTTTGATAAAACTTGGTGAGTACCTTCCTTTTGCAAGTGGCTTGGATAAGTTCGTTAGCCAGGAAAATCCGCCGAGGTTTTCCCGGAAAATTTTGTGTTTTTTTTTCGAAAAAAAATCGAAAAAATTGATATCTCCGGAATTAACAAAGCAAAGGCAACCAAATTTCATACGCGCGTTTACATCAATGTTACCTACCAAAATCTAGCTCTGTAGGTTAAAGGACAAAAAAGTTACAGGCATTTAAAAAAATAAATTCGGGGTTTTCTCAAAACGTCAAAGTCGCGATTTTAAACGTCAAAATTGGTAATATTTAGGCAATGAACCTGAAACTAATATGAGCTATGGAAGGAAAATGTCTCAAGAATAATGTTTTACAAAGCCCGAAGTCTTAGTTTCAATCGTCATTGTCCTTCATTTTACTAAAATATTCCCAGAAAATTCATTTCAAATAGACCCTTTCTCTGATGATTTGTCAGTAGTTTTGGCTATAGAGTTTATCGGTTAATAGTATATCATTTTTGTCGAATCTTCGTAAAAAGTCTTTAAAGTTCAATATATCCGTTATTATGCACGATATGAAAAAAAAATTATATATTTGAGCCATATCTTAAAAAAATATTTCTACAATTACAGGATGGCCCATAAGTCGTTGGTGATTCAAGTTTTCTTTTTTAGTGAATTTTCTTTAAAAAATTCACTAATGGGGAGATCCGTGTTTATATATATATATATATATATATATATCGTACCGATAACTCAAAAAATAATGGACCGATCTTGATCAAATTTGGTGAGTACCTTTCTTTTGGAAGTGGCTTGGATAAGTTTGTTGGCCAGGAAAATAGGACCAGGTTTTCGTGGAAAATTTGGTGTTTTCTTTCTAAAAAATGTATAACACCGGAAATAACAAAGTGAGGGTAACCACATTTGGTACGCGTATTTGTATTATAAAAGAGTAAACCATGTACCAAAATTTAGGTCTCTTAAGTTTAAGGACAAAAAGTTACGTGCAGCTAAAGAAACAAATTTTGGAGTTTTGCTCAAAACGCCAAACTCGCAATTTAAAACGTCAAAATTGGCAATGTTTAGGCAAAGAACGTGAAACAAATACGGATTGTGAAAAGAAAATGTTGCAAGAAGAGTGTTCTGCGAACCCTTAAGTTTCAGATTCAACCGTCATTGACTTTCATTTTATTAAAATATTTACAGAAAATTCATTTCAAATAGACCCTTTCTCTGATGCTTTGGCTGTCGGTTTAGTTAAGTTGATGCTTTCGCTGTAGGTTTAGGGAAGTTTGTGGTTTAACGGTCTATAATTTTTAGCTAATTTTCGTAGAACAAATTCGTTACTGCATTTTAGCATTTTTTATCGAAATATGATGCTTGTTTCTAATAAATAAATCTGGACACAGTAAGTGCATTTTGGTAGCGAATTTTCGTTAAATCCTTCAAATTTCAATAACTCAATTTACTATTAACGTAAGTTTTGTTGTTTAGGAAACCAACGTTTAACTTTATTTTCGGAAAATTTTTGTATAAACGCGGCAAGGGCGTTTTGGTAGCGAATTTTCATTAAATGCTTCAAATTTCAATTACTCAATTTGCTATTAACCTAAGGTTCGTTGGCTAGGGAACCAGTTTTCTCAGAAACATTTAAAGTTTATTTTCGGAACATTTTTGTACATTTTCGAATAATTATTTTGATAGAATATGGTACATTGTTCCTACTATAGAGGCTATACAGGTAAGCAAATTGATGCCTGATCGCATTAGAGCGACATATTTGTAATAAAAACATTTTTATGAAAATTCACTTCCATAAGGCACTTGCTGCGTCTAGAGTTTTTCCAAACATTATGTTTTCTTCAAATATTGCTGCGAGAAACTTATAATGTTGCAGAATATACCCTATAAGTTTAGCACTCTTCCGCTTAACACCTTTTTTCTGACCTTTACAGCACACTTATGTCCGCCTTTGACTCTTTTTAGCGAATTTTTCATAAAACGAACAATTCACTAATGAGGAGATCTCTCTCTCTCTCTCTCTCTCTATATATATATATATATATATATATATATATATATATATATATATATATATATATATATATATATATATATATATATATATATATATATATATATATATATATATATATCGTATAGATAACTCAAAAAAATCAAAAAATAATATGTCGATTTTCATGAAATTTGGTACGTACCTTCGTTTTGTAAATGGCTTGGACAAGTTCGTTAGCCAGGAAAATCGAACCAGTTAGTTTCTTCGGGAAGATTTTAAGTTTTTTTCGGAAATTTTTTGTATCTCTGAAAATAACAGAGCTATGACAACCAAATTTAGCACATACGTTACTACTTTGAAACTTACCACACATACCGAAATTCAGATCTCTAAGTTGAAAGCAAAAAGAGATATAGGTATTTTAAGAAAAAAAATGTTGGTTGCCACTGGTGATCAGAGGAAAGCCAAAGAACAAAATATTTTGTGTGACTAACTAGACCAATTGAATATTACATACAACGGTTAAGTTTTATTGACGCAAGAGGGTCAAGAAGTAGCAGAAAAAATATTTTGAAAATTTTATAATTTTTCTTCCTACAACGTCAAAGTTGCGATTTGAAACGTCAAAATTTGACATTTTCAGACAACGAATTTGAAACAAATACGGATAATGTGGAAGATATGTCGTACTAATTGTGTTTTACAAAGCCTTAAGCTTCAGCATCAACCATCATTGTCCTTCTTTTTACTAAAATATTTTCGGAAACTCTATTTCAAATAGACGATCTTTCTGATGCCTCGGCAGTAGTTTAAACTATAGAGTTTATTGTTTAATAGTCTATATTTTAGCAAATTTTCGTAGAAAAAATTCGTTAAAGAGAGGATCGCGACTTGAATTTTAAAAAGATTTCTTCAAATGAGCGGGAACTAGAACCCCTAAAACCCATATACGGGGTCAGTTTCAGTTATTGTCTGTTTACACAGGGCGACGCATTTCTACGGTAAAGGTCGATATATCCGTTATTATACAAGATATGAGAAAAAAGTATATACGTTAATTATAGGGTATCTCGAGCTGCATCTTATAAACCTATTTTGACAACCACAGGGTGGCCCATAAGTCGTTGGTTATAGACACCTTCTTTTTTTAATAGAACACCCCCTTATGTTATTGCATTTTTGTGTTTTCCATCTAGTTATAATACATGTTTGTAAGAGAAAAATTGATATCGTTAATCGTTTTTGTATGATTTAAATTGTTTTGAAACTTTTCACGTTTTTGGCACAGATTTCAAACACATCGCAAATTGTGCTACGGCGTTTTAGTGAATTTTCTTTAAAAAAATTCACTAATGAGGAGATCTCGACTTTTGAATTTTGAAAAAATTTCTTCAAATGAGCGCTATTTAGGACCCCTGGAACCCAAATCCGAGGTCGGTTTCAGACTTTATATGTTTATATATATATATATATATATATATATATATATATATATATATATATATATATATATATATATATATATATATATATATATATATATATATATATATATATATATATATGTTTATATATTTATGTGTCACACCTATAACTAAAAAAATAATGGACTGATTTTGATAAAATTTGGTGAGTACCTTCCTTTCGCGAGTGGCTTGGATAAGTTCGTTATTCAGGAAAATCCGCCGAGGTTTTCCCGAAAAATTTTGTGTTTTTTTTCGAAAAAAATCGAAAATTTTTTTTATCTCCGGAATTAACAAAGTAAGGGCAACGAAATTTGGTACACGGGTTTATATCGTTATGTGTAAGCTACCTATCAAAATTTAGCGCTGTCGGTTAAAGGACAAAAAAGTTACAGGCATTTAAAGAAAAATAAATTTGGGTTTTTTCAAAACGTCAAAGTCGCGATTTTAAACGTCAAAATTGTTAATATTTAGGCAATGAACCTGCAATTAATATGATCTATGGAAGGAAAATGTCTCAAGAATAATGTTTTACAAAGCCTGAGCTCTTAGTTTCAATCGTCATTGTCCTTCATTTTACTAAAATGTTCCCAGAAAATTCATTTCAAATAGACCCTTTCTCTGATACTTTAGCAGTAATGTTGGCTATAGAGTTTATCGTTTAATGGTATATCATTTTTGTCGAATTATCGTAAAAAATCATTAAAGCGCAATATATCCGTTATTATTCAAGTTACGAAAAAAAGTTGTATACATTAATTGTAGGGTGTCTTAAGCTACATCTTAAAAAATATTTTCACAATTACAGGATGGCCCATAAGTCGTTGGTGATTCAAATTTTATTTTTTTTAGTGAATTTTTTTAATCGAACACGCCCTATGTTATTGCTTTTTTGTATTTTCCATCGAAATATAATACATCTTTGTAAGAAAAGAAATTCGGGACGCAGCAAGTGCGTTATGGTAGCGAATTTTCATTAAATGCTTCAAATTGTGAATCAATTTACTATTAACCTATAAGGTTGACCAGAAAACCAGTTTTTTCGGGAACAATGTAAGTTTACTTTTGGAAATTTCTGTACATTTTCAAACAATAAAGTTATTTTGATGAAATATGGTACATTGTTTCTAATATATAAATTATACTGGTAACCAAATTTGGTGCCTGCTTTCTTAGAAAAACCTATTTGCTATTAGAAACATTTTTATGAAAATTCACTACCATAACGCACTTGCTGCGTCCAGAGTTTTATTTTTATTAATAGCTAGCGGAGCCCCATGGAAATGACGTATTCAGAGAGCTTTTTGTTTGTAGTACTCGTCGAAAAAATCCAGCTGGCGTATACAGGCACTCTCAAATAGTGGCTGAATTTTAAAAGTTCTCGCAGAAATGTTTATAGTGTTTCTCTAGAAATTAGTTTTGGAACATTTTTGTAATAGGTTGGTAATAAATGTTTAGTAAGTTATTGTAAAAAAATGTTTGTGAAAAATATAATTTGGTGTAACATTACTGAAGGCAATTTCTGGAAAAAAAGGTTATTTTTTGGTAAAAGGTATTTTTGCAAATTTCCATATATTTTTTTTCTCAATTTTGGTCCTAAAGCTGTTTGTGAATAATTATATCTTGGCAGGTGTGTAACTAGCTTAAAGAGGTTCGTTGGCCAGGAAAATGGGACCAGATTTTCTGTAACTTTTGAAGTTTATTTTCGGAAAATGTTTGTACTTTTTGTAACAGCAAAGCTATTTTAATGGAATTTGATATATTGTTAGTAGGTTATACTGCCAACCAAATGTCCTTCTTTTAAAAACAAGACATATTTGCCATTAAAAACATTTTTACGAAAATTCTCTACCATAACGGACTTGCTGCGTCCAGACTTTTATTTATTTATAGGCGTTCTAGCAGCTACTATTTTTCCACGCCTTTCTTATTTGAAGTTATCTTTTTACACAAAATATTACAAAGCTTTCGTGTATATGACTTTTAAGATTGAGGCCTTGTTGTCGAGCTACAACAAACCAACCCACCCTTATCCATCGCCCTATGGAGTACGCAGATTGAAGTCTTAGAGTTAACTTCCTTTCTATTTCCTTAACCTCTTGAAAATGGCGCCTAAACGTCCAGTTGTCTAAAATTCTAGACGCGGTTTAACCTAAGGATTACTCACAAAGTTGTTTAAGTTCAATATCTCCTTTATTATTCAATAATAAAACAACTGAGGCAGGTTGAGGTCTTCCTTTCATATTTCCCTAACCTCTTGAAAATGGAGCCTAAACGTGCAGTTTGCTAAAATTCTAGACGCGGTTTAACCTAAGGATTACTCACAATGTGCTTGCGAAAACCTTGTTCAAGTTCAATATCTCCTTTATTATTCAATAATAAAACAATTGAGGCAGGTTGAGGTCTTCCTTTTATATTTCCCTAACCTCTTGAAAATGGAGCCTAAACGTGCACTTTGCTAAAATTCTAGACGCGGTTTAACCTAAGGATTACTCACAAAGTGATTGCGAAAACCTTGTTCAAGTTCAATATCTCCTTCATTATTCGATAATAAAAAAATTGAGGCAGATTGAGGTCTTAGAGTTCACTTCCTTTCATATTTCCTTAACGCCTTGAAAATGGCGCCTAAACGTGCAGTTGTCTAAAATTCTAGACGCGGTTTAACCTAAGGATTACTCACAAAGTGATTGCAAAAATTATATATATATATATATATATATATATATATATATATATATATATATATATATATATGAATATAAATATATCGACTAAAATAATGAAAAGAACTGAGCCAGAACGTAGTATGTATTTTTATTAAAACGACCCTCGTACGTTACCCTAAAGCTGCTTTTAAACCTAACATTCCTTATTTTAAGGCGTAAACATTATAAATTGGAAAATACCTAAGCTCTTTCAAATAGTCCTATTGTAGGTACAGTTTCTTATTGAAGATTGTAAACACATCAAGACATAAAACATCTCTATCTTAAATTAAGCCATACGAAAGATCTATAACGTGAAATCACACACTGATAATATCTTGAGCTGGCTGATCTCTTTTTGTTTGTGATTGGCATGTCACCTAGTTATTTCTAGGAGACTGATTTCTGATTGAACGAAGTTCATTCACTGGTAAAATTGCACAGCTGATATGTTGGCAACCTTCAGGCAACACGTCGAATGTCGCTGACCGAAATGCAACCAGAAAATCGAATTTAAAATTGCATCTTGAAAATTTCGTCTGGTTCACATTAAGCGTCGTCGTTTGGTTTAAATGAGAATTTAAAATTTTCCAGTCAGACTGATACGTGTGTGATTCGGATGAAATAGATATAACATATGAATTTTTTGCTGGATGCGATTATGTGAAATAGTGTGTAAATTTCATACCAATTTAAACAGTTGCTTTGAAAAAAGATACAGTGTGTCCCAAACTGGATGGGAATGTATTGCTATCTCCGTTATTTTTAGAGATAGGGAGACGGTTAAATTAGCAATGTTTTGTAGAATTTCATGTTAGTTCCAAATATGACTTGTATTTTGCCCGGAGTCTTTTCGTTTTCGAGTTATTTTGAAAAAAACAACATGTGTCGATTTATTTTTTGTTCATCTGACATGTCTAAGACTTGCACATTATTAGGACAGTTTTTACAGAGTTATCTTTTTGTGCTATTCTCAACTTTGGATTGTCATTTGTTTTTGAGCTACATGTATCAACGTTTGTTTTTATTATGGCAGCCATATTGAATTTTTTGCCCATGTGATAGCCTGTGAAAAGAGCTTTCCAATGATGTACAACATGCTTGAGAAATCTTGTAATTGCACTGACAATTTTGAGAAAAACCGTTTTGAGGATAGTAGGCTATGAAATCCAACACCATAAAACAAATGACAAAAAAAGTGTTCAAAAAGCAGTAGGCCGTGGAGTCTAACAATAGACTTCTACTTTTAACATAATATTCCATAATGATTCACGATATCATCCCCTTATCGCCTCTGAGTTTGATATTTGAAAATCCCGACGTGATGAAATTTTTTTAATGGTCACATATGCATTCAGTACAAAAAGAGCAATTTTATTCAATGAGCATATTTTTTATTTTATTTGTAAACTAGTGTAATTAAACTATGTACAGTCAACGTCTGCGCACAAAATCGAATATACAGTTCTGAAATAATTTTTTGAGCGATATGGTACAGGCAATAGAGAATTTTTTCTGCATTAAACTAGAGGAGTTATTTTGTTTTGATAGATAGGTTCAGAATTACGTACTGAATGTAAAAACACAAAATCCTTATAAATTAGTAGGGCGGAAGTGCCACCATTTTGAGAAAAACCGTTTCGACCTATATCTCCGTAACCGTGTACTTTAGACCAAAAATGGTAACGACCTTTATTGTAGCTAATTATATTTTTCATCTTTTTTGTTAAATATTTTTTTTGTATCACTCACCGTTTACAACTTATATGACTATTAACATTCATTTATTGACTTTTTTACCTATATCTTTGTTAATAATTGTTTAAAAAATAAAATGCTTATAACTTAACTTTTCAATCGACAAATTTTCTAGAACTTTTACTTAAAACTTTTTTTTCTAAAATTATTATTAGTACATTTTCTTTAAAAAAATTTACTAATGAGGAGACCACGACTTTTGAATTTTCAAAAAAAATTGAAATAGGCGCTAATTATGCCCCCTAGAACACATATCCTGGGTCACTTTCAATATATATATATATATATATATATATATATATATATATATATATATATATATATATATATATATATATATATATATATATATATATCATACCGATAACTCAAAAACTAATGGGCCGATTTTAATTAAATTTGGTAAATACCTTCCTCCTGTAAGTGGCTTAGACAAGTTTGTTAGCCAAGAAAATCGGCCCAGGTTTTCCCGGAAAATTTTGTGTTTTCTTTCGAAAAAAATTATATCTCCGGAAATAACAACATAAGGGCAACTAAATTTGGTACACAGTTTTATGTCATTATAGGTAAATTACCTACCAAAATTTAGGTCTGTAGGTTCAAAGACAAACAAGTAATAGGCATTTAAAGAAAAATAAATTGGGGTTTTCCTCAAAACCTCAAAGTCTCGAATTAAAACGTCAAAATTGGCAACATTTACGCAAAGAACCTGAAACTAATATAAGATATGGAAAGAAAATGTCTCAAGAAGAACGTTTTACAAAGCCTGAAGTCTTAGCTTGTCCCTCATTTTACCAAAAGATATCTAGAAAAATTTGTCGATTGAAAAGTGCAACATTTAACGCGTTATAACTTTGAAACTATTGATTTAAAAAAAAAAAGTTTTTTGTAAAAATTGTAGAAAATACATCGATTGAAAAGTTAAGTTATAAGCATTTTATTTTTTAAGCAATTATTAATAAAGATATAGGTAAAAAACTCAATAAATGAATGCTAATAGTCGTATAAGTTGTAAACGGTGAGTGAATCAAAAAAAAAAATTAACAAAAAAGATGATAAATGCAATTATCTACAATAAAGGTCATTACCATTTTTGGCTTAAAGTGCACGGTTATGGAGATATAGGTCGAAACGGTTCTTCTCAAAATGGCGGCACTTCCGCCCTCCTAATTTGTAAGGATTTTGTGTTTTTACATTCAGTACGTAATTCTGAACCTATCTATCAAAATAAATAACTCCTGTAGTTTAGTGCATTATGGACAAGAGTAACGGGCTCCTCTATTGCCTGTACTATTACAACTGGGGGTTGGAACAAACGTAATGCGAAGAAATAATATTTTCTAAACTACACGAGAAACAAACGTTAACTAAGTTAGATTATAACAAATTTTCTATAGCCATTTTGTTAACCCTTATTCGAATTTCGTCTGCGTATCTACTACCTCGTCTCATACTCTTATTAGAATTATAGTAACCAACGAAGCGGACGGCTGAGACGCCGGCAAATTACAGTAACACATGCGGAGAACACAGAGCCATTGTACTTAACTCGGCTAACTCCAAGCACTACGAGAACGAAAACCGCAATAAGTTTAGTCCCGTCATTTACAACGTCCCTCCTTCTCTTGTATTTGCTACCAGGACTTTCGGTTTATATTAGGATTTGAGTACTTTAACTGTTTCCTTCGGCGGCACATTCGTAGACTCGCCGGAACTGTCATTGCAACTCTTAAGACCAGAGCGTGTTCTAATTGCTCCTAATTATTTTGAATGCCTTATTGTCCTCTGAAGCCGTTCCAACCCAAATAAATGGATGCGATCAACAACTGGAGGTTCTGTTTCTCTGAGCTTTGTTTCTAGTCGAGAGAAGGCCCGGAACACTCTATTCACAATCCAGGATCATTTGTCTTAGGAAAAGTTAGCAGATGGGTTTTTAAATATCATTACAGAAGCTTCAAAAGCTTGGACTATAAAGCAGATGAATATTGAAGATATTAATTGGTTTTTAGTCATCTTTTTATTGTTTTTCATAATTAAAAAACGATAATTGCAGAAATCTGTACGTCTTCCACACAGTCTTTTTAACAAGGTGAAATATTAGCTGTTCGTAATAACGTGACTGCGCAATTTTTGTCAGAGCGTGCAAAATTATCGTAAACTATGTAGAATCTGAAAATGATAGGTATATTAATGAATTACGAAGAAAGTCATTTTCAGCTGGTTCAATGATCTGTTTATACCGGGTCATCTACATAAGATGTTACACCTCGGCCCTATTATTTTTGTTTGTTCGGAATTCAATCGAACATAGAATAGAGACCATATTTCATCTAAATAATACAGCTGCGCGTTTTTGAGGTTTGAACTAAGCCCCGTCTATTATGTTTTTTAATTCTATTAATCGTTGCCCTCACTTGTCAAAACTGTTCCATAATAAATACACAGAGCCTTTGTGGTTCAGTGGTAAGAACGTGCCTCTGAACTGAAGAATACTGGATTCGATTCCAGGGTACTCTTTTTACTTTTTCAGTACATACTGTACAATTAAGATCAACCGTGGTTGTTTCATTGTGGTTGAGCAAGTTGAATGTCTGCACGTTTGGTCCTTCGGATGGGGCATAAAGCCGTCGGTCACGATTTAAAACCTCAAGGTAAAATTCTTTGTTCAGCTGGGATAAATTCCCATTGGATCCCGCCCTGAATGCCGAAGAACTAAATCAGCATTTTGTTAAGGTTTTATCACACTGTATATAGACATTTTAACTAAACATAAAAATGATATCAAATATCACTTAATCAAAACTCCTCTTGAAACATTGTAAACATAAGCAATAACACCTAACATCAAAACCACTGGCACTTATAAAATGTCTGGACGCAGCAAATGCGTTATGAAAGTGAATTTTCTTTAAAATGTTTTTAATAGAAAATATTTTTAATGCAAGCAGGAATCAATTTGGTCACCGGTATAACCTATATAGAGAGAAAAATGTACCATAATTTTCCAACATAACTTGTTTGAAAATGTACATAAATTTTCCGAAAATAAACTTAAAACGTTTCCGAGAAAACTCGTTCCCTGGCTGGCGAACCTTAGGTTAACAGCAAATTGCGTTATTTAATTTTGATGAGTTTATTGAAAATTCGCCACTAAAACGCACTTACCGCGTCTCGATTTTTTTTACAAACATGCATCATAGTTCGATGAAAAATGAAAAAATGCAATAAGGAATGTTCAAAAAAAAAATAGGTATCACCAACGACTTATGGGCCATCATGTCGTTGTCAAAATAATTTTATAAGATGCAGCTAAAAACACCTTATAGGTAACGTATACAATTTTTCTCGTATCTTGCATAATAACAATTATATGGAACTTTACCGTAGAAATGCGTCACCCTGTATATATGTATACAGAAAGTAAACCCAGATATGGATCCTAGCGGGCCTAGTTTGTGTGCATTTGAAGAAATATTTTGGAGTCCAAAAGCTGCGGTTTCCTCATTAACGAATTTTTTCTACGAAAATTTGCTAAAAATTATAGACCGTTAAACCATAAATTAAATTTAAACTACTTCCAAAGCATCAGAGACAGTGTCTATTTGATATGAATTTTCTGGAAATATTTTATTAAAATGAAGGGCAATGATGGTTGAAACCGAAACCACTCTTTACATAATCCGTGTTTCTTTCAGGTTCTTTGCCTAAATGTTGCCAATTTTGACGTTTCTTGTCACGGCAGCTCCAAATAGCACAAAAAAATAAATAGAGAATGTATACAACCAACTAACAATTTAGTAAATTGTCAGCCCTGGCCCATTTTTTCCCCAATATAGGGACAAAGTATGTAAGGCTAGATGTATTCTCGCCATAGTTAGAATCGTAGACCGGTTTCGCTCTAATTAGACCTCGTCAGTACGGTATACTAATTGCAGCGAAAATACACCTAAAAAGTAATACGGCT
This sequence comes from Tillus elongatus, assembly GCA_964006375.1. NCBI lineage: Eukaryota > Metazoa > Arthropoda > Insecta > Coleoptera > Cleridae > Tillus > Tillus elongatus. The sequence continues at coordinate 14,639,060 of OZ023265.1, forward strand.
ATGGTAGCCAGCCGTGGAGCTGCCGTGACAATATACTACTTGGTTCCGCAATGAGACGGCGACACGTGTAAAAAGCGTGCCTTTCATCTCACTTAGTTTTGCGAGGCTGGCTACCATAGCCGTGTTACTTAATAGGTGTATTTTCGCTGCAATTAGTACGCCGTACCAGCGAGCTCTGATTAGAGTGAAATCGGTCTACGGTTCTAATTGTTGTGCGAATGCATCTAGCTTTACACTATTGATTGCTGTTATTGGTCCTATATCAACCCCCTTTCTTGCCAAAATCATCCAAATTTAATTGTTTGGAACCCGGTCAAGAACTTTCTCCAAGTTTCTAAATTCCAGATACACCTCTCTGCCATATTCAACAGTTTTTCCTATTATCTGTTTTAGGCTGATAATATAGTCATGTGTACTATAACCTTTTCTAAAACTATAAGGCTCTTATTTGCAACTCTGTTTGGCTTCCAAGTCTGTTTTCTAGTATACACTCATATACTTTACCGGGCACACTCTGCAGTCTCTCGTCTATAATTTTGACAATTCAAAATTACTTTGTAAAATTATTATCTTCTTCTTCTTTGGACGCCGTCTCCCTACGAAGGTTGGCGATCCAACTGGCTATAATGGTGCGTTATACCGCACCTCTGAAAATCTCCACAGATGTCTGTCCGAACCATCGACGCAGATCTTTCAGCCATGTGTTCTTCCGTCTGCTCACAGATCGTTTGCCCTCGATCTTTCCTTCGATGAGGAGTCGGAGGAGTTCGTACCGCTTCCCCCTCATAATGTGCCCGATGTATTGGAGCTTTTGTTCTTTGGTGGTTGTCAGCATTTCTTTGCCTTTACCTATTCTCCTTAGCCCTTCTTTGTTGGTTATCCTGTCTACCCAGGATATACGCAGTATACGGCGATACAAGTACATCTCAAAGGCGTCAATGCAGCTCTCCATTGATTGACAGAATGTCCAGCTCTCGGAGTCATAGAGTAGCACTGGGAAGATATAACAGCGCAGTATACGTATGCGGAGCTGTAGGTTTAGGTCTCTACTGGTGAAGAGGTTCTTCATGGAGATGAATGTCCTTTTGGCCTGTTCTATCCTTGATCTGATTTACATTTTAGGGTCACTGTTCTCGTTGACGAGCGCTCCAAGGTATTTAACGGACGGCACCTGGTTGTTAATTTGAAAGATCGTCCATCTTGGTGCCCTGGAGAACATAACCACCTTGGTCTTGGCAACGTTTATGTGTAAACCATACTGTGTGCTATGCTCAACGATGAGCTCCATCATATTCTGGGGATGTGGTAGGCTGTCGGCGACCACGACCGTATCGTCGGCGAATCGTATATTATTAATAAGGATGCTGTTGATTTTAACTCCCTCTTTCACATTCTCCAGTACCTCCCGGAACACCGTCTCCGAGTATATGTTAAAAAGTAGAGGGGACAGGACACATCCTTTTCTAACACCCCTTCTGATTTTTGAAGAGGGCCTCAACATACTCCTTCCATCTTTTAAGTTTTGCCTCAACGCTCGTTAAGATCTTGTTGTTAGTGTCCTTCAAAATACCGTGGATCTGCCTGCGTTGTGTGTTTGTTAATTTCTTGACCTTTTTGTGGAGATTAAACGAGTCGTGCTTTTTTTTCTAGTGTCTCCAGTTCACTGCATTTTTCAGCTAGCCATTCTTCCCTTGCTTTTCAGGATTACGATCTCACCGCCCTGTTCAGCTCCCTTTATCGGTTATTGTCTGCTACCTTGTATTTCCTTCTCTCGTTTATAAGTTGGAGAACTTCGTTTGTCATCCACTGTTGCTTTTTACAGGCTTGTGCATATCCAATGTTATCCTCCTGGGTTTCTAAAAGTGTTTTCTTTAAGTCAGTCCACCAAGGCTCTACGTCGTCGTCACTGCAAAAGTTAGTTGTGCCTCGAGACTCTGGGCTGCTCTGGCTCGTATCTTGGGATCAAGAAGTCTTCTGACATCGACTCGCTTAGGTTTATTTGGACGTTGGACTCTAGTGAAATAGCGAAGCTGTAGACTTATTATTACGGGATTGTAGTCGCTGCTGACGTCGGCGCCAGGGTATGTTGTTGCTGATTTGACAAACTTGATTAAATGACTCCTACTGAGGATGAAATCTATCTGATTTTTCACTATGTGGTAATCACGATCTGCTGGGGATTTCCATGTGTATAAACGTCTAGGATGTTGTATGAAGTAGGTGTTGGCAGCAGAGAGGCGGTGCTCTGTACATAATTGCACCAGACGATCTCCTCGAGTGTTGCGTGTTCCCAGACCATGATCTCCGTAGACCTCGCCATCAGCGCCCTTCCCGATTTTGGAGTTAAAGTCGTCAAGAACAATTGTCATCTTCCCTTGTTTTTTTGTTTTCATAGCTTCTTCCAAACCAGAGTAGAATCCTTCAACCGCCTCATTAGGTTTGTCCCCTGTTGGAGCGTACGCTTGAATTACGTTCATGACTCTACGTGTAGCGAGGAGTCTCAAGAGCATCACTCGATCTCCGAGTGGGATAAAATCAATTACCGATTTTTCTAGTCCAGAGAAGATGAGTATAGCTACGCCATACTTGTGTTTGGGGCCGTCGCCACCAGAGTATTAGAGAACGCCATTTTTAGTTCTGTGATTCCCAGTGCTTGACCATCGCGTACCTCGCTTAGCCCCAAGATCTTGACCCCCAATCTACACATTTCTGCATCTACATTGGCGAGTTTTCCTGCCATACATAGGCTACGTATATTCCACGTTGCAATTCTGGTTTCTTTTCTATATATTTGTATTCTGTTTTTCATGGACGGGGGGATTCTTCGTACCCTCTCCCCACTTAAGAGGTGCCCCGGACTGAGGGCCGTGTCTATATTTGTTTCAGCCATGTTGAATGAATGGAATGATAGTGTAGTGAGACCTCCGTTTCCCTTCTGCACCGCAGTGTGGAAGCCGTTGGAACTGTTACAGTGGCGCTTCCCACTTTTTTTATTTTAATTTTAACAACACACCACGAGGGCTTACAGCCTAAATACTATCGTACCGTGGGTGTCGACAAGGAGGAAAGAGGCAACTTGTTAATTCTGGACTTGAAGGTTTGGAGGTTCGGAGCAGAAGGAAAAACATGTGCCGGCAAAGAATTCCACAACTTGGAAGTCCTCGGGACAAAAGAGCGGGCATAACAAGATGTTCTATGTCTGGTGACCTGGACAGTAAAAGGGTGCATTCGCTCTGTTCCCCTGGTAGATCTGTTGGGGGCAGCAGGTGGGGGAACTATGGAAGAAAGCTCCTCTAAGCAGTGCCCGTGCAGATATCTATAAAAGAGAGAGAGGTCACCAACGGCACGTCGGTTGGCAAGGGATGGCAGCCTTTGCGTGAGGGTAGGGTCACCGATGAGACGTATAGCTCTCTTTTGAATAGAGTTCAGGAAAGCGAGTGTAGAAGCGGCAGCTGCACCCCAGATGTGGGAGCAGTATTCGAGGTTTGGCCTTATTTGTGAAGTATATAAGGTATAGAGATTAGCTGGTGAAAAGTATTTGCGAGCCCGGAAGAGGAAACCTAATTTCTTAGCAGCCGCTTCTGCAATTGATGTGACATGTTGGTGCCAGTTAAGATTTCGGTCCCCAGGAATGCCAACAAGAGAAAAGGACTCATTACTTTGAATAACTTGGTTGTTCATTGTGATGGGTCTGGGGCTGGTGTATCTCTTATGAGAAAGAAAGCATGACTGAGATTTGGTGGGGTTGAATTGTACAAGATTTCTACTTCCCGAGTCTAATATTTTTTGGAGATCCACGGAGACAGAACCCTCCATGAGTCTGCGATCCTCATCTAATTGGGCAAAAGAGACAGGCTTAGAATATTGTATATTTGAGTGGAGGGTGCTGTCGTCCGCGTAACTGTGAACTGGGTTGGATGTGCTAGAGAGGAGGTCATTGATGTGGAGAAGAAACCAAGTAGGGGCTAAAGCTGAACCTTGAGGAACACCTGCATTAATTGGATACAGTTTAGAGGAATGGCCATCCACAACAACAGAAATGTTCCTGTTGGAGAGGAAATTTGCTGTCCAGGTACAAAGTTTTGGTGGTAGGCCATAGGCCGGAAGTTTATTAAGCAGCGCTGCGTGCCAGACCTGGTCGAATGCTTTGGATGTGTCTAGAGCAACAATCTGAGATTCACCGTGTAGTTCCATAGACTTGTTCCAAGAATGGGTGACAAAGGAAAGGAGGTCGGCAGTCGATCTGCGCTGACGGAATCCATACTGCCTGTTGTGGATTAGACTGTGTTTTTCAAGGAATTTCAGTAGTTCGGTGTTTATATACTTTTCCATCACTTTAGAGATGACTGAAAGGAGAGAAATAGGCCTGTAGTTGCTAGGAAGCACTTTGGATCCTTTCTTGGGGATGGGTTGTACTCGAGCAGATTTCCAGTTACTAGGGAATATGCCTTTATTGTAAGATGTCTGAAACATACGAGTCAGGACAGGAGCAAGTTCTGATGCGCAATTTTTGAGAACAATTGCTGGGATCTCGTCAAGGCCAGAGGCTTTCCTGGTATTAAGAGAAGAGAGCATCTTTCGTACCTTTTTAGTTTTGAAAATGATATCCGTCATTTTATGTGCGACATTGGGGACTGTTGGTGGTTGAACATTTGGAGGTGGGTTGAGAGTAGAATTGCTGGCGAACAACGAAGCAAAAAGTTAAGCCTTTCCCAGGGCGGTAGAAACAATTTCATCCCCTGAGACAAGAGGTGGCAACGTGCTTTTGCAGAAATTATTCCCAATAGATTTAGCAAGAGACCAGAAGGGTTTGCTGCCATTGGAGCTTGAGAGGACTTTGTTTTTGATGTGGTTATTAAACGAGTTTTTTGCCTCAGAAAGAATGCGGACATAGCGGTCTCTTGCGTCGTTAAATGCTTGACGATTTTCTTGACTGGGATTGTGTTGAAGCGTTTTGTGAGCTTTGATCTTTTCAAGTCTGGCCTTGTCACAGGATTTAGAGAACCGGGGCTTTTGAGTGGCTGAAGAGGTTTTCTGTGTACGTGGAATAAATAATTCTATGCCAGCTTGGATAATTTCGGTGACGTTTTGTGAGATATCAGAGGGGTCAGGATAAGAGAAGCAGACAAACGCCCATGGAAATGAGGAAAAGTAATCCCGCATTTCGTCCCAGTTTGCGGAGTTGTAGTGCCAAACGATACGTGGGTGTGATGACTGTGTGACGTCGGGTTGCATTGCGCAGGAAGCAGTGACCATGCCGTGGTCTGAGCGACCAAGGGGGGCGGTGACTGATATGTTATAGCACTCAGGTTTTGTAGTTAGAAGGAGATCCAAGGGATTTGAGCTGTGTGTTGGGATACGAGGAAAGTAAGTAGGTTGCTGAACCATATTGGCTAAAGAATTGCTGATTGCAAAGGCCTCCGCTGCTCTCTCTTTTAGATCGGTTTTTGAAGATCCTAGCCATTCCTTATTATGGACATTGAAGTCACCAAGAATAGTGATCTCGGAGGAAGGATATTCATATATCAGATAGTCGGTTTTTTCAGAAAGGTAGTCAAAGAGCTGGACAAAGTTGTTGTCAGAAGGTGACCGGTAAATGCAACAGATGAATTTAGTTGCAGCCCTGAGAGAGAGTTTTATCCATAGTATGTCTTTTCTTCCAGCTTCTAAATTGGGGAGTCTGGTGCAGGGTAGATTGCTACGGACGTATGCGCACACGCCTCCATGCAATTTAAAGGAAGTAAGGAGCTCATACCCCGGGAAATTAAGGTGATTAGTGGCTGTTTTGGCACTGATTTGGGTCTCGGTGAGGAAGAGGAGTTGGGGCCTGTTAGCCTGGAGGAAATGGTGGACGGAGTTCAGGTTTGAATTTAGGCCACATATATTCGAAAAGGATATGTTAAATTTCGATGTTGGGCCCCAGTACACCCCTCTCCCGAAGATCCGAATGGAGGGGTATTTTGCCTCCGGAATCTTTTGTACAAGGAGGAGCCATCATCATTTTTGTTTATAAGGGAAACCGACTCATACACCAGAACCGGAAACGTCCGTTGGGACTTCACCGGCCCCTTGATGTATGGGGTGGTACCTCTTCGGGCGTGAAAATAATCCTTTACTATTACGTGAAGGAAAATTCCACTACCACCTGCTATGGATTGAATTGGATCAATGTCTACCCCTTTAAAAATAAGATTAATAAAGGGACTATCAATTGTCCAATAGCTATGATTTTCGACATAGTAGGGGGGATACAAAACATTATCATTTTGTATCCATGCCTATTGTCCCACTTCCATAGTGACGCTGTGTGTGAAGTACATCTTCGGCACCGCCAAATAGTACTGTTGATGCTGCTGCCCAGCAACAGATTTTCACCATATCTGGTTATCCTCACTGGGTTTAGCCTGCATGTCGATGCAGTTGTCCGGGGTGTGATACGAGGAGCCATAACTGAGAATTGGGTGCCCTGTGAGGACAAGTCATCGTCGACCGCTCACCGGCTATGCCGCTGAGCGCGACCGTTTTCGATGAAAGGTGCTAAAATTATTATCACAAACATGTTTTATAAACAATTAAATCACTTCTTCCAGTTCACAAAGTGCAACAAAACGCCAATGAAATAATGTATCGTCCCCCGTAAATAACGCCAGCTTGAAACTTTCAACAGTTTGTATAATCCGTAAACTCATAACACTAGAAACAAGCACGTAATTAAGGATCCATCCTGAGCAATTAACGAAAATTAGTAATTACTCCTCTATATGGCACCATTGATTAACTAAAACACGATTACTGTTGCAAACCGCATTAATATCATTACCCGCCTCACCATTCTGCATCACTAATACCCTCCAAATTGAGTTGTATTCACTCTGACTACTTGAAATGAAATCTGGTGTGCTGTATACATGATACGTTAATTTATGCCGTTAATAGGCCACCCTGCATTATGTTCCATGGCGCACTGTATGATGAAATTCTCCTAGAGCTTTTCCCTGGCTCTGCTACTACTGACAGATATTCCTTTATGATACTGCCAGTGTTGATGAAGTTATGAAAATCAGAGTTGTAATACATTTTGGCAGCTGCATAATTTGACGAATTATATGTAGTATAAATAGACGTGAATTATCCTATGTCTAGATTAAATGGCTTGGAAATTATATGGTTTAGAGTTGAGTATTAAGGTTTCATATAACCTAAACCAAACATTCATCTTCTCCTTCAGGGCTCGTCCGCGTTTTTACCGCCCTGATAGCACTGCAGCTTTTGGCTTATTGTGCATGCCCTTAGTCTTTTATGTTCCACCCATTCAAAAATCACTGTGCCTTGAACTAGTCTGCACAGCGATTGGTAGGGTGCAGTTTTATATTGCTCTGTCTCCAGTCTAGACTGACCGTAGATCAGTTGTCTTTTACGGTCCAGAGCTTTACACTCGCACAAGATGTGCTCGGCTGATTCCTCCCCCTCGGCGCAGGGTCTACATGCGAGGTCCACCTCGAACCGTCCCATTTAATGCAGGTGTTTCTTGACAGCCATGTGTCCCGTTAAGAGTCCTGTTATGTTTCTGAGCTGTCCTCTGCTAAGATTTAGCAGCTCCACAGCTCTCTTTGAACTAGGTTCGTCAATTACTGACTTCCCATGTTTGAGCCCTGGACAGTCTGCCCAGTACACCTTGTGTTCGTTTCTGACCCAGGATTTAATGGCTCCCCTCGCCATGCTCTTTGTCACGCCCAGAACCCAAACATTCATCTACACCATATTCTTTCGTAATACCCCAGAGCCTTCTTTTGAGTAGAAGACTCGCGTCATACCAAAGTTGTGAAGTATGGTGTCACTGGCATCACACATTACAAAGAAGCTAAGCTTATGCTTGTGAAACGAGAGAATTTCACCAAAGTTCTCTTCTAAAAACTTAACCGTCAAACTGTCTTTATGAATGTCACTTTTATAATATAATTTTAATTTTCTTTTTTGACTGCAGTTGCAAAGTTTGCCAACACTTCTACACCATATTTTTTATAATACCTAATAGCCTTCTTTTGAGTGGAAGACTTGGGGAATGCAAAAGTTGTGAAGTATGGTGTCAATGACACCATACACTACAAAGAAGCTAAGCTTGTGCTTGCAAATTGCGATAATATTACTTCTAAAAACTTAACTGCTAAACTGTCTTTATGAATGTCACTTTTCCAATATAATTTTAATTTTCATTTTCACTGCAGTTGCAAATTTTGCCAACACTTCTACACCATATTTTTAGTGAATTTTCTTAAAAAAAATTCACTAATGAGGAGATCCCGACTTTTGAATTTTGAAAAAATTTCTTCAAATGACCGCGAACTAGGCCCCCTAGAACACATATTCGGGGTCCGTTTCAATTTTTATATGTTTATATATATATATATATATATATATATATATATATATATATATATATATATATATATATATATATATATATATATATATATATATATATATATATATATATATATATATATATATATATATATATATATATATATATATATATATATATATATATATATATATATATATGTATCACACCGATAACTCAAAAAATAATAGGCCGATTTTGACTAAATTTGGTGGAAAAATTCCTTTTGCAAATGGCTTGGATAAGTTCGTTAGCCAGGAAAATCTGCCCAGGTTTTCCCGGAAAATTTTGTGTTTTCTTTCGAAAAAAATTAATATCTCCGGAATTAACAAAGTAAGGGCAACCAAATTTGGTACTGTAGTTAATATTCTTATAGGTAAGCCACCTACCAAAATTTAGCTATGTAGGTCAAAAGACAAAAAAGTTATAGGCATTTAAAAAAAATAAATTGGGGTTTTCCTCAAAACGTCAAAGTTGCTATTTAAAACGTCAAAATCGGCAACATTTAGGCAAAGAACTTGAATCTAATACGGGATATGGAAATCAAATGTCTCAAGAAGGATCTTTTACAAACTCTGAAGTCTTAGTTTCAACCGTCATTGTTCTTCATTTTACTAAAATGTTTCCAGAAAATTCATTTCAAAGAGACCCTTTCTCTGATGCTTGGCAGTAGCCTTAGCTTTAGAGTTTATCGTTTAATGGTATATAATTTTTGTCGAATTTTCGTAAAAAATCAATAAAGCTCAATATATCCGTTATTATACAAGATATGAAGAAAATTTGTATATATTAATTATAGGGTGTCTTGAGCTACATCTTAAAAAAATATTTCTACAATCACAGGATGGTCCATAAGTCGTTGGTGATACAAATTTTCTTTTTTTTTAATCAAACACGCCTTATGTTATTGCATTTTTGAATTTTTCAGCGATGCATGTTTGTAATAAAAGAAATTCGGGACGCAGCAAGTGCGTTATGGTAGCGAATTTTCATTAAATGCTTCAAATTTGAATAGCTCAATTGGTTGACCAAGAAACGAGTTTTTCCGGGAACACTTTAAGTTTACTTTTGGAAATTTTTGTACATTTTCACACAATAAAGTTATTTTTATGAAACATGGCACATTTTTTTTACTATATAGGTTATACTGGTAACCAAAATTGATGCCTGCTTTCTTAAAAAGGAAACACACATATTTGCAATTAAAAACATTTTTATGAAAATTCACTACCATAACGCACTTGCTGCGTCCAGAGTTTTTCATAATACTCCGTAGCCTTCTTTTGAGTAGCAGACTCGAGGCATGTCAAAGTTGTTAAGTATGCTGTCAATGACACCATACATTACAAAGAAGCTAAGCTTGTGCTTGTGAAACGAAATAATTTTACTAAAGTTCTCTTCTAAAAACTTGACTGCCAAACTGTCTTTATGGATGTCACTTTTCCAATATAATTTTAATTTTCATTTTCACTGCAGTTGCAAATTTTGCCAACACTTCTACACCATATTTTTTCATAATACCCCATAGCATTATTTTGAGACGAAGACTCGCTGCATGCCAAAGTTGTGAAGTATGCTGCCAATGACACCATACATTACAAAGAAGCTAAGTTTGTGCTTGTAAAACGAGATAATGTTACCAAAGTTCTCTTCTAAAAACTTCACTGCCAAATTGTCTATATGAATGTCACTTTTCCAATATAATTTTCATTTTCATTTTCACTGCAGTTGCAAATTTTGCCAACACTTCTACACCATATTTTTTCATAATGCCCCATAGCATTATTTTGAGTAGAAGACTCGAGGCATGCCAAAGTTGTGACGTATGGCGCCAATGACACCATACATTACAAATTCAATTTCAATTGGGAAAGGTGGAAGTTTTTTATGGAGAAACGGTGTTGATAAATAGGTTCTCCTTTCTATAGACTTCTGTTAGGTGAGCTTTTACAGTTTGCATTTCTAGCTCCGCTGTAGAATGATTACTTTGCACAGAACCTCAAATTTACTTTAGGTCTCTTAACTGTATTGTGGAGTTGAGATCACAGCATTTGTACGATGGTTAATGCATAAAGGGGTTCCTCTAAGCATGTTTCTGAATTTTTTTTTCAAAAAACGAACAATACGCTAATCTGCTAATTTGTCTATAAATGTTATTAGTACTAAAAAAAGGAAACAACGCTCGTGCCTCGAATAAAGTTCTCTTCGTAATTTTAACTTTAAATCAAATTTCCTTCTCCCGTTTCGCATCCGTTCAACACATCGGACACAGAAAATATAGGAATTTACTTAAAATTGTCATTTATTGAAGGAAAATAAAACTTTTTCTAGGTATGCAACGAAAAAATTCACACAAAATAGAATAATTTCTAGATTATAAAACTTACTATGACGCTATAATGAAAGAACGTTAAATGAGACGAAAACCATTTCAGGCTAAGGGATCGAAAACGGTTTAAACAGTAAAATAAGCTTTCGTCCTCCAAAAAAAATAAGAAAAAAAAGATTCTTACAAGGCGTAATACAATAATGCATAATAGTCCACAGCAACAGTGCATGTCATATTCAACTGACAAATTATTTTGATAAGTGTCAGATCTACTTTCAAAGTGACATGTAAACAAGTATTTTGTTTTCTGACATTTGTAATACAAATGTAGGCATGCTCTTCTTATTACATTCATATTTATTTTTAGCCATCACAATTTGACTCATAAAGTTGGATACAATATAAGTGACTTTTGAATTTTGAAAAGATTTCTTCAAATGAGCGTGAACTAGGCCCCATAGAACCCATATCTGGGTTAGTTTCAGTTTTTATCTGTTTTCATACATACAGGGTGACGCATTTCTAGGGTAAAGCTCAATATATTCATTATTATACAAGACATGAGAAAATTGTTTATATGTTAATTATACGATGTCTGGAGCTGCATCTTATAAAATTATTTTTACAATCAAAGGTGGCCCATAAATTGCTGGTGATGCAATTTTTTTTCGAATCGAACACGCCTTATATTATTGCAATTTTTGCATTTTCCATCGAAAGATAATGCATGTTTGTAAGAAAATAAATTTGGGACTCAGCAAGTGCGTTATGGTAGCGATTTTTCATAAAATGTTTCTTTCGATAGCTTAATTTACTATTAACCTAAAGTTTGTTGGCCAGGAAACCAGTGTTTAGGGCACATTTTACGTTTATTTTCGGAAGATTTTTGTCTATCGTCAAACAATAAAGGTATTTTGATGAAATATGGTACATTGTTTCTCCTATATAGGTTATACTGGAAACCAAATGTAATGCAAGCTTTTTAAAATATATATATATATATATATATATATATATATATATATATATATATATATAATATATATATATATATATATATATATATATATATATATATATATATATATATATATATATTTCCTATTAAAAACATTTTTATGTAAATTCACTAACATAACGTCCTTGCTACGCCCCGGACTTTATTTTTAGTGAGATTTTATAATAAAAATTCACTAATAGAAAGGTTTCGATGGTGAGACTTTGCAAAAATTTTTTCAAATGAGTGGGAACTAGGACCCCTAGAACCCACATTCGGGGTCAGTTTCAATTTATTTCTCTCTCTCTCTCTCTCTCTCTCTCTCTCTCTCTCTATATATATATATATATATATATATATATATATATATATATATATATATATATATATATATATATATATATATATATATATATATATATATATATATATATCTGTGTCTGTGTGTGTGTGTCCAACCGATAACTCAAAAAATATTTAACCTATTTTAATGAAACTCGTTAAGTACCTTTTTTTTATTAATGGCTTGGATGAGAATCCAACTAGGTTTTCCGGGAACATTTTAAGTTTTATTTCGACAAAAAAATTTTTCTCCGAAAATTACAAAGTTTTTTTAATGAAATTTAATAGGTATGTTGCCTTACGAAAGGCCTTACTAAGCACCAAAATTCAACTTTCTAGGTTTATAAAAAATTGATTTTTTCAAATTTTAATATTTTTTTGAAAAAAAAAATTCTCCAAAAATTACCAAGCTATTTTAATGAAATTTGGCAAATACGTTGCCTTGGGAAAGACCTTACTACGTACCAAAATTGAACTTTCTAAGTTTATAGAAAATTGAGTTATTCAAATTTGAAGCCTTAAAAAAATTCACTACCATAACGCACTTGCTGCGTCCCGAGCTTTATTTTGCCAACTACTCTAATTACTTTAACTCTAACTAATTACTCAAAGAGTGGTTTTAGTTGCCTAGATATAGCAGAGACCGTTGGCATTTCTATTTAGTAGGCAATACTGCACAGGATACTGTAATAAATTTTCCGAGGAGGCTATAAAGTAAAAAGTTTATAAAAACGTTTAAAAATCCGATTACATTTCTAAATTTCTGACGATGCACGCGACATTTTCCTTATACTGTAATGAAAAAAAAGCATTACACAGCAAGAAAAATTGTGTCCTTATTTATTATCAACGTTTTCACGTTTGTCCTCATTGCAAACGACAGAGAAAATGGATAGAGTAACAAAAAGTAAGAGCGACTGAAAAAAAAAAACTGATCCATTGTCTTACATTTAATAACGACCCGTTTTCTCCGTCTTTTCTCCCGTGTATTTCATAAAAGCTCTGATATGTCTTGGAGTTTTTGTTGAACTGGGGAAGGTAATTCGATTAGTCCGGTCTCTCCCCTGTTATCTGTTTATACCGAGTGACATCCAGGCAAGAAGAGCGGACAGGCGGGTCGTCGCTTCGGGCGGAGATGTCGCCTCGCTGTTCACGGGATGACAAAGGGCAGGTGGCAGAATTGCGTGTGCTGCAGGTGCCTTGAAGACCGACTTCTAGATTAAGCCACTTATTTTTTACTTTTGGGAATTGGATTACACGATTCTAGATTTTTATCTAATGTTTATTAGACTTGTTAAATTCAGAAGAATCGTAAGAAGATTAACGTGGCTTATTGAATGTTTTATACAAGCTGGAAAAATAAGTGCATCTCTTGTGTTTTCAACTTTACTGGTGTTGAGATGTTTGAAACGAATTTAGTAATCTTTTCGTCCCATTTGCTAGGTAAATAGTGGTGCAAATTGAATCGGAAAGCAGTTCTCATGAAATAAATTTAAGATCCATGACTTGACTACCAAGAACATATTCATATTCCTGTACCCATAAACTTCTGAAATGTTGTATTACTCAAGTTTTAACGAAACAAATGTCCATTTTCACCAAATAACCCCTCATTTATCGCCGATTGGATGAAGCGATCTTACCCAAAAAACAACCAGAAGCATTCATTTGTCGGGTGCTAACTGGGTACCAAATTTGAATATGATATCTCAATTCGTTCGGAAGTTATTGTGTCTACTAAAATGCAGACGTACAAGCCGATAGATCGATTAACCGACCCACCGACAGAGAAAAAAATGTTCGTTCCAAAATCAAGTTTTCTATATGTGTTGAGCCTTTTAACGTCTAAGTGAATGGTGAGACACGAAGGAACGTGCCGCCACCTAGTTGCGGAACCAAGTAGTATGTTGTCACGCCAGCTCCAAATAACACAAAGTGTTAAAAAATAGAGACCGTATACAACCAACTAACAATTTTGTAAATGGTCAGCCCTGGCCCATTTCTACCCTAATATAGGGACAAAATATGTAAGGCTAGATGTATTCTCGCCACAATTAGAACCGTAGACCTCTTTCGCTCTAATTAGAGCTCTTCAGTACGGCATACTAATTGCAGCGAAAATACACCTATAAAGTAATACGGCTATGGTAGCCAGCCTTCCAACACTAAGTGAGTGGTGAGACACGAAGGAACGTGCCGCCACCTAGTTGCGGAACCAAGTAGTATGTTGCCACACCAGCTCCAAATAACACAAAGTGTTAAAAAATAGAGACTGTATACAACCAACTAACAAATTTGTAAATTGTCAGCCCTGGCCCATTTCTACCCTAATATAGGGATAAAGTATGCGTGTCTCACCACTCACTTAGTGTTGGAAGGCTGGCTACCATAGCCGTATTACTTTATAGGTGTATTTTCGCTACAATTAGTACGCCGTACTAAAGAGCTCTAATTAGAGAGAAAGCGGTCTACGGTTCTACTTGTGGCGAAAATACATCTAGCCTTACATTAGGTCTGTAGGTTAAAGGACAAAAAAGTTACAGGCATTCAAAGAAAAATAAATTTAGGTTTTCCTCAAAACGTCAAAGTCGCGATTTAAAACGTCAAAATTGGTAATATTTAGGCAATGAACCTGAAACTAATATGAGCTATGGAAAGAAAATGTCTCAAGAAGAATGTTTTACAAAGCCTAAACTCTTAGTTTCAATCGTCATTGTCCTTTATTTTACTAAAATATTCCCAGAAAATTCATTTTAAATAAACCCTTTCTCTGATGCTTTGGCAGTAGTGTTAGCTATAGAGTTTATCGTTTAATGGTATATCATTTTTGTCCAATTTTCGTAAAAAAATATTAAACCTCAATATATCCGTTTTTTGCAAGTTACGAAAAAAATTGTATACATTAATTATAGGGTGTCTTGAGCTACATCTTAAAAAATAGTTTCACAATTACATGGTGGCCTATAAGTCGTTGGTGATTCAAATTTTCTTTTTTAGTGAATTTTTTTTTTTTAATCGAACACGCCCTATGTTATTGGATTTTTGCATTTTCCATCGAAATATAATACATCTTTGTAAGAAAAGAAATTTTGGACGCAGCAAATGCGTTATGGTAGCGAATTTTGATTAAATGCTTCAAATTTGAATAGACCAATTTGCTATTAACCTATAAGGTTGACGAGGAAACCATTTTTTCGGGAACAATTTAAGTTTGCTTTCGAAAATTTTTGAAACTTTTCAAACAATAAAGTTATTTTGATGAGACATGGCACATTGTTTCTACTATCCAGGTTATACTGGTAACCAAATTTGATGCCTGCTTTCTTAAAGAAACGTATTTGCTATTAAAAACTTTTTATGAAAATTCACTACCATAACACACTTGCTGCGTCCAGACTTTCACCCTTCTCATCAGATTGCGTAATTCCGATGATTTTTTTGCGAGTTTTGTATGACAAATTGAATTACGAGATGAAAACTTTTAAGACTTTCAAATTGAATTACACATCTGGTTGTTTGTTATTGCTCTAACTTAGTAAAACCGTTTCATACTTAATACAGCCGTAGACTTTTCCCGTGACTTCATAAGTGCTTGTTTTTTCTGCAACTGATATTAATTTTTACTGGACGCAGCAAGTGCGTTAAGGTAGCGAATTTTCCTTAAAACTTCAAATTTCAATTGCTCAATTTGCTATTCACCTAACGTTCGTTGGCCAGTAACCAGTTTTTTCGGAAACATTTAAAGTTAAATTTCCAAAAGTTTTTGTACATTTTCAAACAATGAAGTCATTTTGATGAAATATGGTACATCGTTTCTACTATATAGGTTATACTGTTTTAATTTTTTTAATCTTATTTGATTTTACCGTTGTCTCATCACATTGTGTAATTCCGATGATTTTTTAAGCGCGTTTTATATCACAAATTCAATTAGGACGAGATGAAAACTTTTAAGATCTAATTCAATTTGAATAGCACATCTGGTTGTCAGTTATTACCCTAACTTAGTGAAACCGTTCCATACTTAATACAGTCGTAGACTTTTCCCGTGGTTTCACAACTGATTGCTCTTTCTTGCAACCGATTTCAATTTTTACTGGATGCAGCTAGTGCGTTATGGTAGCGAATTTTCCTTAAAGTTTCAAATTTCAATAGCTCAATTTGCTATTAACCTAACGTTGGTTGGCCAGGAACCAGTTTTTTCAGAAATATTTTTTTTCGGAAAATTTTTATACATTTTCAAACAATAAAGTCATTTTGATTAAACATGGTACATTGTTCTACTATATAGGTTATGCTGAAAACCAAATTTCAAGCCTGCTTTCTTTAAAAAACAGACATATTTGTTACTAAAAACATTTTAATGAAAATTCACCATCATAACGCACTTGCTGCGTCCAGACTTTTTTTATCTGTCGGTCTGTATGTCTGTCTATTTGTAGCCACGTAAATTTTATATTGTCTCAATTTGGTATAGAGTTAGCGCTCGACAAACTACCGGTTCGGTTTGTTTTTTAGGTAAGATCGCTTTAGGGGGTAGGGGATGAATGGGGGGTGATTTGGTGAAAACTGACATTTTTTCGTTAAAACTCAAGTAATATAACGTTTTTGGGGTTTATTTATTAGAAAACTTTTAATTTCATCAAAAATGTGGTATTCTGTGCTGAAATTAAATTTGGTGTTGATTGCGTGGGGGTGGAATATTGTTGACAAAGTTTCCGATTTTTTTTTGTTGATAAAACGGCTTAAAAAGTCTCAAAATATATAGAAAACTTGATTCTGAAACAAAGATTTTTTTGTCTGTCCGTCGGTCTGTCGGCATGTACGTCTGTCTGTTAATAGGCGCAATAACTTTAGAAAGAATTGAGATATCATCTTCAAATTTGGCATCCGATTAGCACCCGACAAAGGAACGCCACAACCGCCAGCTCGAGTTGGCCAAGGAATCAGTTTTTTTCGGGAACGCTTTAAGTTTATTTTCGGAAACGTTTGTGCATTTTCAAAGAATAAAGTTATTTTGATGAAAGGTGGCACATTGTTTCTACTATATACTGGTAACCAAATGTGATGCCTGCTTTCTTTAAAAAGAAACACAGATTTACCATTAATTAATTTTTATGGAAATTGACTTAAGTGGCTTGGATAAGTTTGTTAGTCAGGAAAAGCGGACTAGTTTTTCCTGGAAAATTTTGCATTTTCTTTCGAAAAATGTTTATATCTCCGGAAATAACTAAGTTGGGGCAATCATATTGGGTGCGAAGGTTTATATCATAAAAAGAACATCATGCACCAAAATTTGAGACTCTACGTTAAAACAAAACAAAGTTATAAGCTTTTAAGTTTTTATTCTTAAAACGTCAAATAAGTCGCGATTCTAAGCGTCAAAATTGACATGTTCTAGATAGAGAACTTACATGAACGGCTACATAGCGTAAATGTCATAAAATTAGTTAAAAAGCCTTAAGTTTCACCTACAATCTTCGTTGTTCTTTATTTTATTAAATTATTTGCAGAAAATTAATTTCAAATAGACCCTTTGTGTGATGCTTTGGTAGCAGTTTCAGTTATTTATTTAATTTTAAGGAATCAGATTACGCTTATTATGTAGCGTTTTTTTTCAATTGTGCAATGTGGAAGTTTTTTATGGAGAAACGGTGTTGGTAAGTAGTTTCTCCTTTCTATGGACTTCTTCAAGGTGAGTTTTTTACAGTTTGCATTTCTAGCTCCGTTGTAGCATGTTTACCTTGCACAGAACCTCAAATTGACTTTAGGTCTCTTAACTGTATTGTGGAGTTGAGATCACAGCATTTTTCCGATGGTTAATGCATAAACAGGTTCCTCTTAGCATGTTGCAGAATTTTTTTTCAAAAAACGAACAATACGCTAATCTGATAATTTACCTATAAATGTTATTAATATGAAAAAAATGGAAACAACGCTCGTGCTTGGAATAAAGTTCTCTTCGTCATTTTAACTTTAAATGAAATTTCTTTCTCCCGTTTCGCATCCGTTTAACACATTGGGCACAGACAATATAGGAATTGACTTAAAATTATCATTCATAATTGAAGGAAAATACAATTTGTTCTAGGTATGCAACGAAAAAATTCACACAACAGAATAATTTCTAGATTCTAAAACCTACTGTGACGCTATAAGGAAACAACGTTAAATGAAACGAAAACCATTTCAGGTTAAGGGATGGAAAAATGTTTTTACAATAAAATAAGCTTTCGTATTCCAAAAAACAACAAGATTCTTATAAGGCGTAATACAATAGTGCATAATGATAGTCCACGGCAACAGTACATGTCATATTCAACTGACAAATTATTTTGATAAATGTCAGATCTACTTTAAAAGTGACATGTAAATAAGTATTTTGTTTTCTGACATTTGTAATACAAATGTAGACATGCTCTTCTTCTTACAATCATATTTATTTTTGGCCATCACAATTTACTCATAGAGTTTGATACAATTTTAGTGACTTTTGAATTTTGAAAAGATTTCTATAAATGAGCGCGAAGTAGGCCACATAGAACCCAAATCCGGGTTAGTTTCACTTTTTATCTGTTTCCATATATACAGGGTGACGCATTTCAGGGGTAAAGCTCGAAATATCCATTATTATACAAGATATGATAAAAAAAAATATGTTAATTATACGATGTCTGGAGCTGCATCTTATAAAATTATTTTTACAATCACAGGTGGCCTATAAGTCGCTCCTGATGCATTTTTTTCCTAATCGGACACGCCTTATAGTATTACAGTTTTTCCATTTTCCATCGAAAGATAATGCATAAATTCGGGACTCAGCAACTGCGTTATGGTAGCGACTTAAAATAAAATACTTCTTTCGATAGCTTAATTTACTATTAACCTAAGGTTCGTTGGCCAGGAAATCAGTTTTTTGGGCACATTTTAGGTTTATTTTCAGAAGTTTTTAGTATATTGTCAAAGAATCAACTTATTTTGATGAAATATGGTACATTATTTCTCTTATATAGGTTATACTGGTAACCAAATTTGATGCAAGCTTTATTAAAAAAAATATATTTCCTATTAAAAACATTTTTATGAAAATTCACTACCATAACGCACTTGCTGCGTCCAGAGATTTTTAATATATTCTCCTAGCCGTACAATTTTCCATTCTAAATCCATAAAAGAGCGCGTTTGAGCCTCAATTTTTCTTAGAAATAACTTGTTTATCGTCGCGCACATTTTTCACTGCCACATCTAGAGTAAGTAGAGGAATCGTCTTCAAGAACGCGTCAGGTTGAAGCGAGCCCTCCTCGCGAAGTCATTAACTCCCCCCAGCTAATTCCATTTTACAGGCGTTCCGGTTCAATCTTCAACGAAAACAACTTAGAAAGAACTCATAAAAATTCGATAAAAATTTTCCTGGACGATCTCAATTTTATTTGTTGTTGCTTCCCTTATGCCAGTTTACATAGCTATTCGAAAGATTTAATTATCTGTAAATTTTGTCGGTTTTGTTACATCTTGATTATGTTCCGCTTGGTAATCAATTACGTCAAGAGGCTTTAAAATAAATTGACGTCACTTTTAGATTTTGTTGATATAGAATTAAATGACTGTGCAAATTAAATTTAGCTGAGCATGTGTATTTTGTATATTGCTTCTTTGATCTCTGCGTATTTCCGCGACTATGTACAATCACAAATGCCGAGGAGAAGTTTCAGTTTAGCATTCTAAAAACGCTACTGAACTCCCTCCATTTTTGAAAGAAGGTTTCGTCTCTAACACCGCACGTTATACGAGATCTGAGATCCTGATCTCTCTGAGGCCTAGAGTTGAACACACTGAGACCTCACAGACGTTCTCCGGCGAGATTTGGGGAGTAGGCTAATTGAGGCCCCGTAATCGAGCTACAACAACCCAACCCACCTTTGTCCACCGCTCTATGGAGTAGGCAGATTTAGGCCTTAAAGTGTTCTTACATAATTCCTTTATCTCTTGAAAATGGCTTCAAAACAGGAGCCGAAACGTCGAGTTTTAATAAATTCTGGACGCGGTTCAACACGAGAACCGAGTATATCTCACATTAAAGACCGCGGAGCGGAGGATAATTTGAGGAATAACTCGTCGAACTAAGCGTATTTGGACATTAGTAACGATTTAATTATAAATTTAATAACTCACAAAAATCAACAATAATACTATTAACAAAACTGAATGAACTTGACATGGACTGTTTACATCGTGAATCTTAGTTGAACAGTGTTATTATGATTACATAATTAAATCACAAGTGTCGCGTCGTTACATTTTGAGCAATCTAAATTAACTGTCTACATCGTAAGAACTTATTTAACTGATTTCATTTTCACTTTCATGTTTACTAACAATACTACTTATAGTTTCTTCATTAGTTTGCGACCTTCCAAATTGCCGACTTTAGCATTCCTGCGTACCTTGTACGTTGCGAATTTATTTTGTTTATTGTTTACATACTAAATGTGATGTTTTCAATGTCAGTCGATACAATTCTGACCTCTAATTATTTGCAATATTTACATTCCTTCGTTTAAAGAAGTAAACTAAACTACTTTTACTTATTATTTTAGTGTTTTTAACAATTATGTTTCTATGCCTATTACAGCCCTTCTGCCAACCTTTACTGTTCTCTGAACACCGAACATATATATATATATATATATATATATATATATATATATATATACATATATATATATATATATATATATATATATATATATATATATATATATATATATATATATATATATATATTTATTTAATTTCAACAACACACCACGGGGGCTTACAGCCTAAATACTATCGTACCGTGGGTGTTGACAAGGAGGAAAGAGGCAGCTTGATAATTCTGGACTTGAAGGTTTGGAGGTTCGGAGGAGAAGGAAAAACATGTGCCGGCAAGGAATTCCACAACTTGGAAGTCCTCGGGACAAAAGAGCGGGCATAACAAGATGTTCTATGTCTGGTGACCTGGACAGTAAAAGGGTGCATTCGCTCTGTTCCCCTGGTGGATCTGTTGGGGGCAGCAGGTGGGGGAACTATGGAGGAAAGCTCCTCTGAGCAGTTCCCGTGCAGATATCTATAAAAGAGAGAGAGGTCACCAACGGCACGTCGGTGGGCAATAGATTGCAGCCTTTGGGTGATGGTAGGGTCACCGATGAGACGTATAGCTCTCTTTTGAATGGAGTCCAGGATAGCGAGTGTAGAAGCGGCAGCGGCACCCCAGATGTGGGAGCAGTATTCGAGGTTTGGCCTTATTTGTGAAGTAAATAAGGTATAGAGATTAGCTGGTGAAAAGTATTTGCGAGCCCGGAAGAGGAAACCTAATTTCTTAGCAGCCGCTTCTGCAATTGATGTGACATGTTGGTGCCAATTAAGATTTCGATCCACAGAAATGCCAACAAGAGAAAAGGACTCATTACTTTGAATAACTTGGTTGTTCATTGTGATGGGTCTAGTGCTGGTGTATCTCTTGTGAGAAAGAAAGCAAGACTTAGTTTTGGTGGGGTTTAATTGTACAAGATTTCTACTTCCCCAGTCTAATATTTTTTGGAGATCCACGGAGACAGAACCCTCCATGAGTCTGCGATCCTCATCTAATTGGGCTAAAGAGACAGGCTTAGAATATTGTATATTTGGATGGAGGGTGCTGTCGTCCGCGTAGTTGTGAACTGGGTTGGATGTGCTCGAGAGGAGGTCATTGATGTGGAGAAGAAACAAAGTAGGGGCTAAAGCTGAACCTTGAGGAACTCCTGCATTAATTGGATACAGTTTAGACGAATGGCCATTCACAAAAACAGATATGCTCCTGTTGGAGAGGAAATTTGCTGTCCACATACAGAGTTTTTGTGGTAGGCCATAGGCCGGAAGTTTATTAAGCAGCGCTGCGTGCCAGACCTGGTCGAATGCTTTGGATATGTCTAGAGCAACAATCTGGGATTCACCGTGTTGTTCCATAGACTTGTTCCAAGAATGGGTGACAAAGGAAAGGAGGTCGGCAGTCGATCTGCGCTGACGGAATCCATACTGCCTGTCGTGGATCAGACTGTGTTTTTCAAGAAATTTTAGTAATTCGGTGTTTATATACTTTTCCATCACTTTAGAGACGACTGAAAGGAGAGAAATGGGCCTGTAGTTGCCGGGAATTGCTTTGGATCCTTTCTTGGGGATGGGTTGTACTCGAGCAGTTTTCCAGTTACTAGGGAATATGCCTTTATTATAAGATATCTGAAACAGACGACTCAGGACAGGAGCAAGCTCTGGTGCGCATTTTTTGAGAACAATTGCTGGGATCTCGTCAAGGCCAGAGGCTGTCCTGGTATTAAGAGAAGAGAGCATCTTTCGTACCTTTTTAGTTTTGAAAATGATATCCGTCATTTTATGCGCGACATTGGGGACTGTTGGTGGTTGAACATTTGGAGTTGGGTTGAGAGTAGAATTGCCGGCGAGCAAAGAAGCAAAAAGTTCAGCCTTGCCCAGGGCGGTAGAAACAATTTCATCCCCTGAGACAAGAGGTGGGAACGTGCTTTTGCAGAAATTATTCCCAATAGATTTAGCAAGAGTCCAGAAGGGTTTGCCGCCGTTGGAGCTTAAGAGGACTTTGTTTTTGATGTGGTTATTAATCGAGTTTTTTGCCTCAGAAAGAATATATATATATATATATATATATATATATATATATATATATATATATATATATATATATATATATATATATATATATATATATATACAATAAAAGGTTGCACAAACGCTTTTTCTAGTTGCTGAGCATTTTGAATCAGAAAAACACGTGTGCTTTACTTGAGAGTGCGTCACTTTTTTGAACCCTAACAAAATTTGTAAAGATCAACACCTAGCAGGGGTGTCTTTCACCCCTTTAATTTAAATAAAAAAGGTAGTTCGTGTGCCCCTTTTCAGAAAGTTCTTTTCATTGTCTATGCAAAGCTGCAGTCTTAAAATCTACCCATGCGCTTTGTAGGTTAATTGCTGCAACCATAAAAAGTCTTGACGCAGCTGGTGCGTTATAGAAGTAAATTTTCATAAAAATGTTTTTAACCGATTGTGAAAAGAAAATGTTGCAAGAAGAGTGTTCTGCGAACCCTTAAGTTTCATATTCAACCGTCATTGCCCTTCACTTTACTAAAATATTTGCAAACTATTCATTTCAAATAGACCCTTTCTTTGATGCTTTGGCTGTCAGTTTAGTTAATTGATGCTTTTTTGGATATTTATTTGTAGGTTTAGTGAAGTTTAACGGTCTATAATTTTTTTAGCTAATTTCCGTAGAACAAATTCGTTGCATTTTTGCATTTTTTATCAAAATATGAAGCGTTTATAAGAAAAAAATTTGGACGCAGTAAGTGCGTTTTGGTAGCGAATTTTCCGTAAATTTACAGTTTAAATCCCGAACGCTTAAAAAAAAAAACTGTTTTCAGAAACCTGCCTAGGGCCCACCCTGGATCCACAAACCGCAAGACAAATTTCATGTTCATACCCCCAAGGAAGCTACGGGACCAGGAGTGAGTAGGGATGTATAATTTTTTTAAGCTAATTTTCGTAGAACAAATTCGTTAATGCATTTTTGCATTTTTATCGAAATATGATGCGTTTGTAAGAAAAAAATCTGGACGCCGTAAGTGCGTTTTGGTAGCGAATTTTCGGTAAATTTGCAGTTTAGGTCCCGAAAGCTTTTCAAAAAACCGTTTTCAGAAACCTGCCTAGGGCTCCCCCTGGATCCAAAAACCCCAAGAAAAATTTATTGTTCACACTCTCCAAGGAAGTTACGGGACCAGGAGTGAGTAGGGGTGCTGGGCGGAGTAGGTAGTAAAAAGGAAATATGAGCAAAAAATGCGAATAAAACGGGCTTGAAAGTTGTCTTTTTCACATCTTGAAGCCATATCCCCCTTAAACCCTGCCTATCCCGCACAGCACCCCTATTCCCCCAGGTGCCGTAACTTCCTTGGCGGGTATGAACAAGAAATTTTTCTTGTGGTTTATGCAACGAGGGTGATTGTGTGCACGCGAGGGGGGGAAGGAAAATCCCGACGACGAAGCAGCCCCCCCCCCCCCATATTTTTATGGAAATTCACTTCCATAACACATTTGCTGCATCCATACTTTTGAAAAATGTATTTTCAAACAATAAATTTATTTAGATGAAATATGATACATTGCTTGTACTATATAGGCAACCAAGTTTGATGCCTGCTTTCATCAAAGAAAGACATTTGCTATAAAAAATATTTTAAAGAAAATTCACTAAAATCATGTCTTTGATCACATGTGTTTGATTTATCAAATAAACGTATTGTACGATTCAACACAAAGAGTGTAATAATAATAATAATAATAATAATAATAATAATAATAATAATAATAATAATAATAATAATAATAATGATTTAACTCTGGGATGCTTTTAATACCTAAACATTGACGATTTAGAGATTATTAAGGCAAAAGCTTGCATGGCAAAAACGTGAGTAATTAACGAAATTGTTTATGGCTCATTTAGGAGACCATATATTCTCTAAAAGTGTTAATTAAGGGTTGAGTTTAATTCTGTTTGTAAGATATCTGTACCTATTAGCGTAAAACTAATGATCTGTTAATCAGAGATCTGTGAATGGTTTGCAGGGTGTAATATCGTCTAGAGGGATTGTGAAGATGACCTTAATTGCTGATAGTGGTGTGCTGCACAGGCTATTAGAAGATATTATGTCTACTGGCACATAATAGAGAATATAAGCACCCACTGCTAAACTCTTGCTTACCGGGGATATTGTCCGAAGGATTTATGTGCTTCTCATTTACTAACAAATTACTAGAGTATCAAGCGAATTTTCCGCTACATTTACTCGCAACTTTGTGTAAAATATTATCATGTGCTTAACGTTGACAGCACTATTGTTTAACATAGTTAAAACATTTCTAATATGGTAATAAAGCTGTTTAATATCTGCACTCAACTTTACAGACACAACTGCTAAAACAGCAGGGATTTTTTGTATATTTATGGTAACGCAAGAATTATAGATAGCGAAGGTTTATTTATGAATTTTATTTATTGATAACATGTCATTTCTACAAATTTTATCTTCTTTAAAACACCAAAGAAATGTAATGGTTTTTATGATCTTCTCTTAGTAGACATTGCTTTCAGAGAGTTTTTCTTCCAACAATTTTGTAACGACGATTTTCCCTTAATGTATTATAACCCTATAGAGTAAATGCACTGGTTGTGGCCACTGTGCCTGTTCTGGCCATCCATGAAAACATTCTGCCATATTTGCTATTTAAATTTGAAATAACCAATAGAATGCTAGTTTATCCACTTCACTGATGCCTTTCCTTTGACGCTTGCGCATTCTGTGTCTTCAACGTATTTGCCATTTGTTTAAAACTAGTTCATATTCAGAGAGGGTTGTGAGAGCAGATCATTTCTTAGCAGATTTCTTAAGAAACGCAAGGTAAGTAGTAAGCATATTTTTCTTAAATTTGAGGTCATAAGTGCCTGGAAAAGGTTTCGTTTACCTTTCTATAGATATAAGTGCGTTATTGCAGTACTTTCCAGAAGATTTATAACCTATGAATATCTAAATTTGCAGTGGCCACTAAAGGAACAGGAATGAATACCACTGTACCATTTGTGGCCTCTTAGTGGCCACAAAAGGAACAGAAAAACCAGTTGTGGCCATATATTAGAACAAGATAGTAAACAGCAAACCCACTGAAATAGAAAAGGATACAAAAAATGTACTTTTTTGCAGAAATCATCATGTCCAGAAAGTTATTTCAGTATTCAGACGCTGCTATGCAGGATGCTTTGAGGGCAATAAGAGAAGAAAATATGCCTGTAGCTAAGGCCTGGAAATTGTTCAACGTTCCCGTGACATCAGTTAGAAATAGATTAGCACACAAAACCTCCGATGACCGTCGACGAATTGGTCCTCAATGTGCTTTAGGTCCAGAGATAGAAGACAAACTGGTTACTTGGATTCTTGGTTGTGCTGCAAAGGGATTTCCCATTAATAGAGAGGGCGTAATTTACTCAATTCAAAAACTGTTACAAGAATGCTGTATGGATGTAAAATTCTTTACAGAAACACCAGGAAGAAAGTAGTTTGATTCCTTTTTGAGACGTTACCCCGAAGTAACTAAAAAGCACACGGAATTTATCAATAAAGCTAGAGCTGCAGTTTCAGAAGGAAGTATACGTCGCTGGTTCAATGACACGAGAGAATTGTTGGGACCTAATTTAGATGTTTTGAACTATCCAAATAGAAAATTTAACGGCCATATTTCTGTCACCAAAGGGTACGCTAGTTCTTGGTCCTAAGGGCAAGAATGTTTATGATGTCGGTACTTCTGACGATAACATTACAACGTTAATTGCAGTGAATGCAGCAGGAATGATTGCGCCACCACTCACAATTTACAAGTTTAAACGTCTACCAAAAATATGCGCTGAGTCGGCTCCTAAAAACTGGGCTGTCGGAGTTTCGGATTCTGGGTGGATGCAGAGCAAACAATTTTATGAATATTTTGCCAATGTTTTTATAAATTTTTTGGACACCAACGCAATTCCTCGGCCAGTTATTGTTTTCGTAGAAGGACACGCTTCACATTTATCGTTAAACCTAAGTAATCTGTGTCGTTCAAATGATATTATTTTAATTTGTCTGCCTCCAAACACAACCCACCTGCTGCAGCCACTAGAAGTGGATTTCTTTTTTCCTTTGAAGCAGGAATGGAAGAAAATTACGAGGAAATGGTCAATTGATCACGCGGAAGAAGTATTCAGATAAAAAGACATTCCAGCGGCATTAAATTCGATTTTTACCTACCTACTTTTCTAATATCATCTGTGTTCCGTACGTGTGGACTCTATCCATTTGACGAAGATGCTCCTCACTACGATAGATGTGTTAGAAGAACTTGAAAGTGATGAGAGAATGGAACATTTTCAGTATGTGACAGCACGAATAGATTCTGTTTTGTTGCAGACTTTCGAGAATACCTATTATAGTGATTATTACTGGCAAGTTGAGGAACGGTTTATGGAACTCTACAATTTTTGGCGAAAAATGAAGGAAGAAATTGCACCAGATTCTCACACGACAATCCCACTGAATTTGGAAGTTGGAAAGACTGAAGGAGATTTCATTACTCTAGACGCCTATACGACCATGACCATCAACAAAGAAGCAGTACGAAGTACTGAGGAGGATATTCTTGTTTTTGAATTTCCTCAATATACCAATGAAAACGTGACAGCCGCAAATGAAAACAAAATCAATATTCTGCAACAAATTATTGTCAAACCAGCTGCTGAAAAAATTGTATCAGAAACGAAATTGTTCAAAAAGAGGACTGTTAGCGATGTCCTTAAAAATGTGGGAAAATGACCTGAAGACAATAATTCCCTCAACAGAAGCAAAAAGAAAAAAAAACTGGCTTACCGTCAATAGTAACCTCAGTGGGTACAAATTTTTGACACAAAGGAGAATGCCAAAGAAAATATAGCTAGAGCAAAGAGTGACAAAAAGGTCGCCTCTCGCGATAAGATTATGAAACGGAAAACTGCCAAAAATAACGGTGCCAAAGAAAAAACTGTTGCCGGAAAGACTGCGGACAACGAGACTACGGTAGAAAGGATTGAAGAAATTTCTGCCGAAAAGAGAAGTGAAACTTTAGTTACTAAAGGAAGGACTAATACACAAGAAAATGTTTCCAAAGAAAAAAACGACCTTGGAAAAAACCATTGAAGAAGGGGCTACGGAAAAAAATATTGAAGAAGGAAATATTACCATGGAGAGAAGTACTGCAGATGAAAATAAATAAGAAAATGCTGCTGTCCTCATAAACGAAGAACAACCACTAGCAGTTGGATTATTTGCCATACTTCGATACGACGGAAACTTTTATCCGGCCAAAATTGTCAGTGTGGAAAATCGCGAATTTTATTGCTGTGCAATGTGCAAAAGTGGAAAGAACTGGAAGTGGCCCGATCCACCTGATCTTCTTTGGTACCGCGAAAAAGATATTCTTTTTGAAATAACTGAACCTAAAGTTATTAATACAAGAGGCGTTTACACAGTACTTGAAATGGAAGCTTTATTTATTTAAATTATTAATTATGTCTTGAAGTTTAAAGATGATTTTTTAGAATTTCTACATTTTTGAAGCAATATTTGTTTTTTTTTAAATGTTTCTAATAAAACAATATGATGTTGATCCTTGTATTATTTAACCACAATGGCCACAACTGGTTCATTCCCTGGCCACATCTAGCGAAGTGATGGCCACAACTAGCAAAACAGTACTTGGCAATAATTTATTTAGTTTAGCTCTGTCTAGTATGTTGTATCTGTATTTTGTGTATTTTTCTACATACAGAACCAATGGTTGATTCGGTTTATCCAGGTAAGGTTGGCAACTGCTTTAAAGTTAGCAAATTATCCAAAGTTAAAAAATGTAAACCTCTTAAAGTGGCCACAACCGGTGCATTTACATTACATTGGAAATACGGCCAAAGCATCAGAGAAAGGGTATATTTGAAAATCATTTTCTGCCAATATTATAGTAAAATGAAGGACAACGACAGCTCAAGCTGAAACTTAAGGCTTTATAGAACACACTTCTTACGACATTTCTTGTACATAAGCCGTATTAGATACAGGTTCATTATCTAAAACATGTAAATTTTGACGTTTCGAATCGTGACCGAAGTTGGTTATCATTGCTTTTTATTTCCAGACATTTACAATTTTCCGAAAGGAAACATAATTTTCCGGAAAAAACTATTTTCCTGGCTAACGAACTTTTCCAAGCGACTTGCGAAGGGAAGGGATTCAGCGAGTTCTATTAAAATCCGCCGTTTATTTTTTGAGTTATCGGTGTGACACACACACACACACATATATATATATATATATATATATATATATATATATATATATATATATATATATATAATTTGAAACTTACGCCGTAGGTGGGTTCTAGGGGTCCTAGTTTACGCTCATTTGGAGAATTTTTTTCAAAATTCGAAAGTCGCGAAATTGAATTTTTTTTAAGAAGATTTACTGAAGGCATGAATCTAACAAAATTTGTGAAATGACATTGCCAGAAGCTTTAGCTTCTAATAAGGTTCATAGTACAAGAACTAAAGCCAGCAGACTATCAGTAACGTCAAAATGTAATGGTCTGCTTTCAACAGCTAATAATAATGCCATTGTTCTCACTGAAACCTATACGCGATAATTTTAACGATCAAATAGTAATTCAAAATATGCATTCAACTGGCCTCTAGATTCACTTGACTTGACATATTCGTCTATTTTCTTTGCAGATGTCTTAAGAAGAGAGTATGCAGCAACCGACCACAGATAACCAAGGAGCTCATAAAAACATTCAGGTAAAATTCGAAATGTAAGGCGTGAATTTAATTTTTCTGGAAAAAATTCTATCTCAAGAAATAATAAAGTTATTTTGATGAATTTTGGTTGATATGTTGCGCTCCTAAATTCCTTACTACTTTACTACATACCAAAACTCAACTTTCTAGGTTTATAGAAAACTGAGTTATAGAAATTTCAATTTGCAATTTAATGAAAATTCGCTACCATAACGCACTTACTGCGTCTCGAAACTTTTAGTTATATACCATGTTCTCGCATAATAGACAGTGTAGAACCCATGCACAAGTTTTAAATTTTCTGTGGGAATATATATATATATATATATATATATATATATATATATATATATATATATATATATATATATATATATATATATATATATATGCGTACTCATTTCTTTATTAAACCTTGCGTTGTTTAACGTTTTGTACTGATTCAATAAACATTATTATTAGTATTATTATTAATATTATTATTTATAACCCACTTCAACCAAACCAGTTTTTTCGAGATAGAAGCTTCATTTTGTAGCAAACCGATTATTCGAAAATTAACAAATTTATTACGAATATTTAAAAGTGTTTAATCAAACTTCGCTACTTGCTACAACAACAGAACAAAAAGTGTTTATTGTGCAGTGCTATGGTTTGGGTGAAAAACATTCTTATCAGAGAGTGATAAGAAAATTCCTTGAACGCTGGCCAAATTATTTCCGCTACTGGCGTAAAAAACGTTGTTACAAAATTTATGCGTACTGGGAGTGTTTTAAATGTGAAGAAGACAAAGACCTAAATGAAGAAGACAATGCTGCAGCTGTATTAGCTATGGATTCTGTTAGGCGTTTTCCGAAATTATCGTTAAGAAGAAGGGCATTAGAAATTGGCAATATTAGCAAATCGCATTTGCAACAAATTTATCGTACCAACAAGGTGAAACCTTTCAAAGCAAAACTTATACACACTTTGGAAGAAAATGACGAGTCAAAACGATTAGATTTTTGTTTATGATACGGCGAGCAATATCTACAAAATCACAATTTTGGCAGAAGTATTATTTTTTCGGACGAATCCGCTTTCACCACTAATGGTGTGGTAAATTCCCAAAATGCACGGCATTGGTCTATGGAGAATCCAAATTATAGAGTTAATTGCAGAAGACAATGCCATAAAAAAGTAAATGTGTGGTGTGCTGTTTCTTACACTGGGATAATTGTGCCATATTTTTTGAGCGGAATATGAACCAGTACAGTTATCTGGAAATGCTGGAAAATATTCTTCAAGACCATCTGCATAACATGTCACTAGAAGATAGACAAATAAAATATCTGAAACTGACGAGTCAGGACAGGAGCAAGCTCTGGTGCGCATTTTTTGAGAACAATTGCCGGGATCTCGTCAAGGCCAGAGGCTTTCCTGGTATTAAGAGCAGAGCGCATCTTTCGTACCTTTTTAGTTTTGAAAATGATATCCGTCATTTTTTGCGCGACATTGGGGACTGTTGGTGGTTGAACATTTGGAGGTGGGTTGAGATTAGAATTGCTGGCGAACAACGAAGCAAAAAGTTTAGCCTTGCCCAGGGCGGTAGAAACAATTTCATCCCCTGAGACAAGAGGCGGGAACGTGCTTTTGCAGAAATTATCTCCAATAGATTTAGCAAGAGTCCAGAAGGGTTTGCCGCCGTTGGAGCTTAAGAGGACTTTGTTTTTAATGTGGTTATTAAACAAGCTTTTTGCCTCAGCAAGAATGCGGACATAGCGGTTTCTTGCGTCGTTAAATGCTTGACGATTTTCTTGACTGGGATTGTGTAGAAGCGTTTTGTGAGCTTTGACCTTTTCAAGTCTGGCCTTGTCACAGGATTTAGAGAACCAGGGCTTTTGAGTGACTGAAAAGGTTTTCTGTGTACGTGGGATAAATAATTCAAGGCCAGCTTGGATAATTTCGGTGACGTTTTGTGAGATATCAGAGGGGTCAGGATGAGATAAGCAGACAGACGCCCATGGAAATGAGGAAAAGTAATCCCGCATTTCGTCCCACTTTGCGGAGTTGTAGTGCCAAACGATACGTGGGTGTGATGACTGTGTGACCTCGGGTTGCATTGCGCAGGAAGCAGTGACCATGCCGTGGTCTGAGCGACCGAGGAGGGCGGTGACTGATATCTTATAGCATTCAGGTTGTGTAGTAAGAAGGAGATCCAAGGGATTTGAGCTGTGTGTTGGGATACGAGGAAAGTAAGTAGGTTGCTGAACCATATTGGCTAAAGAATTGCTGACGGCCACCCAGCACATGCAACAGGAATCGTTCGAGAATGGTTAGTTCGCGAATTTCCTGGGCGGTGGATTGGTCGATATGGGCCAATACCTTGGCCTCCCAGAAGTCCCGATCTTACCTTCATGGACTTTTATTTATGGGGCTATCTCAAACAGAATGTCTACGCGGCTTCATTAAACAACGATCTTGATTTGTTGAAACTGAGGTTAAGAGAGGCAATTGACGGTATTCTAATTCAACATATTCGTGTCGACATTTCTAAATTACAAATTTCAATATGTAAAAGAACTTGTGTACACGAAGCAAAATAAATCGAAAAAAAACTTTTAGTTTTTCCCGCTATTGTCTGAATACGGGACCTGACCCCGCGATCGCACTGACCAACCTCTACTTCCACATTAACTACAATGGTTGTTAAGGCAGGTACACTATAAAGTTCACCAGGCCTTATTAAGATCGACTTAAATCAATGCACTTTACATTATGAAAGCTGAAATAAGCCTAAAACGATTAAAATGTGTCAAGAGCTTTGAGGTTTCCTCATATTGAATATAAAAATTCCCAAAAAAAAAATTAACAATATTCCAAGAGCAAATAAAAAGAACACCCCTTTCCCCCTCGAACTCATAAGGATGTAGGGGCTGCTGAGACGTGGATGAATGAATATCCGCAGGATCGTAAACGTCCATAGTGCTGATGCAGGTCGCTGATACTAAACATTTTATTAGACATAAAGTAAACCTTGGGGCACAGGTCAATTTCAATCCTTACGGTTTTATTACGCATTCCTCCTTTTATTTTAATTTACTATTCTATGCCTGCTTTAGATTCTTGTTATCGCACCCCGTAACCGGGTAATTATAATAACAGAAAAGGTCGTGACCACGTTATGAGAAGAATATTTAATGCTCTGGCAATACGATATTGTTTATCCAGCAAAACGTATATTATTGTTATTATTATTTCTATGACGTTGGTTGCATAACTAACAGCTCCATAGCTACGGAGATATATAGTACATCTCTTTTGCAACATAATAAACCATATGTCACATCATAAAAAGTCCTCTGATTTTCGAGTTATTTCACTTTTAATGATTTTTCGAAAATTCATCATGTGTTGCTACTAGTATTCAAATTTTAGAAGAAGTGGTTATCACTTCCTGAATTTTTTCTTTGAGATAATATCGACATGAACTCCCGCTGTGCAATCATTACTATCTTGAACAGGATAACAGTAAAGAAATGTGAGGGCAAAGATTATCAGTATCGTGAAAAAATTGAAATCAATTTAACATTTCAAAGACGTTTATTTTGAAAGTTTGATAACAAACAACTTCTACGAATACTGTAGAAAACTTAAAAAGGTCTCACAAACTGCTCTCAGAATGGTTACCTCCATTTCTCATACACGTACGAGCTCGTTTTCAAATTCCTGTTTTAGTAATCCTACTAGAAAAATAGCTTTTGATTTGTCCTGCTGCTTGCTGAATTCTGTAAATCAATTACTCTCCTGTGTGAATCTCCACTTCGTAAACTATTTATTTAATATGACCCGATACATATAAATCCTAAATCCATTGGAATTAAATCTGGACTCCTTGACGGCCACGGTATTGGTACTCCCCTCCCAATCAACCTGTTTGTAAATCAGCTATCTAATAGCGCCATCACGTTGCGACAATAGTGTGCCGGACACCCGTCTTGCTGGAAAACCATATCACGTCTGTTTGCTAGTGATACGTGATCCAGTAACTTCATAAGATCATGTGATAAGAAATTTTCATAATCTTCACCATTTAGGGTGTCTGGAAAGAAATGCGGATACCAAATTGCTACAAATCACACCAATTCAAACATTCGCACTGAATCGTCTTTGATAACTTCTTACCTTAGTTTATTTGGGGCTCTCCATAGACCAATAATGAGAATTATGACAATTGAATATTCCTTATATAGTGAATTTTGACTCGTCGGTCCATAGAATTCTAGACAGAAAATTTCTTCATTATCAGCGTTCAACAGGAAAGGACAAAATTGTAGCCTTCTTATTGGATCACTTAGCTGCAATCCTTGAACTGGTGTGTAATGGTGAGGGTGCTGTCCTTCCCGATACAGAACTGACCATACTTTCCAGTGCGAGGCGCTCAGAGAAAAGGAAACCTTCCTAGCGTTTGTCGTGAGATTTTCTTCGCAAGAGTCCAAAATTTCCTTATCTACCCTAGAATTGAGCCTCGAGATTGAAACTTCACTATGAATTTCATTAGCAGAGCTGACTTCATGAATCCGTCTGTATGTTCGTCCAAACACTGCGGAATCAGGTACGCGCCTATCTGGAAAACGCCGTAAATATTCACGTTGAGCTTCAGCCGCATTTTCATCACAGAAACCGTAAATAAATAAAATATAATAATAACCGACAGCAAGTTGTTACTCTTCGCTCTGAATGAGCCCTCTAATGTATTCAAGGACCCACTTATAGGCATTATTAGATCCAATTACCTGAACTTAGTGAGAGCTGGGAAAACGGTTCTATTTATGTGGATAAAAGCACATGCACATATCAAGGGCAATGAAGAAGCAGATAAACTGGCAAAAAATGCAACAATAATAGGAGAGAGTTGCAATATCCTCTTAACGAGAGAACTTCTTTCTACCTGTAAACGTCACATGAAGAAGGAATGGTCAGACCAATGGAGCAAACAACAAGCCATAGTAAAAAAGTAAATTTCAGCAAATATTTCCCACCTTGCCTTCTAAATCGATCTCAGAAATAGTCCCTACTAACAGAGTAATATACATAACACTTGCTAGAATCATCGTAGGGCATGGTGCCACCAAAAAGCAACTATTTAAAATGGGGTGGGCAGACAATCCACTGTGTAGTTGTGATGGAACAAGTGTGTGTGATATTAATCATATCTTTTTTAATTCTAAAAAACACATTCACGCATGTAACAATCTAAAAATGTCTTGATCAAGGAGTTTCACTACCATTGAATATAGCATATTTGTTGCATGTAGCGTTTTATGTTGAAAAAGAAATGTTGGACATACTTTTGAACTTTATTAAGTGTAATAAATTACATGAGGTAATTTAGCTCAACTTAAAAAGAGATAAAATTTTGTTTTGTTTTTTTAAGTAATTTTGTTGAAGCACATGACATGATTGTTAATAGTCATATAGTTATAGTTTCCTTTTGTCTGTCCCTGTGTCTAACCCATCTCTACCGTGGTTCAGTGTAGTTTGTCTCAAATAAAGTCGCCTTGGTGGACCCCTAGGCGTGAAGTTTGTGATCCCATGTCTTTTTTCCTTAATTATAATCCTAGCTAAGAAGACTTAAACACATACACCTTACCCACAAAAACAGAATGTAAAGTATGATGGGCATAGTCTCTCTTCGTAAATTATTATTGGTTTATATGAAGTAAAGGAAATTTGAGGGTTTGTTTGCTGAGCTTGGTAGACGATAGCATAGAGAATCCCTTTTGTTTTATTTTAATGTAAAACATCGTATTATAGTAGGGAGCTGAAGCACTAGTTGTTGACCTGGAGAGGCAGTGGCTAAAAGAGCTTTGCTTGAGGCCAAAACAAGTAAAATAATAATAATAATAATAAAATATATGCATATTCAGCATTCTTAAATGTTGCCATCATTAAATCAAAAAATTTTTTCACGTAAGCCACAACTTAAGCATCACACGCGTTAACAATCAAATGTGACAAATATCTCAGTAAATTATAATATACATTTCGCTATTATTTCCATAGTAACTAAATAACTTGCAAACTATATGGCGAATGAATAACATGTACCTATGTCACATTATTTCATGTAAGATATCTATGTAACTAGAAGACAATTAACAATTCGTACATCGTTAGAAAGCTAGAGGACCGGCGAATTTTTTGCAGTATTTGTAGAAATTCTTTGTTATCAAATTTTCAAAATAAACGTCTTTTAAATGTTAAATTGATTTGAATGTTTTCACGATACTGATAATTTTTGCCCTCAAATTTCTTAATATTATCTTGTTCAACATAGTGATGATTGTACAGCGTGAGGTAATGTCTACACTATCTGAAAGAAAAAAATTAAAGAAGTGCTTGCCACTTCTTCTAAAATTTCGATATCAGTAACAACACCTATTAATCTTCGAAAAATCATTAAAAGTAAAATAACTCGAAAACCATAGGACTTTTTATAATGTGATATATGGTTTATTATGTTGCAAAAGAGATGTACTATCACCCTCTC
Source organism: Tillus elongatus (assembly GCA_964006375.1). NCBI lineage: Eukaryota > Metazoa > Arthropoda > Insecta > Coleoptera > Cleridae > Tillus > Tillus elongatus. Next base: position 14,675,113 of record OZ023265.1, read on the forward strand.
AAAGAAACGCAACCACTTACTAGTCACCCTGTATACAGGGTGTCCCTCTAACAATGGGCCAAACCCATATATTCGGATAGAGCATCAAAAATTAAATAGACTTTGATCAATACGTTTTGTCCGATTGTTGCTTGTTTTCGATATACAGTGTGTTAAAATTGACTTTGAAAAAAATTAAATCGCTCGTTTTTCTGCTAATTACTGGAATATTAATTTGGAACTTTGTAATAGGGGGTTATCGAGGATGCCGCTTCCAACCGTGATACCGATTTTGAGCTACATCATAGTTGGCGCCACCTACACTAAACCCGAATGTTTTACAGGGGCATAACTTTTTCGATGATCAACTTTCTGCAAATATGTTCAGAAAAACTGAAAACTACTAATTTTTTGTACGAAAAAGGTATACTTAGTTGAAACTCATAAAGTGAGTGGTTACCGAGATATTGCGGTTTTAATAATGGTGTGCGTTGAAAATCTCTCAAATCTGAAATTTTATTCTGGCCCAAAGTTCATCTCTGGAGTTACAAACATTATTGTGTATGTACCAGTTGTTTCAAGTAACCCCAATGGAAAATTCTAGAGGATTGAGGTCGGTGTATTTTAATCATAATTTTCTAATTCTAAATCAATTCCTAAAAATTGGGAAGTTTCTCTGGATTTAATTCGATTTCATAGAATAAGTATGTTTTTGGCAAATAAAAGATGTATTCCTGTGGACATATCACGGCGCTAATAACTATAGCAGTTGATTGGCCGGGTCAACAACTGTCAATGAAGTAGATGAAATATCTTTTGTTTTTCGTTTTCATAGGGATGTCATTTGCGTAACACAATAAACATAATCTGTGAATTTTGACAAGCACATGGTTTTTCAATTAACAGCAGTAGGTAGTTATTATTTCTGAAATGCCTCGCCATAATGAGTTTAGCAATATTGACAAGAGAGATATGATCTGCGTTTATGCGCAATCAAACTTCCGTAGCCACCAAGCCGCCGCCAGATACTTGGAATTATAGCCTAGTCGTAGACAACCAGATCACAAGACCTTTAGAAGATTATACGATAAATTAGGTATGTAAAAGAGTAATATGCACTCATTGCCATTGATTATTTCTGAAACGATAGTTTTGACAAAATTCACACCTGAGGGCTGGAAAAATCGTGAAATACACATTTTGTTACATGGATGCGTATCATCTCGTCCTAATGTATTCGTAGGTGAAACTGGTTCTTTCAATTCGAAGTCGGAAGTTGGTGGACCAAGACGTCCTGTACATCAAGAGGAAGAGATATTAGTACGCCTTGCAGAAGATCCGGAAACAAGCGTAAGACACCTCTCTGCAGCAACTGGAATAAATAAATCAAGTATTGGTAGACTTCTCAGAAAAGAAAAGTTACATCCTTACCACTTCACACCAGTGCAGAATCTTTTACCTCTAGATTTTCTATCTAGATTTGATTTTTGTGAACGCATTCGTCGGTATCAGAATGACGATCCGTTTTTCTTCAACAACATTCTATTCACTGACGAAGCGACATTCACAAGAAGAGGAGTTTTCAATTTCAAAAATGCTCACACATATGACAGCAGCAATCCTCATTTGACGCGAGAACACCATTTTCAACATGAGTTCTCCATTAATGTCTGGTGTGGCATACTAGGCGACGTGTTGTTGGGACCAATAGAACTTCCTGCAAGGCTCAATGTGGAGAATTATTCAATTTTCTTGAGAGATCAACTTCCTATTCTTTTGGAAGATGTCCCTCTAGACGTGCGCAGGAGATTATGGTTCATTCACGACGGGGCACCTGCCCATTATGGACTTCCTGTCAGAGAATATCTGAACCAAAATTATCCGCGCCGATGTGGAGATTTTCCTTGGCCTGCACGTAGCCCCGACCTCAATCCTCTAGATTTCTTCCTCTGGGGTCACTTGAAAGAATTAGTATACAAGAATATTTGTAACTCCAGAGATGAACTTCGGGCTAGAATAATCGAATCCAGTGATATATTGAAAAAGGATTATCAAACTTTTTTTAAGGTGAGGCAAAATTTTGGGTTGAGACTAGAAAAATGTATTGAAGTAGGCGGAGGCCATTTTGAGAATCTTATTAAGTGAATTGTTCGATAATTGTCAATTTTTTCTTATAATTTAGTGATAATAATAATGTTAATAAAATTTCAGATTTGAGATATTTTCAATGCACACCATTATTAAAACCGCAATATCTCGGTAACCACTCACTTTATGAGTTTCAACTAAGTATACCTTTTTCGAACAAAAAATTAGTAGTTTTCAGTTTTTCTGAACAGATTTGCAGAAAGTTGATCATCGAAAAAGTTATGCCCCTGTAAAACATTCGGGTTTAGTGTATGTGGCGCCAACTATGATGTAGCTCAAAATAGGTATCACGGTTGGAAGCGGCATCCTCGATAACCCCCTATTACAAAGTTCCAAATCAATATTTCAGTAATTAGCAGAAAAACGAGCGATTTAATTTTTTTCAAAGCCAAATTTAACACACTGTATATCGAAAACAAGCAACAATCAGACAAAACGTATTAATGAAAGTCTATTTAATTTTTGATGCTCTATCCGAATATATGGGTCTGGCCCATTGTTAGAGGGACACCCTGTATATATATATATATATATATATATATATATATATATATATATATATATATATATATATATATATATATACCTGGTGTCCGGAAATTATGCATGAAGACATCAGGAGGTGATTACTTACAAGAAATTAGGGCCACAAAGTCCCATAACAATTTTTAGAAAACTAAATATTAACGAAGATCCAGGTGTCAAAAAAAGTGTTTACAGTTTTTCTGATAAATTTTTTACTAGTGCTTTGATTATTTTCCAAATCTTCCACATGCATTACTAGTGTCCTTGTAGATTTATGTTTCAAATATGACGCAAATACTCCAGACTCAGAGGGCCTAACCTGACCTTAACCTTCGGTCTATGGCCCACAACTTTTTTGTTTTCACTGACCTACGAATTTAAACTGCACCATGTTAAATAGCATCAAAAGTTATCCAAAAAAGTTTTTCTTGTTGCGATACGATAAAATGAACCGACTCTGGGGAAAACGGCTTCAAACATTTTCATGCTTTAACGCTGCTTAACCTGATTTTACAGTCTCAACTCAATACAAAATTTATTCACTAACTGCATTATTAGGTAACATTTTTTCTAAACACTACAAAGTGCATAACGTATTAAATGTATATTTCGTCCATGCTCTTACATAAAGTTCTCGAAATGTTGTCCTTCTATTTCGACAACTAAATCCATTCTTCTGAGAAACTTGCGACTAACCCTGAAGAATATGCCTTACTTTGCTCTTATTATTGCAAAACTGTCAAAAATATTCGTTGCCTTAGCTCTTCCACGTTATTCACAGGCGTCTTATATACCAGTGACTTAACATAACTTCAAAGAAAAAAGTCAATCGGGTTCAAGTCGGGCGGCCTGGCAGCTCAATATATGATTCCACCGCGCCCTATCCACCTCTCAGGTAAAATTTCATTCAGGTGCTCCACCGCTAAACTGTAATTAGACTGTGTACAGTCGTGCAGTAGCCACATTGCACGTCGTACTCCAATAAGAACTTTTTCCAACAAAACAGGCAGATCACTTTGTAAAAAGTGTAGGTAAGCTTCACGATCAAGCCTTGGTGGGAAACATGTGGCCCAGTTAAATGTTCTCCCACGATGCCGGCCCATACATTTACAGAAATTGTTTTTCTGGAACCCACGTTCCACACACGTTAGTATACAATCATGCCCGAATCCAGCTTCATCCGTGAAAAGAATGGAATTGATGAAATTTCCGTTGCCATCATGGAGAGTCATAATTTTCCTGCAAAAATTCTGTCGTGGAAGCGGATTTGCAGGGAGTAGGGCTTGAACCTTTTGATAGTGGAATGGATGTAGGAGTTGTTCGTGCAAGATTCCATGGACTGAGCGCTTGGGAATATTTTCGTGCGATGCAATTAACCTGACGCTTATATCAGGATTATTATCAACTGCAGACAAAACACGAACCCCCAGGAGTCCGAGTTCTTCGTTGGCGACCGACATCAAACCGCCTGGTCTTGAAAGAGCCAAACTTATCTAATCGCTGAAGTATAGCACTGAGCAACTGCGATCGTGGATCATTCTATTTGGAAACGCATCTTGGTACAGACGCCTTGCCCTTGATGCATTTCCCGCAGCTAAGTCATAATAATAATGCATGTCGCTCAGCTCAACACTCGAATGTTGATTATAGTTATTGATATTATTCATTTTATCAGTTTTAATCACGATACTTATTACACACAAATGATCACAACAGAATAATTCACATGAACATCAACTGCCAAAAGTTGCTAGGGCAATCCTAAGCTTTTGTTTTCAAAGCATTCTTTGTAAATCGTACAAATCAGTTTAGCTCAGAGTTAAAACGTGAACATGTTTCAAGTCGTTTTTCTCAGAATTAATTCTTTTTATCGTATCGCACCAAGAGATGCTTTTTGAATAATTTTTGCTACTATTTAACATGGTGCTCTATACATTCATTAATAACTAGTGAAAATCAAAACGTTGTGGGCCATAGCTCAAACGTTAAGGTCAGGTTAGGCCCTTTGCCACTGTAGTATTTGCATCATGTTGGGAACATCAACAAGCACACTAGTAATACATGTGAAAGAATGGAAAAAAATAAATCACCAATAGGAAAATTATCTTAAAAAAAAAACTTTAAAAAAATTCTTTTGACACCTGTATCTCCGTTAATATTGAGTTTTCGACAAATTTTTATAAGACTTGGTGGTGAGGAATCGCCCCCTGAAGTCTTGATGCATAATTTCCGGACACCTGTATATAACCTTTGAACATCCAAGTCAACGTGATATATACATTAGAGCGGGCTGTTCGTTTATAAGAAAAAAAAGGTTAATGGGTTTGACCGTAATAGAGCTCAAAGGTTGATTAATTACAAGCTGATAATGCGAAAAATAGTCCTTGAGGCTTCATCGGCAGCTTCTGTAACCGTTTTCACAGAGCGCTCTACTGCCTGCGTGCGGCAGGGAAAATGCGAAATATCCACTAAATATTCATCTATTACTTCTTTTCTCTTTGTCAACATTGTGCCGAAGTCTTTATGACCTTAAAAGACATAATAGGTAGAGGAGTAACACACATAACATCCGCCATGGAGGTGTTAGTGGATCTGCCCCCCTACACTTAGTTATTATGGGGGAGGCCAGGCTAGGACTATACAGACTAGCCTGCAATGATAGACTGAAGATCAACCCAGGCTACAGGGTCCACTGCAAAATTCAGGAGATCGTGAAGAAGCCTATGCTAGAAATGAGGTCAGAATTCACGAACCCGCGAATCTGCAGGAAAACAACTTTACAGTGGAAATCCCCGACCGCGTAGCATGACGGGAGGAGACGCCGGGCATACCACGGGAAGCGCTCGTCTGGTTCACGGACGGATCCGGCGGGGAGCGTGCGACGGGGGCAGGTGTTTATTCGGAAGGACCGAGGGTAAGTCATAGTATTTCCCTCCGAGCCCATGCAACGGTCTTTCAGGCGAAATGTACGCTATCTTGCATTGTGTGCGGGAGAACAAGAGGAGGGGCTACACTAACAAGCGGATCCTCATAGCCACAGACAGACAGGCAGCCCTTAAGGCCCTAAGTAGCCCACGGGTAAATTCGTGCCTGGTGAGTGAGTGCCAAGACGGGACGAGCGACCTAGCTGGGCAGAATGAGGTCACACTCATCTGGGTTCTAGGTCACGGGGGTCAAAGGCAATAAAGAAGCTGAAGTCTCGCGAAGAGAGGGTCCTCAAAACCATTTATGGGACCAGAACCGGCTCTGGGAGTGACAAAGAGCACTGCCAGGGGAGCTATTAAGTCCTGGGTCAGAAACCAACATAAGATGTACTGGGCAGTGGTCCAGGGCTCAGACATTGAAAGTCAATAATTGACGAACCCAGTTTAAAGAGAGCTGTAGAGCTGCTAAATCTTAGCAGAGGACAGCTCAGAAACATAACAGGTCTCTTGACGGGACACATGGCGGTCACGAAACACCTGCATAAAATGGGGCGGTTTGAGGGGGACCTGACATGCAGACTCTGCGGCGAGGGGAAGGAATCAGTCCAGCAGATCTTGTGCGAGTGGAAAGCTCTGGACCGCAAAAGACAACTGATCTACGGTCAGTCTAGACCAGAGACAGAGCAATATAAAACTTCACCCTAACAATAGCTATGCAGACTAGTTCAAGGCGCAGTGATTTTGGAATGGGTGGAATAAGACTAAGGGCATGCACAATCAACCAAAGGTTGCAGTGCTATCGAGGCAGCAAGGCCGCGAACGAGCCCTGGGGGAAAAATACACACAATATCATATCGATATAATCCGTAGCAGAAAAAATGATTTGTGGTGGCTTAAATACACTGGTAGGTGCAGATTTACCTATAATTACCTACTAAAATCTAGCTCTGTAAGTCAAAAGACACAAAAGTTACAGGCATTTAAAGAAAAATAAATTAGGGTTTTCCTCAAAACGTCAAAGTCGCGACTTAAAACGTCAAAATTGGCAACATTTAGGCAAATAATTTGAATCTAATACGGGCTATGGCATAAAAATGTCTCAAGAAGAATGTTTTACAAACCCTGAAGTCTTAGTTTCAACCGTCATTGTCCTTCATTTTACTAAAATGTTTCCAGAAACTTCATTTCAAATAGACCCTTTCTCTGATGCCTGGCAGTAGTCTTATATATAGTTTATCGTTTAATAGTATATAATTTTTGTCGAATTTTCGTAAAAAATCAATAAAGCTCAATATATCCGTTATTATACAAGATATAAAAAAAAATTGTATACATTAATTATAGCGTGTCGTGAGCTACATCTTGAAACATTATTTCTACAATTACACGGTGGCCCATAAGTCGTTGGTGATACAATTTTTCATTTTTTTGTAGTCGAACATGCCTTATGTTATTGCATTTTTGCATTTTCCATCGAAATATAATGCATGTTTGTAAGAAAAGAAATTCTGGACGCAGCAAGTGCGCTACGGTAGCGAATTTTGATTAAATGCTTCATATTTGAAAAGCTTAAGTTTCTATTAACCTATAAGGTGGACCAAGAAACGGTTTTTTTCGGGAACACTTTAAGTTTCCTTTCGGAAATTTTTGTACGTTTTCAAACAATAAAGTTTTTTTGATGAAACATGGCACATTGTTTCTACTATATCGGTTATACTGGTGACCAAATTTGATGTCTGCTTTCTTAAAAAAAAACACACATATTTGCTATTAAAAACATTTTAATGAAAATTCACTACAATAACGCACTTGCTGCGTCCAGACTTTTTTTAGGTAGAGAGGCAACGAAATTCCCAGAAAAGCGAGGCCCCCTTCTTTACTTTTCCACATCAGTGCATTCCAATAAAAATGCGAACGGTTCAGAACTACCTCGCTAAAACTGAAATCGCCTAAAAAGCGGTCTCGTTAAATCAGAAAATTTTTAGTATTGTCTCTTACACGAGTCCATTCAAATCAACAAAATTTTGCTCGTAAAATGAGAAGTTCGTAAAATCTGCCGCTCGTAAAACCCGGATTCTACTGTACACGAAGATATGTAAAATTGGTCAACTGAATTGTTACTGTGTATGTTAGTTTGCATCTAAAACTGTTGTTTTGTATTCCTAAACTACTTAGAGGAAATACGGATGCCGGAGTGGTAAGTAGAGGTCGATATCGTCTTGGCTCAATAGAACCCGTCGACTTGCCTTTAGCAGATATGTCTGGTTATGAACCACAATTAGTAATTGTAACTGAACCGCTTTGTTCGAGCATTCCCCATTAGACCATCGGAGAATTGAATCTTGTCTACATTTATACGATGTTACAAGAGCACTACTGATTAATTGGGTTAGAGTATACGAGGTTATCCTAATGAATTAAATTACTTGAATTTCTAAAAAGGATAGCAAGTAAAATGATTACTGTGAAAATGCGGAAATATTTTTTAACATTTCTACCAGTATCCTCTATTTACACGGTATTTTATCGGTCTATGTCATCTAGTGTAACATTTGGGTTTCCTTTCGGATTCACACTTAAGGCAGTTATTTGAGCTAATGAAACTGTTTCTACAAACGATGCATTGAACTTAGCGTAAAAGCCTTTTATCATCTGATATATCTCTGACAGATATACGATTCTGGTCTTTGTAAGAGCTATATATTTTATATCTTTTATTTCTACAATTTTCTGTCGTCTTGTTGCTAATTGCGATCGTGGTATTCGGCTGTTTCCTATGTTCTGATTTTTTGGTTCATTCTTTCTATATTTTGCGAGTCCTCATAAAACTCTTCAGTGCTACACAATAATATGCAGTGTTCTCTGGCTGTTCAAACATGAACAATAATATCTCATGTATTATTTATTTATTAATCTCGTTTTACAATCAAATGTATTTTTGTTTCGGAATGTATCAATAAAATGCCAACAAACTCCTGACATCAGCTTCTCTAACTCGGGTCATTACCAAATGTGACATTAGGGGTTTGCTGCTAAAGTTAGCTGATTTTGAAAGCTTTATTTTAAATCAAGTAAAGAGAAAATACAACTTGCTCCAGTTTGTATACAACACAAAAACTGCTAATGCGACTACAAAACTGTTTACGATAAATGTAAATAGATGACTGCGCAAGTTAGATAATAACTAGTACAAGAAAATCGCCAATAGGTCATTTATTTACCGATCTATACATATATATTTAAAAAAAATTATATTATATTTAGTGACTATCTAAGGAACTAGGACATACGTGGGGTATAGCTAAGCTTACAAACACACTGTATATTAAGAAATGGATGACATATTACCAACAAACTTACTTGGAAGAACTACATTCTCAACGATAATAAACCAAAATGCTACTATAATTGATTAACTAACAATTATTATTACTAACAAATAAAATCGACCATATAGAATATAATTACACCTCACCTCTCTAAATCACATCTAATCACACATATAAAAAATACAATCGATTTTGAAATATTGCTTATGTTTCTAGATATATAAATAAGATAGCTCTAGATAACTCAATCTCATAAGCATTAAGAATATAAACAAATACAAGTGTTCACATAACTTGCATATTTAGCACTTCGATTACAATACCAATGCTGATATGCATTGGCATCGACCTTGCCTTAATACCGTAACATAGATTATTAAGTGTTTATACGTCACTTATGTTGTAATTTGCTGCATTCATAAATACTATTAGAATGGCCTTTTTGGCAAAGTTTTGTTCCTGAACAATGACCTAAGTTATCTTAGATTAAACTGCACTTACGTTGCAATTGAAGTTCGATGACACCACCTGAAACAAAAAGAAAAGAAAGATTTCAGGTGTTGTTAAAGTATGAGGCATTGGTGCGTACAATAATATATTTTTCAAGTAGTAGCTATTGAGATATCATAAACATTACACATTTCCTACGAACATGAGTTTTATATTGATTATTATAACGCGTGAATAAGATGGCTTTCGGCAAAAGGGATTCCGAATTACTTGAACGTTGAACAGATGCTCGCTTGTTTGATGTCGAGGTAAATGTGCCACTGTTTTGAAGAAGATGCCTCAAACTTTTTGGGTCGCCTTGTCACTATGCGGGAAATATGCGTCTATTACTATGAACCAGAGACTAAACAGAAATCAAAAGAGTGGAAGTATTCCCATTCTCCTTGACCAAAAAATCTGAGTTCAAAATTCGGCGTGCAAGGTTCTGCATTTAGTTTTCTGAAGAAAAAAAGATGGAATGAGACTAAAAGAACCATTGAAACCAGATTTACGAAACATCTGGCACAGCTGAGATACGGTAGCATAGACAAGTCATGCGTGACCCCACACCTATATAAAGAGAATCTGAAGCTTATCAAACATGTTGGACAACCGGTGAAATCAGAAGCCATAAATAGCAAAATTTCCCTAAACCGTGCTCCGTCACTGATCAATAGTTTGCTGTTCCCACTGTTTCTTTGATATAAAAGCTACTCCGGGATTTTAAAAATGAGTTCCGGCAATTGAAACGTAAATGCAGAAAGTTTGCCAGTCAATAAAATGGAATCGTCTGCAGTACCAGAAAAATCTACACTGAGGAACATGGTGATAACCTAAAAACATTTATTTATGATAAAAGTCTTCAACATACGTACTTTTCTTTGCGAAATCTAGTTTTTTTTTTTGGTCTTAGGTCCCCACTGGTAATTTATAGAATCAAACAGTAATTTAGTGTGGCTAGTTTTTGATGTAAAAAAACATTATTACCTACTACTTTTTGAGTAATCCTCTTCCCAAAAATGTTCACTACAAATGCTCATATATTTTGTAACTGGTTTCCCAATTTTCAGAACATGGTTCCGCATTTCACACAATTTTTAGTTTTGGAGGGGATCTCGCATTGAAATATTATTAGACACATACGAGTTGCATTGTGGAACTGTAAAAAACCTTTTGCATTTTGCATTTTGTATTTGGGTAGGCTGAATGTGTGCACGTTCCGCCTTTCGAAAGGGGCATAAAGCCATCGGTCCCGTGTCCATGCGATGTTGGGCACGCTAACGATCGCTACTCTCCGTACAAAAAGGCTGAAGCTCGGCAAAATTTCCAGAATAGTAAAGTGAAACTGATTCCTGGCGTCGGTGATTGGCCATAGCCGTGGAAATAGACCGAAGTTAAAGAAAACAAAATAGCTTAACAAGGTTGTTAAATTAATACCTATATATATATATATATATATATATATATATATATATATATATATATATATATATATATATATATATATATATATATATATATATATGTATTATCATTGACTATTGAATACCCTAAAAGTCGACAGACAAAACAAACTATCAATTAGTTGGGTATTTATGAGGATTTTAGTGAATTTTCTTTAAAAAAAGTATGTACCTCCCTTTTGAAACTGGCTGGGATAAGTTCCTTAACCAGGAATATCGGCCCAAATTCTCCCGGAAAATGTTTTTCTTCCGGAAAATTTTGATAACTCCGGAAATAGCAAAGTACGGGCGACTAAATTTGGTAGGCGTATTTGTATAATAAAAGCTGGACCATATGCCAAAATCTAGGTCTGCAAGTTAAAATAAAAAAACGTTACAGGCATTTAAAGAAAAAATTGTGGGATTTCCTTAAAACGCCAAAGTCGCAATTTGATACGTCAAAATTGGCAACAAATAGGCAAAGAACCTGAAAAAAATACGGCCTATGTAAAAAAAAAATGTTGCAAGAAGGGTCTTCTACAAACCCTTAAGTTTCAGCTTCAACCATCATTGACCTTCATTTTACTAAAATGTGTCCTGCAAATTTATTGCAAAGAGACTATTTCTCTGATGCTTTGGCAGTAGTTTTCGTTAATGAGGAGACTGCGACATTTAAATTTTAAAAATATTTCTTCAAATGAGTGCAAACTAGGCCCCTTAGAATCCGTATCCGAGTTTAGTTTCAGTTTTTATCTGTTTACGTATATACAGGGTGGCGCATTTCTACGATAAACGTCAATATAATTGTTATTATGCCAGATCCGAGAAAAAATTGTATACGTTAATTATAGGGTGTCTTGAGCTCTATCTTATAAAATTATTTTGACAGTCACAGGATGGCCCATAAGTCGTTGGTGGTACCTACAATTTTTTTGAACATCACTTATATTATTGCATTTTTTAATTTTTCATAGAAATATGATGCATATTTGTAACAATATCGTGACACAGTAAATGCGTTTTGGTAGCAGATTTTCATTAAATGCTTTCAAATTCAGTAACTCAATTTGCTACTAACCTAAGATTAGCTGGCTAGGATACCAGTTTTCTCGGAAACACTTCAAGTTTATTTTCGGAAAATTTTTATACATTTTTAAGCAATAAGTTATTTTGATAAAATATGTTACACTGTTTCTAATTTATGCGTTATACCGGTAATCCAATTGATGCCTGCTTGCATGAAAACATCTGCTATTAAACACATTTTTATGAAAATTTACTTTCATAACGCACTTGCTGCGTTCAGACTTTTTAGATTAAAGGAAACCGATTTGTGTATAAAATTCAATTTTAAAAATCTGCGTTTTATATTTGCGTTTCTCATTCACTTACTTTAATTGCCCTTCAAACTATATTAGCATTAACTATACCTAATATAGACCATTTTCGGGTTAATTGTGATTTTTTGCGTCCAGGCTTATGTGTTATTTATTATTGTTGGTTTCCCATTAATAACCCAGTAAATGTAGTCAGAGTCCTTGTTTGTATAGGATTCTAAAATTATTTATCAAGTTAAGTTTTCGAAATATTTACGGACGCCATATGATTTTTAGTGAATTTTTATTTTAAAAAAATCACTAATAGAGAGGTATCGATGTTGAGACTTTTCAAAAATTTCCTCAAATGAGCGCGAATTTGGTCCCCTAGAACCCATATCCGGGGTCAGTTTCGATTTTTATTATATATATATATATATATATATATATATATATATATATATATATATATATATATATATATATATATATATATATATATATTGAACAATTTGAACAATATACCTCTTTTTACAAAACAACTTACAAGATTAATCAAGAGCCTGGTTGTTCAATAACGTTAAAAGTCACCTAAGTCGAAGACTTGTTGGTGATACTTGTAACATCATTCTCTCTAAAGATAAGCTAGTGCACACTCTGACACTGTAAAGAAATACAAACAAAAACCAAAACTGCAGACGAACTCCAGCGATTCGCGGAAAATATAAAAAAAACATAACTATGCTTTCTGACTATAGATAAAATCTCTTTTACCAAATGTTTTAAGCCACACTATGGGTAACCTACACACACACACACACATGCGCGGGCCCCACAGGTCAGACGCCAGGCACAAGAAACAACAAAATACAAAGGAAAGACCACTACACCAGCATATTAACCTTCACGACCCTGTGGATTACTTCACGATCTAGTCCAACTATCCACTTTTTTAAACCGACTTTAAAACCTCGAAGTCCATGCTGCTGGCGAATTTGGGCTGGTATAGAATTATATATTCTTACGCAAAGGTAAGCATAGGAACGCTGTGCAATTGTCTTCCTAGCTCTTTCTGTTTTAGATGCGTGTGCGCAGTGTCTCGTATTATAGTTGTGACTCAACTCCTTCAATTCACATCGATGAATATGCTGGTATACAGCAGCATTAAAGTAGAAAAGCTGCCTAATACCCAGCAGTTTTGTCTCAGCGTATAAAACATCCGTAGCATATGTGCGTTCTTTACCATAAATCACCTTGATGAGACAATTTTGAGCAATCTGTAATTGAGATATATGACACCTTGCAGCACCACCCCAAGCTATTATAGCATATCGTAAATGACTCTCCAATAAAGAATAATATAGAGTCCGCAGGTGTTTGATGTGTAGCATCTCTTTCAATACTGCAAATTTTACCATCACAGAGCGAATCTTTTTAGTTACATTTAAAATGTGGTGCTCCCATTTCATGTGTGAATCTATAGTAACACCCAAATACATCGCATGCTTCACACTTTTTATCTTCATGCCATCACATATTTCCAAGGTGGTAAAAGTTGGCAAGTTCCTTTCGTAGCATGAAAATGATATATACACTGTCTTCGCCGCATTTACAGTCAACAATCGGTTTTGAAACCATTCCAGGATTTTTCGAAAATCCGATTCAACTGTAGATTTGAGTATATCCCATGATTCTGCGTTATAAAATATAGCAGCATCATCCGCGTATCCAACTATCTTTCCTAACGATCTAACATAAAAAGGTCGTTTATATAAATATTAAATAATAAGGGTCCTAGAATGGTTCCTTGCGGAACACCACAGTACATTTTTACCACATCACTCAGAACACCATTCACACACACCACCTGATATCTGTGAGACAAATAGCTTTGTAAGAGCTGTTGTTGTCTTCCCCTAAACCCAATTTTCTCCAGTATTTCGAGCAATCTTGTGTGATCAACCGTATCGAATGCCTTTTTTAGATCCACCAAGACACACAATGAAGGTCTGGTGTTATCCAGACTGTGATATATATTACTCGTCAGTTTAATTATGGCATCCTGCGTAGATGTCTTATATATATATATATATATATATATATATATATATATATATATATATATATATATATATATATATCCAACCGATAACTCAAAAATAATTAACTGATATTGATGAAACTCGGCAATTTCCTTTCTTGCAAAGATCTTTCGATGAAATTTGGTGTACATATTGCTTTGGGAAAGACCTAACTATGCGCCAAAATTTAGCTTTCTAGGTTTACAGAAAATGGAGCTATTCAAATTTGAAACATTTATTTTTAATATCACCGCGTTTCACTGTCAATCGTAAACCTGGCTTATATGAGATCTGGTATGTCGTTGCTAGGCGACGGAGCATTTGATATTATTGCGCAGGTCTGTTGGACGCTGTAACTGACGTTTGGTATGAGATTGTTTTATATGTTTATCTGAGTCGACAAATTATTTGTTCTTTGGGAAATGTTTATATACAAGTGTAAATTATTCCTTTATTAATGTTAGTGGGTGGACTAAGCAGTGTTTGTTATGTTTTATCAACACATATAAAGGATCGAAGTTTTACAAACGGAGCTGATATGCAACAGGTTAGTTATTTTCTCTGATGCTTTGGCGGTAGTTTTAATTAAGTTTATGGTTTAACGGTCTATAATTTTTAGCTAAGTTTCGTACAAAAAATTCGTCTATGAGGAGACCTCGACTTTAGAATTTTAAAAAGAATTCTTCAAATGAGCGCAAACTAGGCCCCCTGGAATACATATCCGGCTGGTCCATAAGTCGTTGGTGATCCCTACAATTTTTTTTCGAACAGCCCTATTTTGGTGCATTTTTTATAGAAATATGTTTGTGAGAAAAAATTAAGACGCAGTAAGTGCATTTTGGTAGCAAATTTTCATTAAATGCTTCAAATTTCAATAACTCAATTTGCTATTAACCTAAGGTTTGTTGGCTAGAAAACCAACGTTTAAAGTTTATTGTCGGAAAATTTTTGTACATTTTCAAACAATAAGTTAATTTGATATAATATGGCGCATTGTTTCTACTATAGAGGCTATACCGGTAACCAAATTGATGACTGCTTTCATTAAAAAAACATATTTGATATTTAAAGCATTTTTATAAAAATTCACTACCATAACGCACTTGCTGCGTCCAGAGTTTTTGATGAATCAAATGGCAAAATAATCGTAAAAACTCTATTACATAAGACAAACCGTTACAACCCGAATTTTAAACGCATAATGAATATAATCGTTTAGCAAGTAAAGTACTGATGATTCTGTGTCCAACTACCTTTAAATCCGACTCCAACTAAGTTATTTGCGAATATCGTCTTGTGATAGTATAATTTGAAACACATGTCGCCTTCTTTACAACATCGCCGCTCTAATTTCTTGTCTAATCCAATAAAGGAGGAAACTGCTCGTATGAAAAATTACGAAACATAACCGAACACTGGCATTTAGCAGAAGGGAAAAGGACATTTGTCAGAAAGGCAATGCCTTGCTGTCACCAACTGTGTCAGCGTTCTTATATTTATTGTGAAATCATGTGGTTTTAGTTTGGTTAACACATGTTTCTGATCAGTTTGCTTTATGAGGAAGTATTTATCATTCCGGGGCTTAGCTATTTAAGCGCCTCTGAAAGATGAGACGTCGTCTGTCTTAGAATTCAACATGATAAACACTCTGCTGGGCAAATTGGAAGTGGAAAAATATCACCTATCCCCTGATTACAGTCGGAATTGATGTTTACGTTAAATCTTAGTCCCAGATCCATGTTTAATAGATGCGCTTCCCTAGAAATCATAGTTCATCTGCATTCAGTCAGCTTTGCTACATTTCATGGGAATCGGGAGGTTGCTCTCTGATTTTATCCCGGCAGAAGTGAGTCATTTATCCTACAGATAACATGAATGGAATACGCAAGACTAATTTGGCATGCATTAATTCTGATTCCCTTTTAGATTAAGGCATATACTTTTAGTGAATTTTCATTAAGAAAATTCACTAATAGAGAGGTATCGATGGTAAGATTTTTGAAAAATTTTTGCAAATGAGCGCAAATCAGGGCCCCTAGAATCCAAATCCAAGGTGAGTTGAAAAGTTTATATATATATATATATATATATATATATATATATATATATATATATATATATCTATATATATATATATATATATATATATATATATATATATATATATATATATATATATATATATATGTATCCAACCGATAACTCAAAAAATACTTCACCAATCGAAACGAAATTTGGCAACGTCCTTTATTTTGTTAATAGCTTGGACGAGTTCGTTAGACAGTTTTAACACTCACATACTTTCAGAAAAAAATGCAAAAACTGTTTAAAAACGCAATATCTTTTAAACAACTAGAAGTATGAAACTAAAACTTTACGCGCACGAAGATATCGTATCAGTTGTCCTCTCTACCAAATTTTAACTTAATCGGCTCAGTAAATTTTGAGTTATAACCAAATAAAAAATCAATAATTTACGATATGACCTGAAATTACCTCTGAATGGGTGCTAATAGTGTTAGATAAGGTCAGACAGATATATCAGGGTTACGCTGCTATTGCAAACAAATGCTCCAAATTAAACTTCAAACGAACAGGCTACATATGTTACAATACACAATTAGCAGGGTTGCCATTTGCCAAAACTGTCTTCTGATTTGAAGATATCAGAAAAATATATAGTAATAAATAACAATGTTAATGAAAGTGATGTAAGTTGTTTAAAGGCAATCTAGAACTACGTTTTATTATGTATAAATATTAAGCTTCCCATTTTTCAAGGTATTTAAAACCCATCGCCCTCTCCTAGCTAAATCTGGCAACGCCAGTGAGCTAATTGTCATTTGTTATTTTGCAAACTGTCAGTGGGAGGAGTCGAATCGAGGTTATCTTTTTCTTCTTCTTTGTTAACATACGTCATAAACAAATAATAAGACTCAGCTAATACCTTAGAATCTAAAAATAAGGTATTTATTGTTTACTTTTAGTTTTTAGTGAATTTTCATTATGACTAACTCCTCATGCCGTATATGGAAAATTTTAGGTTAATGAAACTACATAATATCATGCAGTAGTTTACCTATAAACATATGTTCAGTGTAAATTATTAAAATTTTAATTTCAAATTTTTGTATTGTTTACATTTATTTATTTCATTTTCAAATAGTATGGATACAGCAATAGTAAATACCTGTTGAAAAGGGTTTAGGTGCAGGAAGTGCGTTATGGCAGCGAATTTTCGTAAACATATTTTAAATGGTGATAACTCAGAAGGTGGCCGTGTGCTATTTGATATGCTGTGATGAATATATCTTCTCTAAATTCCCTCATTTTGTTTCAATCCGGGACTCAAAGTTCTATGAGACGACGGAACTATACTATCAACTTGCGTAAAGCTTTAACTGAACCTCAAATGAGACGACGTTTATTGGAAACAAGGCTTCCCAGTGAACTTCGTTCAGTCATCCAAAGACTGATAAGTACACTTGGAGAACCCAAATCACCACAACACATTTTAAAAGACCTGACGATCGTTTCACTAACCAAGTTAGCGTCATCGATCGTCAGGCCTTTTAAAATGTGTTGTGGTGATTTGGGTTCTCCAAGTGTACTTATCAGTGCTCATCACATGTTCCAACCTTCACTTAGTGCATCCAAAGACTCATAAAATGCGACGACACAACAACGCATGAAGGTGGCCCGTCCACTTCTCGGCACAGAGTTCCTGACCCTGATGTAGTTTGTAGGGGTCTAAGGAGCACGTGTGTAAAGTTCACAGCTACATTGTTATGTGAAAAATGTCAAGTGTGAGTGATGAGTTATGCAAACATCATTACACGTTTTCTTACACTAGAATGTATTTGTTTTACAATATGAAGGATAAATATGTTGTATAAATTCCTATCATGTTAGTTTTTTTATATTTTCATGTTTTAGTTTAATTTTTGGAAATTGTAGTGCGCTATACATTTTTTGATGAGTATTTGTGTTTGCTCTCTGACAATAAAGTGCTTCCATATGAAAGATTTTTATGTCTATAAACCTGTTGTTACATTGCCAAACATTGATTAAAAAAATTGTATTTCACAATTTGGAGATCTCAGTCTTTTTATATCGTCGGGTCAGAATCGACCCGACAATACCAGTTACGTAAGTAAAAATGACGATACCAGCTAAGGGTTAATAATATAACCCCGCGTAACAAACAGTGTTGCCATAGCTTTGTTATTTCCGGAGATACATAACTTATCACCTTTTATTTTTTAATTATTCTAATGATTTTGACATAAAAGCAAAACATTTCACTTTAATTAATTCTAATAAATAATTTACGAAATCATGTGATATTACACAAAAAATAAATATAAAAAATTTTGTGACGCAGCAAATGCGTTATAGTAGAAGAAGAAGATGAAGAAGATAACGTCGAAATCGACTCCGCTAATACCTTAGAATCTCACAATATAAAATAACGGTCTATATTCGTAGGTAAATAATAATCCAACTTTTAATTTTAACCTAACATTAACAAATGCCTTCTGCCGTCGACTGTAGTATAATATTATGATAGTGTATTACTAAACAGTAATAGTAAATATGTGTTGAGCAGAGTTTAGGTGCAGCAAGTGCGTTATGGTGCCCAATTTGCGTAAAAATATTTCAAATGGTGGTAACTCAATTTCCCAGCAAACTAGAATCTTCAGTTTTGATACATATTAAAACCTATATAAAGGCAGCATGTATACTAAATTTGTAAAATAACTAAAAATTTGCTTTAATTTTTTTGTTGTTGCTTTGTTTGCAGAAACTGGTTCGATTGCGTTGACTAAAACGGATCATCCAAGCGATTTGGCAGGTACATTTCTTTTGTAAATAAAATTGGAATTTTCGTTAAATTTGCAGTTTAGCACAAGGGGGACTTTTAAAAAAAATTTTTACAGAAATATACTTTAAACCCTTTTTAGATGCAAGTTTCTTGCAAACAGCCCCCAAGAAAGTTGCGGGAATAGGAGTTAATAGGGGTGCTGGGCGGGGAAGAGGATAAAAAGGAAATGTGAGCGGAAAGTGTGAAAAAACAGCTTAGTTGAACCTCTATAAGCTGCCTTTATCCCATTTTGCAGCTATGCTTCCTTAAAATCCTGTTTACTCTGCGCAGAACCCCTATTCACTGCAGGTTCCGCAACTTTCTTGGGAGTTGGCTTCAAGAAATTTTTCTTGTTTCCATTGTTCTTCTTTATACATTGAGGGTGGTTGTAGGCATGCAGAAGGTGAAGGAGAACCCCGGCAGTGAAGCAACGAACCAAGATTTTCAAATTTTGTTTAAATTGTTACCTGATTTCATTTCTTTAAAATATTTTTTTAAAAATGAATTTGAAGTTGCCTTGTTTGTCAGTTGCACATAGAGAGGGCTACAATACTTTATTATTACAAAAGCATGAATACAGAACCAGTAAATAAGTGCTAAAAAGGGTCTGGGTGCAGCAAGTACGTTATTTGGTAGAGAACTTTGGTAAAATGTTTCAAATTTGATAACTCAATTTCCCGTTAAGCTTGAATATTTCCTCTTGCGTAAAACGCAGCTTGGGTATTAAACTAAAGAAAAATAACATAATTAGCTTCGCGAATAACTAATAATTTGTTTTGGAAAACCGCTTTTGTTGTTTTGTTTGCAAGAACTAGTTTAATTGGGTTGACTGACAAAACCGCCAAAGCAATTAATAAGGAAATATACTTACCATATTTATAATTTGGCAGGTACATTCCCCTTGTAAATAGTATTTTTTTTTTCTGGAAAACTTTCGTAACTGTAATGAAATTTGTAACACAACTTTTTTAAAGTGATTTGCAGTACTTACATATATGTACCAAATTTTAATTTTCTATCTCCATAGAAAATAGAAATTTGGTCAGGTAGTTGCTTACTGGGACCTCTAAAATCGATCTCCAAGGTCCATTTCAATTTAAAGAATTAGTTTCAATAATATACGTTACCAAGAGTGTACAATTCTTATGAAAATTCACTAATAGAATGCACTTGCTGCGTCCCAAACTTTTTATTTTTACGCCTATTAGCAAATATTTATAGAAAAAAAAAACTCATTCGCACCAGTTTTTATGGATGAAACTTTGATTATTTTCGAAAAAAGTGATGAAAACATGGAAACAAATGTTTTTGAGTTGATAATAGATATGCGTCACTCAAAAAATTCTTAAATTACGAAAAACATGGGGAAATTTAAATAAATTCTAGTTTCGATTTGTGCCAATTTGAAAGCCTTATTACCTCCTATCTTTAAAAATATTTTAAAGTAAAATTAGCTAAATGGTGTGTGTGGGTGGGTGTGTTCAGAGCCCTTTTACTCTCTCACCAAGTTGCGCACTCAGCAATACGCCACCTTTTCACCGATCCACGTAACAGGAACACATAATAGAAGTGACAGTTTACCTTCGATAAGCAAGGCATATCGTTTCTTATGCTGTGGTTTATATGAGTTAACGAGATTCACGTGAGTCTCATCACAGGACTTAACTGTAATCCATTCGGCTTTTGGTATTTTAATTCTGTAATTTTGTTTGAATAACAGCACGCTGTGAATGCATTTTTAATAGTTTTATTAATTTAAGTTGCACAAAGTATATTTTAGCGAAGTTTTATAAAATAAGTGCAATTTACGAAAGGTAGTGGTCTCCAAACTTTCAAAGGTTTTCTTGAAACGGCGTGAGTGGAGCCCCTGGAAGCCGTATTGAAAATACATTGAAATGTGTGTGTTTAATGTACAGGCTGGTCCTAAAGTTATGGTAAACAGAGCAATAAGTTCTTGGCATCAGAATATTTTGCCGAAGTTACTTCCATTCAAAGGCCAAAATTCAAAGAGATACAGAGTGTTACAATGGACAACAGAATTTCGATCTTCCTAAAACGCAGAAAAGTATTGCTGTATTGTCTTGACACTTGGTACAGATTTCCCGGCTTGCATTACCCTTCAAGCCCTACTAACAAATTTTATTAGCCCCTCGAGGAAAGCTTGTTTAAAAATTAGTATTGTATATATATTGTATAAAATATTTTTCCCAGAAAATTTTATTTTATTTTGATTTTTCTGGCGAATTCTGACGACTTTATCCAAGCCACTTGCAAAAGGAAGGCACATATAAAAAATTTTATTCACCGCATACCTAGTAGGAATCTGCACTAAACACATTATTTGGTGTTATTATTATCTGTATGTACCTAGATTCTGTATGATTGTAGTCAATAAATATTATTATTATTATTATTATGCCCTCCACTGTCTCTTTTCAGGGAGCAGTTTCACCTCACTATCCTGGAAATTTTGCCGAACCTCTTCCTTTCTGTAAAGAGGGTGGGGATATTTAACGTGCCTAACATCGCACGGACACTGTCGGCTTTACGACCCCTCTGAAGGGCGCAATGTGCAGATATTCAACTTGTCCAAATACACTGCTACAACAAATCATATTAGCTTTACAGTATGTACTGTAAAGTGATAAGCATTTAATACAAAAATTTTCGTGCCCTTGATGTCACAGAAGTGCACAAGACCGATTTTTGTGTTAAACAACATCTACTAAAGTTTAGAAACAAATATTATTTTTATTGGCGCATATATAATATATTATGTAAAAAAAAATAGAGTAGATCGATTTTATGAAAATTCGCTACCATAACGCACTTGCTGCATCTAGACTTTCTATTTGTGTTTGGTACAATCAGCTTTGCTCTTAAACCCACCCATGATGATATTTTACGTCTATTAACTAAACGGTTGCATTTTTACACATTTTTTTGGGAAAACTCGCCACAATTTTTACGATGTGAATTCCAAGTTTTCAAACTTTTGCATAAGGCCTTACCCTATTCACCAAAATTAAGGCTAACAACGATTCTAAAAGCAATCATATAAGAGTCCCATATGTACCGGTTGATTGTTTATAACGTCGCCCCCCTTTAACTTTGTTATTTTAAGTGTCCGAAAAAAATTGAAAGTATGGTTATGTAGGTGCTAAAAAACACTTTTTTTCTACGTATAAAAAAATTGGAAAATGTTCAGTATACAGGGAAAACCAAAAAGTTCATTTTTTTTCAATGGATGACCCTATATATGAATTTATTTTTCGATTTCTCGTAAAATTCTAAGCATAATTTATATAACATACTGTATACTTAAAGTTAACAGTTTTTGAAATATTCGCATTTGAAACGTTATCATCAAATATTTTATTAAACTGTTACAAATCAAGAAGTCCTAGGATATCACGCTTTTAATTGAAAACAAATAACTGACAGTAACATTCTGTCAATATTGTTGTAGTTGTATTGTTTAGTAAGTAAAAATGCCGTAATCAGACAGAGAAAGAAAAGATATTTCAAGTCATTATATTAAAAATAATTTAAATTGTCGCGTTGCCATTAGAAATATGATAGAAGATAATCCCGGTATGCATGTCCCAACTCGAAAAACGTTCACATCTATATATAAGAAGTTTCAAGAAACGTCAAATTTACAAAGGAGAAAAAGAAATGCTGTGAACGTAAACGAAAATGCAGAATTGAATACTTTACTAGCTATAGAAGAGAATCCAAACAATTCCATAAGAAACATTACAAAGACATTACGAGCAACACAAGAAAATGTTCAGCGAACTTCATACAGTAAAGTCCAAAGAACGTTAAGAAACTGGAATCTAAAGCCATATAAGATTAAACCCACTACAAAGCTTACCCAAATGCAAAAATATGATCGGGTCGCATTTTGTCAACTGATTCTAGACAGAATAAACATAAATAACATTTTTTTGAAAACAGTTCTATGGAATGACGAGTCTACCTTTTCTAATAGTGGCCTGTTTAACCGAAAAAATACCAGACAATGGCAAGAGAGAATCCACATTCTTACAGGGAATTTAAGGGCGACAATCAGTGAATTGTGGTGTGGTATCCTGAGCGATCGAGTTATCGGTCCGTATTATTTTGTTACTGTTTTAAATGGAGGCCTCTATTAGATTTCTTGGAAAACGAGTCCGAAGAATATTTAGACGACTTGAGTTTAAATATATTACAAGATATAATTTTTCAACAGGATGGAGCACCCCCTCACAACATTCGTGCTGTGCTTAATTACCTAAATGAAAGGTTTCCTGAATAGATCGGAAGAAATGCGCCAATTAAATGGCCTGCAAACAGCCCCGATTTGACACCTATGGATGCGTTTCTTTGGGCTTACATAAAAAACCGTGTATACGACCACAAAATTGAAAACCTCGATCATCTTAAAGATTTGATACGGAATGAAATTATTAGTTTAAATGAAAATATCCCAGCATCCATAACAGATTCATTAGAGAAAATGCGAAAAACCCTTATACAATGTGTTGAAGAAAATGGAGGCCCGGTATAGCATCTTTATATTTAATTATAAACTGTTTTTGTTATATTATTTATTGTTAGATTTCTTGATTTGTAACAGTTGTTTTGGTTTAATAAAATTTGTGATGATAACGTTTCAAATGCAAATATTTCAAAAACTATTCATTTTAAGTATACAGTATGTTATATATTGTAAATATATATATATTGTAAATCTCTTACAAAGAATCTCCATGTTCTTTATCATCTTCCAAATTGATTTTGTCACTCATGCTTGTCTGAATCTGGGATTGTATACATATATGTATTATATTATACATTTCTCTATCTATGATATTTATACACCTTGACAATCATAAATCATACTTCTAAATGCAAAGATGCTGAATATAGGAATGCGCGTGATCTAAAAATTCTCATATATATATATATATATATATATATATATATATATATATATATATATATATATATATATATATATATATATACATATATATGTCTTGAGTCCTTGGTAGAAAGCATGAAAGGTCAAAATTTGTATTGTGTCAGGCTGAGAACATGCATTTTGCCAAATTTAAAGTCAATATCTACAATATACTTCGTGTGACCCTATATATGTGTTGAAAGATATATTTTTTTAGTATTTCATAAAATTTTGATTGCGCACAAGTCTTTCTCTCGAATAGCTGTATTACTATTATTTAATAGTTAGTTTTTGGTTTATAGAAGACACGACTTCTTTTATCTACCGCCACCTAGGACCAATGTTAGGCTTAACTCACAGATTTACAGATCGTGCTCCATTTATAACAGCGTGCATCAGTCTATAGACATATTGTGTTGTGGTGAGTCTGAGATGAGACACGTTGCATCGCTGCTTGGTAATTAGTAGAACTTTACTTTGTTAATTTTTATAGTGTATGATATGTATTGTATTCATACTCTTAATTTGGGATAATTCCCGTTGAGTATTTGTAGTAAATAAATAAATAAGTAAATAAAAATAAATTATGCTTAGAATTTTACGAGGAATCGAAAAATAAATTTATATATAGGTGATCCATTGAAAAAAAAAAGAACTTTGTGGTTTTCCCTGTATACTGATCATTTTTCAATTTTTTTATAAGTAGAAAAAAGTATTTTTTAGCACCTACATAACCATACTTTCAATTTTTGGACACTTAAAATAACAAAGTTAAAGGAGGGCGACAATATAAAGAATCAATTGTACAATGATAATCTATTATTTTCCTAGATGCTTCACTTTTAAAATAATTTTATTGTAGTAACCCACCATTGCACAGGTACATGTATAGAGAATTATATATTGACTAAAGAAGGCCGGTGATATAATTCCAACCGATGAAATGAAACACACTCCGACACTATAAAAGGTAAGTGCCGCCCTTAAAGGGTATCACGAAGGTGACAGCGGCCGATTTTCAGTGAGTTTATCTACCAGGAGAACATGATCCTGCGGCATACTTGCAGGAGTTCCGGAGTTTTCAGCCGGAGTTGGTAGCACGTCTAAATCCGGCTTATGAAAACAGGACTGAAGTTACAGCGGATCCCGTTTCAACAGTAAAAGTTGACACCACTAAATAGCCGTGCATTGTTACAGCGTAGCTTTAACGAAATTAATTATGTAAGTCATCACAAATTAGGGATGAGTATTTACAGTTTTTTGAGCGTAACATATATTACAGAAAATTTTAAATCGATTTTTATATAAAAATTACTTTAAATAATACCTGTTATATCCACTTTATCTGTTTAAATCAATATATTATTTTGTAAGTTGAATAAATGTCGATTCAGAAAACCTTATTCTTTAACTAATCGTTCTTTAATATTAATAAAGGAGTTATATATATATATATATATATATATATATATATATATATATATATATATATATATATATATATATATATATATATATATATATGTGTGTGTGTGTGTGTGTGTCACATCGATAACTCAAAAAATAATAAGCCGATTTTAATACAATTTGGCGATTAAAATATTTTTGCAAGTGGCTTGAACAAGTCCGTTAGCCGGGAAAATGGGACCAGTTTTTCCGGAAAATTTTCAGGTTCTTTTCGAAAAAATTCTTATCTCCGGAAATAACAAAGCTATGGAAACTAAATTTAGCACACTGGTGTATATTGTAAAATCCAAACACTGCGCCAAAATCTAGGTCTTTAACTTAAAACAAAAAAAATGCTATGGGCACTTAATGAAGCAAAAGTTGAGTGCCACTAAAAGTCAGAGAACATGCAATACCAAAATATTGTATAAAAAGGATATTAGAAAGTTCTAGAATTATGCTACTCTTCTCATTTGTTCAAATAATTGCAATATTGCATATGCCTCTAAAGACCTTGTATATTACAAATAGATAATTGGAGACTATTACGCGTTATCTACCTTTTATTGCACAAAATTTTCCAAGTGCTAGTGTGGTCGAATGGTTAAAGACCTTGCTGGTAAGTAAAGGAACGCTGGTTCAAATCTTGCCCAAGAGTGCATTTCTCTTTAAACTTTTTTTCGTCTGATGCAATTTTAAAGTTATCTAATGTATTTCCAATATTTTTAACGACTTTTTGTTAGAAAAGATCAACAATGAAAGATAAATACTTGGGAAACGTTTAATACATGTTTAATAACAGCTGTCGTGGTCCTTAGTTGGTAAAACCGTTCCACAGTTAACATAGACGTAGAGATTTGTGACAGCAGAAGAGGTTGCTTTCTTCTCTATAACTGGATTCAATTTTTATCGCATCAACAGGCAAAATAATTTTCTTTGTAAAGCGACAGAATAAGTATCTAGTTCTGTATTTAGATCAGATTTTGAGTGTTTTAAAATTTATTTATCTCAGTTAATTTTCTGGTACAAAATGTTCTTTTAATAGCGAATTTTCTTATAAATGGATTTAACGAATTTTCTTTGAAGAAACCATTGCTGAGAATTTTTGTGTGAAAAATTATTAAATTGATGGAACATTTTTTAAACGAAACCTGCTGAAAATAAAGTTTTAATGGATTTACGAGCAAATAAATGATTTTACTTTCAATTTTATTTACAGATTAGGTATATAATTTAAATTTTATGTACGCTTTTAGCAAAATTTTGTATAAAAAATATTCAGCCAGTTTTCGCAGAAATTATTTTGTGCTTCCGTAGAAATCATTTTTTGTAAGATATTTGTGTGAAATTTAGGTAATTAATGAGAAATGTTTAATGAGTTATTATAAAAAAAATATTTATGGATTTTCTTAAAACAATTGCTTGCAAATTTTCATAAGATTTTTGATATCTCGCCGAAAAAGTTTTTGGGAAGAATTATATTTTGGTAGATGGGTAAATAACTTTAAATGGTTCGTTGGCCAGGAAAATCGGACCAGTTTTTTTAATGTATTTCATTTAATTAATTTATTTAGTTTATTAAGTTTATTTAATTTATTTAATTTATTTAATATATTTAATTAATTTAATTTATTTAATTTATTTAATTAAATTAATTTATTTAGGTTATTTAATTTATTTTTATTAGCGAATTTTCTTATAAATAAATTTAAGGAAATTTCTTTGAAGAAACATTTGTTGCGAATGGAACATTTTTTAAACTAAAAGCGTCGAAAATATCGTAATGTTTTAATGGCTTTTCGTGAAAACAAATTATTTAATTTTCAATTTTAATTACAGATTAGGTATAACTTCAATTTTATGCGTTCTATTAGCAAAATTTTGTCTAAAAAATATTTAGTCAGTTTTTGCAGAAATTTTTTTGTGCTTGCGTCGAAATCATTTTTTGTCATTTTTTTTTTGTGAAATTTTAGTAATTAGTGATAAATGTTTAATAACCTAAAAAAAATGTTTTCTGATTTTCTTCAAAAAATTATTTGCGAATTTTCATGAATTTTTTTTTTAAAAATTCGTCAAAAATAGGTGGGTAAATAACTTGACGAGGTTCGTTGTCCTGAAAAATCGGGCCAGTTTTTTCAAAAACGTTCATTTTCGAAAAACTTTTGCACTTTTTCAAACAATAAGTTATTTTGATGAAACATGGCACATTGTTTTTACTATATTGGTAACTAAATTTGGTGGCTACTTTAATTAAAGAAAGACAGATTTGTTATTAAAAACTTTGTTTTTCGAACACATTATTAGATTTTTGCATTTAACTTCGAAATGTAATGCATGTTAGTAAGAAAAGAAACTCAGGACGCAGCGTTATGGTAGCGAATTTTCATTATATATTTCCAATTTCAATAGCTCAATTTGCTATTTGGTTAACGTTTGTTGGCTAGGAACCAGTTTTTCCGGAACATTTTGAGTTTATTTTCGAAAAATCTTTTACATTTTCAAACAATTAAACTATTTTGATGAAATATGGTACCTTGTTTCTACTATAAAGGTTATACTGGTAACCAAATTTCATGGCTGCTTTCGTTAAAAGAAAATACATATTTGCTATTAAAAACATTTTTATGCAAATTCACTATCATAACGCACTTGCTGCGTCCAGACTTTTTTTATCTTGTAAACTTAGCAGATATGTTACAATTGCCGGAAATTTGATGTTTACTGCTGTTTTTTTTTTTTTATGAATTTATTAGGTCAGTTCCTTCCGTGCGGAATCGGTAGCATGAAAATACTAGGTGGTCCAAGTCGCAGATATATGTTTGATCTCAGTTGCAGTATCACGATGCCAATTCGATGTAGAGGAGGTTTATATCTACGAGGCACAGATGTTTTTGCAATATAAGTTTTACTCTATACCATACCAAAGGTACCAGCTGCGCGAGAAACTAACTAAAATATTTGTTTAATTCGCTAACATAACGCACTTGCTGTGAGCAGATTATCTTTTATTACGTTCAAGAGCCCCACTAAACTAATAAAATTTCTTTACATTATCTAAAAATCAAATTTCGTTCACGACTGCCTATATTACTATAAGTCATAATCACAAAAAGTAAAAATGTTTTGAAATTATAAGTATTCACAAGGGTCAAATTAAATTAGGCAGTTTTACTTTTGTCCAATAAGCTGCCGCTTTGCTCGAGACGGACGCATATAGCGAGGACTGGGGATTATATATAGACGGGTGAAAAGGAGAGACGGAGAAGAAAACGGCCTAAAGCAAGCAGCAAACAGTGGAGCCG
Source organism: Tillus elongatus (assembly GCA_964006375.1). Classification (NCBI taxonomy): domain Eukaryota; kingdom Metazoa; phylum Arthropoda; class Insecta; order Coleoptera; family Cleridae; genus Tillus; species Tillus elongatus. The sequence goes on from OZ023265.1 coordinate 14,703,909, forward strand.
TCGTGTGTATTGCAGGCAACTTTCCTGCGAATTCACACAACAGGAGAACATAAACAGATAAGAGGAGCAGAAGATTTGCAGGTCCCTCTCTATATAACGTATTCCTGCTGAAGTTAGAACGCGACATGAGAAAATCGATGCAGAATTTGCGGGAGGCTTTAATATGGGTGTCCAATTTGTAATATAAAGAATGAAAGTCTGGACGTAAGTGCGTTATCAGTTGGATACATACATACATACATACACGCATATATATATATATATATATATATATATATATATATATATATATATATATATATATATATATATATATATATATAGGGTGGCGCATTGAAAACGAAACAAACGCTGACACACGTCAATTTTAATATTGAGGGGGACATGTTTTGACATAAAACTCAACTTTGTCACATCAACCCTTTAAGGGTGGTGATAACAACACATATATTTTAAATAGGGAACATGGGTCGAGTGTTACACCAGTTGAAAGCTCTGTCTTTTCTGAATTCAGCACACAAATTTTTTAGAAGTTTTATTAACTCGTTTAAAAATTATTCAGAGTTGAAAATGCAAAAACGCATTTCACTCATACCGATAATAAATGTGCTGATAGTCAATGTTTTGTTGGTTTGTAAACACAAAATTGACTATCAGAACATTTCTTATCGGAATGAACGAAATGCGGTTTATTATTTCAGTTTATCGGTCGGTTTGATACTTGATAGTGCTACCGATAATTAATTTGACAATGGTGTATTCTGTAGAAGAAAGAGTTGAAATAATTTGTCTTTTTTTCAAAAACGAAGGCTGTGCCAACCGTACAGCAAATTTGTTTAGTGAACGACATCTGAACAGACATGTTAACAGAGAATACATTTTGGAGTTAGTTGCAAAGTTTCGATAAAGTGGTTCAGTAGCCAACAAAAAATGGGATCCTAAACGTGAATTTCCGGTTAGAAATGAGGCTACTGAGATTGAAGTTTTAGGACAAATTGCTGCAGACCCAACTTTGAGCACGAAAAAATTGGCCACTGTTTCAAATATCAAAAGAAGAACTATTCAGCGAATAGTGAAGCATCATAAACTTCACCCGTATAAAATTCATCTTGTACAACAACTGAATGAAGATGATTTTGATCGGCGGGAGTTTTGTGAAGTTATGACTGCACGAATAGCTGATAACGGGAACTTTCTGTTCAATATCTGTTTTTCAGACGAGTGTACGTTTTTATTAAACTCTACAGTCAATCGTCATAATTGTCGTCATTGGGCAGATAATAATCCAAGAAATTTTCACGAACTCCACACTCAAACTCCACAGAAATTGAATGTCTGGACTGGCATTTTTGAAGACTGTTTAATCGGACCAATTTTTCTTGATGGAAATTAAAGTGGCGAAACTTATTTGAAGTTACTAGAAGATATCGTTTACCCTATACTAATTGACATTGTTGAAAATGATGATCGCTATCAAGAAAATCAATTAGTGTTTCAACAAGATGGAGCTCCTCCGCATTTTCACAACGTGTTAGGGAGTTTTTGAACAGAGAGTTTCCAGAGCAATGGATTGGGCGTAGAGGTACTATTGAGTGGCCCCCTAGATCACCGGATTTAACTCCTTTAGACTTCTTTTTATGGGGCCATTTAAAGAGTAGAATGTTCGCAAGAGAACCGGAGTCTCTGGAAGAATTACGACGACGCAATGTTGAAGAATGCCGTCTAATAACTTCAGAAATGCTCCAGAATGTCAGAGCTCGTTTTGAACAAAATTTGTACTTTTGTATGGAAGCTGGTGGTCAACAATTTGAACACTTACTTAACTGAATAAACATTTTTTAACGTTTGGTTTTGTTTTTTTAGTTTTTTAAACTAAAAATTGACTAATTAGTGCATTTCTTATTTCAGTGAATGAAATACGTTCTTGCAACTCCAAAAGTCTGCATGCAGCAAGTGTGTTATGGAAGTGAATTTCCATAAAAATATTTTTAATAGCAAATGCGAGTAGACATCAATCTGATTACCGGTATAGCCTATGTGGTAGAAACAATGTACTATATTTTACCAAAATTATTTTGGTTTGAAAATATACAAACATTTTCCGAAAATAAAACTTAAATGTTGGTTTCTTAACCAACAAAGCTTACGTTAATAGCAAATTGAGTTATTGAAATTTGAAGGATTTAATGAAAATTCGGTAAATTTGCAGATTAGCTCCCGAACGCTTTTCAAAAAATTGTTTTCGGAAACATTATTAGGACCCCACCTGGATGCACAAACCACAAGTTTTAGTTTCTTGTTCACACCCCCCGAGGAAGTTACGGGATACGGGACTGGGAGTGAATAGGGGTGCTGGGCGGGGTAGGTAGTAAACAGGAAATATGATCAAAAAACTCGGGACGCAGCAAGTGCGTTATGGTAGTGAATTTTCTTAAATATGTTTTTGTTGCAAATATGTCTGTTTTCTTTTTATTTAAGAAAGCAGGCATTAATTTTGGTTACCAGTATAACCTATATAGTAAAAACAATGTGCCATGTTTCATAAAAATAACTTTATTGTGTGAAAATGTACAAAAATGTCCAAAAGTAAACTTAAAGTGTTGCCACAAAAACTCGTTTCTTGGTCAACCTTATAGGTTAATAGCAAATTGGGCTATTCAAATATGAAGCATTTGATCAAAATTCGCTACCATAACCCAGAATTTCTTTTCTTACAAACATGCATTATATTTCGATGGAAAATGCAATAACATAAGGCGTGTTTGATTAAAAAAATAAAAAAATTTGTATCACCAACGACTTATGGGCCACCCTATGATGGTAGAAATATTTTTTTAAGATGTAGCTCAAGACACCCTATAATTAGTATATAATTTTTTTTTCATATCTTGTATAATAACGGATATATTGAGCTTTATTGATTTTTTACGAAAATTCGACAAAAATTTTATACCATTAAACGATAAACTCTATAGCTTAGGCTACTGCCAAACATCAGAGAAAGGGTCTATTTTAAATTAATTTTCTGGAAATGTTTTAGTAAAATGAAGGTCAATGACGGTTGAAGCTAAGACTTCTGGGTTTGTAAAACATTCTTCTTGAGACATTTCCTTTCCATAGACCGTACTAGATTCAAGTTCTTTGCCTAAATGTTGCCAATTTTTGACGTTTTAAATCGCAATTTTGACATTTTGAGGAGAATCCCAATAAATTTTTATTTAAATGCCTATAACTTTTTTGTCTTTTGATCTACAGAGCTAAATTTTGGTAGGTGGCTTACGTATAATGATATAAACCCGCGTATCAAATTTGGTTGCCCTTACTTTGTTAATTTTTGAGATATAATTTTTTTACAATTATTTTCGAAAGAAAACTCAAAATTTTCCGGGAAAACCTGGGCCGATTTTCCTGGCTAACGAGCTTGTTCAAGCCATTTGTAAAAGGAAGGTACTCACCAAATTTAATCAAAATCGGCCTATAATTTTTCGAGTTATCGGTGTGATACCTATATATATATATATATATATATATATATATATATGAATTTTGAAAAAATTTCTTCAAATGACCGCTAATTAGGCCCCCCAGAATACATATCCGGGGTCAGTTTCAATTTTTATATGTTTATATATATATATATATATATATATATATATATATATATATATATATATATATATATATATATATATATATATATATATATATACTTATGCCTATGCGGAAGTAGCTGGACCATTTCGTATACCAAGTGTATAATAGCTGGACCAACCGTGCAATAGCTGGACGTCCAGCTATTAACATGCTGGTATTAATATGTACATGCGTTATTGGCTGGACCTATTTCATGAGAACATTAAAAGTAAAAATTAATGCGCCTGTGCGGTGTTGCCAAATGCTCAAAATATTAATTCTATTTAAATATTTACATGTTTTAGTGAATTTTATGTACACTAGGACCGCAAAAAGCATGAGGTTACTTAAGACTTTATTTAATAATAATATCTTCAGGATATTTCTTATGAATTTCTGGATTAAAAATGATTAATGCATAAGTTACTATTCATGTAATATAGCAAAAAATCTACAGGTGGTTTGTAAAAATAATGTTTTGGAAGAGACAAAATATGAATTATTTTTTGATATTTGCATTAAATGTGCCAAAATCATAAAAACACAAAGTAATTACCAAGGCTCTAGTGTATAATAAGATTGCAAATTATATTTTGTCACCCTTTGTAAAAGTGAGAAAAATGCATATGAAGATCGGGATAGCAATTAAGACGTTTTCCAAATATTTATTATTTTATCGCATTTGCAGTTAATGTGCCAAAATCATAAAAACAAAAAATTATTACTTAAGCCCTTATGTATGAAAAACCATGCAAATTATTTTTTGTCACCTTTTTCAAAAGCGAAAAAAATGCATATGAAGATCGGGATAGCAATTAAGACGTTTCCGAAATATGAATTATTTTTTGATATTTGCAGTAGATGTGCCAAAATCATAAAAACAAAAAATGATTGCCAAGGTCTTAGTGTATAATAAGATATTCAAATTATTTTTTGTCACCTTTTGAAAAAGTGAAAAAAATTCATATGAAAATCGGGATAGCAATTAAGACGTTTTCCAAATATGTATTATTTTCTCGTATGTGTCAAAATCATAAACACCAAAAATGACTTCCAAGGCTCTAGTGTATAATAAGATATGCAAATGTTTTTTTGTCACCCTTTGCAAAAAAAAATGCATAAACAGATCCGGATAGCAATTGAGACGTTTCCGCAAATGAATTATTTTGTGACATTTGCAATTTTTTAAACAGGAATCTTTTTTTTTATATTTACATTTAAAATCATAAAATCACAAAACTATTACCAAAGCCCTAGTGTATAATACTACAGCATACACAACTCTCAACTCGGACAGTTTTAGAATGAATTGAATATGATTCTATTCCTATTTTTCAAGTTGCAGAATTTTTAACGCGCTAAAATCTACAGTCACAGCATAATAATTGATTGATTATGCTGTGCTACAGTTACTTTTCAATTTTTTCTAAACATATGTTTGACAGGTCAGGTAAAAGCTTTAAAATTTGCAAAAGGAGGGTACAGAAACAGAGCTGTAAAACTTTCTTGGATCAACGTCGTAAAAGCGGTATATCAAAGCCCAAACGTTCTTTATCTATGCGACGCTTTTATATACAAATACATAATATTTGAGAAAAAATGCTAGGTTTAATATTTGAATATGAAGAGCCACTAAACTGCTATACTAGAGTGACTAACATTAATTAGATTCTCATAATTTTTATGTTGCATTGTTCAAGTATGCAGTACAACATAAGAAACAGTCTTCTTATGCTATGTAACCAAGATTTATGCCACTAAAAATAAGTTGCACTTTAAACCTAATTTATAGCAAATTTTTATAATAAACATATTCTTATAACGAGATTGGGGTAGTTTCTTTGTATACAGAACATGTTTATTAAATTTATTTAAATTCATCATTTTTCCAAAACATAATAAAAATAATCTGTATCACTCACTCACTGACTGAAGGCAAAGTCGCTTAGTAGTCGCAACGATAGGTTAAAATAAGGTGGTTTCCCGTTGCCTTTCATGTGGCACATTGACTGAAAAAAAATACATTCTTGGAAAACCTCTTAACTGCTATCCCGATGTTTAAATTCTTTTTTTTTCTTACTTTTGCAAAGGGTGACAAAAAATAAATTTGGTGTAGTATTACATAATAGGGCCTTGGTAATGATTTTTGGTTTTGTGATATTACCACATTAACAGTAAGTATCACAGAATCATTAATGTTGAAATGAAAAACGTGATAGTAACTATCCCGGTGTTCAAATGCATTTTTTTTTATATTTCCAAAGGGCGACAGAAAATTATTTGCATGAGCTTTTGTGCGTCAGGCCCTTAGTGATATTTTTTGTTTCTATGAATTTGGCACATTAACTGCAAATGCGAAAAAATAATACATATTTGGAAAACGTCGTAATTGCTATCCCGATTTTCATATGCATTTTTCTCACTTTTGCAAAGGGCGACAAAAAATAATTTGCATATCTTATTATACACTAGGGCCATGGTAATCATTTTTTGTTTTTATAATTTTGGCACATCTACTGCAAATATAAAAAAATAATTCCTATTTCGGAAACGTCTTAATTGCTATCCCGATGTTCATATGCATTTTTCTCACTTTTGCAAAAGGTGACAAAAAATAGTTTGCATCTCTTATTATACATTAGCGCCTTGGTAATCATTTTGTATTTTTATGATTTTGGCACATTTACTGCAAATATCAAAAAATATGACATATTTCGGAAACGTTTTAATTGCTATCCAGAATTTCTTATGCGTTTTTTCACTTTTGCAAAAAGTGACAAAAAATAATTTGCATGGTTTTTCATACATAAGGGTCTTAGTAATAATTTTTTGTTTTTATGATTTTGGCACATTAACTGCCAATGCGAAAAAATAATACATATTTGGAAAACGTCTTAATTGCTATCCCGATTTTCATATGCATTTTTCTCACTTTTGCAAAGGGTGACAAAAAATAATTTGCATATCTCATTATACACTAGTGCCTTGGTAATCATTTTTTGTTTTTATGATTTTGGCACATCTACTGCAAATATCAAAAAATAATTCATATTTCGGAAACGTCTTAATTGCTATCCCGATCTCCATATGCATTTTTCTCACTTTTTCAAAAGGTGACAAAAAACAATTTGCATATCTTATTATGCACTAGGGCCTTGGTAATCATTTTTGGATTTTATGATTTTGGCTCATCTACTGCAAATATCAAAAAATACTTCATATTACCGAAACTTCTTAATAGTTATCCAGATCTTCATATGCATTTTTCTCACTTTTGCAAAGGGTGACAAAATATAATTTGCAATCTTATTATACACTAGGGCCTTGGTAGTCATTTTGTGTTTATATGATTTTGGCACATCTACTGCAAATATCAAAAATTAATTCATATTTCGGAAACGTCTTAACTGCTATCCCGATCTTCGTTTTTGTGATTTTGGCACATCTACTGCAAATGCGAAAAAATAAACGTGGTAATAGCTATTTCGATCTTCATATGTACTTTTTTCACTTTTGCAAACAGTGACAAAAAAGAATTTGCATGACTTATTATACATTAGGGCCTTGGTAATAATTTTTCGGTTTTATGATTTTGCACATTAACTGTAAATATCAAAAAATAAGTCATATTTGAAAAAACTTAGTAATAAGTATCTCGATGTTCAAATGATTTTCTTTTATTTTCCAGAGTGTGACAAAAAATAATTTGCTTAGGTTGCTATACACTAGGTCTTTCGTAACTTGTTTTTGTGTCTATTTTTATATTGGGGCCTTGGCTTTATTCTCCAATATTTGTCATTTGGGTACATGTAACCAAAATAACAAATAATACATACTAAAATTTAGTTTTCCTCTATGACTATGTTAATAATAAACGATTGGTTTAGTGTTATTATGTTATTGCAAAACACTTAAGACAAATTATTTTTTCTTCGGTAAGGTGTAGTAGCATATAACATTATATGGCTGGCATCTATGGCTAGTCATAAAAATTTACTACGTTGAATCCGCTTCACTGATATTGTGATCGCGACGATCCATCCCGCATTCTGCTGACCCTACGTGTAAATCTATGGCTCGGAATTTATGGATAACTTCACGCAAACTTTATCTCAATTATATTCAGCAAACATGTCTTATCTCTGCTGCATCGAACATGATGCAAATGCAACTATGTGAATCTTAAAATGCAGCGGCTTTCCAGGAATAAAGCTTTTAAGTTATTTATTTACCAATGCTACTATTTCTACCTCTACGACTTTTTATTTATAATAAAAAATATGTACATTGTTTGCCTAAACCTGCCAGTATAATTTTTTGACAGCTATATACATATAGCGCGAGTTTAAAACATGGAATAAATTCAGTTAATCAGATACAGCTATCTTTTTCCAATAATTCGCAGACATGTCGATAGACATTTTATGTTGCGGTGTTTTCAAAAAATAAAATAAATATCATACAGTATGTGCCAAATTTAAGGTACGACCTCATCGATATTTTTTTCAAATCCTACCTTAGTTTGTTTTTGTTAAATAGGTTTAACCTACACATTAATTTGAAAAAAACAGCAGATTTAAATTTTTATTTATTTATTATTATAAATCTAAAGGAATAACCAGACAAGATAACCAGAAATGTGTAAAACGAATTTCAATTCCGTTTATACTACTAACAAATAGTCAATCGACAACAACCTAAGCATTTATTAAAGAAAATTGATTTAGGTTATCTATTTTTTATTTCTGTTTTTAAAATAATATAATGTATATTTTTGTGGGAAGGAATATAAACTTGGTGGTTTAGCATAAGTTGACATGTACTTTAGAAATAGCCAACAAAACAGTAGGATTGTCGGTTAAACAAATTATCGACGTCATAGCTCAAATTTGGGACAACTTCATATTATTAAGGAAAGATCACAGCTTAAAAACCACTAATTGACGTGTTCGCGCATTTGAAAAAGGTGTATTTGATTAACTGAATGTATTCTAAGTTACCAACATGCATTGTGTAATATGGCAGTAATAATGCTGATAATTGTTTATCTTTTTTTGTCCTTTCCTCAACGGCAACGTATTTCTGCGACTATGGCCAATCACCGACGACAGGGAGCACTTTCAACTCACTTTCCTTTAAATTTGGCCAACCCTCGTTTTTCTATAAGGAGGGTAGGGATATTCAGCGTGCCCAACCTCGCACGGTACACTGGACTAACGACTTCACGACTCCTCAGTGAATCGGAACCTGCAGAAATTCAACCTGCTCCAACTAAATGATAATTTTACAGTAGGGGCTGAAAAAATGAATGGGGAACCCTGGAAATCGAACGCAGTACCCTTGGATCCAGCGGCATACTTTCCTAGCACTGGATCAATCAGGCTTTTTGATAATAATTGTAAAATATCTTTTGCAACAGATGGATACAATTATCTAAAATATATAACTCTATAACACTAAAAGTAGATCTCGTAAGTTTATAGAACAACAGTCATTATACACCTTGTCCTATTTTCGAATTAAGTTTTTGTGTTATCTTCTAAAAAAAGCAGGAGTTGGATTAATTTTAATTCAAAATACTATATTACAAACAAACAAAAAAGGTACGAAAGATGCTCTCTTCTCTTAATACCAGGAAAGCCTCTGGCCTTGACGAGATCCCAGCAATTGTTCTCAAAAGATGCGCACCAGAACTTGCTCATGTCCTGACCTGTCTGTTTTAGACATCTTACAATAAAGGCATATTCCCTAGTAACTGGAAAACTGCTCGAGTACAACCCGTCCCCAAGAAAGGATCCAAAGCGCTTCCTAGCAACTACAGGCCCATTTATCTCCTTTTAGTCGTCTCTAAAGTGATGGAAAAGTATATAAACACCGAATTACTAAACTTTCTTGAAAAACACAGTCTAATCCACGACAGGCAGTATGGATTCCCTCAGCGCAGATCAACTGCCGACCTCCTTTCCTTTGTCACACATTCTTTGAACAAGTCTATGAAACTACACGGTGAATGCCAGATTGTCGCTCTAGACATATCCAAAGCATTCGACCAGGTTTGGCACGCAGCGCTGCTTAATAAACCTCCGGTCTATGGCCTACCACCAAAACTCTGTACCTGGACAGCAAATTTCCTCTCCAACCGGAGCATTTCTGTTGTCGTGGATGGCCATTCCCCTAAACTGTATCCAATTAATGCAGAAGTCCCTCAAGGTTCAGCTTGAGCCCCTACTTTGTTTCTTCTCCACATCAATGACCTCCTCTCTAGCACATCTAACCCAGTTCACAGTTACGCGGACGACAGCACCCTCCTCTCAAATATACAATATTCTAAGCCTGTCTCTTTAGCTCAATTAGATGAAGAACGCAGACTCATGGAGCGTTCTATCTCTGTGGATCTTCAAAAAATATTATACTGGGGAAGTAGAAATATTGTACAATTCAACTCCACCAAATCTCAGTCTTGCTTTCTATACATAAGAGATGCACCAGCCCTAGACCCATCACAATGAACAACCAAGTTATTCAGTAGTGAGACCTTTACACTTGTTGGCATAGCTGTGGATCTAAATCTCATTTGGCCCAACATGTCACGTCAATTGCAGAAGTGGCTGCTAAGAAATTAGGTTTCCTCGTCCGGTCTTGCACTTTTCACCAGATAATCTCTATACCTTATATACTTTACAAATAAGGCGCCACACCTCGAATATTGCTCCCACATCTGGGGTGCCGCTGCGGCTTTTACACTCGCTATTCTGGACTCCATTCAGAAGAGAGCTATACGTCTCGTCGGTGACACTACCATCACCCAAAGGCTGCCATCCCTTGCCTAGCGACGTGCCGTTGGTGACGTCGTTCTCTTTTATAGATATCTGCACGGGCACTGCTCAGATGAGCCTTCTTCCATAGTTCCTCCACCTGCTGCCCCCAACAGATCTACCAAGAACAGAGCGAATGCACCGTTTTACTGTCCAGGTCACCAGACATAGAACATCTTGTTATGCCCGCTCTTTTGTCCCGAGGCCTTCCAAGTTGTGGAATTCCTTGACGGCACATGTTTTTCCTTCTCCTCAGAACCTCCAAACCTTCAAGTCCAGAATTAACAAGTTGCCTCTTTCCTCCTTCTCGACACCCACGGCACGATAGTATTTAGGCTGTAAGCCCTCGTGGTGTGTTGTTGAAAAATTTTTAAAAAAATAACCCTTTAAGTACGTTACGCCCAAACATCTACTATAATTACTGAACATAGTCCAGGATCAGTTTGACTGACTTATTAATTTAGACACCATGTCGATTTATAAATTTCGGTCGGAATATTTTTTGAGAATAAACTCGGCAGAAAATTTTTAAAACAAGTTTCATTTCTTAGGCAGACTAAATAGTTGTAAGTTTTAAATTACCAGTGCTTTCTTTAGACAGAGCCTACAATATGTTTTGTTGATGTACTCATTAATCAAATGACCTTGTGGTTAGAAAACATTTTATGTCCGAATTTTCTTAAAGGGTTTCTTAAGCAATTACGGAGCAAGGGGGTTGGATACTGCTCACTAGACGATGTGCGTTAACTAAACGTTTATTATGAGGCTACTATAACAGTTAAATAATGTAAGTACATATATTTATAATCTCGGAACCAAGACACCCTACAAAAAGGCATTATAGGAGCCGAGACTATAATGTAATGTGTGGGAAGTGTCATGGTTGCATTTTGTATTATAAAATACATATTATCGTGTCGGATGACTCCTCCCCTGTTAGATGGGATTTTATGGGGTGCATAAAATTTAATTTGCAAAAATTTATATTCTAAGGTAAAACATTTAAAATGATTAAAAATTGAAAACAATTACATCAATAGATCAATAATTCGATAAAATTTAGAAAATATAACATATAACATGGTTATTCTTTAGGCAAAGGAAAAGCCTTTTGTTTGCTGCATTTTCGTTAACCTGTACGGAAATTTAAATATCAATTATTTAAAGTTAACAATAAACAATTATTATGAAACACCCGTTAAAAGTAGCTTCCGCAGTATACACTCTATCACTGTTGCATTTCTTACTATAAGCTTAGCATTAACAATATGCTACTGTTTTCCTCTAGGTAAAGGAATAATGTCTTCAATTTCTGCGTCTTCCTTAAAGTAATTTTTTAATTTTTAAAATTTGAACAAACTAAGTTTATTCATCCCCTTAATGACGCTAACTTTGTTAGCGAAACGATCATCGGGTCAAAAAACTTTACTGTGTTGAATTGGGTTCTCCAAATTGTACTTATCAGTGCTCATCACAGGTTCCAATCTTCACCCATAAAGCTAATTTCTTTGATTATTGTTTCACAGCAGCACGACCAAGATGTAGTTTTCCCCAAAGAGAAGCAGTTAAGGAGACCATTAGAAGACATTTAAAGGACGGAAGCAACCCCTCGATAGCTGAATGTGAACTTCTGATTGAAAATTGTCCAGTGTTAAACAAAAGAACTCCCCAGTCTCTAAAACCTTACATTTCTAGTAGCACGAAAAAAGACAGAATATGATAAATATTTCTTTTTAGCTATATTAAAATAAAATAACATAAAAATGCATCAATGACTATTTATGTTACATTTTACAAATTTGCCTACTTTGTACAAATTTTCTTCTACTAAATTCCTGAGTTCTCCACTTTTTCTGCATTTTCTATTTATTTACGACAACTATTTTCACTGATTTCTCACATTCAATTCAAACCATAACACAAGAATTGTGTTTCATATGTAACTTATGCAAAAGCTTTGGTCATCATAGTTTTGTTAAGAGTTTGAATTATGTTACTTCCATTGTGAAAACAGATCACATACAATGTATTCAGATCCAGATTACTAATTACAATAATTTTGTTTTCTAGGAACTCAATGTATTACATTTTGAGATAAAACACGTGTGTTTTTAGACAAGACTGTCATTAATACATTTTTATACACAATTTATTTAATTTAAAATAACTGGTAAAAAATTACAACACAAAATTTGTCTTTTATCATTTTTCTGCTTTACCACACCGGTGTGATAATTTATGTAGGCAAATAATTTTAAAATAATTTATAGTCACTTTTTATAATTTTAATATTATTCGCGAAGTGCTTCACTGTAAAACTGTCAAGGTAAAGAGAATAAATAATGTATTAATTAAAACATATCATCTTTGTATACTAGCACGCAGACCTTAAAACCGTAATGCTACCTGTTTAAGCGTACAACATAAAACTAACCAGAAAACTTTTATATATCCTACTAAAAAGTGCGGCAACACTGTGAGGTTAGGTCCAGCTACTTCCTTTTGGACATATCATTTTTTATGACTGAAATGTCCAGCTACTTCCTTATAAACATATATAAATCCCAAGAGAGAAAGGTCCAGCTACTTCCGCATAGACACAAATATATATATATATATATATATATATATATATATATATATATATATATATATATATATATATATATATGCTGCGCTAAAACTGTATTTGAGGCCGTTCATATAGCTACAAATATAATGTGTTTTAATAATCAACTGAATTCCCCAGTTAAATAACAATCAATTCGCAATTTTTTTCATTTCATGTCCTCTGTCATTTTCTATAATTGCGGCCGAGATTTCACGATTGTTGGTTCAGGTAGTATGTTTTATGCCTCGTATATATTTAGTTTGGTTACCATTGATGCCTGGTTTACTATACTTACTTATCTTGTGCTTATATATATATATATATATATATATATATATATATATATATATATATATATATATATATATATATATATATATATATACAGGGTGTTTCAAAAAACATGCACCATCGCTCGTGGGGCAATTCCTTACTAAAAAATAAGAAAAAAAGTTTCTCTGCACATGGGCCCGGAAATATATATATAAATATATATATATATATATATATATATATATATATATATATATATATATATATATATATATATATATATATATATATATATATAAACATATAAAAATTGAAACTGACCCCGGATATGTGTTCTGGGGGGCCTAATTAGCGGTCATTTGAAGAAATTTTTTCAAAATTCAAAAGTCGGGATCTCCTCATTAGTGAATTTTTTTTAAGAAAATTCACTAAAATACGAAGAAAACTGCTTGAAAGCCGTCTGTGTTTTTCTTGTGGTTTATGCAACGAGGGTGGTTGTATGCACGCGAGGGCGGAAAGAAAATGCCTACGACAAAGCAGACCCCCAGGTTCGACTTGCGGCAGGGGTGTGGGTGGGAGTGGGGAGGACTGGGTGGCGGTGTCTGCTTCGTCGTGGGGATTTTACTCCCCCCTCGCGTGCATACAACCACCCTCGCTGCATAAACCACAAGAAAAATGTCTTGTTCCTACCCGCCAAGGAAGTTACGGCACCTGGATGGATAGGGGTGCTGCGCGGGGTAGGCAGATTTTCAGGGGGGATATGGCTTCAAGATGTGAAAAAGACAAGCCCGTTTTATTCGAATTTTCTGCTCATACTTCCCTTTTAGTATGGTCGCTTACACAAGTCGATTTAAATCACCAAAATTTGCTCGTTAAATGAGAAGTTCGTTAAGTCTGCTACTCGTAAAATACGGACCCAACTTTATTATACTACAAGGGTGTTGTCGATTGACTAACCAAAAAGTATTAGGTGTTTTTAACATATTCATCACTTTCAAACAGTACTTTGTAAATTATTCTAATAGCCATATTATACTACAAGGTTCTTGTTTATTAAATAACCAAAAAATATTTTTTTTTCTTTAACGTCGGCCTATTTCCGCGACTATGGCCAATCACCGACGTCAGGGAGCAGTTTCACCCAACTATCCTGGAAAATTTACCGAACCACTGCTTTTATGTAAGTAGGCTAGAAATCTTTAACGTGCCCAACATTGCGTGAACACGGGATCGACGGCTTTACGCCCCCTCCGAATGGTGGAACGTGCAGGCATTTAGCTTGCTCAAATACAATGTCACAACCTTGCTTGCTGTTAATTTTACATGCAGTATGTACTGAAAAACTAAAAGAAGAGCCTCGGGATCGAACCCAGGACCCTCCGGTTCAGAGACACTCGTTATTACCTCTGCACCTCCGAGGCCTTTTGTTGCTTATTAAATAAACAAAAAGTACTATGTGTTCTAAACATATTAATCACTTTTATATATTGATTTTTTAATTACTCTAATAACTATATGATACTACAGGGTTGTTGCTTATGAAATAAATAAAAGGTATTAAGTAACTGTTCTAAACATATTAATCACTTTCAAAGAGTTATTTGTTAATTATTCTAATAGCTGTATTATCCTGCAAGGCTGTTTTCACTTGTTAATCGTTCTAGTAGCTTTATTATACTACAAGGTTGTTGCTTATTAAATTACCAAAAAGTATTATGTGTTCTAAACAACTTAATAGCTTTTAAATAGTGATCTGCTAATTACTCTAATAGCTACATTATACTACAGGGCTGTTGCTTATTAAATAAGTAAAAAGCATGAAGTTGTAATGAAGTCCGAATTTATTAGGGTTATTTGAATAGCGAACAATTCATTTAGGCGGTTGAAATAACGAATATTCGTAATAAATTCGACTTATTTTAGAAACACTTCAAAGTATGAAAAGTCGCCACGAGCGGAACGTGAATTGTGTATGATGAAAGGCATAGCGCCTGTCCGTCACGCGCAATGGGATTCATTTAGGTGCGTCGCGGAGCGCATGGCAAATAGATCACCGAGAGACGGAACGCCGACGGCAGATGCCTTCAGCTCGCGGCCGGGATAAGGGGTTTGGTGGTTGTATTGTAATTGCTAATATCGTGTGAGAGACGGGTAGATAAATTAACTGGGAAGTTTTCGCTGTGCTACGTAGTAGTGAAAGCAGCGTGTTATTGTTGGATAGGAACGAACGAGAGTCTGTAACGACTGTGTTCTACTATCGTGGTTTGCATGGTTAGTTATGCTTCGGAAATTTGGGAAGTATAATTGCAAACTGAAATAGATAACTGCGTATTTTATTGATGCTGTTATATGTGTATTATTAACAGCGTTTTAGGATTGAAAGTGTATACAGGGTGTACCGTATGTAGGAGTGATAAAACTGTTCGCGTGTTGACCCATTTAAGGGAAATCTAAATCACATAAAGGATTATCCCGTATTATAGTGGATCTAGGGTGTTCAGCGAATTATAATGTGCTGTACTGGGTATCCCACGTTTATCCTGAGGGACGGACGTCCTTGCGGGAAGCATGGAGCTGCTCTGAATGGTATATGATCGCTAAACAGGGTGGTTGATTAGATAGAGTGCCCAGTCCAGATAAGTGACAAGCTGGTCACGTTTCTTACCCATATAAGGGAGACGGGAGCACGAGGAGTGCTGATTAAGGGGGTAGTATTTAGTGTGCCCGGCAACCTGTGCTGTACTGCGTAGTCCACGTTTATCCTGAGGGACGGACGTCCTTGGGAAAACATGTAGCTGCTCAGAATGGTACGTAACCGCTGTTAATTATACAGGGTGTTCGACAGAAATAGGGGAAAAGTTACCCGGTTTTATTAGTTAGCAGGTTAGAGTCATATGAAAGTGGAAGCCGCTTGCTTGCCCACATAGGAGAGTTGGACTGCAGGGAATCGCGGGAATAAAGCCCAGGGGAAGATAGAACCTCAGACTGAGGCGTTGAAATTTATATCGGGGCAATTTCCCTTTTGATGCATGTGTATGTCGCTCTCCGCTGGCCGTTGCTTTCATGTGCCTTGCTAATTGCTGTGCTAATGCTAATATCACGATTCCTTGATTGTAAATAGCACAAATATTATTCTAGTCGATTATTATTGTATTTTTAAATATTAACGTATTTTTATCGTTTCCACTATGCAAGAATGTCTTATCAGAGATAATGTTATCTGACCTGAGATATGGTTTCTCTTTAATCGCATGAACTGTAGCAAATTTTGTAGTTTTCATAATTTATGGATTTTTATTATTGTCACTTTCGTTTGTAGATATTTTATTAGAAGCCTTTATGAAATTAGTTGAGTTTCACTGCACTGCCCGTAGATAGTTGGACTAGTGTATGTGTGTTTAAGCTAGAATCTTGTGACGGATTGTAACTAGCGGAGGTATATAGTAATTGCTATTTACCTGTTTATAATATTTCTGCTTCCAACTTTGTAAGCTGGGAAAACAGCCATTATTCGGCAGTAAGTAATTAAAGCCTAGTTAACTCCCGAGAACTCTACGGGATATAATAACTTTCGACCCCTGGCTATAGTTTTCTTCTCCACTCGAGCTACGCTAGGACAAGGCTGTTATGAAACAGTAACTTTGTAGTCTTCTACAAGGGCCTTAGCAGAAGTCCTCACGGGGATCTGACCTCCTCCTATTTAACAGGGAATAAAGATGGCGCCCGAGGATATGTAACTTAGAATAATTAGGTCGCGCCCTAATGACGGATGTGCAACCTATCCGTCGGGCCTCTGCTTAGCCAGGGCATCACAAAGTATTCTAAACATATTAATCACTTTCAAAGAGTGATTTTTTAATTATTCTAATAGCTGTATTATACTACAAGGCTGTTTCCAAATTAAATTGAAAAACTAAAAGTAACAAATTTTTAAATATTTTACCCTACAACAGGAAAGTGAGTACATAATATTGGAAAACCAATTTCTGGAAATATATGTAGAACAATAGTGTTCTAACTTAATTGCGCTGCAATTTTCTATCGATATTTACCTATCAAACCTGCATTCACATCCATTATCTGATACAAATCTCTGAATTTTCCTAACTGATTTTCCAATGATCAATGCGGTTGTGTTTACGTGAAACTTTGTTCGCTCGGACAAAATCCGCTGACATTCGATTTAGAATTACTGAATAGAAATAATGGTGTTTTAGGGTACTAACTCTTTGTTTATTGCCTATGTGTTTCAATAGGTTATTGATGGTAATATCATGTCGATCAGACTGTAATTATTATAATTAAAAGTTTAGCTGCAGAGTTATACTCAAATTAATGACAAAATATAACACTAAAGTTACTGGCACAGATAGGGTTAAAATCAAGAGATTTCATACAAACAGCAAACAAGATGGCTATAATACAAGCAAATAGTCCGGTCGAATTATAAACCAGGCCTTCAGGCAGTAAACGCGTTATTGAAGCAAATTGTCATAAAAATGGGTTTCTATTAAATTGCTAATGAAGTAATTATTTAATGGAATCAAGTTATAAAATTTGTTCATAGAACAGAAAAGTATCCAAGAGGGCATTCCTAATCGTGAAAATATATTTAATATTATTTTTATATTATAATAGTAATAGGAAAATTCGCTAGCATAAATCCAAATAATATCTTTTATAATTAAGTAGGTCGCATAGAAATTATAATTATTGACCTGGAATTGCTCAAATTACATGTTTGGATAAATAATAAACAAGTTGAAATTGCAGAGTACAGTATAAGGAATGCTGACTGATGAGGTTTGCAATTTGTGAATTATGTAGACGAAGCAAGGTTATAAGTAGTGGTGTTGGTAAACATTAGAGACTTTTGCTTTGAAAATATAGAGACTAATATCGGGGACTTTTGATTTTAATTATGTAGAGATTATTAGAGACTCTTGTTTTGAAAATGTAGAGACTAATATCGGAGACTTTTAATTTTAATTATGTAGAGATAAGTAGAGACTTTTAATTAAGATTTCATTATGTAAAGATTTTGTCGGTTCTAAATTCATTCGGTTAAATTAGGTGTAAGAATTGTTGAAGTCTATTTTATTTATTAAATTTTATTACATCGTTACCATGTCAAAATTATCCTAGTTCTAAAAGCATTTTCCTAATTATCCTTCGCTCCCTGAACAAAATTTAACATGTTTTTATGAAAACTGGCTTCCATGATGCATTTATTTGCTGCACCTATACTTTTTTAACACATATTTAACATTTAATATTTTTTCTTAATACTTTTCGATAAACATTTGCTACCATAAAACTTGGTTTCCTTAAAACTAGATCCAGCTCAATGGACCAAATTGTTTGCGTCAGCTTATATCCGATGCGGAAGCATCAAATGATTTAATTCAATTTAGATCCGGTTCGAGGGACCAAGTGGTTTGCCACAGCTTAGATTCAGCTTAAACAGACCAAATAGTTTGTTCAGATTGACACGACAGGACGAAAATGCTTGCGTGTGATTAATATGAGTGAATTAAATAGATGAGTTTTGAAAGGCTAGAATGGTGGTTCAGATTACTTTGTTTACCTAACTGAAGAAAGACCAGAGAAACGGCTTTTTGGGGGACAAAGTGATAATAGACACACGAGGCGTTGAAAGAACAACAATTTTAATATTATAAATTTACACATAAATCTAGTGGTTAAATTGTAATACAATATTCATTAATACAAGGAAAATGACGTAACAAATGTAGGTAGGCTGCTGTGACCAGCACGTGGTGGATGTCGCTGGTATCTGAGGGCGCATTCCAAGGGGGGCAAAGTTGACCGCGTATCCAGGTGACAAACGTGGATTTCAATGTCTTGATTCCACTTGAACGCGGTTGAAGCATTTGGTATAGGCAGTAATATACACATGGTGGACTTCTCGCAAGGGATCAGCCGCTCGCACGAAGACTGGCTCTGGCTACAACGAGATTCATCGACGGCTAATAGGAAAAGAAAATTGTGTAAAATTGTGACTACTTAGCACGGGTCAGTCGATCTTGTTACCATGTGGACTGGCTGTTTGAATACGAAGGATTGTTGACAAGTCACGGGTCAGGCGATCTTCCTGAGAAGATTATTATGCTGTGTCCTGAGATGCTTCCTGACCGCTAGATGACGACGTTAAGTTTTGTATGACCACAGCATAATAGTTTATTATGCTGTGACTACCGCTCACGGTTCAGTCGCTCTTGCTACGACGCTTGCTGACTGCTGGATGGCGAGGAAGTGAGAAAGTCTTGAATTCAATATAGCTGCTTCTCTGTGTTTTACCGCTTGAAGACACTTGTCCCATGGAGCCATTGTAGGTTACCTGGGCCTCCTGTCGTGTGTTGTAGGCGTTAAGGGGGGGTCGCAGGGTAATATCAGATAGAGTTGGACTAAGGGAGATTAAGAGTATGGATTCACCAATATAGAACACAACAAAACTTTTATGTGGACTTTTTAAAACTAGTAAAATGCAGTAGGTTTTCATGTAAAACTGGCAAAAAAGGTATACGTTAAACATAATAGGCAAATGTAATGATGTAATAATATAAGTGAAATTAAAAAAACTTATCAAACACATGTCACGCAATAATTTGTTTCAGAATCTTCGCTTAGAAATCACTATGGCATTTGCTTTTCTTACAATCTGGGTCGATAAAAATATTTTTTTATCATTTTTTTTGGTACGCATTTTTTATTAGTTATAAAGCTTGTCTCACAATAGTATTAATCATGTACACTGGGTACATTGTGAGATGTAGGACATGATCTCCATCTCGGTGGGGAACCAGGTAGTATGTTGTCACGACGGCTTCCAATAACACAAAAGATTATAGAATAGAGACTGTAAAACCAACCAACAATTGTGTAAATTGTCAGCCCTGACCCATATCTTCCCTAAAATAGAGACAATGTATTTAAGGCTAGATGTATTCTCAGCCTAATAAGAACCGCAGATCGGTTTCGCTCTAGAGCTCCCCGGTACGGTGTACTACTTACAGCGAGAACACACCTAGAAAGTAATACGGCTATGGTAGTCAGCCTCCGAGAACATTGGGAGATGTAGGACAGGGTCGCCATCTCGGTGCAGAACCAGGTAGTATGTTGTCACGACAGCTCCCAATAACACAAAAGGTTATTTATTTGTTTATTTATTATTTATTTATCGTATGGCGTACACCTGGTTTAAAAAACTAAAACTTAAAAATTAAGACAAACACAAATCAAACATAGATCGACATTACACACATAAAGGTATGCTACTAGTACGCTAAAAACTAACAAACAATATATGGGTTATTTAAAAGATATCATAGTGCTGTGTCCAAGCCCTCGATCCAGTCGGTTGCGCCCGGCGGCAAAGTCAGCATATCCACCATGTTCCCCGCGTATGCCCTCAGCTCACATTCTTGCACTATATGAGAAACAGTCTGGCGCGGGGCCCCACGGTCGCATTCGGCATACGGAAGCTTTCCCCATCTGTACAGCATGTCAGCACATTTGCCATGGCCGGTTCGTATTCGGTTCGCAGTCTTTCAAGTTTGTCGGGGGAGATCACATCCATTGGGCTCTTTGTTGGCTGGCAGATTCCCATGAATGTCCGGGGGTGTTGATCCCATCCATTGCTCCGTCCATTTTTTGTTTAGCTTGAAGTTTTCGGCGTAGAGTTCTTCTGTCGTCCTAATCGCTGGTTGGCGGGATCTCAGTCTGCGAGAGGTTGCACTGGCAGCGTCGTCGTGTATGGGCAATTGTACGTTTCCGGCTATCTTCTTGTATTGGCGAATTAATGCTTCCTGTCGTCGCAGGCTTGGAGGAGGGATATGGCTGAGTATTGGGAGCCAGTATGTTGATGTTGACCTAATACATCCCGTGATGATTCGCATTGTATTATTAAGCTGGGTGTCAATCTTAGCGACATGGTGGCTATTCAGCCACACAGGAGCACCGTACTCCGCCGCACTGTAGACGAGACCCAAAGCCGAGCATCGAAGGGTAGTAGCCGATGCACCCCACGTCGTGCCATAAAGCATCTGTAGGATATTATTTCTTGTTTGGATCTTAGCTGCCATATTATCTAGGTGTTTCTTGTACGTTAAAGTTCTATCGATGGTAATTCCCAGGTACTTTGGCGTGGGATTATTTGTAATCTGGACATCATTAAAGTATATCGTAAGTTGTTGGTTAGCGAGTTTGTTGTTCAAGTGGAAGCAAGTACACTCGGTTTTGCCTGTGTTAAGTGTTAGCGTCCATCTTCGGTAATATTGTCCAATGACCTTGAGGTCGTTGGTTAAAATTTGTTCTGTGCTTTCTATTGTCAAAAGGTTATAGCATAGAGACTGTGTACAACCAACTAACAATTGTGTAAATTGTCAGCCCTGCTCCATTTCTTCGCGAAAATAGGGACAATGTATTTAAGGCTAGAGTATTCTCTACCTAATTAGAACTGCTCTAGAGCTCACCAGTACGGTATACTAATTGCGTATAAAGTAATACAGCTATGGTAGTCAGCCTCCTAGAACATTGGGAGATGTACGACAGGGTCGCCATCTCGGTGCGGAACCAGGTAGTATGTTGTCACGACAGCTCCTAATAACACAAAATGTTATAAAATAGAGATAATGTACAACCAAGTAACAATTTTGTAAATTGTCAGCACTGGCCTATTTCCTCCCAAAATAGGAACAATGTATGTAAGGCGTTTTCGAAGAAAACAAGAATTCAACCTTATTTTAATCGTTTTTTATGTGTTTTTAAACTTTTGCTTCTGCCTTTTAATTGTACGCTATTTCATGAAAAATTTTCTTGATTGTTTTATGTTTTCATTGTTTACTTGAAGCAGACGTACACGAAAAAACCCATATCATTCAGGTGGCATTGGCTTGCTTCATTGTTAATAAATGCATTATACGTTTACTTTTTGGTGAATATTTTTAGAAGAAATTCACTAATGGAGATGGAGAGATCCCGACTATTGAATATTGAAAAAAATTCACCAAATGAGCGCGGACAAGCACCCCTAGAACCCATATCAGGGGTCAGTTTAAATTTTTATGTGCTTATATATATATATATATATATATATATATATATATATATATATATATATATATATATATATATATATATATATATATATATATATATTATATCACACCGATAATTCAGAAAATAATTTGCCGATTTTGATAAAATTGGGCTTGTGCCTTTCTCTTGTTAAGTGACTTGGATAAGTTTGGATAACTTCGTTGGTCAGTGAAATCGGCTCAGGTTTTCCGGGGAAATTTATTTTTTTCTGTCGGAAATTTTTTTTATCTACAAAAATAAAAGAGCTATGGTAACCAACTTTGTTACTTAGGTTTAAGATGTAAAAAGAAAACTACATACAAAATTTAGATTTCTATGTTACAAGAAAAAAGTTATAAAAAATATTTGGTGCCAGATCATATCTATAAAAATTCACTACCATAACGCAGTTGCTGCATCTAGACTTATTACTTTTATACTGCTTTCAATTTGATTTACTTCTCTATTATTAATAGAGTCCACTAAGTGGAAATCTTATCAGTTTCTTGGGAACAGTAGTTATTTATGTCAATAAATGAATATAGGATCTGAAGAGAGATAGAGTAGTCTACAAAACAGTAGTCTAATCCAGTTCAGCTATAATTGACATAATTAGTTCAAACTTGCTACCCTCTAGTCAATATAATTCGGAGCACTTCACAATGTTTGAGGATCTGTAAATCTACACCGGAGGGTGCTCCAGACTCTATACTATGGGTCGAAGGTTCTTAGGATGCTCAAGACACGCCGACAACTTGGTGTCGCTCTCTTGTTAATTACTACGTCCTCAAATTAGACACTTTGAAATATGATGTCCTTCAGACCAATTACGCAAATACCGGAATCTTAATTGAGTGCAATACAATACGCCTTAATTGCCGAACGGCATTCTTTTAGGGAGTGATCGTATAGCATCCGGTCTAAATTGTGAATCTAGGGTTGCGTAGAAAAATAATTAAATATAAAGTCTGGACGCGGCAAGTGTGTCACGGTAGCGAATATTCATGAACAGATTTTTATTAAACAGATATCGAATTTCAATAAATAGTATAGTATAGTATGTTTTATTGATTCAATTTTCACAGTATGTTCCACAAATAAGCATAAGCTTGTGCTTGCAGTTAACACAATTTCATTTCATGTTCAAAACTAAACTATCAAAATATTTTTATAAAATGTTACTTTAAAAATTTTTCAACGTATGTTTCTTCCTTCTGCATTTCTATCAATAACATTCCTGAGGCTGCCACTAGTATTCCACTACCATTATAAGAGAACTCATTCCAATATAACACCAAATTTCTTAACTAATATTAAAATTCTCACTACTATAATTTTGACATTTTACTTGATATGACAATTTTTTTTTCTTATCAGAAAGGTTTTTTTTTTAATAATAAATTTTGAAAACATGTTTTTAATATAAAAACCTTACGTATTACGCCCCTGTTTAGCTTTCCAGAAGACAAAATGTAATACTTCACTCTATCAATTGATCAGTTGGGTAAGTAAAACTTCGATCCGATACAATTTGTAAGATCCACTTGGTAATTGTTTCCAATTATAGACTTAACTCGTCCGAAGCCGGCCTTTCCACATTGGAGTGAAAAAAGTCGACTGTCTGAATACGGGACTGGTACCCGCGGCCTCCTAGTCCAGTTTTAGAGGTTAGTCGCCTCGCGAACTGAGCTATTCGGGCTGTTACACCCCTATATCTTCTAATTAGGATTTTTTGTGTTTAATGAGTTTTGTTTTTGTTCTTTTGTGTAGTCTACATGTTATTTTTAGTAAACTTTTATCAATAAAATTCATTAATAGAGAAGTATCGACGGTAAAACTTTCGGAAAATCTCTTCAAATGAGCGATAGTTAGGACCCCTGGAACGCCTATCCAGGGTCAGTTAAAAAGTTTATATATATAATGCTATAAATAGCAAATATGACATAAATTAGAAACCTTTTTGTGGAGAAAAACGAGCCATGTATATTACATTTATGCATCCTAATATTTAAATGCCCTGTATATTTAAAAGAGTGTTGAATATTTTGGGTTAAATAAGAAATAGCATGAGAATTGAAACAATACAGAAAAATGCTTTGTTTTTACTTATATTGTTTTTGTTGACTAGTAAATATCGTTATAATATAAATAACGCAGAACAATGCTTTGTTTTTATACATAGTATTTTGTTTAAAGAAAATAATTTTAATTTGGTCCTAGTGAATAAGTAAATTGAGGGTAAAAATTTTTTGTCAATAAATTCTAAAAAGACAGACAGTGTTAGCAGTGAAACTCGGGAACGTTTTTTATATAAGTATTACTAATAATACGTTGGATAATGGCAAGATGCAGGGCGAATAAACTCTGTGCACAGCCTGTATCCAAAAGGAGAGTTTTTATGAGAGAAGGGTAGATATTTAAACAAAACAGGCAAATATAGGAGGCACTCAAAGATAAACTGCGGCAGTGTGAGGTAAAGACACTCGAGAACAGACGGCGGCAATGTGAGTTAAAGAAACATTCGATTATCAACTGCGGTGAGGTAAAAGATATTAAGTGTGGAACTGCGAAAGTTAAAGTATAAGTGTAATTAGCACTCGATTTTAAACGGCCTTAATATAATATGGCAGGGTAATTAATATTAATCAGCAGTAACAGTCAAGGTAGAAGAAAATTTTCCACACAAAGGGCTATCCAAAAATAAGCCTGATATCAATCAATTGCCCCAATAGTGGCAGTAATAAAATCCAATTAGTTGATATAATGGCGAATAATACAAATTTCAATAAAGAACCAATTAGAGACATTAATCAGTAAGTCAATCTTGTGAATGTTGTAATTATAAATGTACAGATTTTTTATATTGTGTTTACTTTTAAGGATTTCAGTAACATTGATGAATTTTGTGTATTTTTAGAACACTAAGGGGGATATGCTGATATAGGCCGAATCAATAGAGTATAGTTTACCTAATTCATTGTTAAAATATGATGTTGATTTGTGTGATTTATTGACAACGGTCAACAATAATTTTGTTATAGCTATGATTTTCAAAATAATTGAAATAACCAGAAATAAAAGATTATAGCTTGTAGTTATATAGTGTGGTTAATTTAACCCATATAAAAAAATAATATCACCAAATAAGTCTATATTCAAATGATTATCAATTAAAAGAGTAACATAAATAAAAGCTTAATCGAAAATATTTTAACTACATTTCTAACACTCTGGATTTACAAAAATATACAAATAAATTACATAAAAACAAAAATGCTAGCCCAATTTCAGAACTCTACGCATGAGATAAAAGAAAAATTTACAGATACAGTGATAAGTAAGGAAATATTGGCATAATTTCATTTTCATCAATGTTAATACTTTAAATAAAGATGAAAACCCAAAATAATTAAAATTCTCATGTTCAACAATTAAAAGTCCTAAAAAGACCATGGCAATATATATATATATATATATATATATATATATATATATATATATATATATATATATATATATATATATATATATATATATTTGTGTATCTAACCAATACCTCAAAAAATACTTTACTGATTTGGACCAAATTTGTGAATTACCCCTATTTTGCTAATGGCTTGGATTAGTTTGTTCATCAGATCCTAACGCCTATTTTTTTAACAAATTTTTTTTTTAAAAACGCAACATCTTTCAAATTGTTTAAGTGATTGAAGCGAAAATCTACAACTTGAAAGAACATAGATAGCCGTGGTTGCATACCAATTTTCAAGTCCTGTTATTAAAGAAAAATAAAGTTGTTCGAAATTAATAATAAAATAATAATCGACCTTACTTCAAATTCTGTAACAATATATATATATATATATATATATATATATATATATATATATATATATATATATATATGTATATATATATATATATATATATATATATATATATATATATATATATATATATATATATATCATGTTGGACGAAGACAGATGACGTTACCTGTACTGCTACGCTATTTAAACAAATCGTAGATAACAATCTGAAAAGGAAGTTACAGCCATTGCAATATGTTAATTTACAGCTGTTTCTTAGTAGGACCTGACCTAACCTGACCTAACCTAGATACCCAGCAATTACAACCAATATGGGACACCCTGTATACTTGTTAAATGTTTTTGTCCATATTGTTATCAATTCTTATCAGACAAAAAACAGAGTAGTATAGACGATTTCATTGCAATTGGTAACGTCTTTCTGGGTACTCGGATTTTTTGGAAAGTCAGTTTATATTTACCAATATCATAACGTAATGAACCGTGAACGCTACTAGTGAATAGACTAACTGCAGTCGGTCAATATTTATAAAACAAATAGAGAAATACGATTACTGTTGATTAACAACAATAAATACGTTATATGCAATTCTGATTGTCATATGCATCAATTAAACGGTACAGCTATAATCATGTTTACAATATTCCCAATCACAGGCCTAAATAACTCTCAAATTATGCACATAAATTATTGCTAATATGATTATGATCGGGCTTTTCTACTGCATTTGTACAGTTCAACGGAATTGATGTTCCAAAACAAATTTACTCGTTTCGCAAAATCAGATAAAAGTTTATTAAGTTAATCAGGTGTGTTTTTTAGAATACAAAAATGTTCGAGACGCAGCAAGTGCGCTATTGTAGTGAATTTTCGTAAGAATAATATATTATAGTGACTTAGCCTTATATTTAAAGTTATAAAACGTTACTTTACTTAATTAGGAATGGTAAAAAATAAGGTAAAGAAGGGCAAGCAAAAACATGACCTCTAACATATATGTAAGACTAGATGTATTCTCGCCACAATTAGAACCGTAGACCGGTTTCGCTCTCATTAGAGCTCTTTAGTACGGAATACTAATTGCAAAGAAAATACACCTATAAAGTAATACGTAATAGATGAACAGGGTGGGCCACAGATAAAAAGGGACACAAAAATGGATAAATACCCTTACAGGTTGACTATGCTTTATATTCTTCACCTTAATGCTGGCTACTTTAGCTGTATTACTCTAACATAAACATCTATACAATAATTTGGATCTAAAACTGAAACAAAGCAATTGATAAACAGGAAATATACTCAGAAAAAAATGCACTAAAAAGCGGAACATAAAAATCCCTGTGGTCTATGCATTGAGGGTGATTGTATGCATGCAGACGGGAAAGAAGAACCCGCAGGACGAAGAGGATTTCTGCCCCTCTCCCAAAACACGGGGGTTTCCCCTTGTGCATGCATAAAACTCCCTTCAAAGCATAAAGCACAAGAAAAATTTCTTGGGAGCAACCCCCAAGAAAGCTATTGGACCTGGATGAATATGGGTGTTGTGCGGGACATACAGGGTTTAAAAGGAAGTATTACTGCAAAATGTAAAAAACGCATCGTTTCAAAGTCCAACTAAATGTTTTTTTAACATTTCCGCTCAGATTTCCTCCCCGCTCAGCAGCCATATTCATTCTTGGTCCCTTAACTTTCTCGGGGGTCGTTTCCAAACAAATTTGAATTGTGGCTTGTGCATCCAAGGGGGGTTCTTAGCATATTTCTGAAAAAATTCTGAAACCTCTCCTTGCAGTAAACTGTAAATTTACCGAATTTTATTCCACATTGTCGCCTATAATGTCTTTTTCAGATAATATTGAAGACAGCACTAAAGTAAATAAATTCACTTGCTGTTTCACTCCTTTTAGTAAATCACCTTAAAAAAATTCACTAATGAGGAGATCCCGACTTTGAAAACATTTCTTCAAATGAGCGCTAATTAGGCACCCTAGAACCTAGTGTTTCTCTGGAAAAAAAATTATATCTCCGGAAATAACAAACTAAGGGTCACCAAATTTGGTTCGCGATTTTATACGATTATATGTAAATTAAAGTAAAAGTTAAAGGCATTTAAAGAAAAATAAATTGGGGCTTTCCTCAAAACGTCAAAGTCGCGATTTAAAACGTCAAAATTGGCAACATTTAGGCAAAGAACCTGAAACTAATATAAGCCATGGAAAGAAAATGTTTCAAGAAGACTGTTTTACAAGCCTGAAGTCTTAGCGTCAACCGTGATTGTTCTTCCTTTTACTAAAGATTTACAGAAAATGCATTTCATATAAACCATTTCCCTGATGGTTTGGAAGTAGTCTTAGCTATAGAGTTTATCGTTTAATGGTATATAATTTTTGTCGGATTTTCATAAAATATCAATAAAGCTCAATATATTAGTTATTATACAAGATACGAAAAAAATTGTATACATTAATTATATGGTGTCTTGAGCTACATCTTAAAAAATATTTCTACAATCCCAGGCTGGCCCATAAGTCGTTGGTGAAATAAATTTTCTTTTTGTTTGTTTGTTTGTTCCTTTTTGCTTTATGTTATTGCATTTTTGCATTTTCTATCGAAGTATAATTCATGTTTGTAAGAAAAGAAATTAGGGACGCAGCAAGTGCGTTATGGTAGCGAAGTTTTATTAAATGCTTCAAAATGGAATAGCTCAATTGGTTACCAACTCATAAGGTTGACTAAGAAACCAGTTTTTTTCGGGAACACTTCAAGTATACTTTCCGAAATTTTTGTACATAGCACATTGTTTCTACTATACAGCTTATACTGGTACCCAAATTTTATGGCTGCTTTATTTAAAAAAAACACACATATTTGCTATTAAAATTATTTTTATGAAAAGTCACTACCATAACGCATTTGCTGCGTATGGACTTTTTTATTTTATATTACACATAGAAGCACAAGATAAGTAAGTATAATAAAGGGGGCCCCTTAATTAACATTGGGACTACACAAACTTAAAATCAGAGCAGATATTTAGATCGTGCCTGTGTGAACAGAAAAATTAGTAAAGTACATTTATAAAATCTAATAAAAAACCACAGTTTTACGATATTATTTTAAATAAACCAAGAGGAATACGTTCCGCGGCTATTTCGCAATTCTCGAGTGTATGCATCTGGCTTTCGTCCAAGACTACCCTGAAATCCGGTCGACGCCGAAAGCAAGCACTTTGTAAATTAAGCGCGATAGGCTTGGACGGTTAACAAACGTAGGTATCTCTAATTTTAAGCGGGAGACTGTACCTGTTTGAAACGTATAAAATGAGAAATACAGAAATTCGCTTTAAACTGCTATTTACTAAAAAAAAATTGACCCATTAACTTGCGAAATCATCGATAATAAAAATGATTGATCTAGTAACTTATCTATCAGTATCGTTCTCAATTTGTGAGCAGGTTTTGATACTTGCAAAGAACATTGTCGCATGCTAAATAATAATAATACTTTACTTTTCTAAATATGAATTAAGTTTCCTTCTGGAAATCTTTTGTATAACTTTAATGAAATTTGTAGTACAAGTTTCTTTTAAAGATATTTACACTGTCTACAGATATAGCAAAATATAATTCTTTAGCGTCATAGAAAATTGAGTTTTGGGCATTTTTCTCAAAAGGAGTTAGAACACAAGATTTTTTTGATAATAGAGAGATATCGATGGTAACCCTTTCGAAAGAGTTCTTCAAATGTGTGCGTACTAGGACCTCTAAAATCGATCTTTAAGGTCTGCGTAAGTTTAAAGTATTAATTTTACTAATATGCCGTATAATAATAGTGTAAAATTCTTATGAAAATTTGCTACTATAACGCACTTGCTGCGTCGCTTAATTTTATATAATTTTCGAAAAGATAATTTGTTGTAAATCTATCAACAAGAATCAAAATACATTAGTAGCTAATTTCATATGACATATTTTTTGATTTTCTTTTAATAACACATCATGTTTAAGGTAGCAAGTAAAATAAATTTGGTATTGATTTGAAAAACTCGGTATCTATTTTTAAAATCTCTTTTTAGCGGCTTTGAAAACAGTTCAGTTTTTTTAAGAAATTATTTAAGAAATTATTGAATTATGTTTAAGTTACTAGTATGATTTATATGTATTCTTGTTGTATTTGTGTTTCTTTTACGTCGGTCTATTTTCATAATTACAACCAATCGCTGACTCCAGAGAGTAGTTTTACCTCACTATCCTCGAAATTTTGCATAACCCCAGCCTTTCTGTAAGCATGGTAGGGATCTTTAACATACCCAAAATTGCATGGTACACGGGACTCAAATACAATGCCACAACCTCGGGTGATATTAATTTTACAGTATGTACAGAAAAAGTGAAGGAGTTTCTTACTTTGAATCTAACCCGGTACCCTTGGGTGCAGAGGCACGCGTTCTTACCACTGGACCACCGATGCCTTTCTTATTCTGATTTTAGCGAATTTTCTTTAAAAAAGTCACTAATGAGGAGATTCCGACTTGTGAATTTAAAAAAATATCTTCAAATGAGCGCTAATTAGGCCCCGTAGAACACATATCCGGGGTCTATTTGAATTTTTATATGTTTATATATATATATATATATATATATATATATATATATATATATATATATATATATATATATATATATATATATATATCTGTGTGTGTATCAGACCGTTAATTCAAAAAGTAATGGGCCGATCTCGATAATATTTGGTGAGTACCTTCCTTTTGCAAGTGGCTTGGATAAGTTCGTTAGGGAGGAAAATCGGCAGTGGTTTTCCCGGAAATTGTTGTGTTTTCTTTCTAAAAAATTCATATCTCCCAAAATAACAAAGCAAGGGCAACCAAATTTGGTACGCGGGTTTATATCATTATAAACCAAAATTTAGCTTCCTAAGTTAAAAGATAAAAAAGCTATGGGCATTTAAAGAAAAATTAATTGTGGTTTTCCTCAAAACATCAAAATCGCGATTTAAAACGTCAAAATTGGCAACATTTAGGCAAAGAACCTGAATCTAATAGGCGTTATGGAAAGAAAATGTCTCAAGAAGAATGTTTTTACAAAGCCTGAAGTCTTAGATTCAACCGTCATTGTCCTTTATTTTACTAATATATTTCTAGAAAATTCATTTCAAATAGACCCTTTCTCTGATACTTTGGCAGTAGCCTTAGCTATAGAGTTTATCGTTTAATGGTATATAATTTTTGTAGAATTTTCGTAAAAAATCAATAAAATTCAATATATCCGTTACAAGATACGAAAAAAAAAACTTTATAGATTAATTATAGGGTGTTTTGAGCTACACCTTAAAGAAAAATTCTACAATCACAGGTGGCCCATAAGTCGTTGGTGATACAAATTCTCTTTTTTTTTTAAATCGAACACGCCTTATTGGATTTTTGCATTTTCCATCGAAATATAATGCATGTTTGTAAGAAAAGAAATTCGGGACGCAGCAAGTGCGTTATGGTAGCGAATTTTCATTAAATGCTTCAAATTTGAATAGCTCAATTTGCTATTAACCTATTAGGTTGACCAAGAACCCAGTTTTTTCGGGAACATTTTAAGTTTACTTTCGGAAATTTTTGTTCAATTTCAAACAATAAAGTTATTTTGATGAGACATGGCACATTGTTTCTACTATATAGGTTATACTGGTAGCCAAATTTGATGCCTGCTTTCTTAAAAAAAAACACACATATTTGCTATTAAAAACATTTTTATGGAAATTCACTACTACTATAACGCACTTGCTGCGTCCAGATTTTTTAAAGAATATTTTATCTGAAAATTCTCTGAAATTATGATTTTGATAGTCTATTTAAAATAAAGGTTTGTAGATAATTAATAATCTGATTGTAACAGGTTAAGTGATAATAGACTAGAGTTTCAGATGGAAATAAGTAAGTTTACATTGTAACTTGTAATTTCTTTTATAATAGAAAGCACCGTCAATCAACAATGTCAATATTACCCTTCTAATTCCGCCAATCCCCAAGTTAAAATGATTGCGCGTCCTGAAAATTCGCTAAATCAAGTTAAGTTTCGCTTGGGATTTATGCTCCATTAGTTAAACATTTCCTAGCGCTTTCAAAGTTTAACACTTCGCGTATACATTTCCTGTTCTTTTTCTTCGGGGCACTCGTTTTAATGATAAATTACGGCTTACCTTTGAAAGGTGGGTGCAAAGTGAATTCCAGCTGTGAGTTCTAAAACTCCTAAACTGTTTATAATACATCCGCTTCCCATACAAAGACTTATCTTGTAAAACCATTTAAACTTTAGCTTGCATGCATTCGCCTGTGAAAGGCCTTTGCACAAAACTTTGTCATTGATATTCCACGGTGTTATGGTCACTGCCATGCAAAAGGTGGATTGTGTGGATATCCGGTATAACATTTTTCAATGTTTCTCACCTGTGAATGCGGAAACCTGGTCCACATTGATACTTTTGTTGTGTTTTGTGACTTATAAAGGCAAATAGTTGGTTTGGTTCCAGATATCTTTTATGCAACTTTGTATAACAATATTTTTGAATATACAGGCTGTTTATAAATATCTACAGAGACGGTTTTAATGAATTTTCTTAAAAAAGTCACTAATGAGGAGATCCGACTTTCCAATTCGCTTATGAGGAGGTATTTGTATATATATATATATATATATATATATATATATATATATATATATATATATATATATATATATATATATATATATATATATATATATATATATATATAAATTTGGTATGTCAAAATTAGAAGTATGTTACATTTGGATGGAGTTTTCAAGCAGTTTTTGGTGAAATTTTATTAAATTATGTTAATATACAGCACAAGCCTCAGGCTTATTGTGTAGACATGTTGTACGATTTATGATAAGTTAATAAATAAATAAATAAATAAATAAATATATATATATATATATATATATATATATATATATATATATATATATATATATATATATATCCGACCGATAACTCAAAAAATAATAGACCGATCTTGATCAAATTTGGTGACTACCTTCCTTTTGCAAGTGTTTTCGATAAGTTCGTTAGCCAAGAAAATCGGACCAGGTTTTCCCGGAAAATTTTGTGTTTTCTTTTAAAAAAAATTCATATCTCCGTTAATAACAAAGTAAGGGCAACCAAATTTGGTACGCGCGTTTGTATTATAAAAAGTGAACTCTGTACCAAAATTTAGGTCTCTAGCTTTAAAACAACGAAGTTATGCGCAGTTAAATAAGCAAATGTTGGAGTTTTTCTCAAAACGTCAAACACGCAATTTCAAACGTCAAAACTGGCAATGTTTAGGCAAAGAACGTGAAACAAATACCGATTGTGAAAAGAAAATGTTGCAAGAAAAGTGTTCTGAAAACCCTAAAGTTTCAAATACAACCGTCATTGCCCTTCATTTTACTAAAATATTTACAAAATATTCATTTCAAATAGACCCTTTCTTTGATGCTTTGGCTGTCAGTTTAGTTAAGTTGATGCTTTTTTGGGTATTTATTTGTAGGTTTAGGGAAGTTTATGGTTTAACGGTTTATAATTTTTTTAGCTAATTTTCGTATAACAAATTCGTTAATGCATTTTTGTATTTTTTATCGAAATATGATGCGTTTATAAGAAAAAAATCTGGACGCAGTAAGTGCGTTTTGGTAGCGAATTTTCGGTAAATTTGCAGATTCGTTCCCGAACGCTTTTCAAAAAACTGTTTTCAGAAACTTGCCTAGCCCCCCAACCTGGATGGACAGACCCCAAGAAAAATTTCTTTTTCACACCCCCAAGGAAGTTACGGGACCAGGAGTGAATAGGGGTGCTGGGCGGAGAAAGTAGTAAAAAGGAAATATGAGCAGAAAATACGATTAAAACGGGCTTGAAAGTTGTCATTTTCACATCTTGAAGCCATATACCACTTAAACCCTGCCTACCCCGCACAGCACTCCTATTCCCGCGGGTGCCGTAACTTCCTTGGCGGGTATGAACAAGAAGTTTTTCTTGTGGTTTATGCAACGAGGGTGGTTGTATGCACGTGAGGGGGGAAGGAAAATCCCCACGACGAAGCAGCCACCACCAACCCCACCGCAAGTCGAAGCGGCGGCGGGGGGGGATCTTCTTCGTCTTAGGCATTTTCCCACCCACCTCGTGTGCATACAACCACCGTCGTTGCATAAACCACAAGAAAAACTTCTTGTGCATACCCTCAAGGAAGTTACGTGACCTGGGGGCGAATAGGAGTGCTGTTTGGGGTAGGCGGGGTTTAATGGGGATATGGCTTCAAACAGACAGCTTTTAAGCAGTTTTCTTCGCTTTTCATGGTCATATTTCCTTTTTACTACCTACCCCGCCCAGCACCCCTATTCACTCCCAGTCCCGTAACTTCCTGGGGGGTGGGAGGGGTGGTGGTGGTGTTGAACCAGAAATTTTTCTTGTGGTTTGTGCATCCAGGTGGGGTCCTAGTAATATTTCTGAAAACAATTTTTTGAAAAGCGTTCGGGAGCTAATCTGCAAATGTACCGAATTTTCATTAAATCCTTCAAATTTCAATAACTCAATTTGCTATTAACGTAAGCTTTGTTGGCTAGGGAACCAACATTTAAGTATATCTTCAGAAATTTTTTGTATATTTTCAAACCATAAGTAATTTTGAAAAAATATAGTACATTGTTTCTACTACATATTCTATACCGATAATCAGATTGATGCCTGCTCGCATTTGCTATCAAAAACATTTTTATGGAAATTCACTTCCATAAAACATTTGCTGCATCCAGACTTGAAAAATGTTTATATATTTTCAAACAATAAATTTATTTCGATGAAATATGATACATTGTTTTTACTATATAGG
The DNA here is from genome assembly GCA_964006375.1 of Tillus elongatus. Taxonomy (NCBI): domain Eukaryota; kingdom Metazoa; phylum Arthropoda; class Insecta; order Coleoptera; family Cleridae; genus Tillus; species Tillus elongatus. The sequence continues at coordinate 14,739,070 of OZ023265.1, forward strand.
CAAACAAGTTTGATGCCTGCTTTCATCAAAGAAAGACATTTGCTATTAAAAATATTTTAAAGAAAATTCGCTACCATAACGCACTTGCTGCGTCCAGAGATTTTTATATACCTCGCACAGCACCCCTATTCGCCCCCAGGTCAAGTAACTTCCTTGGGGGTATGAACAACAAGTTTTTCTTGTGGTTTATGCAACGAGGGTGGTTGTATGCACACGAGGGCGGAAGGAAAATGCCTACGACGAAGCAGATCCCCCCCGCTTTGACTTGTGCTAGTGTTGGGGGTGGCTGCTTCGTCGTGGGGATTTTCCTTCCCCCCTCGCGTGCATACAACCACCCTCGTTGCATAAACCACAAGAAAAATTTTCTGTTCATAGGGGTGCTGTGCGGGGTAGGCTGGGTTTAAGAGGGATATGGCTTCAAGATGTGAAAAAGACAACTTTCAAGCCAGTTTTATTCGCACTTTCTGCTCATATTTCCTTTTTACTACCTACCCCGCCCAGCACCCCTATTCACTCCTGGTCCCGTAACTTCCTTGGGGGTGTGAAGAAGAAATTTTTCTTGGGGTTTGTGTATCCAGGGGGGGGGGTAGGCAGGATTCTGAAAACAGTTTTTTGAAAATCGTTCGGGAGCTAATCTGTAAATTTACCGAAAATTCGCTACCAAAACGCACATATTTCAATAAAAAATGCAGAAATGCATTAACAAATTTGTTCTAAGAAAATTAGCTAAAAAAATTATAGACCGTTAAATCATAAACTTCACTAAACCTACGAATAAATATCCAAAAAAGCATCGACTTAACCAAACTGACAGCCAAAGCATCAGAGAAAGGGTCTATTTGAAATGAATATTCTGTAAATATTTTAGTAGAATGAAGGGCAATGACGGTTGAATCTGAAACTTAAGGGTCTGCAGAACACTCTTCTTGCAACATTTTCTTTTCACAATCCATATTTGTTTCACATTCTTTCCCTAAACATTGCCAATTTTGACGTTTAAAATTGCGAGTTTGACGTTTTGAGAAAAACTCCAAAATTTGTTTTTTAACTGCACATAACTTCTTTGTCTTTAAATCTAGGGACCTATATTTTGGTACAGAGTTCGCACTTTATAATACAAACACGCGCAACACCTTGCTTTGTTATTTACGGAGATATGAATTTTTTTAGGAAGAAAACACAAAATTTTCCGGGAAAACCTGGTCCGATATTCCTGGCTAACGAACTTATCCAAGCCACTTGGAAAGTAAGGTACTCACCAAATTTGATCAAGATCGGTCCATAATTTTTTTGAGTTATCGGTCAGATATATATATATATATATATATATATATATATATATATATATATATATATATATATATATATATATGTATATATATATATAAACACAGATCTCCTCATTAGCGAATAAAAAAATTAAAAATTGCTAATAAAGGGTCGCCAGTTGGACAACTATGATCTAGATAGTATACAAATTGTGGTTAATACAATTTCTTTATTGTGACCATTACAATTCAGCCTAAGATGAAAAAAAAAAAAGAAAAATGTGCCGACAATAAAATTATCTCGTATTTAAGCACCTTTTGTTAACTTATCAAGAAGAATGATTCGTTTCGTAGGGGGTTCCCGTTTTCACAACAACAATAGAATCAAATATCTGTCGACTTCGAGGCGTCTCTAAATTTATTTACTTTATTAGACGAAAACATCTTTGTTCTGATAACGTCGTCAAATCTTACAGAGTGAGATTAAAATAATTCTGTGAAATGCAAATTTGCCAAACACAAACTCAAATAATGATTGGAAGATGTTCGATTAAAATTCAAGAGCCTAATGAAATTTTTCGTCTTTGTCGAACAATTATTTGGATCTCTAATTTCGTTAGAATTCTGAATTTAATTTGAACCTATTCTAAAGTCATCAGTTAGGTGGGATGTTAGTTTTACAGAAATGATCTAAATTTGACTGATGTCTTTTATAAAATAATGTTTATATATAAATATATATATATATATATATATATATATATATATATATATATATATATATATATATATATATATATATATATATATATATATATATATATATATATATATATATATATATATATATATATATATATATATATATATATCAATGTGAGAGTGAGTCTTGGAACAGTCTAGACGTGTATTTTTGTGCTCCTGTTTGTTTTTAATCTTACGCCGGAGTTCAGCTACGGTTTTGAATGGACTTTTGTATGCTTTGTTGTGCTAAAGAAAACTATTATTATAGCTGCAAGAGAAGAACCTTAATTGTGTATTAGAGTAAAAAAAGTGAAAGTTTTGTTAAGTATAGGGCAGAACCTAGAACAATTTAAATCGTGATTTATTTATCACTCTGATTAAGTATTTTATAAGAAGAAGTGAATTCTTTAAATAAATGTCTACACAGGGAAATATAACGCTCCAAACAATTTATGACACTGTGACGGAAAATAAGCTGGAATTAAAACAAGCGATTGAAAGCCTGAAAAGGAAAATATGTGCGGCTTTCGAGGAAAAGGTATCTAAACTGGAAAGGCAGAACGATTTGCTTAAGGGGAGAGTTGAAATCCTAGAAAAACAATTAAAAAAGAATAATATCGTTATATTTGGAATTAAGGAAACTGAATATTCTAAAAACATTTCACCGGAGTTTGTGATTAAAAAAATTAAAGACCTATTAGATGTAGAATTGTCGGCACATGCTATAAGCAATGTTTACCTCTTGGGAAAGGGTCCAGTGAGGCCGATTTTGGTGGAGTTCACCGCTTACTTGGAGAAGGTAGGGTTAATGAGTAAGGCCAAGGCATTAAAGGGTAGTGGAATATATATATCAAACGATTTGACAAGAGACACCGACAATAGGCATAGATGCAAAATGATGAAAATGTTTTGTATCCTCCTACTATGTCGAAAATCATAACTACTGGACAATTGATAGTCCCTTTATTAATCTTATTTTTAAAGGGGTAGACATTGATCCAATCCAATCCATAGCAGGTGGTAGTGGAATTTTCCTTTATGTAATAGTAAAGGATTTTTTCACGCCCGAGGAGGTACCACCCCATACATCAAGGGGCCGGTGAAGTCCCAACGGACGTTTCCGGTTCTGGTGTATGAGTCGGTTTCCCTTATAAGCAAAAATGATGATGGCTCCTCCTTGTATAAAATAATCCGGAGGCAAAATACCCCTCCATTCGGATCTCCGGGAGAGGGGTGTACAGGGGGCGCCAACATCAAGACTTAACATATCCTTTTCGAATATATGTGGCCTAAATTCTAACCTGAACTCCGTCCACCATTTCCTCCAGGCTAACAGGCCCCAACTCCTCTTCCTCACCGAAACCCAAATCAGTGCCAAAACAGCCACTAATCACCTTAATTTCCCGGGGTATGAGCTCCTTACTGCCTTTAGATTGCATGGAGGCGTGTGCGCATACGTCCGTAGCAATCTACCCTGCACCAGACTTCCCAATTTAGAAGCTGGAAGAAAAGACATACTATGGATAAAACTCTCTCTCAGGGCTGCAACTAAATTCATCTGTTGCATTTACCGGTCACCTTCTGACAACAACTTTGTCCAGCTCTTTGACTACCTTTCTGAAAAAACCGACTATCTGATTTCTGAATATCCTTCCTCCGAGGTCACTATTCTTGGCGACTTCAATGTCCATAATAAGGAATGGTTAGGATCTTCAAAAACCGATCCACAAGGGAGAGCAGCGGAGGCCTTTGCAGTCAGCAATTCTTTGGCCAATATGGTTCAGCAACCTACTTACTTTCCTCGTATCCCAACACACAGCTCAAATCCCTTGGATCTCCTTCTTACTACAAATCCTGAATGCTATAAGATATCAGTCACCGCCCCCCTTGGTCGCTCAGACCACGGCATGGTCACTGCTTCCTGTGCAATGCAACCCGAGGTCACACAGTCATCACATCCACGTATCGTTTGGCACTACAACTCCGCAAACTGGGACGAAATGCGGGATTACTTTTCCTCATTTCCATGGGCGTCTGTCTGCTTCTCTCATCCTGACCCCTCTGATATCTCACAAAACGTCACCGAAATTATCCAAGATGGCATGGAATTATTTATTCCACGTACACAGAAAACCTCTTCAGCCACTCAAAAGCCCTGGTTCTCTAAATCCTGTGACAAGGCCAGACTTGAAAAGGTCAAAGCTCACAAAACGCTTCTACACAATCCCAGTCAAGAAAATCGTCAAGCATTCAACGACGCAAGAAACCGCTATGTCCGCATTCTTTCTGAGGCAAAAAACTCGTTTAATAACCACATCAAAAACAAAGTCCTCTCAAGCTCCAACGGCGGCAAACCCTTCTGGACTCTTGCTAAGTCTATTGGGAATAATTTCTGCAAGAGCACGTTCCCACCTCTCGTCTCAGGTGATGAAATTGTTTCTACCGCCCTGGGCAAGGCTGAACTTTTTGCTTCGTTGTTCGCCGGAAATTCTACTCTCAACCCACCTCCAAATGTTCAACCACCAACAGTCCCCAATGTCGCGCATAAAATGACTGATATCATTTTCAAAATTAAAAAGGTACGAAATATGCTCTCTTCTCTTAATACCAGGAAAGCCTCTGGCCTTGACGAGATCCCAGCAATTGTTCTCAAAAAATGCGCACCAGAACTTGCTCCTGTCGTGACTCGTCTGTTTCAGATATCTTACAATAAAGGCATATTCCCTAGTAACTGGAAAACTGCTCGAGTACAACCCATCCCCAAGAAAGGATCCAAAGCGCTTCCTAGCAACTACAGGCCTATTTCTCTCCTTTCAGTCATCTCTAAAGTGATGGAAAAGTATATAAACACCGAACTACTAAAATTCCTTGAAAAACACAGTCTAATCCACGACAGGCAGTATGGATTCCGTCAGCGCAGATCGACTGCCGACCTCCTTTCCTCTGTCACCCATTCTTGGAACAAGTCTATGGAACAACACGGTGAATCCCAGATTGTTGCTCTAGACATATCCAAAGCATTCGACCAGGTCTGACACGCAGCGCTGCTTAATAAACTTCCGGCCTATGGCCTACCACCAAAACTTTGTACCTGGACAGCAAATTTCCTCTCCAACAGGAGCATATCTGTTGTTGTGGATGGCCATTCCTCTAAACTGTATCCAATTAATGCAGGAGTTCCTCAAGGTTCAGCTTTAGCCCCTACTTTGTTTCTTCTCCACATCAATGACCTCCTCTCTAGCACATCCAACCCAGTTCACAGTTACGCGGACGACAGCACCCTCCACTCAAACATACAATATTCTAAGCCTGTCTCTTTAGCCCAATTAGATGAGGATCGCAGACTCATCGAGGGTTCTGTCTCCGTAGACCTCCAAAAAATATTAGACTGGGGAAGTAGAAATCTTGTACAATTCAACCCCACCAAAACTAAGTCTTGCTTTCTTTCTCACAAGAGATACAGCAGCCCTAGACCCATCACAATGAACAACCAAGTTATTCAAAGTAATGAGTCCTTTTCTCTTGTTGGCATTTCTGTGGATCGAAATCTTAATTGGCACCAACATGTTACATCAATTGCAGAAGCGGCTGCTAAGAAATTGGGTTTCCTCTTCCGGGCTCGCAAATACTTTTCACCAACTAATCTCTATACCTTATACACTTCACAAATAAGGCCAAACCTTGAATACTGCTCCCACATCTGGGGTGCAGCAGCCGCTTCTACACTCGCTATCCTGGACTCCATTCAAAAGAGAGCTATACGTCTCATCGGTGACCCTACCCTCACCCAAAGGCTTCCATCCCTTGCCCACCGACGTGCCGTTGGTGACCTCTCTCTCTTTTATAGATATCTGCACGGGCACTGCTCAGAGGAGCTTTCCTTCATAATTCCCCCACCTGCTGCCCTCAGCAGATCTACCAGGGGAACAGAGCGCATTCACCCTTTTAATGTCCAGGTCACCAGACATAGAACATCTTGTTATGCCCGCTCTTTTGTCCCGAGGACTTCCAAGTTGTGGAATTCCTTGCCGGCACATGTTTTTCCTTCTCCTCCGAACCTCCAAACCTTCAAGTCCAGAATTAACAAGCTGCCTCTTTCCTTCTTGTCAACACCCACGGTACGATAGTATTTAGGCTGTAAGCCCTCGTGGTGTGTTGTTGACTTAAAAAAAAAAAAAAAAAAAAAAAAAGAACAAGCCAAGAGAAAGATTCTTGTAAAGCATTTGAAAACAGCTAGGGAACGAAAACAAAACGCATACATAAGGAATAATAAACTGTACGTCAACGGCGAGGTATATAGCCCTGAAGATTTGGATTACGATATTGTGGAAGACTCAAAATTTGTGGGTTCTGTACAGCTAATAGAACGCCCGAATAGCTGTCCTGCCACACCTACAACGGCCCTGATAGAAGCAGATGTGTTCAATAAGCCAGAAAAAAGTCTGCCTGTAATTGGTGCTGGTGTGGATCCCACCGAGGCCAGGAGGAAACCAGCGCTAGGGAGCAACTCAAGCAGTTCCAGAAAGCCACCAGGAAAGGTGGATACCCCCATTGGAAGAAATCCGAATGTCCAGAAGAAGCGAGTTAATTGATGGTTGTTTTTTTGTATGGGTGTATATGTGTTTGTTTACATTTTTATCTGCATAGATAAGTGAGTAAGGCAATTTGATTTATTGTTTATTGTGTGAACGCGTGTTCTCACTGATATTATGTAAACTTTTAATTTATTTGCTTGGAACACTATTGTTTTGGAGTTGTTGTCGCATAATGTGTCGCTAAATTGTGTGACACTGTGTTGATTTTCTATAGATTAAGATTTTTAAACATTTTATATGCGAGTTTGCTTTGTTCTGTTTCATTTATATTAATCTCCGTATTGCTCCAGTCGATTTTTTGTACTATAATCATACATATTTTATATATGTGTGGGTACATGTATGTGTGTATATGTTTGTATATGTATATGTGTGTATTTTTTAGTCTCATATATTTGCACCTTTGCGACGGGGAAATGTAGATGTAATCTATTTGTCGACTCGTTACTTTGGGTCGGATCTTGAACTTTGCATGCATTTAAATTGATTGGGGTTAGTTTTGTTCTGTTGTTTTGTTTCTTTCTCGAAAAATAGTAGGTTACTGTGGGATTTCTCAGTGTTTGTTTGTTGTGGTGTGTAGAGTTTCAACATTACTTGACATATTGTATTTGTTGCGATTTGTTGCCAGTTTTTACTGTAAAATGGATGCCTATATTCGGGACTATCAGGTTGAGAAAGTTGATACTATTGTGACGGATAGCATAGTTGACACGAGAGCGCAGCTGAGTCATAGTCATAATGAAGGTTTTAAGATTTTTCACAATAATATTAGAGGGTTACAGAAAAATTTCGATGAGTTGCAAATATTGCTCCGTGGTTTGGACTGTGCGTTTGATTGAATTTTCCTCACTGAAACTAGAAGGCTATATAACCTTGATATTTTCGGGATAAATGGCTATGATCTGCTGTATAACGAAGGGAACATAAATATATGTGATGGGCTAATTATCTATATAAGACAGGGACTACACTATAGATACAGGGTGGTAAATTTAGGCAGTGTTAAAGCAGTAGAACTTATGGTAAATCATAAACATAAAGTAATAGATATATTGGCCCTGTATAGACAACCGTCAACGTGTCCTTCTGCATTTAATATGGAGCTTTACGAGTATTTATGTGGGAAATCATGGAGAGGTGAGGTCAATATCATAGTGGGTGATATTAATGTAAATATTCTTAGCAATGACGATTGTTGCCAAGAATACATCAACGTGCTGCAGGAATTTGGATTTTCTTCCTTGATAAATAAACCAACTCGTGTACAGGGAGTGCGCCAGACGTGTTTGGACCATATATTCATAAAAACAAAGGAACCCTTGAAATGTTTTCGACCCATAGTATTTCGGACAACATTGACCGATCATTATTCTGTTCTTCTTGGATGGGACTTTCAGACTGCTAGGGAACATGATAGCCAGGTAAGGTCGTTTAAGTCGTTTATTGACTATAAGAAGTTAAAAGATGAACTGAAGCGTGAGAGTTGGCTTGACGTTTACTGTAGTCAGGATCCAAATTGTGCTACAGAGTCTTTTGTTAACAAATTGAGGCAGAGAATTGAGGGTTGCACCCGAAAAATAGAAATTAAGAAAGTGAACATAAAAAGAAATCCTTGGATAACTGAAGGTTTAATACAGTCCGTAGAGACAAAAAACAAAATGTATAAAGCCCTTCAGAAAAGACATTTCGACTTCGCGCTGCAAACAGAGTTTAGAACGTATAGAAATGTTCTCGGTGATCTGATAAAGAAAGCCAAATGTGATTTCTATAAGCACGAAATCAACAAAAACAAAAATTGTTCTAAACAGATGTGGAAGTGTGTAAATAGTATCGCATCGAAGAACAAAGTCACCGAGATAAGGGAAATTAAGGTGAATGGAAGAATCATCAAAGAAAGAGATATTATCTCTGAAACATTTAACAGTTATTTTGCCGAAGTGGGTGTAAAGCTGGCCCAACGAATTAATAGATCAGGAAAAAAAGCAACACACAAATCTATCAAAAACAGTATATATTTGAATAAACCAGAGAAGGAGGAGCTTGAAGAAATAATAGGTGGACTAAAAACTAACAAATCTCCCGGAAATGACCGTATTGGTGCATATACCATCAAAGCTTGTTCTAAATATCTGATGGAGCCAAGGACATATATAGCTGGTGTGGTTTTAAACCAGTTTTCAAATCTGGAGATAGGTTGGATATTTCCAACTACAGACCAATTTCGCTGATCTCAAATATATCTAAGATCATTGAAAAAATTATAAAGAAAAGGTTGTATAGTTTTGTCCAAGTACAAATTAATATCAGAATGTCAGTTTGGTTTTCAAGAGGGTCGCTCTACGCAAGATGCAATTGCAGATTTAGCAGGTAAAATTTACAAAGCCATGGATGAAGCAGAACCATCGATATGCATCTACATTGATTTAGCCAAGGCGTTCGATACGGTCAGTCATCCAGATCTGTTAGAGACCTTGGAAAGCGTTGGAATAAGAGGCACTGCTCTTAGATTGTTTGACAGTTACCTATCTGATAGAGAGCAGTGTGTGCTCATAGATGGTACGATGAGACCTGTGCGTTTCGGGGTGCCGCAGGGGACAGTTTTGGGACCGTTATTGTTTGTTATATACATAAATTCTTTATTCGAACTACCAATATCAGGTGAACTTACCAGTTTCGCTGATGATACCGTCGTGTTTTACAGGGGTAGTAGTTGGACAACTTTGAGAAACACAATACAACGTGAACTTCCCATTTTGCTGGATTATTTCAGTGAAAAGCTTTTGACAATCAACATGGATAAAACAAAATTTTCACCGTATGCTAGTTACAGATCTCACCTGCCGGACTTTACAGTCATATCGTTTAGATATAATGGCTGTGGCATGACGCTGTCCTCCAGTTCAACGATTAAATACCTTGGGGTGATCATGGACAGCCACATGAAATGGGATGTCCATGTTAACGAATTGGTCGGTAAGTTGAGGTGTTTAACTTACAAATTTAAATACTTAAAAAAATTCCTTGACTTGGATCATCTGAGGAGCTTATACTATGCATTGGTGCACACTCATATTAACTATGGGATTATTGCCTGGGGTGGTGTGGCGGACTGTTTCTATAAGAGGCTGGAAGTGATCCAGAAGTGGATACTGAAAATTGTCTACAACAGGTGCTGTGTTTACCCTAGTGATGCGCTTTTTAGGGAGTCAGGAATTATAGATCCTAGACAGACTTACATCCTAGCGCTTCTGATCCATACTAGAAAAAATGTTAGTGCTTCCATTCGCATAGACCATGTCTATGGAACAAGGCATAAAAAAAGTTGCCTCAATGTTCCCACTATGCAGAAGACTATTGGACAGCGGTCTTATACTTACCTTGCTCCAAAAATATACAATGTTCTGCCAGAATCTTTAAAAAAGTTGAACTCTCTTCCTCTTTTCAAACGTAAAATTAAGTTGTGGATTGTTCAAATGACCAGACAAGAGGCCCACCGATTGATAGATACTGGACTATATTTCAACTCTTTATCACAGATTTCCTAGTTGCGGTACATAGGTATGTCAGTTTGTGTAAGTGTGCGTCTGATATGTGTTCTCTGTTACTTATTGTATTCATTACTGCTTTTGTTTCCCGAACGTGTGTCAGGGGGTACGTGTGTTGTTCAAATGTGTTAGTGTGTGGCTATAATTGTGCTGGTCTGAGTTACACCTGAGATTTGAGAACGTGTAGGTGTGCGATACTTTAGGTTGCATATAATTATTTTATATATATAGGTTTTTTTGTGGCACGTCGTGTGCAAATTTTTGTTTATAAAAGTATAAGGAGATATAATAGCCCGCATGCAGGTTCGCCTTTGCGGGTCTTTCTCTCTCTCTCTTATGTTTAATTTGCCTTCGGATGTTAGCAACTAGTACTTTACATAATCATGTTAAGATCTGTAATTGTTAAAATTGTGATTATTACTAAAACTGTACTTTACGTGGGTAAATAAACAAACATTATTATATATTATATATATATATATATATATATATATATATATATATATATATATATATATATATATATATATATATATATATATATATGCAGTGTGCCCGAAATTGGTGACGCATGTATTGCGATCTCCGAAACTGTTAGAGATAGGAAAGCGGTTAAATGGAGAAAGTTTTAGACAATTCTGTTTGTAGGTGAGTGCCGTTTAGTTTACGATTTTATATTTTTTGGTTTTTACGATAATGGAAAAAAACTACGGTGCTTACGATTCCAAACGAATCCAACGGAGTTTACGAAATTCCTTGTTTCGACTGTTCCCGAACTTATGTAGGACAAACAAATAGACGCATCCACAATATAATTTATGAACGCACCCTCGGAGTTAGAAAATCCGACGCCTCATCGGCGCTGGCCATGCATCATATTCATGCAGGACACAAAATAGACTTCGATAATGCAAAAACAATAGCACCGGTGTTCAACTTCAAAACGAGAATTATCCGCGAAGTAATCGAGATCGAAAAATGACCCGATTGCTGAGAGATGATGGTCTGCGCCTTCCGATTACTTGGAAACCTTTTATATCTTCATTACAAACACACAAAAAGAAAATAAATTCAATCGACAATTTAGTTGCCCTCTTATATGTCTCAACAAATGCCGGTAATCATCTCAAACCTCTTAATTCTTTAAGTACCGTGCCCAAAGCTCCTGACTCAATTGACCGTGACCCGACTATTTTCACTGATAACGAAGCAGGTAGACGGAACGATACATACAATACAAGACCTGCAACGAACTGCTAGATCTCTCTGAGGCCTGAGGTTGAACACACTGAGACCTTAGAGACGATATCCAGCGAGATTTGGGCAGTAGGCAGATTAACGCTCCGTAATTGACCTACAACAACCCAACCTACATTTGTACACCGCTCTAAGGAGTAGGCAGATTGAGGCCTTAGAGTGTGCTTACATATTTCCTTTACCTCTTGAAAATGGCTCCAAAACGTTTGTTTGCCACTATAAAGTATTTCCTGCCTGTCCAAACCCCAATTGTAGTATATACTCGTATTAACACAAACGTAGGAAGGGTTCAAAAATATACACAGATAAAAAAAACATTTGAATTTTTACAGTTAATATCCCTTGTGATTGGCTAAAATAACTAAAATACCGAAAATTTATTTATCTTGCTCTGCAAATATTTAACACACTGTATTTTCCAACCAAATTCACAATTAGATTTATAAAATCTATTGACTAATTTACCAAATCGATAGTTCATAATATATGTATGAATCTATTTATAAAATATTAAGCAAATTAAACCAAATCTCTGTAAATAATAGATGCAGTAAATATCAGAGTTTATCCAATTTACATATAAAATCAAAAAAAAATATGCACAAACCAGACTCAACTGTATGTATGCAAATATAAAATGCCGCAATAGCAAAATTAATTAGATAGGTGAAACGAAACAAATTCAATTAGCATATAAAGTGGCTTGGTTTCCCCCTTCAATGGAAATGCATAATGAAAAGTTATAAATTGTATTGGTTATTTCTATTGCCGATTGTCAATAAACGGTCTAATTGGATTTCCATATTGAATTATAGGAAAATCAAACTCGATACATTTAAGTTCAAGTTTATGTAATTAACATAGTGTTGCGTCTTCTCCGGGTTCTGGATAAGTGAGACTTTTAATTTTAACAAAACAACTTTATTTACACTCTAAATATGGATACAATAAAATTTCTAGAATGTCTCTCTCACAAAACACTTAATTTACTGTCTACAATTACTAATCTGCACACAAGTCTCTACACTGGTACTACAGTAGCTACTCTCTTAACACTTTACACTGCTTCTTCAAGTCACTACCACATTCTCTTACTGAACTGAACTAACTCGGGCTGGCTTGCTTTCGCTTTTATATACTCGCCGTACCTTCCCCTCCTTTCTAGAGCGTTCCATTCCAGAACGTTCCAGGACCTTCTTTTACTAGAAGGTTCTGTGGATACAGATCGGTCCCGTGTGTATACAGGGGGATGTGTATACAGGTTGATCCAAATGTGGTCACCACTCCTATGTTACACAAGAGGTGTTTCTCGAACTATAAGATCTCTCTGCGTATACAGGGTGTAAGGGTTCTCTGCGTATACAGGGTGTATATACAGGGTGTTCGGAATGTGCAGACCTCAGTTATCCGTTCCGACGGGGTACAAGTTGGTAACTTCGTTATTTCTGGTCCTAGAGGGTTGAGACTTCGCCTGAGGGGGGTCACCCCAGGCACCCCCAGGGGGGTGGGGAGGTGGTGTTGCCAGATTGTGCAAAAATTTCCAGATGTTGGGGGAAATTCTGGAGATGTGGCAACACCGCACCTACGTCTATTGAAGTGCTTTGTAACAATAGTTTATAGGTAACTTAATACAGGTGTCATTTAACCCAGAAAAAAGAATGTTTTTTTTCTGGGCTTCCCTTAAATCAGCTGTATGCAACATAACAATAAACAGTCGCAAAAGGTTGTGGTAAAACCTTGGAGAAACTGTTAGTTTAGATCAAGGTTAATAGATCAGATAAACCTTGATAAGGTTAACCTCTGTAACCACTGTAGCAAATTTACAACGTACAGAAAAAATGACCCTAGAAGTATTTATGTAAACACATTCGATCCCGTTTAGACCATTCAGCATTTAAACAACATTCTGTTTCCAAATACAAGTGAGTGCTAATGTATGAATGGATCAGGTAAACTGTGACTTCAGGATGTCTGGCACAACCTACAAATCATGTTAAAGCGTCAAAGTGCCGTTTTAAAAGTGCAAAATCACCCCCGAACGATTAAGTTCAAGCCATGACAATTTTGTAAAACGTATATATAAATTCATTGATTGTTGTTGCCCATACTTGGTGAAACTTGTCCATACTACATACAGACTTGGAGACTACTTCTTTGGCTTCATTAACAGTGAAGTAGTCTCCAAGTCTGTATGTAGTATATATAAATGTATTCAAGTGATGGACATAACTTTGAACATCTTTTATAAGTAATTTTTATGCTTTTGCTTATTTCTCAATAGGTATGCTACCCCAATTGTTACATCGAGTTTGACATGTATATTATCGTAAGTAGCAATTTAAGTAAAATGTTATTGTTTGTCATTAACATTCCAGTCGGGGCGCCGGGTCTGTTAGACCCATTTATTGGGAAATTGTTCGGTAAATCGAGTCATTGCCGATTGACGATAGTTCCAACCATGATATAAGAACTTAGAAGAGATATGATTTTGCGCATATGCCCCGCCCCCTCCTATGACGTCACGTGGTGAGTAACGTTATAAAAGTCCAACTACACACTTAAAAGAAAGTCATTCGCAATCAAAAAGTTTCTATACGTAAGTTTAATGCGGTTGAAGTTACGTTTATATTGTCTTTTTCAGATAATATAGATCGCAGCACAAAATTTAATCTTTTTCATTTTTATACGTAATTTGTTAAGAGGTTGTGATGAAACGTCAAACCCCACTGCACGACAGCATATTATTGTTGCGTTGGACTCACCACTTGACACCATGCGCGTGACAGGTCTAAAAATAGGTAGTATGAATATCATATCTCTCGTTATTTATATCATGGTTCCAACTACCTTCTCGACTCGGGCGTTAGTATATTTGCAGCAATTTGTGAAACTGTAGTCCATGTGATTTGGTTTTTGTTACGCGAAAAGTCTATGCGACCCGGCGCCCCGGTTTATGTTACAATTTTTTTTCAGGGTTGATTTTAATTTTTAGGTAAGTTTTAGTTTTTTACTACAATGTTTTATTCTTTTAATAAACGTAAGGTCTGAAAATATATTTTAAACCGAACTCATTACAGTATAAGATATATTTTTCAAATTATTTCATAAAAAATCTATTATTTTACTTTTGTTATATGTAGATTATGAATTACCAGGAAGAACAAGAAAGACTTCATCGTTTGTGGTCGGAAGTGCAAACACACGAAGAAAGTGATGATGAAGAAGCAGAACTGACCTCTGCAGAAGATGTCCAGGAAGCTACAAGTTCTGATAGTGAATAGGAGCAAGACTGTGATGATGAAGATATTGTAGTTCCTCCAAATAAAAAGCCAAGGGTGCCAGCTTTTGTCGGTAAAGATGGAACCAGTCGACGGAAAAAACAATGCCCGAATAAGGCTGTTCGGACAAGGAAAGAAAATATTATTCTTCGCTTACCTGGCGGCAAAAATTCTAAAACAGCTCTGAAGTGTTGGTCTCTCTACTTTACAAAGTTACAAGTTATTGTTGAAAATACAAATTTGCATATATCTAAGGTGACTCAAAATTATGCCAGGGAAAGAAAAGGTAAACCTACAGATATATGCGAAATAAAAGCCCTTCTTGGTTTGTTATATCTAGCAGGAACCCTGAGAAGTGCTCGACTTAATACTAAAGACTTATGGGACAGAATCGGACTAGGAAATGAGCGATTTTGGTTGGTGATGACTCAAGACAGATTTCTTTTTTTGCTTCGATGTTTGCGATTCGACAGTTTGGAAACTAGAGAAGTAAGACGACAGTTTGACAAGTTAGCGCCAATCCGAAGTTTGTTTGACAGTTTCGTTGAAAATTATAAGGAAGCATATACACTAGAAGAGAATACCACAATTGATGAAAAGCTAGAAGCGTTCAGAGGAAGATGCTCAATTAAACAATATATTTCTAACAAGCCCAATAAGTATGGACCCAAAATTTTTACATTGGTTGACCCTGCGACATCATATGCTGCACATCTAGAGGTTTATGTTGACAAGCAGCCGCCAGGTCCATATGAACTACCTAATGACCCGTTTAGTGTAGTTTTACGACTGATAGCGCCAATATCGGGAACGAACAGAAATTTAACATGCGATAATGGGTTTACAAGTGTAAATCTGGTAAACACATTGTTTGAAGACCACAAAATTACATACGTTGGCACTATAAAGAAAAATAAAAGGGAGTTGCTAATTGAATTTACCAACACGAGAGCTCGACCTGACTATTTCTCAATATTTGGATTCCAAGAAAATAATACCATCGTTTCTTATGTGCCCAAAATGTATCGAAATGTTATTCTTATATCTAGTTTACAGCATGACGATGAAATCGATAAGTCAACCCGTGACAAATGCAAACCCGAAATAATCACTTATTACAGTCATACAAAAGGCGGAGTTGATAATTTGGATAAATTATGTGCTACTTACAATGTAGCTAGAAACACAAAGAGGTGGCCCATGGTAATATTTTATTCCATGGTCAATATGGTGGGTGTTAAGTCCCAAATCATCTACGCTTCCAACAACAAAATATATGATGTTGTTAGAAGGTCGGTCCTTAGAGATCTTGCGTTGTCTCTTCCCCAAGACCAACTAGTGCGACGTTCTTCTGAAATGAATGTACCACCATCGGTGAGGCAGAGAAGACAGGAAGCTCCAGGTATATTATTAACTAAAGAAAAGCTTGAAATTCAACCAGGAGCAAGAAAACGGCGTTTTCTGGCAAAAAGACTCAAAAACAAAATATTATTGTCAAAAATGTCATAAATTTATTTGTCTTAGTCAACTTCAAGCTTGGTGTCCAACATGCTCAAATATTGCCAAAAATAAATAAATAATGATGTTTCTTATTCTCTCAACACGTTTATATCAAAAAAATAAGTCTTGTTTTTGTATTTTTAGCGAATTTTTTTTTTAATTCGCTAATGAGGAGATCTGTGTTATATATATATATATATATATATATATATATATATATATATATATATATATATATATATATATAAATCCGACCGATAACTCAAATAATAATGGACCGATCTTAATTAAATTTGGTGAGTACCTTCCTTTTGCAAGTGGATTGGACAAGTTCGTTAGCCAGGAAAATCGGACCAGGTTTTCCCGGAAAATTTTGTGCTTCCTTTCTAAAAAAATTCATATCTCCGTAAATAACAAAGCAAGGGCAACCAGAGCGTGTTTGTATTATAAAGAGTGAAGTCTGCACCAAAATTTAGCTCTCTAGCATTAAAGACAAAGAAGTTATGGACAGCTAAAGAAACAAATTTTGGAGTTTTCCTCAAAACGTCAAACTCGCAATTTTAAACGTCAAAATTGGCAATGTTTAGGCAAAGAACGTGAAACAAATACCAATTGTAAAAATAAAATGTTGCAAGAAAGTGTTCTGCATACCCTTAAGTTTCAGATTCAACCGTCATTATCCTTGATTTTACTAAAATATTTACAGAATATTCATTTCAAATAGACCCTTTCTCTGATGCTTTGGCTGCCGGTTTTGTTCAGTTGATGCTTTCGCTGCAGGCTTAGTGAAGTTTATGGTTTAACGGTCTATAATTTTTTTAGCAAATTTTCGTGAAACAAATTCGTTAATGCATTTTTGCATTTTTTATGGAAATATGATGCGTTTGTAAGAAAAAAATCTGGACGCAGTAAGTGCGTTTTGGTAGCGAATTTTCGGTAAATTTGCAGTTTGGATCCCGAACGCTTCTCAAAAAACTGTTTTCAGAAACCTGCCTAGCCCCCCCCCCCTAATTCCACAAACCCCAAGAAACATTTCTTGTTCAAACCCCCCAAGGAAGTTACGGAACCAGGAGTGAGTAAGGATGCTGGGCAGGGTAGGTAGTAAAAAGGAAATATGAGCAGAAAATGCGAATAAAACGAGCTTGAAAGCTGTCTTTTTCACATCTTGAAGCCATATCCCCCTTAACCCTTGCCTACCCCGCACAGCACCCCTATCCCCCCAGGTGCCGTAACTTCCTTGGCGGGTAGGAACAAGACATTATTCTTGTGGTTTATGCAGTGAGGGTGGTTGTATGCACGCGAGGGGGAAGGAAAATCTCCACAATGAAGCAGACACCCCCCCCCCCGATCAGCCACTGTCACAAGTCGAACGGGGGCGGTCTGCTTCGTCGTAGACATTTTCCTTCCCCCCTCGTGTGCATACAACCACCCTCGTTGCATAAACCACAAGAAAATCCTTCTTGTTCATACCTCCAAGGAAGTTACGTGACCTGGGGCAAATAGGGGTGCTGTGTGGGGTAGGCAAGATTTAATGGGGAATATGGCTTCAAATAGACAGCTTTCAGGCAGTTTTCTTTACATTTTCTGCTCATATTTCCTTTTTACTACCTACTCCGCCCAGCACCCCTATCCACTCCCAGTCCCGTAACATCCTTGAGGGGTGTGAACAAGAAATTTTTCTTCTGGTCTGTGCATCCAGGTGAGGTCCTAGTAATGTTTCTGAAAACAATTCTTTGAAAAGCGTTCAGGAGCTAATCTGCAAATTTACCGAATTTTCATTAAATCCTTCAAATTTCAATAACTCAATTTGCTTTTAACGTAAGCTTTGTTGGTTAGGAAACCAACATTTAAGTTAATTTTCGAATTTTTTTTGTATATTTTCAAACCATAAGTAATTTTTATAAAATATAGTACATTGTTTCTACTACATAGGCTATACCGGTAACCAGATTGATGCCTGCTCGCATTTGATATTAAAAACATTTTTATGGAAATTCACTTCCATAGCACACTTGCTGCATCCAGACTTTTGAAAAATGTTTATATATTTTCAAGCAATAAATTTATTTTGATGAAATGTGGTACATTGTTTCTACTATATAGGCAACCAAGTTTGATGCCTGCTTTCATCAAAGAAAGACATATGCTATTAAAAATATTTTAAAGAAAATTCGCTACCATAACGCACTTTCTGCGTCCAGAAATTTTTTTACTACTTACATTGTATAAATTACGATGTTTTTTTGCGTTGTTTTGTTCATATCATAATTTATGTACTTTTTATTTATAGTTTAAGTTTTTTCTGTATTAGTATTATTAATAAAGAATATTTCTTGCATATTATGTCGTATAAGCAAAAAATTATCAATCTAAAAAAAATGGCCACGGGTCTCTAAGACCCGGCGCCCTGTATAGTGTTACAAATTTAGACGCCCAGACTGGAAGGTTTAACTTATTTGACGTTTGCAAATATCGCTGTCTTTAATTTCAATAGTCGACTTCGCGAAACATTTATTTTTCGTAGATTTCAGATAAAACGTAATATTTATTTTGAAGGCTCGTAAAATTATCACTCTGTATAATAACTGTAACGAGTATGGCATTTTTCAAAGGGTACAGATTGGGTTTTTAAACTGTGAATAAATATATAGGGTGTTCCATTTAAGTTTTACAAAGTTGCCCTATCCTTGAAAATACGTTTTGTCATTTCCTGTTAAACCGGAAATGATATAAAAGACAGATACACAGAAACAAACTTATAAGAATAAGAAGAAAATTTATATAAGTATATGCACGGTCAAAATATAATGGGCCACCCGCTATTAGCTTCAGAGGTGTCACCGAACTGTAACATAAAGCGCGAGATATATTATTATATATGATATACTTTTTACTTTTGTATATAACATTTTACGAGTTCTCCAAATGCGCAGGAGAAGGCTTTGTTTTAAGATATGCAATATGGCGCTCATATCACGTTGTGATATATAGTATCCCGCACAAAAAGCTTAATAACAATACTGCTTTAGGCAAAAAGCGAAAAGTGGAGGTAAGAATTGCATTTTTACATGACAGAAAATCGTGTCGTTTGGTACACTGAATTGAAAATTTTGTGCCATATATTTCTGTGAAAGTATTATGAGATTCTCCTAAAGCTCAGGGCTTTAAAGTTATAAAGAGGGTATTCGATGTTTCATAATATATTGAAAAGAAATTGCAGCTTCCGATATGCCGTTACATTATTTATGTTCTATATGTAAAAAGTCTTTGAGGCTTTGCATCTTTCAGATAATGTATCGGTTGGTTTGGGCGTATAAACAATTTAAAACCCTAAAGAAGAGTAAGTGAAGATTGGAACCTGTGATGAGCACTGATAAGTACACTTTTACAGGTACGGTCCCTTTGTAAATAATTATTTTTTTATGAAAAACTTTTGTAACTTTAATGAAATTGGATTGGCCTTGGATTTGGATTATAGTGGCCCTAGTTCGCGCTAATTTCAAGAAATTTTCCAAAAATCTTTCCATCTATACCTCTCTATTAGTGAATTTTCTTAATGAAAACTCACTAAAAATAAGACACTGCTGAAAGGTGATTTATTGAAGAAAGTTTGTTTGCCACTATAAAGTACTTACTGTGTACAAACTTTAATTATATAGTATATACTCGTAATAACACAAACTTAGAAAGAGTTCAAAAATAAACACATACAATAAAAAATGTTTAGATTCAGATGAGAGTTTTGGCAAATGGGAACCCCTCTGATTGTTTGTTGTGACATATTTTTGTAGCCTGTTTGTTTTAAGTTTGATTTGGAACATTTATATGTAATAGCAGAGTAACACTGATATATCTGTCTGACCTTGTCTAACATTAAAGGCACCCATTCAGAGGTAATTTCAGGTTATATCTTAAATTATTAAGTTTTTATTTGGTTATAACTCAAAATTTACTGAACCAGTTAAGTTTAAATTTGATATAGAGGACCACCTATACGATATATACGTGTAAAGTTTTAGTTTCATACTTCTAGTAGTCTAAAAAGTATTGCGTTTCCAAACAGGTTTTCGCATTTTTTTCTAAAAGTATTTGAGTGTCAAAACTGTCCAACGAACTCATCCAAGATATTAACAAAGTGAAGGGAATTGCCAAATTTGGTTTCGATTGGTGAATTCTTTTTTCAGTTATCGGTTGGAAATATACATACATACATACATATATATATATATATATATATATATATATATATATATATATATATATATATATATATATATATATATATATATATATATCACATTTGTCTATGAGAATGCAGTTTATGGACTTTGTTTTTTCTATGGTCAGTTGTAGTGTGTTGGTAACAGCGAACACTCTGGAATGATATTTCTAGAAGGAACCAGAAGTGACAGGTGTAGAAAAGTGTAGAAGGTTTAGAATCTCTAAAGAGAGTATAAATAGAGGAGCGGTACATCGAGTGAATTAGTTCAGTATTGAATTAGTGTGGTGTAAAATAAGTGATCATAGAGTATTAAACGAGTCAGCAGTAAGTGTTGGTGTATAAGAAGCAATCATAGAAGGCGAATAGTGTAATATAGTTCTATGGATATTTAGTAAGAGAGAGAAATATTTTAGTTGATACTGGTGTTGAAAAATCGTTGGGTATAATAAAATAGTAGTTTGAAAAGCTGTGTTTTGTTAGTCAACAAATCCAGAACCCCGTAGAACGTAACAACTGCTGTCAGAAGTGGGATTTGCAAGCTGCTAGCGGAAATATTTTCCAGAATATTCGTTAAACAACGTGGAAGTTTCGAGAATCTCTGGAAGATCAGTGTCAGCAGTAATTCATAACTGGGTGTTTGAAACATAATAAACTGTGTACCAGCTTTAAGTACGTCGATGCCTAAGACACGTAGTGCAACAGCCAATATGGACACCCAGCTATTAGAATTCATTAAAGAAATGAAAGAAGAAGCCAGAAAAAGAGATGAAAAGGTTAAATAAGAGCTGAGAAAAAGAGATGAAGAAATGAAAAAGAATCCAGAAAAGAGATGAAGAATTGAAAAAGAGTCCAGAAACAGATGAAGAGATGAGAAAAAGAGACGAAGAGCTCAGAAGAAGAGATTAAGAAGCCAAAGAAGAAATGAGAAAAAGAGATGAAAAGGTCAGAAAAAGAGACGAAGAAGCCAAAGAAGAAATGAGAAAAAGAGACAAAGAGACAAGAGAGGAACTGAGAAAAAGAGACGAAGAAGTCAAAGAGGAAATGAGAAAAAGAGATGAAGAGGCCAGAAAAAGAGATGAAGAAGCCAGAAGAAGAGATAAAGAAACAAAGAAAATTCTACAAGAACAGGCCAGCAAAATTGAGAATATTACTTTGTGTGTTCATGAAGGCATGAAACAGGTAAAAGACGACATCTTCCAGCAAGTAGAAAACAGAGTAAGGGATATCAGCGATGATGTACATGACCAGCTGACGGAAGTACAACAGAAAGTACATTCACTAGAAAATAAGTGTGAAACCTTAGCCAAAGGAAACATCAGGCTCGAAGAAGCTCAGTTTTGATAGCATTAAACATCAATTAGAGATGAGGTTTGGCGACCACCATTTACAACAGCTGTATCGATTGCAGTTGAAAAATCGTTGTCAGAGACCGGGCGAAAGTCTCCAACATCTCCACGCCGACGTTGTTAAACTGACACGATTAGCCTACCCCATGGCGCGGATGGAGTTTTTAATTCAGCTGTCGCTGCAAACCTTCATTGACGGCATCAGAGATACCGACACGCAACAGGCGCTGAAGATGGCGAGACACAAAAACTTGAACGATGCTTTGGCACATCCCTTGGAGTTTGAAGCGGTAAAGCAAGCGTCAGAAAGCCATGTGAAAGTTTGCAGCCTACAAGTCCAAGAAGAAGATAGAACAGATCCATTCAAGATCATGCAGCTGCTAGAAAAAATATCAGAACAAATAAGGCCGACGTCTCATGTATACCCAATAAGAGATCACCGTGCAAATGCCTTGCGCTGTTGGAATTGCGGCAAGGTGTGACATATAAGGGGCGAATGCTGGACTCTAAGATCACGCGCAAGGAGAAAGTGAAGCTAAGGCCGGTAACCATTTTTCAGGTTAGCGATTCTGGCAGCGCTCTCGTCGTAGACGGATACGTAAGCGGTAATAAGACCCAGATGGTCGTCGACACAGGCGCACCTAGGACGATTATTCGCCGTGACATGGTTTTAAGATGGCGAGTAAAAGAGCCAGACAGAGTGTACAGAATAAATGCAGCCAATGGTGATCGGATCCAGGTATTTGGCGAAACTGACGTCGAGCAAATTGGGACATGGAAGGCAAAGCAGAGAGCCATAATCGCCGCCATATCAGACCCGATTATAATTATCTTGGACATACTTCAGGGTCAGTGCGCTAAACTTGATATTGGCACTAACATCCTGACTATCGGCGGTGAAGAAATAATAATGTCGCCTGGCAGTAACGTGGTAGTGCGGAAAATCACTATAGAGGAAAATAGCAACGCCTGCCGTGAAAGTGCCATTCCAGTAAAGAAAGCTGTGAGAGGAAGAGACGACCCAGTTACTCAGCCACAAGCAAGTGGAGAAGACATTATAAGAGAAGGACAAGACGAAGGGTGTAAAAACCATGTAAATGTGAAGCCAACCCAGAGAAAGGTCAGTGAACACATTTATTGGAAGACAGCTAATATCGTCAGGGTTTATACGGGCCGCCGAGATATTTTTGCAAGGAGAAACACCAGAACGAGAGCAACTACACGGAAGAGCCAGTACCACGTAAGAACTTCCCTTGAAGAAAGCTCCGACATATTGACAAGAAGGAAAACCATCAACTTTGCTGTCGGAATGCATATACGAATAGAAAGCGACCGCATGAAGACCCATTATGACGCGCCAGCTAATTCAGCTGGTTTTAAAGAAGGAGATCGTGTGGTTCTACAATCCAGTACGGCGCCAGGGACGGTCACCGAAACTACAAAAATTATGGGAAGGTCCTTATAAGGTGGTCAAAAGGATCAACGACGTTGTCTATCGAATTCAGAGGGGCCCGAAGAGCAAGATGAAGGTGGTCCATACGCACAGACTTACTCCATACCAAGAAATATCATAATTCGACCGGGCCGATCGAGGCATGTACATCACTGGAAAGCTCTTTTCAGGGGCTATCACATGAGCAAAAAATCTAATATGGCTGCCCCAATAAAAACAAACGTTGATACCTGTAGCTCAAAAACAAATGACAATACAAATTTGAGAATAGCAAAAAAAGATTACTCTGTAAAAAGTGTCCTGATAATGTGTAAATAACTGGAAAACAAAAGAGGAAGGGCAAAAAACAAATCGTATTTGGAACGAGCATAAAATTCTACAAAACATTGCTATTTTAACCGTCTCCCTATCTCTAATAATAACGGAGTTAGCAATACATTGCCATCCAGTTTGGGACACACTGTATGTGTTACGTGAGAAAATCCAGTATATTTGTAGGACTCCCTCGTCATTAGTAACACTAGTGAAAAGAAAATTACGTAAGGTTCAGCATTCAAGAGGCTTGTGCTGTGTAGCCGGTTGCCTAAGCAAATCTGAGCTTCTGTTGTAATTTCTAGTGTCATTTATCACCGGTGAACAGTGGTGCATTATCTCTGGCAGACACGTCAGCAAACACTGACAGGATAATGTAGTCATACTGTAATTTACATATGTAGATGTGACAGCCGCAAGCCTGTTTGTTTTCAATTAAGATCGACAGTTGCATTTCTCGCTCTCTTGCCCTCTCTCGCTCACACTCCTACACACAAATCACCCCCGTAATTGTCCATTAATATCCAACGAATGTACTTTTGCCTTATTTAACAAATGGGATGGATTTGTTTGTCTGGAAAATACAAACTCTGGCGATTTTTTAACAAGTTACCAGTCCGCTCCAACGAATCCGATTTGTGTTAGCATTATCATATTTGCTGTGCTGAGGTTTTATCTGTTTTTGTACACGTTTTTTTGTTGGTTTTGATGTTTGTTTGTCGCTAAAAATTAATGTTTAGCACATTTTAGGCTGAATATGTAGACACGCATTCAAACGCAAAGCTTTTGTAATATGCTGTATTTCATTTAAATGTACTGGTGAATCTTTTTTTTTGTCATTAATTGTACATAAAAATAATGCTATTTATACGCAACCAAGTTTGATGCCTGCTTTCATCAAAGAAATACATTTGCCATTAAAAATATTCAAAAAAAAATTCGCTACCATAACGCACTTGCTGCGTCCCGAACTTTTTATAGTTTATCTACGTGCGGAAGACAATATTTGTTGGGTTCGTTTTGTTAAATTTAATACCACGGGCGACAATGTTCTTTGCAATTATTAAAACCTATTTACAAAATGGGAACGGTACTGATAGATAAGCTACTATATCCATCATTTTTATTATCGATGATTTCGCAGGTTAGTTGGTTAATATTTTTAAATAAAAAGCACTTTAAAGTGTCTTTCTTTATCTATCGTATTGTATGATTTAAACATCTGCAGTCTCCTGCTTAAAATTAGACATACCTACGTTTGTTAACCGTTCAAGCCTATAGAGCTTAATTTACAAGCTGCTTGCTTGCGGCCGACCGGATATCAGTGTAGTTGTTCAGAGAACACGAAAGGTCTTCAGAAGGGCCGTAATAGACTTAGAAACATAATTGGTAAAAACACTAAAATAATTATTAAAAGTAGTTCAATTTAATTCTTTAAGCAAGGAATGTAAATATTGCAAATAATTAGAGGTCAGCATTGTATCGATTGACATTGAAAATATCACATTCAGTATGTAAACAGTAAACAAAGCAAATTAGCAAGATACGCAGGAATGTTGCAGTCAGCAAATCAGAAGGTCGTAATACTAATTAAGAATCAAAATGTATTATTGTTTTGTAAATATAAATGAGATTAATTTCAGTGACAGAGAATCAGTTAATTAAATACGGTTTTACAATGTAGACGGTAAATATTAGATTGCTTCAGATATAACGACGCGATACTTATAATTTAATTATGTAAACATAGATACTGTTGAATTAATAGTCATCATGTCACAATCTACGTAAGTTCAATGTTACTGTTAAGTTTTGTGAGTTAATATAGTTTACATTATTCTATATATGTGCCTAGTTCGGGAATTTTATCCTATAAATTACCCTCCGCTCCCTTAACAGTAGTCTTGGACAAAAACTACATTTGTACACTCGCAAATTGTAAAATCGCCGCGAAACTTATTATTCCTATTGGTTTATTAAAAATAATAACTTGTTTTTTATTAGATTTTATAAATGTACTTATTTTACAAATTTTTGTGTGCATACAGTTAGACACGATCTAAATGTCTTCTCTACTTTTAAGGTTGTGTAGCCCCAATGTTAATTAAGGGCGCCTCTTTATTATACTTGCTTAGCTTGTGCTTATATATGTAATATAAAAATAAAAAGACGTGAAACATCAAGTGAATTTATTTAATTTAGTGCTGTATTCGATATTATCTGAAAAATACATTATAGGCGACGGAGTGGAATGTAATTTGGGTAATTTGCAGTTTACTGGGGGTTTTTACAACAATTTTATCATAAACATGCTTAGAACCCTGCTTGGATGCCCAAACCACAAGGTAAATTTGTTGCAAACAGCCCACAAGAAAGTTAAGTGACCAAGAATGAATAGGGGTGCTGGGCTGGGAGAATATATGAGCCGAAAATGCTAAAAAAAGATTTAGTCCAACTTTGGAAAGATGCGTGTTTCACATTTTGCAGCAACACCTCCCTTAAACCCTGTCTACGCTGCACATCACCTATATTCGCCCAGGTCCAGTAATTTTCTTGGGGATTGCTCCCAAGAAATTTTTATTGTGCCTTATACCCTGAAGGTAGTTTTATGCATGCTCAAAGGGAAGGAGAATCCCCCGTGTTTTTGGTGAGGGACAGAAACCCTCTTCGTCCTGGAGCTCCCTCTTCCTCGTCTGCATGTATACAGTCACACTTAATGCATGAATCACAGTTTTTCCATGTTCAGCTTTCTGGTGTATTTTGTGTTGGGTATATTTCCTGTTTATCAATTGTTTCGTTTGTGTTTTATATCCAAATGTCTGTATAAATATTTATGTTAGAGATCATGTTTTTGCTTGTCCTTATTTTTCCTATTTTTTACTGTTCATAATTAAATAAAGTAATGCTTTATAACTTTGAATATAAGGCTAAATCACTATAATATATTATTCTTATGAAAATCTACTACCATAATGAACTTGCTGCGTCCCGAACATTATTTCCTTATAATTAAATAATCTAATGATTTTTAGATAAAGAATACCATAAATAGACTTGTCCTGAAACATGAACACAAATCATGTACCATTTATTACCTGAATCCCAAGGCGCTCGAATATTTTATTTGTTTCAGATTCGCACTTTAAACCTGCTATAGATAATTATAGCTCGTGTGATACAGTTGTGTGTGTGGGTGATGACTACTGTATGGCCTCGGAAGCCAGGTCCATTAGCCACAAACTGTTTCACTAGACAGACGAGATGTAAGCAGAGCGCCAATTTAGTGAATAGAGCAGCTAGAAAGCTAGAAGCTAGGAGTTTATGCCTTACAAAATAAGTCTTACCTAAATTAAATAATATTTTTATTACATTATATGTGTTTTACACATTCATTTATTGATCTTTTTTTATTATACATATATAGATTTCTTTCTTTTTGTGTCTTTCTGTTTTTTATTTGGAATGCAGTTTTTTTCCTTTCTTTGTTTTAGGAGGAGAAACGAGGATATAAGAGTGCAGTTCAAGGACCCGCCAGAACCTTTGACACTCTCCAAAACAAACAACACTGGGCCACGGTAAGGAGGTAAAAACAAAGGGAAAACACTAGAAACTTAAAATTAAAATAAAAAAATCTCGGGACGCAGCAAGTGCGTTATAGTAGTGAATTTTCATAAAACTATTTTTTAATAGCAATAATGTGTGTTTTTTTAAGAAAGCAGGCATCAAATTTGGTTACCAGTATAATCTATATAGTAAAAACAATGTGCCATGTTTCATCAAAATAACTTTATTGTTTGGAAATGTAGAAAAATTTTCAAAAGTAAACTTAAAGTGTTCCCGAAAAAACTCGTTTTTTGGTCAACCTTATTGGTTAATAGCAAATTGAGCTATTCAAATATTAAGCTTTTGATCAAAATAAGCTACCATAACGCACTTACTGCGTCCAGAATTTTTGTTCTTACAAACATGTATTATATTTCGATGGAAAATGCAAAAATGCAATAACATAAGGCGTGTTTGATTAAAAAAAAAAAGAAAATTTGTATCACCAACGACTTATGGGCCAGCCTGTGATTGTAAAAATAATTTTTTAAGATGTAGCTTAAGACACCCTATAATTAATAAATACATTTTTTTTTCATATCTGGTATAATAACAGATATATTGAGCTTTATTGATTTTTTTTACGAAAATTCTACAAAAATTATATACTATTAACGATAAACTCTATAGCTAAGACTACTGCCAAGCGTCAGAGAAAGGGTCTATTTGAAATAAATTTTCTGGAAACATTTTATTAAAATGAAGGACAATGACGGTTGAAACTTAGACTTCAGGGTTTGTAAAACATTCTTCTTGAAACATTTTATTTCCATAGCCCGTATTAGATTCAAGTTCTTTTCCTAAATGTTGCCAATTGTGACGTTTAAATCGCAACTTTGACGTTTTGTGAAAAACCCCAATTTATTTTTGTTTAAATGCCTATAACTTTTTTGTCTTTTGACCTACAGAGCTAAATTTTGGTAGGCAACTTGCTTATAATGATATAAACCGGCGTATAAAATTTGGTTGCCCTTACTTTGTTAATTTTGGAGATATAAATTTTTTTCGAAAGAAAACACAAAATTTTCCGAGAAAACCTCGTCGGATTTTCCTGGATAACGAACATATCCAAGCCACTTGCAAAAGGAAGGTACTCACCAATTTTGACGTTTAAAATCGCGATTTTGACGTTTTGAGGAGAACCCAAATTTATTTTTCTTTGAATGCCTGTAACTTTTTTGTCATTTAACCTACGGAGCTAAATTTTGGTAGGTGACTTGCCTCTAGTGATATAAACCTGCGTATATATATATATATATATATATATATATATATATATATATATATATATATATATATATATATATATATATATATATATATATATATATATATATATATATATATATATAAAGTCCGAAACTGACCTCGGATTTGGGTTCCGGGGGTCCTAAATAGCGCTCATTTGAAGAAATTTTTTCCAAATTCGAAAGTCGAGATCTCCTCATTAGTGAATTTTTTTTAAGAAAAGTCACTAAAAAGTTCTGAGGTAACACATAAAAAACATACAGGCGAATTGAGAACCTCCTCTTTGTTTGAAATCGGTTTAAAAAAAAGCAAATAAAACGTATTTGGGCTTGACCGGGATTTGAACCTGGGAGCACCCGCACTCTAAGCGGAAATCATACCTCTAGACCAACGAGTCAGTTGTTGGAAGTTTGTTTTAATGTCGTATTCCAGCGGGCGTTCTAATCATTTTAGTCATAATTCATGTTTAATCATTTATTTATATAAAAATTATAAATTAATACCTAGTTATTAAATTAAATACTGAAATCTCGGATAAGTTTTGTTTCCGCGGAAACACTGTTTCTTTCTCAACAGAATGAATGGTTGGTTGTGATCCACAATCATCATCAATGTAGTCGAAGCCAATTAAATACGCATTATTAGGGATAACTCAAAAACTACTAGTCAGATCCTGATCACATTTATATGGGACCACACGAGAAGCACCAGCTTTCAAATAAAAAAAGAATCATCAAAATCGGTTCACCTAGAAAAAAGTTCTGAGGTAACACACATAAAAAAAACATACAGGCGAATTGAGAACCTCCTCCTTTTTTTGAAGTCGGTTAAAAATGAAGGACAATGACGGTTGAAACTAAGACTTGAGGGTTTGTAAAGCATTCTTCTTAAGACATTTTATTTCCATAGCCCGTATTAGATTCAAGTTCTTTTCCTAAATGTTGCCAATTTTGACGTTTAAATCGCAACTTTGACGTTTTGTGAAAAACCCCAATTTATTTTTGTTTAAATGCCTATAAATTTTTTGTCTTTTGACCTACAGAGCTAAATTTTGGTAGGTAACTTGCTTATATAGATATAAACCCGCGCACAAAATGTGGTTGCCCTTACTTTGTTAATTTTGGAGATATAATTTTTTTTCGAAAGAAAACACAAAATTTTCCGGGAAAACCTCGTCGGATTTTCCTGGATAACAAATATATCCAAGCCACTTGCAAAAGGAAGGTACTCACCAATTTTGACGTTTAAAATCGCGATTTTGACGTTTTGAAGAGAACCCAAATTTATTTTTCTTTGAATGCCTGTAACTTTTTTGTCATTCAACCGACGGA
Organism: Tillus elongatus; assembly: GCA_964006375.1. Taxonomy (NCBI): domain Eukaryota; kingdom Metazoa; phylum Arthropoda; class Insecta; order Coleoptera; family Cleridae; genus Tillus; species Tillus elongatus. The sequence continues at coordinate 14,768,772 of OZ023265.1, forward strand.
GCTAATATATATATATATATATATATATATATATATATATATATATATATATATATATATATATATATATATATATATATATATAAACATATAAAGTCTGAAACTGACCTCGGATTTGGGTTCCGGGGGTCCTAAATAGCGCTCATTTGAAGAAATTTTTTCCAAATTCGAAAGTCGAGATCTCCTCATTAGTGAATTTTTTTTAAGAAAATTCACTAAAAAACATAAATTCATACAATAAATAACTCTACGCCTTAATCTACCTATTGATAATATGTATTATGTGGAATAATGTATTTATACAAGTTTACAACCTAGATCCTTATTTTCCCCTCTTTGGATAAAATGAGTTACAAATAAAATGAGAACACTTTTACATTACATTGTTATTTTTGAATCTTTTACAAACATCACAAGTTGTACTTATATATCCTTATTTTTTTTTATCAAGTAAATTTGCAATATTCATAGGTGAATGTATGCCTTTGCCCTTAAGAAATCCTAGTAAACACTGTCTTGGTCTATGGTTTAAGTGACAAGAGAAAAATGTATGATTGAGATCTTCAAGTGAAATGTTGTCACATGGGCACGATGGGGTATTTCTAAGGCCAATCTTTTGCAGATGGGTGTGTGATACAGTTGAATAAAACGTTTGATGTCACTGGGTGAAGATTGGAAACTGTGATGAGCACAAGTACACTTGGGGAACCCAAATCACCACAACACATCCTTTTAAATACCTGACGATCATTTCACTAACAAAGCTAAATGAACAGTGATGTTAAAAATAGTTTAGTTGTAACGGGTGGGCCATTTAAAATTTGGAATTGAAATCGGCTATAAAAAAATTATGAATATTGCTTCAAAGTTATGAGAAAGATTGAACCTTTCCATTTAGGAATCGAAGACAACATCATTCAAATGACTGCCACGGCTAGCCTTACAATACCCCATTCGACCAGTCTAATTTTTCAGTGCATTTTCGATTGTTTGGGCCTCTATTTCGTCAATGGCAACTTCGATTTCATGTTTCAAGTCGTCAATCGTCTCTGGATGGTTAGCGCAACATTTCTCCTTAACGGCTCCCCACAAAAAAAGGTCCAACGGAGTCAAATCGCAGCTTCGAGGTGGCCAATTGACATCAGCTTTTCGGCTGATTATGCGATTTTCGAACAGTGCGCAAAAGATCGATTGTTACGTTGGCTGTGTGGCACGTTGCGCCGTCCTGTTGAAACCAAATGTTGCCTATGTCATACTCTTCAATTTTGGGAAACAAAAAAACCCTTAACATGGCGCGGTAGCGATCGCCATTCACCGTAACCGCGTTTCCTTGCTCATTTTCAAAGAAAAATGGCCCAATAATGCATCCAGACCAAAGCCGCACCAGACAGTCAATCGTTGTGGATGCATTGGTTTCTCCACGATGAGGTGTGGATTTTCTGAGCCCCAGATACGACAATTTTGCTTACTGACGTATCCTCCAAGGTGGAAATGAGCTCCATCTGAAAAGAAAAAAATGGTCATCCTCGATCAAAAGGGCTTCGGCCCATTGAGCAAACCGAAAGCGCATCGGATGGTCATGCGGCTTCAGCTCTTGCACTAATTGAACTTTGTACGCATTCACACGGATATCTTTATGCAACATTCTTCTCAAAGAAGTGCGTGAAATGTTCAATTCTTGAGAACGATGACGAGTTGATGTTGATGGTTGCTCACGCACACTCTGAGCAACAGCAGCGACGTTTGCGGTTAAGCGCACTGGACCTGTACGTACGCGGGTTGTGTTATCTAAGAACGATCCAGTTTCACGAACTCGCTTCACAAATTGATCCACAAACTGCGTTTTTGGCACATCCTTTTTGTCAATTTTTTTTCGTAAATTTCTTACAGTTTGAGTAGAAGACTCACCACTTTCGAAATAAGTTTTTAATATTCCCAACTTTGTTCAAGCGAAAAGCGATCCATTTCATAAATGTCAAATATAAAACTAACGTTCTGTCACATCGGAAATGTCGTCAAACCTTCCAACTTCAAAATAACCTATAGTTCCAATTCCAAACGTTAGATGCCCCACCATTTACCACTTAATTGGCTTGTCACTGACTTCAAACTTATAAGTAGATAGCGCATACAGTTATATTTATAATACAGTTTTTTTCGCTTCCCGGTGCTTATTTTCTACCGGTTGAATCTTTTTAAAAAGTTCGTTTATTTGTATGTTAAAATTGTTTATAGAAAAAAATTACGTCGTCATAACAAAATAATAGCCAGGCGATAATCTAATAGCTGTTCTAAGCCGAGACATATAATGTGTGTAACCCTTATCAATGTCAAAATGTATTATATAGTATATCCCCTTAGCGTGTCGGCCTTCCTACATCCCAGACGAAATAGAGATTTTGAGGAAATAAAGTTGTTATCGAAAACTTACCGTCTCGATATAAAGAAAAGCTGAAGCCAGCTTATCTTAACATCTCTTTATCATTTCTTTCTTATGTTTGCGGTTTTGAAGTTTTAATATACTCGTAAACTAAATAAACATGACACTGTAATTTGTAATGCGTCGGACCAACTAAAACATCCGTTTAAATTAGATTTAAAGTACATTTAACACAACTAAGATAAGGCACTATAGATGGCTTATGCTGCGTAACCCGACATATTTGGGATAATAATCACCTCGTAGTTTTTTTATTTATTATTTATTTATTTTTTATTTCAACAACACACCAGGAGGGCTTACAGCCTAAATACTATCGTACCGTGGGTGTCGACAAGGAGGAAAGAGACAACTTGTTAATTCTGGACTTGAAGGTTTGGAGGTTCGGAGGAGAAGGAAAAACATGTGCCGGCAAGGAACTCCACAACTTGGAAGTCCTCGGGACAAAAGAGCAGGCATAACAAGATGTTCTCTGCCTAGTGACCTGGACAGTAAAAGGCTGCATTCTCTTTGTTCCCCTGGTAGATCTGTTGGGGGCAGCAGGTGGAGGAACTATGGACGAAAGCTCCTCTGAGCAGCGCCCGTGCAGATATCTATAAACGAGAGAGATGTCACCAACGGCACGTCGGTGGGTAAGGGATGGTAGCCTTTGGGTGAGAATAGGGTCACCGATGAGACGTATAGCTCTCTTCTGAATGGAGTCCAGGATAGCGAGTGTAGAAGCGGCAGCAGCACCCCAGATCTGGGAGCAGTATTCGAGGTTTGGTCTTATTTGTGAAGTATATAAAGTATAGAGATTAGCTGGTGAAAAGTATTTACGAGCCCGGAAGAGGAAACCTAATTTCTTAGCAGCCGCTTCTGCAATTGATGTGACATGTTGGTGCCAATTGAGATTTCGATCCCCAGAGATGCGAATAAGTGAAAAGGACTCATTACTTTGAATAACTTGGTTGTTTATTGTGATGGGTCTAGGGCTGGTGTATCTCTAATGAGAAAGAAAGCAAGACTGTGATTTGGTGGGGTCGAATTGTACAAGATTTCTTCTTCCCCAGTCTGACATTTTTTGGAGATCCACGGAGATAGAACCTTCCATGAGTCTGCGATCCTCATCTAGTTGGGCTAAAGAGGCAGGCTTAGAATATTGTATATTGGAGTGGAAAGTGCTGTCGTGCGCCTAACTGTGAACTAGGTTGGATGTGCTAGAGAGGAGGTCATTGATGTGAAGAAGAAACAAAGTAGGGGCTAAAGCTGAACCTTGAGGAACTCCTGCATTAATTGGATACAGTTTAGAGCAATGGCCATCCACGACATTGTATTCAGAGACTGCTATTGGACATGGTATCTGCTCTTTATCTCCTTTGGTATTTGTTTTCGAAACAGTGGTGAACTGGGTGGGATCATGGAAAGAGCTAACAATGTTTACACATTTAGTACCGCGATCTTTCCATTTGCACAGTGATAAATCACCACCCATGCAGAAATCCGATTTGCCTCTCTTGAGAGCTTTATCGCTTTTCAATTCTTTCTTCGGGTAGTATTTTCTATTTTCCTGGAAAGGGCCACATGCAGAAGTATGTCTATCTAATAGAGTTTTCAACACCGGGAAAGTACGGAAAAATTTATCGAAATAAAAGCAGTACCCTTTATCTAAAAATGATTTTGCCATTTGTAAAACAGTTTCTTCACCCAATCCCTAATTTCCATCATTATCCACGACTGTTTGTTTCCGTCATAAGTTTTGAAGCCTAAATTATATCCAGTTTTGTTGCAAGTTATTGCAATTTCCTCTTCCGGGCTTGCAAATACTTTTCACCAGCAAATCTCTATACCTTATATACTTCACAAATAAGATCAAACCTCGAATACTGCTCCCACATCTGTGGTGCTGCTGCCGCTTCTACACTCGCTATCCTGGACTCCATTCAGAAGAGAGCTATACGTTTCATCGGAGACTCTACCCTCACCCAAAGGGTGCCATCCCTTGCATACCGACGTACCGTTGGTGACCTCTCTCTCTCTTTTATAGATATCTACACAGGCACTGCTCAGAGGAGCTTTCTTCCATAGTTACTCCACCTGCTGTCCCCAACAGATCTACCAGGGGAACGGAGCAAATGCACCCTTTTACTGTCCAGGTCACCAGACATAAAACATTTTGTTATGCTCGCTCTTTTGTCCCGAGGGGTTCCAAGTTGTGGAATTCCTTGCCGGCACATGTTTTTCCTTCTCCCCCGAACCTCCAAGTCCAGAATTAACAAGTTTCCTCTCTCCTCCTTGTCGACACCCATGGTACGATAGTATTTAGACTGTAAGCCCTCGTGGTGTGGTGTTAAAAAATTAAAAAAAAGGCTTTTAGAAGTGTATAAGCTAACCAGGTGATTGGGGATTTTTCTGGACACAAATTATCAGGACCAACTTCACTGGTGAATAAAAATAAATTAAACAAAATTGGTGGACGTAGAACGACGGTGGGAAAACACAACTCATAAAGTCAATGTTGGCAAGCATTTGCTGATTCAAGGAACGAAGCGAAGATGTTCTTGCTGTAGCACCAAGGAAAATGTAAAACTAACAAAAATTCAATGATCCAAATGTAATGTATATTTATGTATCTGCTGTTTTCAAGTTTTTCATAATAAGTTATTCAACAATTTGTGATTTTGTCTTATAAAAAAAACTTTTAACAAGTGGTGTTTATTGTAACCACTAATCATTAATAATTTGTAGATATACCTAAATGATCAGTGGTCGCTATAGGGACATTCCTTTCCAGATTTTTTTAAAATGTCATGTAGATAAAATGTCTGTATGCATCCACTTAAGCTATTTGCAAACAGAAATAGCGAAAAAGAAAAGATTACTCAAAAAAAAAAATCTTGCAACTTAAAGGGTAAATGTTCTAAACAACCTATATTGCGACAATTTTTGGTAACTAAAAGAGTTTTATTTTGCATGTAAGCCCACTGTGACCACAGGTTGGTGAAATGGCTTGTTTTAAGAATCAAATATAATTACAATACTTTTAAATTGCTTTGCTGCCACTAGATACACAAACCAGTATATTCATTTAGTAACATAGTTATTGTATTTATACGTATTACGTAAATAGCATAAATATTTACTTCTCAGTTTTTCTGCACATTTATAATTTTTAACCAATAACCAAACATATCAAAGACAAATTATTCATCTTAGACGTTGACGCTCAATACTCCAGCAGGTGTATAGTAGTGAACGAAACAGCCACAATAGAGTTCAGTGGGTACAATAGAGTTCAGTGGGTGTGATATTTAAATTGTCTTCATTTCCAAGTGCTGACTTTCCTTCAATACCTCAAGTACAGCGTAAGTTACATAAAGGAGCTTACGCTGTCACAAATGATAAAAAACCATGGTATTGCTACCCTCTTTTACAAGAGGGGTAATAAACTTTTAGAAGTTTTATCCCTGCTGGCCTCAGAATTCGTTGTAATTAGATTGACATTTGTTTCTTATTTGTTTTGCGTCCGGCACAAAAAAGTTTTAATAACCCTACTAATACAATTTCGAGTGAGAAAAAATTTAAGAGAGCAAGTTGTAATTTCATTTGCTTGTTTCGTAGAAAACTTGAAATTGTCCATTAATTCTGTCGTTCTCTTGCAGAAGGTAATACCTTCCGGATAACTCGTATAATAAATTTTTCTGGATGATGTATTTTTTAGTCTTTTATTACTGATATTATACTAAACTTTATTTGTTATCGCAACATTTCTTAAAATATATTTTTGATGATTTCAAGCCTGTCAAAATACGAGGTCCTAATAATCAAATTTAAAATCTCTCAAGCTACATATATCGGGTGGCGCATTGAAAACGAAACAGACAGATTTGCGTCCAGAGAATTTTTTTTAAAGAAAGTTGTTTGAGTTTGAGTTGCTGAAGAGGTTTTTTGTGTACTTGGAATAAATAATTCCATCCCAGCTTGGACAATTTCGGTGACGTTTTGTGAGATATCAGAGGGGCCAGGATCAGAGAAGCAGACAGACGCTCAAACGATACGTGGTTGTGCTGACTGTGTGACCTCAGGTTGCATTGCACAGGAAGAAGTGGCCATACCGTGGTCTGGGCGACCAAGGGGGGCGGTGACTGATATCTTGTAGCATTGAGATTTTGTAGAAAGAAGGAAATCCAAGGGATTTGAGCTGTGTGTTGGATACAGGCTAAAGAATTGCTGACTGCAAAAGCCTCCGCTGCTCTCCCTTGTGAATCGGTTTTTGAAGATCCTAGCCTGTCCTTATTATGGACATTGAAGTCACCAAGAATAGTGACTTCGGAGGAAGGATATTCAGAAATCAGATGGTCGGTTTTTTCAGAATGGTAGTCGAAGAGCTGGACAACGTTGTTGTCAGAAGGTAAGCGGTAAATGCAACAGATGAATTTAGTTGCAGCCCTGAGAAAGAGTTTCATCCAAAGTATGTCTTTTCTTCCAGCTTCTAAATTGGGGAGTCCGGTGCAGGGTAGATTGCTACAGACGTATGCGCACACGCCTCCATGCAATCTAAAGGAAGTAAGGAGATCATACCCTTGGAAATTAAGGTGATTAGTGGCTGTTCGGGCACTGATTTGGGTTTAGGTGAGGAAGAGGAGTTGGTGCCTATTAGCCTGGAGGAAATGGTGGACGGAATTCAGGTTAGAATTTAGGCGACATATATTCGAGAAAGATATGTTAAATCTTGATTCGGGCGCCCCCTGTACACCCCTCTCCCGGAGATCCGAATGGAGGGGTATTTTATCTCCGGATTTTTTTATACATGGAGGAGCCATAATCATTTTTGTTTATAAGGGAAACTGATTCCTACATCAGAACCGGAAACGACCGTTGGAACTTCACCGGCCCCTTGATTGAAGGGGTGGTACCTCCTCGGGCGTGAAAAAATCTTTTACTATCACGTAAAGGAAAAGTCCACTATCAGCTGCTTAACTCCGATTGGTCGCCTCGTACGACAGGCAGGAGTTACCTTGAGCCAATTATTTTAGTTAGTCCCCGGACTCACAGGGGACTAACCAATACAATTGATACAATCGCATCAAATAGTATGTTATTATCACTAGAATTATATGTTAAGAACGTTGGTCTACCTCAAAGTAATTGCTTCATAAGTTTTTACACAAGGTTTCCAAAAGGAAACATACCTTTACTAAACTGACAAAACTGACCTTGCTGACAAACAGAATGGCGCTAAATGACTTGCAGATACATATCACACATTAGAATTATCGGTATCATTAGAGTTAGGTTGGTAGTAGGGTCACTACCAACCTAACTCCAATGATACCGATAATTCTAATGCTACTAGATTTAGAGAATTCACTGTTTACAATTACCCCCGTTTTATAATTACCCCACCTAGTTGAATTAACCATAACCATGAAATGTTAGAAAGTAGAATAGTACTATGTAAATGTGAATTGAACAAAAAAAGGTATAACATCAAAGCAGACGATGTCTATTACATCCAAAACAGAAATTTCCGTTACATCGCATTTTACTTGCAAACTTGGCATTTTAATTTTTACGTCTGTACACTGAACCGAATTCAAAACTTCTTAACTAGGCGCTAGCTCCTTGCGCGCGCGCTAAATAATGATTTTACATTTCACAGCGATGTTTGACTTGATACTTGTTTATAACTTACTTTCAACTTTACCTTTGTAGCACAATTAAGATACTTTACATAACAACTTAAGTTGAAACAGAGTCAATAAACACTTCCAGATGAAATTATTCATATTTCCAAGTTTTAGATGATACTTAACTTCAGCAAGATGTAAATTTAGATGATATTCATATCTTAGTCTCGTTTCTATTCTGGTCGACGAGTAATATAACCGCAAAACAGTGTAATTTTACAAGAAAATAATCGTTAGAAGTAATGATCGCTGAGTATGGAATGGTAATGTACACGTTAATGGTGTTAAAATATTTATGATTACGCTTCGCCAACAATAGCTTAAGTTTGACACAGTTTCTAGGTTTATACATTTTTGTCATTTTTGTAGAAAACACTAAAATTAATAGCACTGTTAATATATAGTATATTAAATATAATAATGCCCTTGCTGCGTGAACGTTTTCTTTACACACATGCCGTATATTTCGACATAAAATACAAAAATGCAATAATATAACGTCTATAATCTTTAGCTTTCGAGCTGGATATCTAAATTTTAGTACCTAGTATACTATTTATAACATAAATCTGCGCACAAGATTCGGTTGCCATTACTGTGGTGGGTCCATGGCCAAGGAACCTTAGGTTATTAGCAAATTGAGCTATTGAAATCTGAAGCGTTTAATCAAGTTCGCTACCATAACGCAATTGCTGCGTCCTGAGTTTCTTTTCTTACAAACATGCATTATAATAGGTCAAATGCAAAAATGCAATAACAAAAGGCACGCTCGATAAAAAAAATGTATCACCAACGACTAATGGGCCATCTTGTGATTTTCCTGTGATTATTTTCAAATCGGCACTCTGCTAAAGGACGTGCCTCATTTCTTTTTCTTCCCAGTCCGGTAAGCATATCCACCCCAGTTCACAGTTACGCCGACCACAGCACCATCCACTCAAATATACAATATTCTGAACCCGTCTCTTTAGCCCAATTAGATGCGGATCGAAGACTCATGGAGGGTTCTGTCTCTGTGGATCTCCAAAAAATATTAGACTGGGGAAGTAGAAATCTTGTACAATTCAACCCCACCAAATCACAGTCTTGCTTTCTTTCTCATAAGAGATACACCAGCCCTAGACCCATCACAGTGAACAACCAAGTTATTCAAAGTAATAAGTCTTTTCGCTGTTGGCATTTCTGCGGATCGAAATCTCAATTGGCACCAACATGTCACATCAATTGCAGTAGCGGCCGCTAAGAAATTAGGTTTCCGCTTTCGGGCTCGCAAATACTTTTCACCAGCCAATCTCTATACCTTATATACTTCACAAATAAGACCAAACCTTGAATACTGCTCCCACATCTGGGGTGCTGCTGCCGCTTCTACACTCGATATCCTGGACTCCATTCAGAAAAGAGCAATATGTCTCATCTGTGATCGTACCCTCACCCAAAGGCTGCCATCCCTTGCCCATCGACGCGCCGTTGGTGACCTCTCTCTCTCTCTCTTTTATAGATATCTACACGGGCACTGCTCAGAGAAACTTTCTTCCATAGTTCCTCCACCTGCTGCCCCCAACAGATCTACCAGGGGAACAGAGCGAATGCACCCTTTTACTGTTCAGGTCACCAGACATAGAACATCTTGTTATGCCCGCTCTTTTGTCCCGAGGACTTCCAAGTTGTAGAATTCCTTGCCAGCACATGTTTTTCCTTCTCCCCCGAACCTCCAAACCTTCAAGTCCAGAATTAACAAGTTGCCTCTTTACTCCTTGTCGACACCCACGGTACGATAGTATTTAGGCTGTAACCCCTCGTGGTGTGTTGTATAAATAAAATAAATTAAAAAAGCGACTTAAGCCTTCTTTTCGGTCTTCTTGGGCAGCAGCACTGCCTGAATGTTGGGCAAGACGCCGCCCTGTGCTATCGTAACTCCGGGCAGGAACTTGTTCAGTTCCTCGTCGTTCCTTATCGCCAGCTGCAAGTGGCGGGGTATGATACGCGTCTTTTTGTTGTCCCTGGCCACGTTACCAGCTAATTCAAGAAACTCGGCGGCCAGATATTCCACAACGGCGGCGAGGTATACCGGCGCACCGGCACCCACTCGCTCCGCATAGTTGCCCTTACGCAACAGACGATGGATACGACCGACTGGAAACTGGAGTCCTGCACGGTTTGAACGGGACTTCGCCTTTCCCTTTACTTTGCCTCCTTCACCACGTCTTGACATGTTGATGACCTATTTGAAGAAGTCTATTTAAAATTTAAAAGTGGCGCCCTCCTTAATAGCGAATTTTTTCTACGGAAATCTGCTAAAAATTATAGACCATTAAGCGATCAACTCTATAACTAAAACTACTGCCAAAGCACCAGATAAAAGGTCTATTTGAAATGACTTTTCTGGCAACATTTCACTAAAATGAAGGGCAATGACGTTGGAAACTGAAACTTAAGGATTTGTAAAACACTCCTCTTGCTATATTTTTTCTACGTAACCCGTATCTGTGACAGCTTTTTTGCCTGAATATTGCCAATGTCAAATCACGACTTTTAGGTTACAGGAGGAAAATCCCAAATATTATTTCTTTAAATGCCTCTAACTTTTTTGTCTTTTAACATACAGGTCTAGATTTTTATGCATAGTTTACCTCTTATAACATAAACCCGTGTACCGAATATAGTGGCCGAAACTTTGTTATTTCCGGAGATTTAAAAATTTCCTAAAAGAAAACACACAATTTTCCGGAAAAACCTTTGTCGATTTTCCTTGATAACGAACTAAGCCCAAGTCACTTACAAAAGGAAGGTACTGACCAAATTTGATTAAAATAGGACCAATATTTTTTGAGTTCATGGTGTGATACATACATACATGCATATATATATATATATATATATATATATATATATATATATATATATATATATATATATATATATATATATATATATTCTTAAAAAAATGTGGGAAAGCCGTCAGTTGGAAAATAAAACTCTTTATTAAGAGCCGAGCTTTCGGAAAAGTTTATTCCATTCTCAAGGCTACAACATGGAAAGGAAAAAGTTTTCAATTAACTTAGGAAAAATATAAAAGTTTTAAAATACTTACATCTAACGTAAAAAAACTCACGTTAGATGTAAGTATTTTAAAACTTTTATATTTTTCCCAAGTAAATTGAAAACTTTTTCCTTTCCATGTTGTAGCCTTGAGAATGGAATAAACTTTTCCGAAAGCTCGGCTTTTAATAAAGAGTTTTATTTTGCAACTGACGGCTTTCCCACAATTTTTTAAGAAAATAACACTATTACCGTCACGAAAACTTAATACTATATATATATATATATATATATATATATATATATATATATATATATATATATATATATATATATATATATATATATATATATATCGTAACGATGACTTAAAAAATAAGGGGATGATTTTAATGAAATTTGGTACGTATTTTACTTTTGTAAGTCCTTTGGACAAGTTCGTTAGCCATAAAAATCGCACCAGTTTTTCCGGGAAAATTTTGGGTTTTCCTCCGGAAATTTTTCGTATCTCCGCAAATAACAAAGCAACGACAACAAAATTTGCATATACGTTTCCACTATTCAAATTACCACACGTGCCAAAACACAGATCTCTAAGTTGAAAGAAAAAAAATTTAAAAAGATTTCTTCAAATGAGCGCGAACTAGAACACCAAAAACCCATATACGGGGTCAGTTTTTGTCTAATTACACAAATACAGGGTGACGCTTTTTTACGGCAAAGCTCAATACATCCGTTATAATAGAAGATATGACAAAATAGTATTTACGCTAATTATAGGGTATCTCGAGCTGCACCTGCCCATAAGTCGTTGGTGATACACACTTTCTCTTTTAATAGAACACCCCCTTATTTTATTGCATTTTTGTGTTTTCAAGCAAATTATAATGCATGTTTGTAAGAAAAAAATAATTATATCTTTCATCGTTTTTGAGTTATTTCAATTGTTTTGCAACTTTTTACGTTTTTGGCACATACTTCAAACACATATCACCAATTGTGAAAGGGCGTTTTTATCAATAGATAGCGAAGCCCCATGAAAATGACGCATTATGAGAAATTTTTGTTTGTATTACTCGTCGAAAAAATCGAGCCGCCGTATACGGGCACGCTCAAATAGTGGCTGAATTTTAAAAGTTTTCGCAGAAATGTTTTTAGTGTTTCTGTGTTGTTGTAAGATTTTTGTGATATTCGGGGAATTAATAATAAATTTTTAGTGAGTTATTGTAAAAGAAAATTGTTGAATTTTTGTGAAAAATATAATTTAGTGTAACATTACTGAAGGCAATTTCTGTAAAAAAAATGGTGATTTAAAAAAAAAAATTTCCATATTTCATTTTTTTTTTAAATTTTGGTCCTAAAGCTGTACGTGAATAATTATATCCTGGCAGGTGTATAAACGGCTTAAAGAGGTTAGTTGGCCAGAAGAATCGGAATAGTTTTTTTCTGGAACTTTTAAAGTTTATTTTCGGACAATGTTTAAACTTTTTGAAACAACAAAGCTATTTTAATGAAATACGGTAGATTGTTACTAATATATAAGTTATATTGCCAACCAAATGTCCTTCTTTTAAAAACAAGACATATTTGCAATTAAAAGCAGGTTTACGAAAATTCGCTACCATAACGAACTTGCTGCGTCCAGACTTTTTAAAATCCTGGAAGTAATATAAGAAAGTCTACAGCAGCGTCTATTTAAGCAACCTATTTACATTTACAGAAACTGTGTATACACTTATATATAAAAAAATATAAGTCCTGCGACATTGACAGGATAAACATGACATCAAAGAGATACTCCCGCAGTTGGAGTTTTAATTGAATTAGAATCTGGATTGCTAAGCCACACAATATATTTAAATTTATGAAAAGTTAGAGCGGTAAAAATAAAAGGCAAAAACGAGGTAACATCAAGCACATTACGGAGCATAACGTCCGCCATAAACTTTTAGATGAACTCTATCTCTATAGCTCGTAGACATTTATATATAAAATGTGAAATAGGAATGAAAGACAACGAAAGGTTTTAAGTCAAGATGGTGGTTTGAGATTCCGAGTTTTAAACCCATTTCCTGTCTTCCAACAGAAGAGTTTCATTTCCTGCGGTTTGATTCTTGAGAAAAAGAAAATAATTCCGAGAGAGTGTATAGCTTGAATCTAGTTAAATGTTAATCGGATTCACAGCTTCGTGGTTACGGCGATTCTTCGAAATTACTATTTGTCAGCGAGGGTTTTACTTTGTGAATTAAATAATCTCGAGCAGCGAAATTATAAAAAAATGATGTTGCCATTTTATCTTGACATTTTTGTGTCTAGTTTTGTTGTTATAATGTAATTATTGGATTTTTGATTTGTCCTGGTGACTTTTAAAGCAGTCTTTGTTTAATTTATACTTAAATGTCTAAAATTGAATATCCAATATACAACACTATTACTACACCCCACGTTGTGGAGACAGTATAGCAATAAAATCCCTGTGTACTAATTAGAGAATTAATGAATTTTATCTAGCAAGTTCTAAAGCTGGTCAGCTCTTTAATAGTTAGCTGGTGTGGTATATTTGCAATAGGGTAGGTGGTAGTGGAATTTTCCTTTACGTGATTATAAAGGATTTTTTTGACGCCCGAGGAGGGACTACGCCTTACATCAAGGGGCCGGTGAAGTCCCAAAGGACGTTTCCGGTTCTGGTGTATGAGTTGGTTTCCCTTATAAGCAAAAATGATGATGGTTCCTCCTTGTACAAAAGATTCCGGAGGTAAAATACTCCTCCATTCAGATCTCCGGGAGAGGGGTGTACACGCCCCCTGCATCGAGATTTACAATATCCTTCTCGAATATATGTGGCCTAAATTCGAACCTGAACTCCGTCCACCATTTCCTCCAGGCTAATAGGCCCCAACTCCTCTTCCTCACCGAAACTCAAATCAGTGCCAAAACAGCAACTAATCACCTTAATTTAATTTAAGAACAGCGGAGGCCTTTGCAGTCAGCAATTCTTTAGCCAATATGGTTTAGCAACCTACTTACTTCTCTCGCATCCCAACACACAGCTCAAATCCCTTGGATCTCCTTCTTACTACAGATCCTGACTGCAATAAGATATCAATCACCGCCCTCCTGGGTCGCTCAGACCACAGTATGCTCACTGCTTCCTGCGCAATGCAACCCGAGGTCACACAGTCATCACACCCACGTATCGTTTGGCACTATAACTCCGCGAACTGGGACGAAATGCGAGATTACATTTCCTCATTTCCATGGATGTCTGTCTGCTTCTCTCATCCTGACCCCTCTGATATCTCACAAAACGTCACCGGAATTATCCAAGCTGGCATGGAATTATTTATCCCACGTACTAAGAAAACCTCTGCAGCCACTCAAAAGCCCAGGTTCTCTAAATCCTGTGACAAGGCCAGACTTGAAAAGGTCAAAGCTCACAAAAAGCTTCTACACAATCCCAGTCAAGAAAACCGTCAAGCATTTAACGACGCAAGAAACCGCTATGTCCGCATTCTTTTTGAGGAAAAAAACTCGCTTAATAACCATATCAAAAACAAAGTCCGCTTAAGCTTCAGCGGCAGCAAACCCTTCTGGACTCTTGCTAAATCGATTGGGAATAATTTCTGCAAGAGCACGTTCCCACCTCTTGTCTCAGGGGATTAAATTTTTTCTACCGCCCTGCGCAAGGATGAACTTTTTGCCTCGTTGTTCGCCGGCAATTCTACTCCAAACCCACCCCCAAATGTTCAACCACCAACAGTCCCCAATGTCGCGCATAAAATGACGGATATCATTTTCAAAACTAAAAAGGTACGAAAGATGATACCAGGAAAGCCTCTGACCTTGACGTGATCCCAGCAATTGTTCTCAAAAAATGCGCACCTGAACTTGCTCCTGTCCTGACTCGTCTGTTTCAGACATCTTACAATAGAGGCATATTCCCTAGTAACTGGAAAACTGCTCGAGTACAACCCGTCCCCAAGAAAGGATCGAAAGCGCTTCCTAGCAACTACATGCCTATTTCTCTCCTTTCAGTCATCTCTAAAGTGATGGAAAAGTATATAAACACCGAATTACTAAAATTCCTTGAAAAATACAGTCTAATCCACGACAGGCAGTATGGATTGCGTCACCGCAGAATAACTGCCGACCTCCTTTCTTGTGTCACCCATTCTTGGAACAAGTCTATGGAACTACACGGTGAATCCCAGATTGTCGCTCTAGACATACCCAAAGCATCGACCCGGTCTGGCACGCAGCGCTGCTTAATAAACTACCGGCCTATGGCCTACCACCAAAACTATGTACGTGGACAGCAAATTTCCTCTCCCACCGGAGCATTTCTGTTGCCGTGGAAGGCCATTTCTCTAAACTGTATCCAATTAATGCAGGAGTTCCTCAAGGTTAAGCTTTAGCCCCTACTTTATTTATTCTCCGCATCAATGACCTCCTCTCTAGCACATCCAACCCAGTTCACAGTTACGCCGACGACAGCAACCCCCACTCAAATATACAATATTCTAAGCCTGTCTCGTGAGCCCAATTAGATGAGGATTGCAGACTCATGGAGGGTTCCATCTCCGTGGATCTCCAAAAAATATTAGACTGGGGAAGTAGAAATCTTGTACAATTTAACCCCACCAAACCACAGTCTTGCTTTCTTTCTCATAAGAGATACACCAACCCTAGACCCATCACAATAAACAACCAAGTTATTCAAAGTAATGGGTCCTTTTCACTTGTTGGCATTTCTGTGGATCGAAATCTTAATTGGCACTAACATGTCACATCAATTGCAGAAGCGGCTGCTGAAATTAAGTTTCCTCTTCCGGGCTCGCAAATACTTTTCACCAGCTAATCTCTATACTTTATATACTTCACAAATAAGACCAAACCTCGAATACTGCTCCCACATCTGTGGTGCTGCTGCCGCTTTTACACTCGATATCCTGGACTCCATTCAGAAGAGAGCTGTACGTCTTATCGGTGACCCTACCCTCACCCAAAGGCTGCCATCTCTTGCCCACCGACGTGCTGTTGGTGACCTCTCTCTCTTTTATAGATATCTGCACGGGCACTGCTCAGAGGAGCTTTCTTCCATAGTTCCTCCACCTGCTGCCCCCAACAGATCTACCAGGGGAACAGAGCGAATGCACCCTTCTACTGTCCAGGTCACCAGACATAGAATATCTTGTTATGCCCGCACTTTTGTCCCTAGGACTTTCAAGTTGTGGAATTCCTTGCCGGCACATGTTTTTCCTTCTCCTCCGAATCTCCAAACCTTCAAGTCCCAAGTCCAGAATTAACAAGTCCCACTTTCCTCCTTGTCAACGGTACGATAGTATTTAGGCTGTAAGCTCTCGTGGTGTGTTGTTGAAATAATAATAAAAAAGCTTGGCTACTCAGTCGGGGCACAGTATAATATAAGTTAACGCAGGGCGTGGGCTTTAGCTCTTGCACTCGGTGGGTTTTAAAAATGCAGAAATAAAAGTCAGGAGTAAAACAAATATCGCTTTATTAAAAAAATGTTAAAGTTATTATATAACTGATTCTGATCAATTTGATTAAGCAAATTTAATAACAAAAATAAACATAAATTAACTATTTGAAGTTGTTCGAATTTACATGCAAAATGCAGAGTGATTAACTACGTTAAATTGGCATATAAAACTGTTGAAATTAATTGTGGAGTATACACTGCGTTAAAGAGAATTTGCCGATGTACTTAATTCGTGATTCAGACTGCTGCCCTTGGAGCGATGATTGTATCCGTCCAGCCTAGGATGTTGGAGGTGCATCATTGTACAGATGCATTTTCCTGGGGAAACAGCTTAGTGATTAGGCACACATGGTTCATGTTAGGGGTCATAGAAGCTCCTCCAGGATGATGGGATCTCAAAATAGCGGTTATAGACGAATGGTGGCAGTCTATCGGATTGCTGACTAGCTGGTTCTTGGTCATCCAGTTCCCATTTAGCGGTTCCCTGATTAGCAGGGGGGCACTTAGCGGGGTGCAATAAAATTTCAGGTGGATTAGTGTTGGTTCAAGGCTTTACTGTCTACATGAGGCGGCTGGTAGCAGGTCACGTTTAAATACAAAACTTATCTGTGTTAATAATCAAAATAAAATAACATAAATGAAGCAACATTTTAAATGATCTCTTTGAAAGTGCAATTAGGACAGCGCAATAGCAAGTAATTACTGAATTAACGCTACCACAAGCCACCGTTTAACAGTATTAATTTATAAGAAAGAGAGCAGTTATCGAAAGTGAATTCAGTACGGTACACACTAGCAAACAATCACATATTAATCTCAACTAAAAAATTTACAAGCAACTAGAAAATAAGCGGGTATTTAAGTATAAAACTTACCCATTTAGGCATGTTGTTTTTCCCAATTAAAATTTAATTATATGATAGCATTCTCAGGTTGACTTACTACAAGAGAAGCGAGCGTGTCACGTATTCCAATCGTTTATAAAGACTTCTTTTATCTTGACATGTCGTCGAGCTGTACGCTTGCAGGCGTATTCCATTGAGTTGTAATGCGGTAGAGCAACTGACCGCCGAGTCTGACGTCACTAGAGAGACTCAGACTCTTACGTCACCACTGGGACCGATTCAGAAGCTTTATTGTACGGAAAGAAAAGGCGTTGACGCATGTTACATGTCACACATATGTTAAATACATGCGACATGTTACAAATATTGATATAGATGCATTATTACCCCCTGGCTTAAATTTGTTAAATTAAAAATATTTTAAATAAAAGTTGTCGAAAAAAGTTTTTTGCCATCTTTTTGTGGCTTTAATTTCCATTGTTCTTTACAGATGATATACGTGTGATACTAATTTCACAACGTGTCTCATAAATTAGCTGATAAAGTTTGTATTATATCACTCCATGACAGTCAACCCTGTCGTTTTAAATCGACCTCTATATGTTTAAGGTGTTTTTTTACGCATTATTCAGCATCTAGTAATCAGGCTTTATAGTGATTGGATATGAAGAAATTACAGATTTTCATTTTTAATGAGTACTCAAGATGTTTGCTTTTGAGGTGATCGCAACTTCTGAATTGTAAAAATATTTCTACAAATAAGCGCAAACTAGAACCCCTAGAACCCATATATCAGTCTCATTTATTATATATTTTTATACATACACATCCATGCATATAATACATATATATATATATATATATATATATATATATATATATATATATATATATATATATATATATATATATATATATATATATATTAAAATTCGACGTTTCGGCTCCTGTTTTATAGACATTTTCAAGAGGTAAAGGAAATATGCAAGGACATGAACTCTAAGGCATCAATCTGCCTACTCCCTAAATATCGCAGGAGATTGTCTCTAAGGTCTCAGTATGTTCAACCCTAGGCCAAAGAGAGATCTGGCAGTTCGTGGCAAGTCTTGCATTGTATGTATCGTTTCGTCTACCTGTTTCGTTATCAGTGAAAGTTGTCGGGTCACGGTCAGGGGCTTCAGTTACGGTACTTATACGATTAGGAGAATTAAGAGGATTACAGGAACTTGTTGAGACAGATAATGGGAAAATGAAATTTTATATTAAATTTATTGTCTTTTTGTGTGTTTATAATGAAGATTTAATAGGTTTTCAAGTAATCGCGGATCTAAAAACGTCCCGATTCTTTAAATAAGAGAGATGATCGTATTCGTCATCCGATTACTTGGAAACCTATTATATTTTCATTAGATAAATTAAATACTATATATTAAATATTCTCGCGCTTCCCAATAATATATATATATATATATATATATATATATATATATATATATATATATATATATATATATATATATATATATATATATATACCCCCAGGTGGACGTTCTCTACAGAATAGGAATCCCTGATTGACATATGAGCTTATAAATTCTGAAACTTATTTCAGATATGGGTTCTAGATTATCTAGCTAACGTGAATTTGGAAACATGTTTCAAATATTTGAAAGTCGTTACCGTTTCATAAGCGAAATTTGCTAAATAAAAATTCTCTAAAAATCTCACTTAGGCAAACATATTATCAGCATCAGTCTTATTAAAAGATCTGACAGGCCAAAAAATAACAACTTTTATAATAATTTTATTTTCAGTACTAAAAGCAAACTTCTCACTTAAGATAATAATAAAATAAGTACAATTTGGAGAACTCAATTCATGATTCAACACAGACCGTATTGTGATTAGTTGGGTTCTCCAAATTATACTTATCAGTGCTCGTCACAGGTTCCAATCTTCACTCATTTAATAATAAAATAACCAAAATGTTTTTGTCTTCAGATAAAAGCTATTTTATACGACGTAACACACTGAAATAAATTTGTGGTAATAATCTACAAATGTCGCTGGTATTAGTACAATGTCTTCCGCATCCAGCTAATGTCATCTAGTGGTATCCCGAACATCTCAACACGCCAGGACTATCTCAGGATTCTCCATGATATCTCATGTAACAGCCCCTGTGTTTCCTCTGTCATCTGACGTACGCTCGCACACATTCATTATGGCCTCTAATGTTTCTCTTGACCTGTTTTCGACATTCACATATATCTTATATTAAGATGAAATGAAGAATAATGACTATAGTTTGGCCCAGATCTGCTCGATCTTGTACGATAAATATGTAATAAATCACAGGAAAAAAGTAGCAAGTTGCGGTTGTCAAAAATTGCTGGGTAATGTCGTTACGTATTTGATAGGCCTCTTTTTGTATACTGTGTGTACAAAACTGAAGCCAATTCGTGAATCATTCAACATATCTTAAGAATTGATAGAACCAAAAACCTACAAACGAAGGTTCTTAGTAATGGTTGCATATTTATAAGACAACTCACATTGCGTTTACAAAACATTTATTGCTTTCTAACACAACAAATGTGCTATGCTGGAAAATGGTTATAAAATTTAAAAAATTAAATTTAGTTAATATATAGTAAATAGTAAAAAATTTAAACACAGCAAGTGCGTTATGGTAGCCAACTTTATATTCCTAATAACGAAATATGGCAATTTCTCGGTATGAAACACTCCATAAAGTATAAAGTATAAAGTATAAAGTATAAAGTATAAAGTATAAAGTATAAAGTATAAAGTATAAAGTATAAAGTATAAAGTATAAAGTATAAAGTATAAAGTATAAAGTATAAAGTATAAAGTATAAAGTATAAAGTATAAAGTATAAAGTATAAAGTATAAAGTATAAAGTATAAAGTATAAAGTATAAAGTATAAAGTATAAAGTATAAAGTATAAAGTATAAAGTATAAAGTATAAAGTATAAAGTATAAAGTATAAAGTATAAAGTATAAAGTATAAAGTATAAAGTATAAAGTATAAAGTATAAAGTATAAAGTATAAAGTATAAAGTATAAAGTATAAAGTATAAAGTATAAAGTATAAAGTATAAAGTATAAAGTATAAAGTATAAAGTATAAAGTATAAAGTATAAAGTATAAAGTATAAAGTATAAAGTATAAAGTATAAAGTATAAAGTATAAAGTATAAAGTATAAAGTATAAAGTATAAAGTATAAAGTATAAAGTATAAAGTATAAAGTATAAAGTATAAAGTATAAAGTATAAAGTATAAAGTATAAAGTATAAAGTATAAAGTATAAAGTATAAAGTATAAAGTATAAAGTATAAAGTATAAAGTATAAAGTATAAAGTATAAAGTATAAAGTATAAAGTATAAAGTATAAAGTATAAAGTATAAAGTATAAAGTATAAAGTATAAAGTATAAAGTATAAAGTATAAAGTATAAAGTATAAAGTATAAAGTATAAAGTATAAAGTATAAAGTATAAAGTATAAAGTATAAAGTATAAAGTATAAAGTATAAAGTATAAAGTATAAAGTATAAAGTATAAAGTATAAAGTATAAAGTATAAAGTATAAAGTATAAAGTATAAAGTATAAAATAAAGTAAAGTATAAAGTATGAAGCACCAAACAGAAAGCACAAAGCACAAAGTACAAAGCACAAAGCACAAAAACTGCAATCAAAAAAGTAAAAATCCAATATGGCGCCCATAAGAAAAAACAAAGTTAAGTATTGTAACTCTTGCATCTAGTAGGCAATGGAAAATGCGATGACAGATTAAGACTCCCTGTAAAAAAGTGCCTTGACAATGTCTCGGTTAAAAACGCCGAGCTTTGCTCAAAAAAATAAAAACGAAAATCTGTATTTTTATTTTTATTGTAATAATTCAAAAACAAAAAATGACAGGTCACTTTTTTTTTGTTGAGATTATTGATCATCATAAAAATGCGCAACTTTTTTCTGATTAAACTGATCTTCTAACTCTTATAATAACCGAGATACGCATACTTGATATCGAAAAACCGGCAGCCTGTATATATGTATCACATTAATAACTCAAAAACTAAAGAGACGATTTTGATAAAATTTGGCAGGTAATTTCATTCTATAAGTGGCTTGAATAAGTTCGTTATCCGGGAAAATGGAACAAGGTTTTCAGGGACATTTTTGAGTTTTCTTTTAAAAAGAAATTTTATTTTCTGAAAATAACAAAGCTATGGTAACTAAATTAGGTACGTAGGTTTACGTTATGGAAAGTAAACCACATACCAAATCCCTGTGTTACAAAAAAAAGTTATAAGCATTTAGTAGTAAAAATGGTTGGTGCCAGATCATTTCTATGAAAATTCACTACCATAGCGCACTTGTTGCGTCCAGACTTTTTAGTGCATTTTCTTGAAAAAAAAAATTAACTAATGAGGAGATCCGACTTTTGAATATATATATATATATATATATATATATATATATATATATATATATATATATATATATATATATATATATATATATATATACCACCGATAACTCAAAAAATAATAGGTCGATCTTCATTAAAATTGGTTATTACCTTCCTTTTGCAAGTGGCTTGGATAAGTTCGTTATCCAGGAAAATCGGCTCCGGTTTTCCCTGAAAATTTTGTATTTTCTTTCTAAAAAAAATTATATCTCCGGAAATAACAAAGTAGGGGCAACAAAATTTGGCACTCGTGTTTGTATTATAAAGAGTGAACCTACCAAAATTTAGGTCTCTACATGTAAAGACAAAAAAGTTATGGGTAGTTAAAAAAATGGAGTTTTCCTAAAAACGTCAAACTCGCGATTTGAAACGCCAAAATTGGCAATGTTTAGGCGAATAACGTGAAACAAATACGAATTGTGAAAAGATTTGTTATTGAAATATGATGCATGCTTGTAAGAAAAAAAATCTGGACGTAGTAAGTGCGTTCTGGTAGCGAATTTTCATAAGATCCTTCAAATTTCAATAACGGAGTTTGCTATTAACGTAAGGTTGGTTGGCTAGGAAACCAACATTTAAGTTTATTGTCGGAAATTTTTTATACATTTTAAAACAATAAGTAATTTTGATAAAATATAGTACATTGTTTCTACTACGTAGGCTATACTGGTAATCAGATTGATGCCTGCTCACATTTGCTATTAAAAACACTTTTATGACATTTCACTTCCATAACGCACTTGCTGCGTCCAAACTTTTTATTGTTCCATGTATTTTAGCGAATTTTACAGAACCTGAGATGGCTGGATCCGCATGGAGGTTTTTGCAATATTATTTCTTCTTGTTAAAGGCTATTTAGCTTGATACCAGATGTCAGATCTTCTGGGTATGCCAGACCTAGCCCTAGCGATCTTTACGGAATGCTTAAGAGAAGCGACCAAAAAAAACTAAAAATATTAATTGTGTAGCAGCTAAGAAAATTTGCGATATAAATTTTTTGTTATAGAAAAGTATTTTTACAACAGAACGTACTCGAGGACAGGCTGACTGTGTTGAGAATTATTTTTTTCTTTAGCTATGTTATGTATGTTATCGAAGAAAAGAAAAATAAATAAATAGATTAAGTTTCAGTGTTGACTGAAGGATTTTCTCGAGAATGTCCGATATCACCGATCTGATGTGACGAGATAGTGACAGTGACGTCCAGGAAAGTAGAAACTGGCGCCGGACAAAGAAATCTAATGTTAGAGATGTAGGCTGGTGATGAGATGTGAAGGTCGACTTTTTACCGGAACTCATCATGCCCACTTCTTATATAGTAATGGCTTTTATACTAAATCTTCTAACGTTACACTGACTGATATACGAATATGACATTGACGACACTTACAGATTTCCCTTTTTATGGGAATAAAGGACGTATCACACAAATAAGTCCAAGGTTTTTTGAGATGGACATTAACTATAAAATTATTATTAAGAAAAATAGGCCAACTTTTCCACTCTATTCTTCTTTACCTCGTTTACTTAAGAAAGGTCCAATGGGTTAAAAAAATATAAGGAAACCAGGTTAAATAGAATTAGGTCGCTTCTTGGAAATCTATTAAAATATTTTATCCTACTCTTTTAACGCACAATCAAATATCAAATGTCTTTGTCAGTACAGAGATGGACATAATTTCAAAAAAATTAATTGGTACACTATATTTTTGTTGTAGTAATACCTAGCAAAATATAATCTTTTTAAAACTAACATTTCTCAACTAAGTTTTTTGTTCTTATAATAATAATAGGTAATAATAATAATAATAATAATAATAATAAACCAGGGCGTGGATCATAGCCGGCTAAAACGGCGGAGTTCCAGGACAAATATAGGAAGCGAGTCACGAACCACATAAATACTGAGCTTTCCGGAGGTAACCTCTGTGCCGCTATCAACTCATGGGCGGTACCATTATTGACATACACTTTTGGAGTTGCCAGATGGTCTAACACCGGCTTGGATTAACTGGACAGACCCACGAGAAGGCTTCTTGCAAAATTCCGGTGCCTTCACACCAACTCATCTATTAAAAGACTTTACACACCTCGGAAAGAAGGCAGCAGAGGATTAATCCATATAAAGAACCTCTGCTTTAAGCAAAAAACATGCGTTAACGTTTGTCGATATGTGCCTGGAAGGTCTCATTCAGATGTCGCCCATGTAGAGGCTTCTGCATCCAAGATCGCAGCTTGTCCTGATGGTGACTTTGTATTTCACTTTCGTTTAATTGTAGTGGTGTTGAATCATCTGCCTCGCATATGACACGGTGTAGTTCAGAAGTAAGCGCCTGCTGATGGAAATATGTACGCAGGTTCACTATCTGCTGGCCCAAATGTTTACCAATATCCAACACTCTTCTTCCAACTTGGTGTCTAGGTAGTGTTACTCGCTCGATAGCACTACGGGGATGATGCCTTCTGCATTTTGTTAGGAGTGTTCGCACCTTCCTTTGTAAATTTTCGATGTCCGTTTTAGACCAGTTCACAATCCCAAATGAGTAGCTAAGTGCAGAACATGCATATGTATTCAGAGCTTTAGTCAGGTTCTTGCTGTTAAGATGTGGTCGCACCACCTGCTTTACTCGTTTCGTAAATTCATTTGTCAGGTCGTTTTTCATTACCCAGTGGTTTATTTTCCTCACTTGCTGTATTCCCACGTATTTATAACACTCTTTTATATCCATTGAGGCAATTTGCTGACCGTTCTGAATTTAATAATCACCCGGTTGTATTTTCACCCTGACCACATAAGGTGCGACATTTTTTAAGCCTAAACTGCATGTCAATATCTCTCGAAAACCCTTCCACGATTTTAAGGAGTTGTTCCAGGTGATTCTTTATGGAGGCCATCAGCTAAATATCATCCATAGACAGCAGATGATTTATATTCATTTGCTCCCTGCCATTGATTTTTATACTGAAGCCATATTTGGTGGAGTTTAGGCGGTTTGATAGTGGATTCATTGCGAGGCAGAACCACAATGGGCTTAGCGAGTCGCCTTGAAATATGCCTTTTCTAATTGGTATCGTGCTGAGTACTATGTTATCACCCGTTTGTACCCATAACTGAATCTTTGTTCTCCAGGTAGACATTGTGTGTTCAATAAACTTCAGGATGCAATTATCGATCTTATAGATCTTCAGCACACTTATAAGCCATTCGTGTGGAACTGAATCAAATGCCTTTAAGTAATCCACGTAGGCAGCAAAAATATTTCTTGGTCCATTGTAAGCTTGATTGCACATAATCGAATCAATTATTAGCTGTTCTTTGCATCCCACTGATCCTTTGGCACACCCTTTTTGATGGCTCGCAATTATGTTGTTTCGTTCTCAGTGCACATATATGCGTTTCTCAAGGCAGGATGTGATCGGGAGACATGTTATTGGCCGGCATCTGCCGGAGCCTGCAGAACAATGCTGGTCCTTTGGCAGAAGATACGTGTCTTCTTGTGTGAAAAACAATGGCATTATCTTTGGGTCAAGTATAACATCATTTAGTAACACCGACAATAGATGATGCACACCCAAATTTTTTCAACCAAAAGTTTTGGACGCTATCAGGGCGTTATTATTATTATTATTATTATTATTATTATTATTATTATTATTATTATTATTATTATTATTATTATTATTATTATTATTATTATTATTATTATTATTATTATTATTATTATTATTATTATTATTATTATTATTATTATTATTATTATTATTATTATTATTATAAGATATTCCACTTAGTTTATTCTAAGGATTATTCTACATGAGTTGAACAACACCGAGGCAGTTGCTTCTGCGTCTGGATATCAGAAAGTATCATAGTATCTTCTGTACTGTATGCGCCGTGCTCAAGTCTACCGCCTTTTGCATTAGCAGGAGATTGTGTTTTCCTGGAACTTCCTTCATGACATTGGTGGTGGCATTAGAAATAAGTCCTGTAGCTTAGATGATGACGGGGATTATTTTGGCCTTCAGGTTCCACATGTGCTGTATCTCAATTTGCAGATCTTTATATTTAAGCATCTTTTCTCCTTCCTTCTGTGTGATATTCTAGTCAGAAGGTATGGCCACGTGTATGATTAGACAACGTTTTTCTTCTTATCCTTAACTATGAGGTCTGGTTTGTTTGCAACTATATTTCTATCTGCATGCACTTGTGTGTCCCATATGATTGTCACATCTTCAGCATCTATTACAGGGTCCGGGGTGTGCTATTACCACTTTTATTTACATCTATCTTGTAGTGTTTGCAGATGTTCCAGCGGAGCTGTCTAGCTACTGTGTTGTGTGGCTTCAGATACGAATGTTTTGCTAGTATGGGACAGCCCGCAACCATACGGTGGGTGGTTTCATTGAAAGACCGACAGAGTCTGCATTTTGAGTCTGTGTCGGTCCTTATTATTTTAGCATTCACATAATTTGTTGCGATGGCTTGATCTTGGCAGGCAGTTATCAGAGCTTCCGTCTCGGTCTTGAGATTTGCATGGGTGAGCCACGCCCATGAGTTATTTTGATGGATAGTTTCCTTGACGGCCTCATTTGCTATTTGTCCATGAAGTGGTTTGGTTTTCCACTTTGTAATTCTTTCTTCTTTTATCGGTAGTTTCATTCTCTGTTTCATTTCCTTCACCTTCTTTGTCTCAGGTGTACTATGGCTGTTGTGCTCTGGTTCTCTTTTTTCTTCGTTATCTTCGCCTTCCTCTGTGCTGTTATATACTCTAGGGGTGCCTTCTTGTTGTCTGTACACCATTCACAGGTATTTATCTTCTTGTTTTAGTTGCAGGTAGCTGCTGATTCCTTCCTTGGCGATGTTGTGAGCAGCCTCAATGCTAATCATTCCTCTGCCTCATTCTTTCCTAGGGATGTACAATCGGTTAATTACGGCACGTGGATGGAGAGCACCGTACATTGTGAGGAGCTTGCGTGTCTGGGTGTCCAGTTTCTTAATCTCTGCCTGGGTCCACTTGATGATTCCTAGACTGTATTGGATGACAGGAACAGCTAGGGAGGTTCTTATTATTACTATTATTATTATTATTATTATTATTATTATTATTATTATTATTATTATTATTATTATTATTATTATTATTATTATTATTATTATTATTATTATTATTATTATTATTATTATTATTATTATTATTATTATTATTATTATTATTATTATTATTATTATTATTATTATTAATGTTATTATTATCATTAAAGATGAATGGCACATTTTTGGAAGAGCAAGACCAAGGCGAAAAACTTCCGAAAAACCTGGCCGTAACTAAGTGAAAGTTGGAACCTGTGATGAG
This sequence comes from Tillus elongatus, assembly GCA_964006375.1. NCBI lineage: Eukaryota > Metazoa > Arthropoda > Insecta > Coleoptera > Cleridae > Tillus > Tillus elongatus. The sequence goes on from OZ023265.1 coordinate 14,796,121, forward strand.
CACTGATGAGTACACTTGGACAACCCAAATCACCGCAACACATTTTAAAAAGACCCGACGATCGTGTCACTAACCAAGTTAGCGTCATCAGAGGATTAGGAATTTTTCATCCTCTGATGACGCTAAGTTGGTTAGTGAAACGATCGCCAAGTCTTTTTAAAATGTGTAGTGGTGATTTGGGTTCTCCAAGTTTACTTCACCTAACCGTATTAAGGAAGAGTGGGGGCAACAATAAAATCAAAAGTGGGAGATATAGAAAATCATGGTTGCGACGACCAGGTGACATGAACTTTAAACAATAATGTTTCTTTAAAATTGATACATCCTATTATTTGATATTCAGTGAATGCCAGTCTGACATCTATGGTTACTAAAGCCTTCACCATATTCGGTCTCATTTCACGGTAATAATATGTTTATTTTTATTTAAAAAGATGCGAAGTAACTGAAAATCAATGAATGATTCTAGAAGCTAAATCACATTACAGCTAACACGGGCAGCACCGATACAAGCAGAGAGAGAAAAAAAACACACACAGCAGTTGCAACCCCATAAATTATCCCCTTTTGCTATTGGATTCGAGCTGAATTCAACAACACACACATTTAATTTTCTGCTATAAATTTCTGGTTAAATAGAGAACTACCACCAGGGCAGTAATTCTCTCTCACAGACGCGGCTCACTTGATTTTTTCGAATTAAAACTCGGCAAGTTACATCATTAGTGGTCACTTGTTCTGTTCTGCGGTACCTTACAACTTGGAAGTTCATTATCTGCGTTTCTAAAAGCTCTAAATAAAATTTGAATCGATCTCAATATTGATATATGGCAAAGCAAAACAGCAAAAGAAATGATGTTGATGTTGTAGAACAGAGTTCAGTGTCAATATCTGGAATATTTCATGCAAATACTTCTACGTCCTCAGCAATACTTTGCTTAGCCAGTTCGCCGCGATTTCCGCAGGGGCCTTTTATCCATAAGAAAACTCTAGGTTTTGCAATATTTTTTCACAGGATTCTTAATTGTCGACAGTAAGCGATGCTTTGATACGATGTCAAAATGCCTTTCGAGTGAAAAATTCTCTTATGATTTTTGCGGTTTGCTTCACGTTTAGATATGTTTTTTAACTGCGTTGCTTTCTGCAGAAATTAAGCAATTCTGTTTGGTTCCAACTGCGACCAACTTGATGCGTTATATACATCTAAATGAAATTTTTTTAAATGTTGGGATTTTGTGGACTATAAAAATGGTTTAAATTTGGAGAAGCTGATAAGCACACTTGGAAAACTCCAATCACCACAACATATTTCAAAAGACTTGCCGATCGTTTAAATAACCAAGTTAGCGTCATCAGAGAACGAATAATTCTGGAAGAAACGATCGTCAGGTATTTTAAAAAATGTGTTGTGGCAATTTGGGTTCTCCAAATGTGCTTATCAGTGCTCATTATAGGTTTCAATCTTTACTTAGTTTGACGAATCTATCAAACTAGCTGATTTTGCGTCGTTACGAAGTTTTTATTTGTGAAAAGAGTAACTTTATTAGTGACTTCTTTTCTTCTGTTAACAAAGATAAGTTAATGCACAATCTAAGATTAATTAAATTAAAGAAATGAGAGTTATTGCATCTCAAGGGGGTCTCTCAGTAGCGTGCGCGCGCGCGTGTGTGTGTTGTCGTATTATATAGCTGCGGTCGTCAGACAATTCGCACATTTTAGTGAATTTTCTTAAAAAAAATTCACTGATGAGGAGATCTCGACTTTTGAATTTTGAAAAAATTTCTTCAAATGAGCGCTAATTAGGCCCCCCAGAACACATATCCGGGGTCAGTTTCAATTTTTATATGTTTATATATATATATATATATATATATATATATATATATATATATATATATATATATATATATATATATATATATATATATATATATATATATATATATATATATATATATATATATATATATATATATATATATATATATATATATATATATATATATATATATATATATATATATATATATATATATATATATATATATATATATATATATATATATATATATATATATATATATATATATATATATATATATATATATATATATATATATATATATATATATATATATATATATATATATATATATATATATATATATATATATATATATATATATATATATATATATATATGTATCACACCGATAACTCAAAAAATTATGGGCCAATTTTGATTAAATTTGGTGAGTACCTTCCCTTTACAAATGGCTTGGATGAGTTAGTTAGCCAGGAAAATTGGCCCAGGTTTTCCGGGAAAATTTTGAGTTTTCTTTCGAGAAAAATTGTAAAAAATTTATATCTCCAAAATTAACAGAGTAAGGGCAACCAAATTTGGTGCGCGGGTTTATATCATTATAAGTAAGCTACCTGCAAAAATTTAGCTCTGTATATCAAATGACAAAAAAGTTATAGGCATTTAAATAAAAATTTATTGGAATTTTCCTCAAAATGTCAAAGTTGCAATTTAAAACGTCAAAAATTGGCAACATTTAGGCAAATAACTTGAATCTAGTACGGGCTGTGGAAAGAAAATGTCTCAAGAAAAATGTTTTACGAACCCTGAAGTCTTAGTTTCAACCCTCATTGTCCTTCATTTTACTAAAATATTTCCAGAAAATTCATTTAAAATAGACCCTTTCTCTGATGCTTGGCAGTAACCTTAGCTATAGAGTTTATCGTTTAATGGTATATAATTTTTGTCGAATTTTCTTAAAAAATCAATAAAGCTCAATATATCCGTTATTATACAAGATATGAAAATTTTTTATATATTAATTATAGGGTGTCTTGAGCTACATCTTAAAAAAATATTTCTACAATCATAGGGTGGCCCATAAGTCGTTGGTGATACAAATTTTCTTATTTTTTTAATCAAACACGCCTTATGTTATTGCATTTTTGCATTTTCCATCGAAATATAATGCATGTTTGTAAGAAAAGAAATTCTGCATGCAGCAAGTGCGTTATGGTAGCGAATTTTGATCAAATGCTTCATATTTGAATAGTCACATTTGCTATTCACCTATAAGGTTGACCAAGAAACGAGTTTTTGCGGGAACACTTTAAGTTTACTTTTGGAAATTTTTGCACATTGTCACACAATAAAGTTATTTTTATGAAACATGGCACATTGTTTTTACTATAAGGTTATACTGGTAACCAAAATTGATGCCTGCTTTCTTAAATAAAAAGAAAACAGACATATTTGCAATAAAAACATATTTAAGAAAATTCACTACCATAACGCACTTGCTGGGTCCCGAGTTTTTTGTTCCTCATTCCATTATCAAATAGTAAATTTCACTTTCAAATTTTAATTTTTAGACAGTCTAAAATATTAACTCATTTACTTAGGGCGCCATCTGTTGAAACATATGTTAATCTCTCTTATTATTGACTATTACAAACTTAAATATTACCCACAACAGACAACTTTCCTAAAATTATTATTTGGTCTATATTATAGAAAAAAATTAAATTATTTAGTTATATCTGTTTTACTACAGTCTAAAGGGCTTTGTACCTTTATATTCAAGAAAAGTGTGGGTGCAGCAAGTGCGTTATGGAGGTGAATTTTCATAAAAATGTTTTTGATAGCAAATATGTCTCTTTAATGCAGGCAGGCATCAATTTGGTCACCGGTATAACCTATATACTAGAAACAATGTACCATATTTTATCAAAATAACTTGTTTGAAAATGTACAAAAATTTTCCGAAAATAAACGTAAAACGTTTTAGATAAAACTCGTTTCCTAGCTGACGTACCTTAGGTTTATAGCAAATTGCGTTATTGAATTTTGAAGCGTTTAATGAAAATTCTCTACCAAAACGCACTTACTGCGTTTTGATTTTTTTACAAACATGCATCATATTTTGATGAAAAATGCAAAAATGCAATAAGGAATGTTCGAAAAAAGAGTTGTAGGTATCACCAACGACTTATGGGCCACCCTGTGACTGTCAAAATAGATTTATCAGATGCAGATTAAGACCCCCCAAAGGTAACGTATACAATTTTCCCTCGTACCTTGCATAATAACAATTATATTGAGCTTTACCGTATAAATGCGTCAGCCTGTAAATATGTAAACAGAAAGTAAACCCGGATATGGATTCTAGGAGGCCTACTTTGCGCTCATTTGAAGAAATCTTTTTAGAATTCAAAAGCTGCGCTCTCCTTATTAACGAATTTTTTCTACGAAAATTAGCTAAAAATTATAGACCGTTAAACCATGAACTTAACTCAAACTACTTCTAAAGCACCAGAGAAAGCGTCTATTTGAAATGAATTTTCTGGAAATATTTTATTAAAATGAAGGGCAATGATGGTTGAAGTTGAAACTTAAGGGTTGGCAGAACACTCTTTACATATTCTGTATTTCTTTCCGGTTCTTTGCCTAAATCTTGCCAATTTTGACGTTTCAAATGCCTCTAACTTTTTGTCTTTAAACTTACAGACCTAAATTTTGGTAAATTGTGCACCCTTTATATATATATATATATATATATATATATATATATATATATATATATATATATATATATATATATATATATATATATATATATATATATATATAATTGAAAATGACCCTGAATATGGGTCCTCGGGGGCCGAGTTTGCGCTCATATGAAGAAATATTTTCTAAATTCAAAAGTCTGGATCTCCTGGTTACTGAATTTTTTGAAGAATTTTTCTTTAAAGAAAATTTACTAAAATAAGCACTTGTGAAGCCACGGGAAATGTCTATGACTCTATTAATTACGGAACGATTTCACTAAGTTAGGGCAAGAACAAACAACTTAAGTCTTAAAACTTTCTTCTCCTTATCAAAATGAGACAAAAAAAAATTGATGAAATGTAAAGTCGCTAACTAGGATTAGAACTCGTCAGGTAGGAGTGCATTATCCGATGTACAGAGACTTAGCCCACTGAGCTACACTCGACATGTATGTACTAGCAGAATTATCCCATAATACATGCTAATTATTCAATGTTTTACAATTTACACAAAACCATTTTGATTTACAATGGATTTTTTGCTCATATTTTAACGAAACCAAGGAAAATAAGTACTTATGACAGAAACTAGCGTACTAAATTTGGTTGACCTTACTTTGTTATTTTCGGAGATATAAATTTTTTTCGAAAGAAAATTTTTCGGGAAAACCTCGACCGGTTTTCCTGACTAACGAACTTATCCAAGCCATTTGCAAAACAAAGGTATGTGGCAGATTTGATCAAAATGAGACCATTATTTTTTGAGTTGAGTTATCGGTGTGATACATACATACATACATACATATATATATATATATATATATATATATATATATATATTTTTGAGTTGAGTTATCGGTGTGATACATACATACATACATACATATATATATATATATATATATATATATATATATATATATATATATATATATATATATAAACATATAAAGATTGAAACTGACCCTGGATATGGGTTCTACGGGGCCTAGTTCGCGGTCATTTAAAGAATTTTTTTCAAAATTCAAAAGTCGGGATCGCCTCTTTAGTGATTTTTTTCAAAGAAAATTGACTAATAATAATATCTCACATTTTTTGTGCAGAAAAATTAAAATGCTAATCTGCTTTCTTTATCCACTTAGATTTACTTCATTCAGGTTAGACTAACTGGTTGATTTTATTTACTTGTAGATTTTATGAACCCTTAAAATTTTCAGGCACTAAATTATCAGTTGTTCTGGACAACTGAAAATACAAGAAGCTGAGCGTCTGTACAACTGCAAATTCTAGACGTCATCGAAAAATTGTAGCGTCTCCTTATTATAACCATCCAAAAACCTGAATTCCAACGCCGTCAATAATAGTTTTGACATTTGTATGAAATTGATTGATTACCTAACCAAATTAGAAACACTCTTAGAGTTGATACCGTAACTCACTTGCTGCGTCGGGATTTTTTTATGTTGCTGACTGTACGTTTGGCATAGAGAACATTGTATTTCGTAAGCTAATTACTTTCTAATTTTTTCGCTATTTCTCTCTTTTAAAAGCAGGACTAAATCCCTTTATAAAAGAGAATGTGTTAAGCGATGTGAACTCAGCAGTACTTTGGAATTTACATTATGTAGGTAAACTGGAAAGTTATTCAGCATTTGATTTTTCCGAGGTAAAATTTTCAGTGTAGAAAGAGGCCAAGAGTTTTGTGTTAGTCTTTGTATATAACAGACTTTCAGAATGGGTAATTTTTATGTTAGCAAACAAGTTTCGAGTAACTGTGAGCTCAGCAAACACTCTTTTGTTTTTGTTGTTTAACCTTTGAGCTTATACAAGTAGAAGTTCGTTTATAATCTTCTCCCGTTGCAGTGTACACATCAAAGGCGATAAAACTAAACAATACAAGCTATTATTTTTTAATTGCCTCAAAACTTATCTAAATCTACGATCATTGGCCAAATTATTAGAAACACTTAACATTTTCAGGTTTTTTTTAGTTCTCTAAGAAAAATAGTGTAGTAAGCTCCAATTAACACAAAATAGTATAAGTAGACACTGTGTTAAACAATTTTTTTGTAACAATTTACAAAAATTGGAACCTTGGATTTGGGTTCTAGGGGCCCTACTTCCCGCTCATTTGAAAAAATTCTCCAAGTCTTACCATCCATCCCTCTCTATTAGTAAGTTTTCTTAATGAAAAACCACTAATCAAATTAAGCTTTTAGTAAATTTTCTTAACAAAATTCACTTATAAGGACATCTCGACTTTTGAATTGTGAAAGAATTTCTTCAAATGAGCGCGAACTAGACCCACTAGCCTCATACCCTGGGTCAGTTACAATTTTTATATGTTTATATATATATATATATATATATATATATATATATATATATATATATATATATATATATATACCTATGTATGTATCATACCGATAACTCAAAAAATTATGGAGCCATTTTGATAAAATTTAGTGACTAAATTCTTTTTGGAAGTGGCTTGGATAGGTTCGTTAGCCAAGAAAATCGGACAAATTCATATCTCCGGAAATAACAACGATAGGGCAACCAAATTTGGCAAGCTGGTTTATATTGTAAAAGCCAACAGCAAAATTTAGGCCTGCAAGTTAAAAGAAAAAAAGTTATAGGCGCTTATAAAGCAAAATTTTAGTGCCACTAAAAGTCAGAGAAGATGCAATAACAAAATATTGTATGTATTAAACAAAATCTATCAAATATTACAGACAACGTTTATCTTTTCATGGCGCAAAAAGTTCAAGAAGTACCAGAAAGATTACTTTAAAAATTTTATAATTTTTCTCCTGTTAATGTCAAACTGGAGATTTGAGACCTGACAATTAGTATAAGCATTGTGCTTTATAAATGGTAAATATTGCATTAAATGTATATTAGAATGTTTTATATTGGTCTACACTCCTCATTTGTTAAAATAGTGGAAAAATCTGTATCTAAAGACCTTACATATTAAAAATAAGTAACTTAAGATTATTATCGGTTATCTACCTTCCATTGTTGAATGTGATATAAGGCTTATAGTGGTGGAATTGTTAGACGGATGGCTGATGAGCGAAGGGACGCCAGTTGAAATCTCACGCTTTCAACTTTGTTTTCTTTTTTTCATCTTTGATCAATTTTAACGTTATCTGATCAGATTGTGTAATTTCAATATTTTCTTAGCGACTTTTTGTTGAAAATGAAAGATAAGCACTTTTAAGACTTTTAATTCAAGTCTAATATCAGCTGTTGTTGCCCTTAGTTGGTAAAACCGTTCCACAGCTTACATAGACGTAGAGATTCATTAGAAGATGTTGTGTTCTTCTCTACAATAGGATTCAATTTTTACAGCATCCACACGCAAAAGAATGTTGTGTGTGAAGCCACAGAAAAAGTATCTAATTCTGCATTTAGATGAGATTTTGAATATTTTAAAATGTATTTCTATTAGCTAATTTTCTTGTACAAAATATTCTTTTAATAGCGAATCTTCTTATAAATGAATATAATAAACTTTCTTTGAAGAAACAATTGTTGCGAATTTTTTTTTGAAAATTGTTCGATTGATGAAAGGTTTCAATGGATTTTCGTGCAAACAAATTATTTTATCTTTAATTTTAATTACAGATTAAGTATATTATTTGAATTTTATGTATTCTTTTAACAAAATTTGGTGTAAAATATTTCGCAGAATTTTTTTTTGTGTTTCGTAGAAATCATTTTGTGTAAGATGTGTTTGCGAAATTTTGGTAACTAATGATAAATGTTTATTAAGTTATTAGAAAAAAAAATGTTTGCAAATTTTCATTAAATTATTGTTAAGTGTCGTCGAAAAAGCTTTATTTTTAACTTGTTTTGGCCTCGAGCAAAGCTCTTTTAGCCACGGTCACTCCAGGTCAACACCTAGTGCTACAGCTCCCTACTATAATATGATGTTTTACATAAAAAAAAACAAAAAGGATTCTCTATGCTATCGTCTACCAAGCTCAGGAAACAAACCCTGAAATTTCCTTTACTTCATGTTACGAAGAGAGACTATGCCCATCATACTTTATATTTTGTTTTAGTGGGTAAGGTGTATGTGTTTAAGTCTTATAAACTAGGATTAAAATTAAGGAAAAAAGACATGGGATCACAAACTTCACGCCTAGGGGTCCACCAAGGCGACTTTCTTTTAGACAAACTAGACTGAACCACGGTAAAGATGGGTTAGACTCAGGGACAGACAAAAGGAATCTATAATTATATGACTATTAACTATAATGTCAATTGTTTCAACAAAATTGCTGTAAAAAAACAGAACAAAATTTTATATCTTTTTACGTTGAGCTAAATTACCTCATGTAATTTATTACATGAAAAAGCTTTTGTAAAAAATTATATTTTAGTAGGTGGGTAAATAACGTTTGCAATGGTTCTTTGGCCAGGAAAATCGGACCAGTTTTTATTAAATTTATTTAATTTATTTTTATTCGCGAATTTTCTTGTACAAAATGTTCTTTAAATTACGAATTTTCTTATAAATGAATGTAATGTATTTTATTCGAAGAAATATTTGTTGAGAATTTTTGTATGAACATTTATTCAGTTGATGGAACATTTTTTAAACGAAATTCGTCAAAAATCAGGTTTTAATGGATTTTCGTGCAAACAAATTATTTTATTTTCAATTTTAATTACAGTTTAGGTATATAATTTGAATTTTATTTGTAAAAAATTTTTTACCAAAATTTGATGCCTGCTTTCATTAAAAAAAATTTGACAATAAAAAACATTTTGATGAAAATTCACTACCATAACGCACTTGCTGCGTCCAGACTTTTTAGTGAATTTTTATTTAAAAAAATTCACTATTAGAGAGGTATCGATGGTGAGACTTTTCAAATGAGCGTGAATTAGGACCCCTAGAACCCATATCCGGGGTCAGTTTCAATTTTTATATGTTATATATATATATATATATATATATATATATATATATATATATATATATATATATATATATATATATATATATATATATATATATATATATATATATATATATATGTATGTATCCGTCTGATAACACAAAAAATAATTAACCGATTTAAATGAAACTCGGCAAGTGCCTTTCTTTTATTAATGGCTTGGACGAGTTCGTTAGCCAGGAAAATTCAACAGGGTTTTCCGGAAAAATTTTGAATTTTTTTTTCAAAAAAAATTGTTTTTTCCGAAAATAACAAAGCTGTTTTAATGAAATTTACTATATATGTTGCCTTGGGAAAGGCCTTACACATACCAAAATTCAACTTTCTAAGTTTATAGAAAATTGAGTTATTCACATTTTAAATTTTCTTTCAACAAAAATTTTTTCTCCGAAAATTACAAAGCTATTTTAATGAAATTGGGTGGATATCTTGTCTATATTTGGTTACCTGCGACTTTGACCCTTAAAAGCTTTATCTATGGCTAAAATCCTTTACATGTACTATTTTAAGATTTCTCGCATTGTAAACTGACGTCCAAACTGCGACACATTACATAGACCAACACTTATAAGAAGTAACAATGGTTTTATATGTTGTGTATTGTGTGTTGCCTAAGATATCATACTAAGTTCAGCAGGTCCCGTTCCAACACTATAGGATTAAAAATGCATTGCCAAAAAAAAAACAAATTGCTTATCCTTTAACCAAAATATTAGTGAATTTTTATTTAAAAAAATTCAGTAATAGAAAGGTATCGATGGTGAGACACAATTTTTTTCAAATGAGTGCGAATTAGGACCCATATATATATATATATATATATATATATATATATATATATATATATATATATATATATATATATATATATATATATATGTATGTATATCCGATAACTCAAAAAATAATTAACCGATTTCGATGAAACTCGGCAAGTGCCTTTCTTTTATTAATGGCCTGGATGAGTTCGTTGGCCAGAAAAATCGGAAAGGCCTTTCCGGGAAACATTTTTTCCTCGAAAATTACAAAGCTGTTTTAATGAAATTTAAAGGGTATATTGCCCTGGGAGAGACCTTACTACGTATCAAAATTAAACTTTCTAAGTTTATAAAAAACTGAGTTATTCAAATTTTGATTTTTCTTTCAGAAAAAAATGTTTTTTTCCAAAATTACGAAGGTATTTAAATGAAATTTGGTGTATATGTCGCCTTAGGAAAGACCTTACTACATACTAAATTTAAACTTTCTAAGTTTATAGAAAATTGAGTTATTCAAAATTGAAGCATTTAATACAAATTCACTACCATAACGCACTTGCTGCGTCCAGAATTTTATTATTGTTTGTCCACAGTAATACCAAAATTTAAATTGAGTAAAGGTTCTTTAAGTTCTAATCTTAAAACCATTGTGTACCATTGCTACAAGCACATTACAACGTTTTACTGCTGAATGCACTAAATACAATATTCCTAAAGGGTTGCTGTCTAGCATGTTCTACTTTGCTCTCACATACACATGTTTCACGGTGAATGCGCAATTTTTAAATGATTCATATCCTGTTGTGCTTCACCCTACTATATTAAAATTTCTATATTTCTTCCAGCAAGTGTTTATTCAATTTAAGCAGTTAGAATTGAAATAGGGGAGAGCAGCTTTTGCAGCCGACATTACAATATTTTCCGGTAATTAAACTTTAAAACTGTTTGATCTGGATATCCAAATATTGATCTTTTCAAAAGGGAGGCAGCTGTTTAAGACGGTAAAGATCAAATAATGTCAGTTTATATTAGAATCTTTCTAACGACTCAATACAAGAGGAGAACGTCTACCTGGGCTTGGAAACAATGGGACCGCGGGGATAAGAAAGCAAACAGACTGTATTCTTGCTTAGTCTTGCTTGTGTTTGCGTTGAACCGCACCTGGTTGCCGAGTCTGGAATCTTTTATAGACGTGTAATGAGCTAAGTAAATGGGAAATGTATTGTTTAATGGTTTTCTACGTTCTAAAAAAATGACACTGATGGACTTTGGGATTTGATTATCTCCCCATACAGTGTGTCCGAAACTGGATTGAAATATATTGCTATCGTCGTTATTATTAGAGATAGGGAGACTGTTAGATTAGCAATGTTTTGTAGAAATTCATGCCCGTTCCAAATATGACGTGTATTTTGCCCTGTCTCTTTTCGTTTTCGAGTTATTTTGAAAAAAAATGTCGATTTTTTTTTCAATATCTACGTAGGCGTTGATCTGACATGTCTAAGACTTGCACATTATCAGGATACTTTTTACAGAGTAATCCTTTTGTGCGATTCCCAACTTTGGATTGTTATTTGTTTTTGACGTTTGTTTCTATTATGGTAGCCATATTGGATTTTTCGCTCATGTGATAGCCCGTGAAAAGAGCTTTCCAATGCTGTACAACATGCTTGAGAAATCTTGTAATTGCACTGACAATTTTGAGAAAAACCGTTTTGAGGATGTTAGGCTATGAAATCCAAAACCAGAAAACAAATGACAAAAAAGTGTTCAAAAAGCAGTAGGCCATGGAGTCTAACAATAGACTTCTACTTTTAACATAATTTTCCGTAATGATTCACGACAAAAAATTGAAACTTCGAGCACACCAATGAATCGGCCCATTATCACAAATTATATTTTACATTACAACAATATCCTAAACTATTGTTATAATTAAATTAAATAGATAAACCTAATAAATAACTAAATTTACTAACAGAACTCAATAAGACTCTGGACGCAGCAAGTGCGTTATGGTAGTGAATTTTCATAAAAATGTTTCTAATAGCAAATATGTTTTTTAAGAAAGCAGGCACCAAATTTGGTTACCAGTATAATTTATATATTAGAAACAATGTACCATATTTCATCAAAATAACTTTTTTGTTTGAAAATGTACAAAAATTTCCGCAAGTAAACTTAAATTTTTCCCGAAAAAACTGGTTTTCTGGTCAACCTTATAGGTTAATAGCAAATTGATTCACAATTTGAAGCATTTAATGAAAATTCGCAACCATAACGCACTTGCTGCGTCCCGAATTTCTTTTCTTACAAAGATGTATTATATTTCGATGGAAAATACAAAAATGCAATAACATAGGGCGTGTTCGATTAAAAAAATTCACTAAAAAAAAAAAGAAAATTAGAAAGACCAAGGACTTATGGGCCACCCTGTAATTGTGGAAATATTTTTTAAGATGTAGCTTAAGACACCCTACAATTAATGTATACAACTTTTTTTCGTAACTTGAATAATAACGGAAATATTGCGCTTTAATGATTTTTTAAGATAATTCGACAAAAATGATATACCATTAAACGATAAACTCTATAGCCAACACTACTGCTAAAGTATCAGAGAAAGGGTCTATTTGAAATGAATTTTCTGGGAATATTTTAGTAAAATGAAGGACAATGACGATTAAAACTAAGAGCTCAGGCTTTGTAAAACATTATTCTTGAGACATTTTCCTTCCATAGATCATATTAATTTCAGGTTCATTGCCTAAATATTAACAATTTTGAAGTTAAAATCGCGACTTTGACGTTTTGAGGAAAACCCAAATTTATTTTTCTTTAAATGCCTGTAACTTTTTTGTCCTTTAACCGACAGCGCTAAATTTTGGCGTGTAGCTTATATATAACGGTATAAACCTGTGTACCAAATTTCGTTGCCCTTACTTGGTTAATTCCGGAGATATAATTTTTTTTCGATTTTTTTCGAAAAAAAACACAAAATTTTCCGGGAAAACCTCGGCGGATTTTCCTGGATAACGAACTTATCCAAGCTACTCGCAAAAGGAAGGTACTCACCAAATTTTATCAAAATCGGTCCATTATTTTTTTAGTTATAGGTGTGACACATAATATATATATATATATATATATATATATATATATATATATATATATATATATATATATATATATATATATATATATATATATATATATATATATATATATATATATATATATATATATATATATATATATATATATATATATATATATATATATATATATATATATAAACATATAAAGTCTGAAACTGACCTCGGATTTGGGTTCCAGGGGTCCTAAATAGCGCTCATTTGAAGAAATTTTTTCAACATTCAAAAGTCGAGATCTCCTCATTAGTGAATTTTTTTTAAGAAAATTCACTAAAAAATCAGATTAATGATTTACGAAGACGCTTTTGAAAATTGTTTGATTTTTAAACGTAAGTCGACTAAAAAACAACAGAAGAAAGGTTGCTATGGATATAACACTATCGCGACAATTAAGAATACTGCCATTCTTAATTATCTAAACAATTTGAGGTGTATTTAACACGTTGCTAAAAATGTTGTCCTGTTTATTTCAAATATTATTCAACAATATGTTCAGTAATGAAGAATATTTTGACATGTTGGAATGTTATATTTGTTTTAACCGAAATACTGAGGCAGCTGTAAATTCATATCAAAACAACTACACAGAAAGACGACAACCAAACATCAAAATATTTCGCAGGATAGTGACCAATCTATTGAACGACGCGAGCTTTTACGCAAAGAAACTACCAATGCCTAGAAACGAAGAAAGAAATAATGCCATCTTACAGGTTTCAAACGAAAACCCTCCGCAATATGTTTGGTTTTATGTTGAACAAATTGATGTTACAAAAATACGGTACACCGTGTATTAAAACAAAGTTATTACCATCCATACAAACCTACAATCGTACAAGGCTTAAATGTTGACGATTACCCTAAGCGACTTCAATCCTGCAGATGGTATCAAGGACAATGTCAGCAAGATGACATGAGACAGGTCAAAAAATAAGGTAACCACAATGTAATTGAGGCCCATTTTTTCGTTTACATATTGAATGTATATGATATGCAGGATGATTTGTATTTTTTAGAGAATTTTCACTGTGCCACATCTTAAGCGTTACTTGGCTTAAACTGGCATCTGGCACGTCTGGTCACGGGGCGAAGCACAATATTTTCTATTCTGTTCCAGGGCTGGACTAGCATGTTCATTTTATTCACTACCAAAGCAAAATATCACTATATATGGTGTAAACACGAATAAGTTTGAAACAAACAGGGGGAGCGGGGTAGTTCCTTGTTGAAAACTAAACGGGGTCTTTCATGTAAAAAAATGATTTATTTTACCGTATAAAAAACTAAATAACAACCCTCTACCAAAAATGATTTCGGACGTAAAAAATAGTCGACATATTTATCACAACCTTATATCAAGAGACTTAGGAAGAAAGTTATAAGTTGCAAATCCTAAAGTCCCCAAAAAGTACGGTCTCCCAAAAATTCATAAACCGGGAAATTGAATGAGACCTATTGTTTCAGCTATAGATCCCCGACATGTAATTTTGCAAAGTGAGTTTAAAAGCTTACCCGTCAAACAAAAAAGTTTTTCAGTAATAAATCCCCTTAAATTTATTAATCAAAGTAAAGAGGTTAAATTGATTGAAGGCAACCTTTTAATTTTAATCGATGTACCCTCATTGTTTCCTAGGGTCCCCAGGAGGCAACCTAACGTGTTTAGAAGAGTTGTTAAAAATTAATAACATCAATGAAAAGGTTTCCAAAGAACACAAGTTTCTCCGGAGATAACAAAGTAAGAGCAACCAAATTTGATACCCGTGTTAACATTATAAATAGTGACTTACGTACCAGAACCTAGCTCTGTAGGTCAAAAGACAAAAAAGTTATAGACATTTAAAGAAAAAAATTTGGGGTTGTCCTCAAAACGACAAAGTCGCGATTTGAAACGTCAAAATTCGCCACATTTATGCAAAGAACCTGAATCAAATACGAATTATGTAAAGAAAATGTCACAAGAACAGTGTTTTGCAAACTCTTAGGTTTCAGCTTTAATCATTGTCCTTCATTTTACTCAAAGATTTACAGAAAATTAAATTCAAATAGCCCCTTTCTATGATGCTTTGGCTGTAGGTTTAATTAAGTTGATGCTTTGGCTGGGGGTTTAGTTTCTATGGTTTAATGGTCTATAATTTTTAGATAGTTTTCGTAAAAAAAAATTCGTCAATGAGGAGACCGTGACTTTTCGATTTTAAAAGGTTTCTTCAAATGAGAGCAAACTAGCACCACTAGAATCCATATCCGGGTTTACTCTCAGTTTTTATCTGTTTGCATATATACAGGGTGACGCATTTCTACGGTAAAGCTCAATATAATTGTTATTATACAAGATACGGGGAAAAATTGTATACGTTAATTATAGTGTCTTAAGCTGCATCTTATAAAAATATTTTGACAATCACAGGCTGGTCCATAAGTCGTTGGTGATCCCTACAATTGTTTTTTTCGAACACCTTTATATTATTGAATTTTTGCATTTTTTATCGAAATATGATGCATGTTTGTAAGAAAAAAATCAAGACGCAGTAAGTGCGTTTTGGTAGCGAATTATCATGAAATCTTTCAAATTTCAATAACTCAATTTGCTATTAATCTAAGGTTTGTTGGCTAGGAAACCAGTTTTCTCGGAAATATTTTAAGTTTATTTTCGTAAAATTTTTGTACATTTTCAAACAATAAGTATAATTTTGATGTAATATGTTACATTGTTTCTACTATATAGGCTATACGTTTAACCGGATTGATGCCTGCTTGCATTAGAGAGACATATTTGCTACTAAAACATTTTTATGCAAATTCACTTCCATAACGCACTTGCTGCGTCCACGCTTTTTACTTTTCGGCGATTTTTCATAATTGAAAGATTTTTATTAAAATGCACTTCCTGCATTCAGACTTTGTTTAAAATTACTTATGTAACAACGAAATACCTAACATCGCTAAATATTTCAATTCGGTCTTCAGGCAATGGCTAACAATATTTGAGACCATATAAGCCATAACAGAAGACTCTAGGGGAACGGCATTCTCCCTTGGCTATAAAACTCCCACTATGTTGTGCCATGGGCGGTTTATAGTCATATTTATGGAGGCTGATATTACAGTAATCGTATTTCTATTGGATTTATGGTTCGTGCCGCCACTTCAAGTAACACAATTACATGTGAACAATTCATCAAACATTTATGACGACAAGGAGAGCCAGTATTACTTGTGAAATTAAACAGTGGAAAACCGCCGCCATTCGTGACTAACTTACATTTGTTATATCTGCTTTAGTTTGTTCATTTGTTGAACTGCATGACTTCATTCCAAGTCAAATACTAACTGGAATAATGTAATAACTAGCGGAATCGTTAGCTGTATGATATATATTATGTTCACAAGCAAGAATGAAAATTAAGGATATTAGTTATACGAAATCTAGATTTGTTAACGCTTGCCAACGCATTCCGCACATCGAAGGTATATTTACGATAGGTGAAAAATAATCATTATTATTAAATAATTTGTGAGACTTTGTTTCCTACTAACAAGCCAACCCTCCATCTTACATATCCTCAAAAAATGATACCTAACTGCAGGTGTCCCGTGAAACGTCGTGGTCGCTCCTATTCAATTTAGGAAGCAGTTTATATTATGGGATTGAAGTAAACATGCGCAGTATGTAAGGCACGTGAATAGGTCGCTGTGTAGTAGAAGACAAATAAAAGTGGTAAAAAGAAGAAGTAATTACAAGAAACGGTTTTGCACAGCGCTTTTAGTTGCAGTGTAGATTGTTCAGTGAAAATGCCGCAGGATTGTGAGCTGAGAAATAGAAAAATAATAAATAACAGACGAGTCAGGACAGGAGCAAGTTCTGGTGCGCATTTTTTGAGAACAATTGCTGAGATCTCGTCAAGGCCAGAGGCTTTCCTGGTATTAAGAGAAGAGAGCATCTTTCGTAATTTTTTAGTTTTGAAAATGATATCCGTCATTTTATGCGCGGCATTGGGGACTGTTGGTTGTTGAACATTTGGAGGTGGGTTGAGAGTGGAATTGCTGGTGAACAACGAGGCAAAAAGGTTAGCCTTGCCCAGGGTGGTAGAAAAAATGTCATTCTTCTGAGACAAGAGGTGGGAACGTGCTCTTGCAGAAATTATTCCCATTGGATTTATCAAGAGTCCAGAAGGGTTTGCTGCCGCTGGAGCTTAAGAGGACTTTGCTTTTGATGTGGTTATTAAACGAGTTTTTTGCCTCAGAAAGAATGCGGACAAAGCGGTTTCTTGCGTCGTTAATACTTGATGGTTTTCTTGCCTGGGATTGTGTGGAAGCGTTTTGTGAGCTTTGATCTTTTCAAGCCTGGCCGTGTCACAGGATTTAGAGAACCATGGCTTTTAAGTGGCTGAAGAGGTTTACTGTGTACGTGGAATAAATAATTCCATGCCAGCTGGGATGATTTCGGTGACGTTTTGTGAGATATCAGAGGGGTCAGGATGAGAGAAGCAGACAGACGCCCATGGAAATCAGGAAAAGTAATACCGCATTTCGTCGCAGTTCGCGGAGTTTTAGTGCCAAACGATACGTGGGTGTGATGACTGTGTGACCTCTGGTTGCATTGCACAGGAAGCAGTGACCATGCTGTGGTCTGAGCGACCAAGTGGGGCGGTGACTGATGTCTTATAGCATTCAGGGTTTGTAGTGAGAAGGAGACCCAAGGGATCTGACCTGTATGTTGGGATTCGAGGAAAGTAAGTAGGTTGCTGAACCATATTGGCTGCAGAATTGGTGACTGGAAGGCCTCCGCTGCTCTCTCTTGTGGATCGGTTTTTGAAGATCCTAGCCATTCCTTATTATGGATATTGAAGTCACCAAGAATAGTGACCTCGGAGGAAGGATATTGAAATCAGATGGTAGGTTTTTTCAGAAAGGTAGTCCAAGAGCTGGACAAAGTTGTTGTCAGAAGGTAACTGGTAAATGCAACAGATGAATTTAGTTGCAGCCCTGAGAGAGAGCTTCATCCAAAGTATGCCTTTCTTCCAGCTTCCAAATTGGGGAGTCTGGTGCAGGGTAGATTACTATGGACGTAAGCGCACACATCTCCATGCAATCTAAAGGAAGTAAGGAGCTCATACGCAGGGAAATTAGAGCGATTAGTGGCTGTTTTGGCACTGATTTGGGTTTCGGTAAGGAAGAGGAGTTGGGGCCTATTAGATTAGAAGAAATGGTGAACAGAGTTCAGGTTAGAATTTAAGCCACATATATTCGAGAAGGATATGTTAAATCTTAATGCCGGCGCCCCCTGCACACCCCTCTCCCGGAGATCCGACTGGAGAGGTATTTTAACTGCGGAATCTTTTGTACAAGGAGGAGCCATCATCATTTTTGTTTATAAGGGAAACCGACACATACACCAGAACCGGAAACCTCCGTTGGGACTTCAACGGCCCCTTGATGTAAGGGTGGTACCTCCTCGGGCGTGAAATAAATCCTATACTATCACGTAAAGGAAAAGTCCACTATCACCTCCCAAAAGAAGTTGAAGTATCTGGTATCTCTTTGGATTTGTTGCTGTGCCCAGTGACAAAATAGTCGCCTTTGATAATCATCATTGTACAATTCTTGAAGGAATTGAATATGGTATGAGTGAAATTAGTTTTTACGTAAAATTCGTAAAAGAGAGGTCTTACAGATATCAATTTCCCTTGCTTTTTTCTTGAGCTGATATGAGGGTCTTTTATCACTTTCAAATTTACTATTAACACTTTCTGTTCGTTCAACACAGGCTTGGTT
This sequence comes from Tillus elongatus, assembly GCA_964006375.1. Taxonomy (NCBI): domain Eukaryota; kingdom Metazoa; phylum Arthropoda; class Insecta; order Coleoptera; family Cleridae; genus Tillus; species Tillus elongatus. Next base: position 14,815,357 of record OZ023265.1, read on the forward strand.
CTCTCAGTCTTTTTGTACCCTGTGCTGCCCGTTTCGTCAAAACGTCACATCAGTCTCTCAAAAGCGCTTTTGCGTAGTTGTCTTCTATTGTGATATTTCTCATGATAGATTCTTGTCGCGAATAAACAGTGTTTGTTACTTGCCCTTAACACACAAATCATGTCAATCATTTCTTCTCTAGAGAAATTCATTTTAGCGTCTTATTATAATTCAAATAACTACTCGATAGTTTAACACCCAATATCTCAGTAAATACTGGTTGTAGGTACAGCGAATACTTCATGAAACTTAAAGAACATTTTGTATCGAAATAGATTATAATGTGCAGAGTATTCAATTTGAATTTCTCGAGAAAACTTGACCCCAGTGTGTTTACTTACCCTGTATAGTGTTTTCAAGACATTCTTTCTGTATTGATTGAGATTGAAAAAAGAACACCTTTCCGATTTTTGGCATGATCGTGTTGCATGCCAACAGATTAATGAAGATACAGACCGTCAAATGTGCCTCTGATGTTTTAGAAAAGTGGTTGTAACTTTTGAGCGACTCTGTAGACCAGAACAACTATACACTGGATGAATCGGCAAAACAAGGAATTCAAAAATGAGACAATATACAGGCTGTACCATTTATAAATTTTAAGTTTTGGTTGTATCTAATTTATGCAACACCCTGTATATGCAAACATAATTTTAGTTTGTAGCTAACGTTAGTACCTGCAACTTTTGTTCCAACATTTTTTATTATTGAATAATAAAGGAGATGTTGAACTTGAACGCACTCTTGGACAATCCTTTATGTACAGGCAAGTCAAGTATATCTAACAGTAATAAGAAAATCACACAAGAGGGTCGTAAGAAACAATAATGTATATATATATATATATATATATATATATATATATATATATATATATATATATATATATATATATATATATATATATATATACAGGCTGTTTCAAAAAACATGCACCATCGCTCGTGGGGCAATTCCTTACTAAAAAATAAGAAAAAAAGTTCCTGTGCACATGGGCCCGGAAACGCATAGTTTCCAATATACACGGAGTTGAATTTTATCTTTTTTTAAATTTTTTATAAATAATTTCAAAACCACTGGACTGATTTTAATGAAACTTGAAACTTGAAAGTGTATTATGAAAGTGCATATTTTCAAGTGAAAATCTACTTACAACTGCGTCAGTGGCGTGCGTACGGCAGTTCTCTAAATTCTACAATTTTGAAGTGCTTTGTAGGCGTCAAAAGAGTTTTCGTGCTATTCTTTAAATTTTGATACGGTGCAGTATTTTCGTTTTTAGTTATTTGTTGATACTGAGCTGCTCATTAATATTATTTCCTCCTCTCAAGATGGTTTTCATTAAGTACACTTCAGCGGATTTGACTGATATGTTGTTAATTTATGGACAAACAAATCAAAATGTTAGACAAGCTGTGCGAGTTTATCAGGAAACTTATCCGCAAAGAAGAATTCCTGACAAAAATATTTTCCCATGTATTGTAAGACATTTGAGAGAAGCTGGTTCTTTAAAACCTTTAAAAGCTGACTCTGGACGCAGAAGATACCGCCGAACTGTACGAGTTGAAGAGGCAATATTAAATATAGTTGAACGTGATCCTAGTACAAGTACGAGAATTATTGCCACCGAACTGGGTAATATTTCGGCATCATCAGTTCACAGAACTCTGAAGGATCAAAGTTTATATCTCTATCATTTTACACGTGTCCAGGAACTTCTACCTAGAGACTTTCAACCAAGGGTAATGTTTTGTCAGTGGTTCTTAAACAAACTTAGGCACGACCAACATTTTTCTAAACGTGTACTATTTACTGATGAGGCGTCATTTACGCGAAAAGGTATCGTAAATTTTCACAATTTACATACATGGGCCGATGAAAACCCACACTCTCTAAGAGTTGCAAATTCGCAGTATCAATTTTCCATCAATATTTGGGCTGCTATTATTGAAAATCACATAATTGGTCCTGTTGTTCTACCGAATCGTCTTGACCATGAATCATATTTAAACTTTTTACAAAATGATTTGCCGTTGTTACTACCGCTTTTTATGAGAAATGGTACAATGTGGTTCCAGCATGATGGTGCGCCCGCACATTTTGCAGCAGTTGTAAGAACATATTTAGCCAACACATACGGTCACCGATGGATTGGTCGTGGAGGTCCGGTGTCATGGCCACCTCGATCTCCGGACCTGAATCCTCTCAATTTTTATTTGTGGGGTCATTTAAAAGAAATAGTGTATAAAACACCAGTAAATACACGAGAAGAATTGTTGGGAAGAATAGAATATGCATCTGACAGCATTAGAGAAGATCAAAATATTTGCAGAAGAGTAAGAAGATCTTTGCGCAGAAGGTTAAATAATTGTAACGACGCTAATGGTGGTCACTTTCAACATTTTCTTTAGCTTTGTTATTAAAGTCAATTGAGTAATGTACAAAAAACAAGAGTTTGGAAAAATCATGGTGTCTTTACGATTACTTTTTTCATTTTTTATTTTTATTTTTTATTTATAATTTTTTATCAATGTTTGTAATATTCATTTCAATGTTTATCACCAATAAGTTTTACGTAGGTTAGTTATTTGCACGTTTATTGCTGTAATGTTTACTGTATGTTTTGTTTTTCATATTCTTATGGTTGCAGTAAACATATATTATTATTATTATTATTATTATTATTATTATTATTATTATTATTATTATTATTATTATTATTATTATTATTATTATTATTATTATTATTATTATTATTATTATTATTATTATTATTATTATTATTATTATTATTATTATTATTATTACGCCGACTAATCGGTACTTTGCCCCCTTTTATAAAATTAATCATATCTCCTAGGGGATACCCTGAACGAAAAAATATCAAGAGGTAGCTTTTGTGGCTTATGTAATAAGCTTCATAACTGATGTATCAAAATTGGAAAAAGACAGTGGCGCACATATTTTTCCCCAAATGAATTTTTACAGTTACCCCGTACGCACGCCACTGACGCAGTTGTAAGTAGATTTTCACTTGAAAATTTGCACTTTCATAATACACTTTCAAGTTCCAAGTTTCATTAAAATCAATCCAGTGGTTTTGAAATTATTTATAAAAAATTAAAAAAAAAATAAAATTCAACTCCCTGTATATTGGAAACTATGCGTTTCCGGGCCCATGTGCACAGTAACTTTTTTTTTTATTTTTTAGTAAGGAATGGCTCCACGAGCGATGGTGCATGTTTTTTGAAACAGCCTGTATATATATATATATATATATATATATATATATATATATATATATATATATATATATATATATATATATATATATATATACGCACTGTTGGGGTTGCTCAAGGGGTCAATCAAGTTCATTGTTGTTATTATTAACTCGCTAACATTGTTACCAAAACCATCGTCAGGTCTGAAGATGCGTTGTGGTGAATTGGGTGCTATAAAGTGTTTTTATTCAAATTAAGGTTAAATTCACATCTATCTCTTAGAACCTCGGTGGTTCAAGGGTAAGAACGTGTGCCTCTGAACCAAAAGGTACTGGGATCGATCCCAGGGTACTCCTTTCACTTTTTCAGTACAAACTGTAACATTAACATCAGCCGAGGTTCTGGCATTGTATTTGAGCAAGTTAAGTGTTTGCACGTTCCGCCCTTCGGAGGGGGCGTAAAGCCGTCGGTCCCGTGTCCATGCAATGTTGGGCACGTTAAAGATCCCTACCCTCCTTAGAGAAAGGCAGAGGTTCGGCAAAATTTCCAGGATATCGAGGTGAAACTGCTCCCTGGCGTCGGTGATTGGCCATAGTCGCGGAAATAGGCCGACGTTAAAGAAACAAAGCGCGCACACACACACACACACACATCTATTTCTCTTAACAACATATGTGACAGGACCACGCTGTAAGTACAGGGAAGGGATTTGTAGTGTCTTATGTGCTATGCGACTCTAGTCAATCGCCGATATAGTTTTGAGGTTTTAGAGAAACGCAGCGTTGGGACTATTTTGCTTAGATTTGTATCCGGTTGCAAAACAAATTTTCATCGCGATTGTAACGACGAGGTTAGTTATAGGAACAGGAAATGTAACAGACCGTTAGTGCTTCGTGAGTTCCAGAGTTTGCTGTTGTTTAATATTACATTTGGAAAATTGTGTAATAATTACTGTAAAACTCATCACAATGCAACGAGTTGTACAGAACGATGAAAGCTTCGGATTAGCAGCTTTACTGCAGTTCGAAAACACAATAAAACAAGAGAGGGCGAGAATAGTTTGTTGGTGATGCGCTTTTGATTGTGAAGTGTAAAATCTAAAAGCGATTATTACGGTGTTTAGACACATATTGGTGATAACGGGAATTTACAAAGATTAATATCGAACTGGCAGAAAACATAATTGAGATGGCTACGGGTTTCGATAATTATTTCATTTATATAGTTCAAGAACTAGTTAGTAATATCCCCAAATTTAGTGGAAAAAAGACAGCGACAGAAGAAAAAAACTCATATTTCAATCACGGCAACCTCATTTTTCCTCAAACCTGTTACAGAATTAGAAATCACATCATGTATAAACAAATATAAAAACTCGTCATCTACCACTCATGATAATATTACTAACCAAATTACCAAACTATTTTACAAACTCCTTATTCCAGCTATGTTACCTGTAATTAATCTCGCATTATCAAATGGAGTTTTTCTAAATACATATAAATTATCTACAGTAATCACGCTTTTTAAATCGGATGATAAAACCATACAACTACACGCCCATTTCACAGTAACTAACTTTACTGGAAATAGTTCGAAATAACAACAAAATACGCACTCCCAGCTATCAGGCCTAAAAAGCCGTGAAGCTGGATTTTTAAAATTTGGTTTTGATAGTGAAAAATATTCGTATCTTACAATCTCACAAATTGGGGAAAAACAAAATTGTCATGCTGTTATCCACAATTCAAGTAGGAACTACTATATTGGACGTACATGAAAGAGTAAAATTATATATATATATATATATATATATATATATATATATATATATATATATATATATATATATATATATATTGTTGCGTTTTCGCCGGGTTCTGGATAAGTGAGACTTTAAAATTTAACAAAACAACTTTATTTACTCTCTAAATATGGATACAATAAAAGTTATAGAATCTCTCTCTTACAAAACACTTAGTTTATCTGGCCTTACAATCACTAATCTGCACACAAGTCGCTATACTGGAACTACAGTCGCTACTCTATAACACTTCACACTGGTTACTGCTTCTTAGAGTCACTTCAACATTATCTAATTGAACTGAACTGAACTGGCTTACACCTTCCACCCGTCGTACCTTCCAACTCGTTTCTGGAGTGTTCCATTCCAGAATGTTCCAGGACTTTTGCTAGAAGGTTCTGTAAATACAGAACGGCACCGTGTGTATACAGGGGGATGTATATACAGGATGATACGAATGTGGTCATGACTCCTATGTTACACAAGAGGTGTTTCTCGTACTATAAGTTCTATCTACGTATACAGGGTGTAAGGATTCTCTGCGTATATATATATATATATATATATATATATATATATATATATATATATATATATATATATATATATATATATATATATTTAAATTCACTAAAACAAGCACTTGTGAAGCCACGGTAAAAGTCTACGACTGTATTAAATATGGACGGGTTTCACTAAGTTAGGGCAAGAACAAACAACCAAATATGCTGTTTAAATTGAATTAAGTCTTAAAACTTTCACCTCCTCTTTATCAGATTATTTTATATACAAAAACTCGCTAAAGAAACATCGGAATTACAACAATATGATTAGATAACGGTAAAGTGAAAAGAGATTAAAAAAAAAGTAAAGTCACTCACTAGGATTAGAACTCGTCATGTAGGAGTCCATTATCCGATGTAGACGCCTCAGGCAACTTGGCTACGCTCGACATGTATGTACTAGTAGGTATTTCTCGTAATACATGTTAATCGTCTAACGTCTACTATTTACACAAAACAATTTTGATTTACAATGGATTTTTTGCTCATATTTTAAAGAAATAAGGAAAAAACGATTTAGACACATATCCAGGAGCTCGTTAGTCATTTATTGTCGTATTTTTCGCTCAGATTCGTACTCCTACCATCATAGTTATTAATTTTGACGTTTTAACTTTCTTAAATCAGATTTAATTAATGAAAAATTTATTTAGCTCTAACTTTTTTGTCTTTCAACATAGAGATCTGGATTTCGGTACATATGGTACCCTTTATGAGAGAAACCAGCGTACTAAATTGGGTTGCCCCTACTTTGTTTTTTCCGGGGATGTAAATGTTTTTCCAAAGAAAACACAAAATTTTCCGGGAAAACCTGGGCCGATTTTCTTGACTAACGAGCCAAGCCACCTGTAGATGGGAAGGTATTTACCGAAGTTGATCAAACTCAGCCCTTTATTTTCTGTGTGATACACACACACACACACACACACACACACACACACACACACACACATATATATATATATATATATATATATATATATATATATATATATATATATATATATATATATATATATATATATATATATATATATATATATAAACATATAAAAGTTGAAACTGACCCTGGATATGGGTTCTAGGGGAACTAGTTCGGGCTCTTTTAAAGAATTTTTCTCAAAATTCAAAAGTCTCCTCCTTTGTGAATTTTTTTAAAGAAAATTCACTAAAATGTGGGCTTAACTACGTACTTAACCTCGACCAAATTTGTTTACTTATTTATCAAATGTAAAAACCATAAAGTGCTGTTGTTTCACAAACATAAATTATTGTTTTATAAGGTGTTTTATGTAAATGATGATTGTTCAACATATGCTGAAAAATATCATTATTGCGATGGTTATAATTAATATTTTTGATAAAACATCAAAACATTAATTTTATGCATACACATAAAAAAGCGAGAGACAAGCAATTTTAGGAGTGAGGAGGAGGGAGAAAAAAAGGGTAGGAGGCATTTGCGGTTACGTCAGCAAATTACCTGTGCCATTTTAGCAGCCGCCCAAACTGGAATGGATGTTTGTTTCAATTTATATTTCACAATGTATATTATGCTTTCAGTAGAAATTTTAATAAATACAGCAAATCTTCTTTCGTCTGCTGTGGTTGACAGAATAAAGCTAATATTAACGACAAAGCCTCACTGCTTCCCTCGCCATATTGCAATAGCGCGCCGTTTGTATTTTCCACAAACTGTTGTTTGTACTTCTTATTTCTTTTCCATAATGTTGTTATTAAAATATATTTCAGTTAGATATAATCCGCCTTAAGGCTTTCCTTTAAAAGGAGCAATTAAGTTTTGAGATGCCGGCTTATTGTAATATGAATTGTTTTGTAGAATATGTTATAAGTAGAAGAATGACCGTTGAAACGTTTAATTGAATGGGTCACGTTATTGTTTTAAAAATAACTTTTGCTCTAAATATTATAAGTTTATTGTTTTACAAATATTAAACGTTTTGGTACTAGAGCTGCTGTTCTCCTTTTCTGTCGAGGTTTTTTCATACTAAGAAAAGTCTAGACACAGCCAGTCCGTTATAATAGTGCATTTCCATAGAAATGGTCTACGCAATTTCGTTTTTAACGAAAATTATATAGGTGTCAAGAAGTTTTATCGAATATAGTCTGGAAAATATTTTCGCTAGCAGCTTGAAAATCCCACTTCTGACACCAGTTGTTACGCTCTAGGGGGTTCTGGATTTGTTAACTTACAAAACACAGCTTTTCAAACTACTAATTTATTTTAACCAACTATTTTCCAACACCAGTATCAACTAAAATAATTATCTCTTACTAAATGTTCATATAACTATAATCCACTATTCGCCTTCTATGATCGCTTCTTATACACCAACACTTACTGCTGACTCGCTTAGTACTCTATGATCACTTATTCTACACCACACTAATTCAACACTGAACTAACTTACTATGTGTACCGTTCGCCTATTTATACTGTCCATAGAGATTATACACCTTTTACAATATTCTACACCTGTCACTTCTGGTCCCTTCCAGAAATATCATTCCAGAGTGTTCGCTGTTACCAACACACTACAACTGATCATAGAAGTAACAAAGTCCATAAACATAATTCTCATAGACAAATGTGACACTGCCCCCCTCTTATATTCGATCGTTCCGGTTGAATTCTGACATTTCTTGGTATGGCGTAAGTCTGAGTATATGGACCACCTTCATCTCGCTCTTCGGGCTCCTCCGAATGCGATAGAAAACGCCACTGATTCTTTTGACCCCCTTATAAGGACCCTCTCATAATTTCTGTAGTTTCGGCGACCGTCCCTTGTGTCGTACTGGATTGTAGAACCACACTCGATCTTCTTTAAAACCAGCTGAATTAGCTCGCACGTCATAACGGATCTTTATGCAGTCGCTTTCTATTCGTAAATGCATTACGACAGCAAAGTTGATGATTTTCCTTCTCGTGAATATGTCGAAGCTTTCTTCAAGATAAATTCTTACGTGGTATTGACTCTTCTGTGTAGTTGTTCTCGTTCTGGTGTGTCTACTTGCAAAAATATCTCAGCGGGTTCTTTTCACCTCGTCGACATCGGCTCTGTTCCAACAAATGTGTTCACAGACTATTTTCTGGGTTGGCTTCACATTTACATGGTATGATCTGGTATTTCTCTCATAACTTCTTCTCCACTTGCTGCTGGCTGAGTAACTGGGACGTCTACTCCTCTCACAGCTATCTTCACTGGAATGCTACTTTCACGGCAGACGTTGCTATTTTACTCTATGGTGATATTTTGCACTACCCAGTTACTGACAGATGCCATTACTATTTCTTCACCACCAATAGTCAGGATGTCAGTGCCAAGATCAAGTTTAGCGCACTGACCTTGAAGTATATTCCAGTCAATTATAATCGGGTCTAATATGGCGGCGACTATGGCTCTCTGCTTTGCCTTCCATGTCCCAATTTGCAGCTCGACGTCAGTTCCGTAAAATACCTGGATCCGATCACGACTGGCTGCATTTACTCTGTACACTCTGTCTGGCTCTCTTACTCGCCATCTTGGAACCATGTCGCGGCGAATGATCGTCCTAGGTGCGCCCGTGTCGACGACCATCTGGGTCTTATTACCGCTTACGTATCCGTCACCGACGAGAGCGCTGTCAGAATCGCTAACCTGAGAAATGGTGACCGGCCTTAGCTTCACTTTCTCCCTTGCGCGTGATCTTAGAGCGCAACATTCGCCCGTTATATGTCCCACCTTGCCGCAGTTCCAGCAGCGCAATGCATTTGCACGGTGAGCTCTTATTGGGTGTCCATCAGACGTCGGTTTTATTTGTTCTGCTATTTTCTCTAATAGATGCATGATCTTGGATGAATCTGTTTTATTTTCCTCTTGAACTTGGAAACTGCGAACATTCACATGACTTTCCGACGCTTGCTTTACCGCTTCAAACTCCAAGGAATATGCCAAAGCATCGTTCACGTTTTTGTGTCTCGCCATCCTCAACTGCTCTGTGTCGGTATCTCTGATGACGTCAATGAAGGTTTGTACCGACAGCTGGTTTAAAAACTCCATCCGAGCTATGGGGTATGCTAATCGCGTCAGTTTAACAAAGTCGGCGTGGAGATGTTGGAGACTTTCGCCCGGTCTCTGACAACGATTTTTCAACTGCAATCGATACAACTGTTGTGAATGCTGGTCGCCAAACCACATTTCTAATTGATGTCTAATGCTGATTAGCGAAGTCGCTTTCTCTCTCTTGCCCCAACCATTTGATGTAGCAGCGTCTTCGAACTGGGTAGGTAAACACATGGGACTTATCAATCAAATGTGGGGACCATAATTCTTACGACCGGGCTATCTTCAAGTCTGATGTTTCCCTTTGTTAGGGTATCATACTTCTTTTCTAGTGACTGTATTTTCTCCTGTACCTCCGCTTGTACCTTTCGCACACTCATTAGCTTGTCATGTACATCGTCGCTGATACCCCTTACTCGAAATTCTACTTGCTGGAAGATTCCGTCTTTTACCTGCTTCATACGTTCGTCCACACACGAAGTAATATTCTCAATTCTGCTGGCTTGTTCTTGCAGAATTTTCTTTGTTTCTTCATCTCTTCTTCTGACATCTTCATCTTTTTTAATTTCTTCTTTGGCTTCTTGGTTTCTTTTTCTGACCCCATCTCTTCTTCTCATTTCTTCTTTGGTCTATTCATCTCCTTTCTCATTTCCTCTCTCGCTTCTTCATCTCTTTTCCCCATTTCTTTTTTGGCCTCTTCGTCTCTTTTTCTGGCCTCTTCATCTCTTTTTCTCATTTCTTCTTTGACTTATTCGTCTCTTTTTCTCACCTCTTCGGCTCTTTTTCTCATTTAGTCTTTATCCTCTTCATCTATTTTTGTCAGCTCCTCTTTAGCCTCTTTTTATGTCTTCTTCATCACTTTTTCTCGCTTGTTTTTTTCATTTCTTTAATCAATTCAAATAGCTGGGCGTCCATATTGGCTATTGCGCTACGTGTCTAAGGTATAGAAGTACTTAAAGCTGGTACACAGTTTATTCTATTTCAATAACACACCTAGTTATGACTTACTGCTGACAATGATCTTCCAGAAATTCTAAAAGTGTCCACGTTATTCAACGAATATTCTGGAAAATATTTTCGCTAGCAGCTTGAAAATCCCACTTCTGACAACAGTTGTTACGTTCTACGGGGTTCTGGATTTGTTGACTAACAAAAAATTTATTATTACCAATTATTTTCCAATACCAGTATCAACTAAAATATTTCTCTCTCTCCTCCTACATGTCCATAGAACTATATTCCACTATCCGCCTTCTATGATCGCTTCTTATACACCAACACTTACTGCTGACTTGCTTAATACTCTATGATCACTTACTCTACACCACACTAATTCAACACTGAACTAACTTACTCTATGTACTGTTCGCCTATTTATACTGTCCATAGAGATTCTAGACCTTCTACATTCTTCTACACCTGTCACTTCTGGTCCCTTTTAGAAATATCATTCCATAGTGTTCGCTGTTACCAACACACTGCCATAGAAGTAACAAAGTCCATATAATTCTCATAGACAAATGTGACAATATGTATATATGAAAAATTGAAACTGGCCTCGGGTATCGGCTTTGGAGCTATTAGCGGCAATTTAAAGACATCTTTTTTACAAAAATTCACTAAAAAATATAAATTGAATTGACAATAAGTGTTTCTATTTAGATACTCAAGCAACTTTTATATCACATTAAGAAACATGTGTGCGTTAGCTTAGTTTCTATAAGATGTAGTTTGTATTTCTGTAGTTTAATTGTAAATATTTTGAGTGTGGTAGAGTTTCTCTTCTAATTTACGCAACCAAAATGTTGATAGGTAATAATTTTATTTGAAGACGAAGTGAAGATTCGTGCTAAAATTACTGGTAAACGGCAAGCTTTATTTTGTGATCCAATTTACAACAAGATACAATAGAATGCTAGTGTGTGTGTGTGTTTGTGTGCGTGTATGGGATGACCTCGGAAGCTTAAGTCCATTGGTCACAGACTTTTGAAGATTTTTGTTTGTTTGATTTCGCGGATACCATCATATGAATTTATTTTTGTGTCTTTCAATGTTTTCCTCCTATATGACCATAGCTTTACAAATTGATAGTACTTAAATATAATGTAAATAAAAATAACATCTTTTGTTATTAACTATTAATTATGTATATTAATAGTATTGATATCCTATTAAGGCAGTGTTTTTTAATATTCCTTGAATTTTTCATCGTGTTTTTTTTGTATTTTCTTTTTTTTGCATTTTTTTGGTTTTTTTTTTGGTTTTTTTTTTTTTTTTGGTTAGGGATCAAAACGAGGATACTGTCGCCTAGGGGCTCGTCAAGGCTAACAGCCAAACAAGACTAAGCCACCGCCAGGTGGGGAAAACAATAGGACAGACATTAGGATACTTAAAATTAATTTACATAATTCTATATAGGCCATTTTGAACCTATATTCACATACATACATTACTATATAACTACAACTAATGTAACACGATGCCTGGTAGAAATTTACTATTTATAACTATTATTTACAGGGTTTGATTTTATAAATCTATATCTATCTATCTATAAAGCTATCTTGACTTCAATTTTATGACTACTTAGTAGGTGTGTTAAATTCATAGGGTGTTTTGTGTATTTTTCCAACGTTAGCATGAGGTTGGTTCGCTGTGCAGAATACTTATAGCATGAAAATATAACATGATTTAAGTCAGCAATATTGTTTTCGTTGCAGTCACAATTAGGACTTTCAGTCACACCTATCTTTTGTAGGTGTGCTGGATATCTTCCATGATTCGACTTTAGTCTTGTTAATATTGTAGTGAATGAACGGTTTCGGGAAATTTCTTTGACCAGATGTAATGGAAGTTGTTTGTGTATAAGAGCATAGTGGTTTGAACTTGAGTTGACATAACAGTGAGTGCCATTCTATATCCCAGTATTTAATTAATTGCTGTTTAATTTCCGGTCGAAAATATGTATATGGGATTTCTCGGTTTTGTTGATCGCTTTCCAAAAATGCTGCTTGCTAGCTAGGTCGTCTACTATTTCATTTCCTGATATTCCGGCGTGCCCCTTGACCCACAGATATACTATTTAAGTGATTTATTTTAACTGATACTCGTATTCCTTTATGCGAGATAGAATAGCATTTTTAAAGTTATCTTGTTTCTGGTTCTTAATTGCCATAAGTGCTGACTTTGAATCGCTTATTATAATACATTTTGCTATATTGTTCTTAGTGATTCATTCTAGTGCCTGTTCTATTGCTGTTAGCTCAGCTGTATAAAATGAGGCATACTTGGACATTCTAATTTGTATTTTTAATTGTAGCTCTGGGATATAAAAAGCGGCTCCCACATTCGTGTTGTATTTTGAGCCATCAGTATAAATTTGTACCGAGCATGAGTATTTATCCATAATATCGTAAAAAGTGTTATGAATCATTCCTGTATGGTCTGAATAGGCTGGTATTATTACTCTAGGTTTTTGTAATCAACTTGATAACTATAGTTGAATTGATTTGGGATCAAGGATAGAATGATATTTTCTTCGTATCTAATTGTCATTTCGTACATCGACGTCAGTGGCTGGCTCTTTTTGTTCCTCCAGTATTTGTTGGTTATAGTCGCCACAAACAAATTATGTAATTGACATATTTTTTCTGGAGATCTTGCTCTAAGTTTTAATACGTAATGACCAGCTATTAGCTGAATTCGTAAATTCAAAGGAGGTGCTTGTGCTTCCGCGAAGACAACCTGGTTTGGTGTATACTGCATGGCCCCTATACAAACTCTCAGTGCTTTGAGTTGAACTCTCTCCAGCTTAGTTAGATTCGACTTAGATGTAGACCCGTATGCGATGCAGCCATAATAAAGCATAGATCTAACATGAGAATTATAAAAAAGGAGTGAGAAAGTTACATCTGCACACCATTTATGACTTAAAACGGATCTTAGCAGATTTATGCCTCGCTCACAATTGGTTTTAACATAATTTGCATGTTGGTTCCACAATAACTTCTTATCGAGTATAAGGCCCAGATATTTATATTCACTGATGATTTTGATTTTTATGTAATTTGATTCAATGTGTTCTGGAGTTCTTGTTCTATGTCTGGTGAACAACATGATTGCAGTTTTTTGTGTGTTTATTTATAATTGCCTTTCCTCAGTCCACTGTTTCAAAAGACGTATAATGTGTTTTATTTGCGTAATAGAGGCTTCATATGTGTTTTAGATACTATACAGACATATATCGTCGGCGTGCTCTATGCAATGCGTTTCTTCATCCAAGGATGCTAGTAATAGCTAAGTTTAATGGTTACTTTGCCAGGGCTGAAGAATATATAATGATGAACTAAATTCTCCAAATTTACTTATCAGTGCCCATCATAGGTTCCAATGGTCACTCAATTTACTAAATGCTAAACTCAGATTTGTTAGTTAGAAGAAGTTATAAAGCATATAATAACCAACAATTCTGTGAATTTAAATATTTTTTCGAAAATTCGCTACCATAACACATCTGCCGCGTACAGACTATTTTCTGTTTGGTAATCTATGATCAATTCACATATGTCTTACTGGATTTACTGTGTACAAAATTGACATTAAAACAATGACGTTCAATGTAAGTCACGATACTATAGACGTTACAAACGTCTACTAAAACAAATTGATTCCGTCAACTCATGGCACGGCTGACTTGATTTCGGGCACTCCCAGGAGCATTCAGAATTATGTTATATATGGTAGTTGCAACTACGTTCCCAATAGGAAGTGCACCACGTGACGCATCATCCATTAGTGACGTCATCGCGTCGCGTCGGCGGCGGGACCTACAAAAGAACCCACGTCTTAATTGAATTGCCGTCTGGAGAGTATAGGGAGCACAAGAGAGAGATACTAAGAGAGTAAAATGAGACACACGCCTGTTCCATTGACTGACACTACTGACAGGATCCACATATAATGCATTACTCTCGCCCCGTAACGACCCCGTGATTTATTTAAGTTCAGTGACATTCAAAATTGCGTTACACTATGCATGATGATTCTGTCATCTTTAAGAAGCTTAATGTCACCATGGATAAACCTCATATAAGGGGGGCGAGAAAATTTTATTAAATGTGAAATATTTTCATCATTCGGACAGCAACAGCATAATGTGGGGTGTGGGATATGTGAAGAACAGAGTGGAAAAGAATGTTTATTAAAAGTCGCATGTGTCTGGAGAATCGTAATTTTGGCTGCTGTGAGACAACTAAAACGTTCGAGAAACTCAAAGCTCTTAGTAAAATTTACAATAATAATATTATTAATAACATGCCGAATAGCTCTGTTTGCGAGGTGAATAACCTCTATGATCGGACAAGGAGGTCGCGGGTTCAAGTCCCGTATTCGGACAGTAGGTCCTTTTCACTAGAATGTGGAAATGGCGGCTTCTGATCAGTTATGGGTGGTGTCCTTTGTCTATATGTGTATGCGAGCTCCCTCTGTACAAGTCTAAGACTTCTGGGTGCGGAAATTGTCTACTGTGGTTTTTTTTGTTTTTTTATTTCAACAACACACCACGATTGCTTACAGCCTAAATACTATCGTATCGTGCGTGCTGACAAGGAGAAAAGAGGCTACTTGTTAATTCTGGACTTGAAGGTTTGGAGGTTCGGGGGAGAAGGAAAAACATGCGCCGGCAAGGAATTCCACAACTTGGAAGTCCTCGATACAAAAGAGCGGGCATAACAAGATGTTCTATGTCTGGTGACCTGGACAGTAAAAGGGTGAATTTGCTCTGTTCCCCTGGTAGATCTGTTAGAGGCAGCAGGTGGAGGAACTATGGAAGAAAGCTCCTCTGAGCAGTACCCGTGTAGATATCTATAAAAGAGAGAGAGGTCACCAACGGCACGTCGGTGGGCAAGGGATGACAGCCTTTGGTTGAGGGTACGGTCACCGATGAGACGTATAGCTTTCTTCTGAATGGAGTCAGCACCCCAGATCTGGTAGCAGTATTCGAGGTTTGGTTTTATTTGTGAAGTATATAAGGTATAGAGATTAGCTGGTAAAAAGTATTTGCGAGACCTAAAGAGGAAACCTAATTTCTTAGCGGCCGCTTCTGCAATTGATGTGACATGTTGGTGCCAATTGAGATTTCGATCCACAGAAATGCCAACAAGTGAAAAGGCTTTGAATAACTTGGTTGTTCACTGTGATGGGTCTAGGCTGGTGTATCTCTTATGAGAAAGAAAGCAAGACTGTGATTTGGTGGGGTTGAATTGTACAAGGTTTCTACTTCCCCAGTCTAATATTTTTTGGAGATCCACGGAGACAGAACCCTCCATGAGTCTGCGATCCTCATCTAATTGGGCTAAGGAGACAGGCTTAGAATATTGTATATTTGAGTGGAGGGTGCTGTCGTCCGCATAACTGTGAACTGGGTTAGATGTGCTAGAGAGAAGGTCATTGATGTGGAGAAGAAACAAAGTAGGGGCTAAAGCTGAAACTTGAGGAACTCCTGCATTAATTGGATACAGTTTAGAAGAATGGCCATACACGACAATGCTCCGGTTTGAGAGGAAATTTGCTGTCCAGGTACAGAGTTTTGATGGTAGGCCACAGGCCGGAAGTTTATTGAGCAGTGCTACGTGCCAGACCTGATCGAATGCTTTGTATATGTCTAGAGAGACAATCTGGGATTCACCGTGTAGTTCCATAGACTTGTTCCAAGAATGGGTGACAAAGGAAAGGAGGTCGGCAGTTGATCTGCGCTGACGGAATCCATACTGCCTGTCGTGGTGTTTATCTTAGAACATTTCTTGAAATTTTATTAGAGACAAATGGCAAGTAGGGGGTTTTCAGGTTTTGCAATTTATTCAGATATTAAAGTGAATCCAGAGTTCGTCAGTGAAACGGAAACATTTTAAAGGTTTGTTATCCATTTAACGTTTATTCGAGGCAGCTGAACTTAATGATAAACTGTCATTTAAAATAAATACACCTACGGAAAGAGAGTCCACCCATTCTATTGAAATACTTCTTGTTCGCTAATATACCTCTTTGTCGGAAATGCTTGACATTCTCAAAAATAAACACAATATTCCTCACGATACCTTATTCCTTTTAGAACATGCACATTCAACACTTGTTTCCTTTTCTAAAACAAATTTTGCAAGCAAGTTCGAGGTGCTTCAATAGGTTTACTACTCTCTTCTGAAGTGATTAACATTTTTTAATGGGAAATTTTAAGTCACAAGCCCTCTATTCAACCCTTCAAAAGGTGGTAGTGGAATTTTTCTTTCCGTGATAGTAAAACATTTTTTACGCCCGAGGTGGTACCACCCATTAAATTAAGGGGCCGGTGAAGTCCCAACGGACGTTTCCGTTTCTGGTGTATGAGTCGGTTTCCTTTCACGCCCGAGGAGGTACCATCCCTTACATCAAGGGGCCGGTGAAGTCCCAATGGACTTTTCCATTTCTGGTGTATGAGTCGGTTTCCCTTATAATTAAAAATGATGATGGCTCCTCCTTGTACAAAAAATTCCGGCGATAAAATACCCCTCCGTTAGGATCTCCGGGAGAGGGGTGTGCAGGGGTCATCGGCATCAAGATTTAACATATCCTTCTCGAATATATATGGCCTAAATTCTAACCTGAACTACGTTCATCATTTCCTCCAGGCTAATAGGCCCCAACTCCTCTTTCCCACCGAAATCCAAATCAGTTCCAAAACAGCAACTAATTACCTTAATTATCCGGGTATGAGCTCCTTACTTTCTTTAGATTGCATGGAGGTATGTGCGCATACGTCCGTAGCAATCTACCCTGCACCAGACTACCCAATTTAAAAGCTGGAAGAAAATACCTACTTTAGATGAAACTCTCTCTCAGGGCTGCAACTGAATTCATCTGTTGCATTTACCGGTCACCTTCTGACAACAACTTTGTCCAGCTTTTCGACTACCTTTCTGAAAAACCGACCATCTGGTTTCTGAATATCCTTCCTCCGAGGTCACTACACTTGGCGACTTCAATGCTCATAATAAGGAATGGCTAGGATCTTAAAACCGATCTACAAGGGAGAGCAGCGGAGGCCTTTGCAGTTAGCAATTCTTTAGCCAATATGGTTCAGCAACCTACTTACTTTCCTCGAATCCAAACTCACAGCTCAAATCCCTTGGATCTCCTTCTTACTACAAAACATGAATGCTATAAGACATCCGTCACCGCCCCCCTTGGTCGCTCAGACCACTGCATGGTCACTGCTTCCTGCGAAATGCAACCCGAGGTCACACAGTCATCACACCCACGTATCGTTTGGCACTACAACTCCGCAAACTGGGACGAAATGAGAGATTACTTTTCCTCATTTCCATGGGCGTCTGTCTGCTTCTCTCATCCTGACCCCTATGATAGATATAGATTCGTGAGATCACAAAACCGTCAAACATTTAACGACGAAAGAAACCGCATTCTTTCTGAGGCAAAAAACTCGTTTAATAACCACATCAAAAACAAAGTACTCTTAAGCTCCAACGGCAGCAAACCATTATGGACTCTTGCTAAATCTATTCGGAATAATTTCTGCAAGAGCACGTTCCCACCTCTTGTCTCAGGGGATGAAATTATTTCTACCGCCCTGGGCAAGGCTGAACTTTTTGCCTCGTTGTCGCCGGCAATTCTACTCTCAACCCACCTTCAAATATTCAACCACCAAGACTCCCCAATGTCGCGCTTAAAATGACGGATATCATTTTCAAAACTAGAAAGGTACGAAAGATGCTCTCTTCTCTTAATACCAGAAAACCCTCTGGCATTGACGAGATCATAGCAATTGTTGTCAAAAAATGCGCACCAGAACTTGCTCTTGTCCTGACTCGTCTGTTTCAAACATCTTACAACAGAGGCATATTCGCTAGTAACTGGAAAACTGCTCGAGTACAACCCGTCCCCAAGAAAGAATCCAAAGCGCTTCCTAGCAACTTGGAAAAGTATATAAATACCGAATTACTAAAATTTCTTGAAAAACACAGTCTATTCCACGACAGGCAGTATGAATTCCGTCAGCGCAGATCAACTGCCGACCTCCTTTCCTTTGTCACCATTCTTGGAACAAGCCTATGGAACTACACAGTAAATTCCAGATTGTCGCTTTAGACATATCCAAAGCATCCGACCAGGTCTGGCACGCAGCGCTGATTAATAAACTTCCGGCCTATGGCTTACCACCAAAACTCTTTACCTGGGCAGAAAATTTCTCCTCCAACCGGAACATTTCGGTTGTCGTGGATGGCCATTCCTCTAAACGGTACTCAATTAATGCTGGAGTCCCTCAAGATTCAGCTTTAGTCCCTACTTTGTTTCTTTTCCACACCAATGACCTCTTCTCTAGCACATATTCTTATCCTGTCTCTATAGCCCAATAAGATGAGGATCATAGACTCATGGAGGGTTCTGTCTCCCTGGATCTCTAAAAAATATTAGACTGGAGAAGTAGAAATCTTGTACAATTCAACTCCACCAAATCTCAGTCGTGATTTCTATCTCATAAGAGATACACCAGCACTAGACCATTTGCAATGAACAACCGCGTTATTCAAAGTAATGAGTCCTTTTCACTTGTTGGCATTTCTGTGGATCGAAATATCAATTGACACCAACATGTCACATCAACTGCAGAAGCGGCTGCTAAGAAATTAGGTTTCGTCTTCCGCGCTCGCAAATACTTTTCACCAACTAAACTCTATACCATATATACTTCACAAATAAAGCCAAACCTCGAATACTGCTCCCACATCTGGGGTGCCGCTGCCGCTTCTACACTTGTTATCCTGGACTCCATTCAGAAGAGAGCTATACGTATCATCGGTGATCCTACCCTCACCCAAAAGCTTCCATCTCTTGCCGACCGACTCGCCGTTGGTGACCTCTCTATCTTTTATAGATATATACACGGGCACTGCTCAGAGGAGCTTTCTTCCCTAGTTCTTCCACCTGCTGCCCCAACAGATCTACCAGGGGAACAGAGCGGTTGCACCCTTTTACTGTCCAGGTCACCAGACATATAACATCTTGTTATGCCCGCTCTTTTGTCCCGAGGACTTACAAGTTGTGGAATTCCTTGCCGGCACATGTTTTTCCTTCTCCCCCGAACCTCCAAACCTTCAAGTCCAGAAGTAACAAGTTGCCTCTTTCCTCCTTGTCGACATCCACAGTACGATAGTTTTTAAGCTGTAAGCCCTCCTGGTGTGTTGTTGAAATATAAAAGAAATCTATTTTTATATTATTCCTATATTCCCTTATAGGAATATAGTGGCAGGGCTGACGATTTTAAAGGATCATTTTGGTTGTACGGCGGCACCTGACGTACAGAACTTGTACCGGAGTCGTCTTACAAAGTTCCTTGTTTCGTCCAACAGCTTATATATATATATATATATATATATATATATATATATATATATATATATATATATATATATATATATATATATATATATATATGTATATATATACTTTCATCAAATGAACGCGTTCTAGACCATCTATTATTCTATCCAAGGTAGTTTTATTTTTTTATTAAATATATATATATATATATATATATATATATATATATATATATATATATATATATATATATATATATATATATATACCTACCTTGGATAGAATAATAGATGGTCTAGAACGCGTTCATTTGATGAAAGTTTGTAGAAGTCTCGCTAATGATACGTCTATATAAGCGATTTCTTTTTAAGAAAATTCGCTAAAATAATCATAACTGCTCACAAATAGTCCACAGTACTCCCAAATGGATGTGGTTCTTAATATTGAATCGTAAAGTCTTCAAAAGAAACTTTGACTATTCTGTTCCATATCAACTCTTCGCCTAGAGCCATGCTTTAGCCATATTTGCTTCGCTATGAATTGCTCGTAGGCCTAGAGGGTAGTTCATATCCTAGAATATTGAGGGAAGCCCTTAGGCATATATACACAACCACATATTGATTCGAAACGATAAAATAATTCTAGCTGTATCCGCAAACATTAATATGTCGCGAGTGTATCCAAGACTGAGATGATATACAGCAGGAAATGGGGACCGTATCGATAATAAATATTGAAAATTTTTATCTCTCTGTATCGCGGGTGAACCATAAATGTAACCCCATCAAAGGGAAGTTTTCATGTGGCTTTCGCAAGCTATAGTATATCTTTTTTCCGTTGTGAAATAAGTGTGATAAGTTATTTTTTTGACGTAAAAAAATTAGATTATTAGGTCATTAAGTGAAGATTGGAACCTGTGATGAGTACTGATAAGTACACTTGGAGAACCCAAATCACGACAACACATTTTAAAAGACCTGACGATCGTTTCACTAACCAAGCGTCATCAGAGGATTCTCAGAATGTTTCATCCTCTGATGACGCTAACTTGGTTAGTGAAACGATCGTCAGGTCTTTTAAAATGTGTTGTGGTGATTTGGGTTCTCCAAGTGTACTTATTAGGTCATATATGTTAGCGAATGTTTACTAAAAAAATTCACTAATAGAGAGGTGTCGATAGTGAGACTTTGCAATTTTTTTTTAAATGAGCGCGAACTAGGACCCCTAGAACCCGTATCCGGGGTCAGTTTGAATTTTATATGTTATATATATATATATATATATATATATATATATATATATATATATATATATATATATATATATATATATATATATATATATATATATATATATACATTATTTGTTTGCTATGCTTTCAGTGATTTGTTATTGGGTTACGTAGACTGCAGTTTCGAACCGTCCCGGTTCATCATCAGCGCGCTGCTGACTATAATCGTTCCTGTGTGGTCTATGCCTGAGATTGTATGTGACGCCTGCGTGTTGAGCTTCTATTGGTCGGTTGACTGTTCTCTGATTGGTTCTGTTTTCGCACTGGGTCGTGTGTATCGTCCTGTCTTGATCACCGTGGTTTGATAATTTGTCTATTTGTATGACTTTTATTAAGTTTTGTTAAATGTTTGTACTTGGATTTGTTCTGGCGTTAATTGCTTCTTACTGTTTGTTAGTTGAATGTAATATTGTTCCCAGATTTCCATTTGTTGGTGTTCTTTAATATGTTTCATTAGTTGTACTGGGTTGATATTTGGTTTTTGGTGTTTTCTGTTGTGAATGTGTGTAGCTACGTTTGATTTGTAGCTAGGTATGTGGATTTTATCTAACCCTGTTCCATGTTCCTTGAATATTGTTTCTATTGATTTTTTTGTCATTCCTATATATCTTTTGTTGCATGCGTTACATTCTATTTGATATATTCCGTTTAATTCATGTGGGTTGTGTTCTTGTTTTTTATTTATTTTGTTTATTATTTTGTTATTGGTTTTGTAGCTCATTTTTAAGTCATATTGTTTTAGTGTTTGTGTTATTTTTTTGATGTGGTGGTTATAAGTGAATGTTGTGTATTTTGTGTTTGTTTCTTTTTCAACCTACACAATGGCCGTTTGAAATAAAATGTAAAGAACAAAAATATTAAGCGTTGGAGCCCGTGGCGTATGTGGTATATATATATATATATATATATATATATATATATATATATATATATATATATATATATATATATATATATATATATATATATATATATATATATATATATATATATATTGTTCTGGAAACCAGATCCACTAAACATTACACATTAACATACACCATTAGAGCCATAAAAACATACGATGAGATAATCCATAACAGCTATTTTACCAACAAAGCATTAAAGTTCAAATAGGAATGCAAAGAATTTAGTGGGAAAGTAGTAAATAAATGAATGGAACAAATATAATTTAATTCAGTCATTGATATAAGGTATAAGATTAAGTTAATATAAGAGGGTTTCAGAGGACTTAAAAGACTAAACTAGCTAAGCCCACATTTACATTAACAAAAAATGTAGTGATTGTCAAAGTTAGATTAAGTATCGATAGTGTATGTAGACAATCGAACTAGAACAAAATTGGAATATTTAGAATGACTGTTGTAATTAGCATTAAGGAAGTGTGCACAAAGTGACAGTTCCACAAGAATTTGAAATTTTTGTGAAAAATGGCAATTCCACAAAGGTGACAATAAAGCGATGACAGCACACAAAAACGGAAGTTTGTTTTGACAGAAAAAGATTGCTGTGAAAAAATGCGAGGAGAGGTTTGACAGAAGAAAATAGACTGACATGGTTTTTTTTGAAGCTTAGAGAGCGGTGGTCATTAGCTGTTGATAAGAACAGAAAAAGTATTGTGCTGAAGTAAAGTTAAAGAGCGGAGGTCATTAGCTGTTTATAAGAACAGGAAAAAGTATTGTTCGGAAGTAAAGTTTAGAGAGCGGGGTCCTTGGCAGTTTGTAAGACCAGCGAAAGTACCTAAAAGAAGCAAACGCCATCACTCAAGATATGGTTAAGTAGAATCCAGATGCAGATCTAAATATAAATATAAATACATATCTAGTGAAGTACACATATGGTAAATGAGAACAAGAATAACACACAAGAGTAGTCTGGATGTACATAGCTATCAAGGTAAAGTGAAATTGACATTTTAAATTTGAACCGTGATATTGTTTGGTTTGTTTGATAGTTTGATAGTTTTTGAAGTTAAACAAGAAAATTAAATTAAAATTAAATTTAGGTTGTTCATAAAAAAGACTAATTAGTCGAATAAGTATAGACAGATCCAATAGGTAATATAAGGTAATTTTTTGTAATAGTCTGTGGGAAGAATTTTTATGTAACTTAATATATAAATGATTATTCAATAAATTATGTAAATAATAGAAAAAAAAATGACATATCAATGACTTAGTTGAATACTTAAGGTGGAAAAATTAAAAGAATATCACTACTTATAAAAAGGGCATATATTTAATTGGGAAATATTATTGTTGAACATTGTTATTAAATCGTTTAATAAATCGTTGTGTAGGGGTTTGAACCGATGCTCTGAGATAGAAGAAACAGCTGGGGCAAAAAGAAACACAACAATAGATAGATATATTACACAGACACATAAAACATTACAATATATATATATATATATATATATATATATATATATATATATATATATATATATATATATATATATATTATTTATTTATTTATTTATAACCACGTTCAACATTTTTTGAACTCTACGTTTTGCATTCTGCTTCATTTTCACGATCTTAAAAAATATCAAATAAAATTGATTCTCAATATGCCTACCGCTTAGAGCGATGACTGTTGCGTTGTTGTGGTGGGATTACCGGACCTGAATATGTCTACTCTACAGATCTCACTGAAAAATCCTCTCTAAGGTGTCGGTGTGTCCAACCCTAGACCTGAGGGAAATCAGATATCTCTCAGATAAAAGGATACCTATAGTAGGTAGGTATTGTTGAAACAGTTCTATTCAATTTTTAAAAATTTATGAATTTTGTGTCTTTCAAGCTTGTTAACTAAATAAAATGGATGAAGATATCGTATCTATCTATCTATTTAGCTATTAGCTAATTTTTCATTAACAAAAATTCGCTAATAGAGAGGTCACGATGAAAAGCTTTTGAAAACATTTCCTGGGATGAGCGCGAATTTTGGTCCACAGAATCCAAAACCAAGGTCGGTTAAAAGTTTTCTATGTATATCTATATATATATATATATATATATATATATATATATATATATATATATATATATATATATATATATATATATATATATATATATATATATATATATATATATATATATATATATATATATATATTTGGGTGTGTGTGAAAAATACTAAACTGATTTCAATCAAGCTTGTTCGAGTTCGTTAATCAGCCTTTATGCTCAAGTTTTTTCGTTGGAAAATCGGGGAAAACTTTTTGAAACGCTATAATTTTGTAATTATCAGATGAACTGGAATCAGACTTTACACGTGGCTAGAAATAGTGCAAATAAACCTATGTTGTGAATTTTATGTAATTTGGTGGACAATATTTAGAGTTTGTTACAAATTAAAAACAAACTCCCAAAGACATGCGTTGAAAAGAGTTAGTGGTTAAACCCAATGCCTGACAGATCGAGTAGTTAACTACCACGCGTAAATTTCTTCATAGAACAGGTATAAACCATAGATCAACGGTAACCAAACTAAATATATACCAGGCATAATATATACTAACCGAACCAACAATCGTGAAATCTCGGCCGTAATTATGGAAAATGACAGACGACATGATATAAAAAATTTGCCAATTGATTGTTATTTAACTGGGAGATTCAATCAATTACTAAATACACTATATTTCTAGCTTTATTAACGGCCCAAACACAGTTTTAGCACAGCATAGATATATTATGCTGTCGCGCGATATATCAGAAATTTAAACAAAATCAAGCCAAGTCTCTATAAAAATGATTCTAAAGTAGTTTATTTTATCTTGAGACTTCATAAGACGTCATATAAGACAAAAACAGTCGCGTGATGTGTTTCAATTATAACTCTACTAATTTTCTCTATACCTTGAATATAATATGCAGGGTATGAAGCCGATCTAAAGTATCACGCAAATAAAACCTTTGTTGACGTGCGCCTAGATAGCGCAGGGGGTACCGCGCTTACCACCGTACCAAAAGGTTACGCAATCGAATCCAGCTCGATGGATGTCTGTTTCCTATAATGATTTATTTTGACATTTGGAGAAACAGTCCTGCACAGATTTCATACGTTTTGAGCAAGATTTCATTTTTGTTTAAAACGCCTAAATAAGTGTGTCACCTTTGAGTCTGAAATTATAATTTTGTTATTGTTGTAATTGTTATTAAAAAAAAAACGGTTGGACTAGGTTGACTAAAAGGAAATCATACTGGCGATTAATAAGGAAAAATAACTGCTACGTTTATAATTTGGCAAATACTTTTCTAAATATGAATTAAGTTTCCTTCTGGAAATCTTCTGTATAACTTTAATCGAATTTGTAATAAAAGTTTCTTTTAAACAGACTTACACTAACTACAGATATAGCAACATTTGGTTCTTTACCTTTATAGAAAATTGTGTTTTGAGCATTTTTCTCAAATGGAGCTAGAACATGAGATTTTTTTGATAATAGAGAGATATAGATGGTAACACTTTCGAAAGAATTTTTAAAATGTGTGCGTACTAGGACCTCTAAAATCGATCTTCAAGGTCTATGTAAGTTTAAAGTATTAACTTCACTAATATTAACCGACTATCTGATTTCTGAATATCCTTCTTCCGAGGTCACTATTCTTGGTGACTTCAATGTCCATAATAAGGAATGGCTAGGATCTTCAAAAACCGATCCACAAGGGAGAGCAGCGGAGGCCTTTGCAGTCAGCAATCCTTTAGCTAATATGGTTCAGAAACCTACTTACTTTCCTTGTATCCCAACACACAGCTCAAATCCCTTGGATCTCCTTCTTACTACACAACCTGAATGCTATAAGATATCAGTCACCGCCCCCCTTGGTCGCTCAGACCACGGCACGGTCACTGCTTCCTGCGCAATGCAACCCGAGGTCACACAGTCATCACACCCACGTATCGTTTGGCACTACAACTCCGCAAACTGGGACGAAATGCGGGATTACTTTTCCTCATTTCCATGGGCGTCTGTCTGCTTCTCTCATCCTGACCCCTCTGATATCTCACAAAACGTCACCGAAATTATCCAAGCTGGCATGGAATTATTTATCCCACGTACACTGAAAACCTTTTAAGCCACTCAAAAGCCCTGGTTCTCTAAATCCTGTGACAAGGCCAGACTTGAAAAGGTCAAAGCTCACAAAACGCTTCTACACAATCCCAGTCAAGAAAATCGTCAAGCATTTAACGACGCAAGAAACCGCTATGCCCGCATTCTTTCTGAGGCAAAAAGCTCGTTCAATAACCACATCAAAAACAAAGTCATCTTAAGCTCCAACGGCGGCAAACCCTTCTGGACTCTTGCTAAATCTATTGGGAATAATTTCTGCAAAAGCACGTTCCCGCCTCTTGTCTCATGGGATGAAATTGTTTCTACCGCCCTGGGCAAGGCTGAACTTTTTGCTTCGTTGTTCGCTGGCAATTCTACTCTCAACCCACCTCCAAATGTTTAACCACCAACAGTCCCCAATGTCGCGCATAAAATGACGGATATCATTTTCAAAACTAGAAAGGTACGAAAGATGCTCTCTGCTCTTAATACCAGGAAAGCCTCTGGCCTTGACGAGATCCCGGCAATTGTTCTCAAAAAATGCGCACCAGAGCTTGCTCCTGTCCTGACTCGTCTGTTTCAGATATCTTATAATAAAGGCATATTCCCTAGTAAATGGAAAACTGCTCGAGTACAACCCATCCCCAAGAAAGGATCCAAAGCGCTTCCCAGCTACCACAGGCCCATTTCTCTCCTTTCAGTCGTCTCTAAAGTGATGGAAAAGTATACAAACACCGAATTACTAACATTGCTTGAAAAACACAGTCTAATCCACGACAGGCAGTATGGATTCCGTCAGCGCAGATCGACTGCCGACCTCCTTTCCTTTGTCATCAATTCCTGGAACAAGTCTATGGAACAACACGGTGAATCCCAGATTGTTGCTCTAGACATATATAAAGCATTCGACCAGGTGTGGCACGCAGCGCTGCTTAATAAACCTCCGGCCTATGGCCTACCACCAAAACTCTGTATGTGGACAGCAAATTTCCTCTCCAACAGGAGCATATCTGTTGTTGTGGATGGCCATTCCTCTAAACTGTATCCAATTAATGCAGGAGTTCCTCAAGGTTCAGCTTTAGCCCCTACTTTGTTTCTTCTCCACATCAATGACCTCCTCTCGAGCACATCCAACCCAGTTCACAGCTATGCGGACGACAGCACCCTCCATTCAAATATACAATATTCTAAGCCTGTCTCTTTAGCCCAATTAGATGAGGATCGCAGACTCATGGAGGGTTCTGTCTCCGTGGATCTCCAAAAAAATATTAGACTGGGGAAGTAGAAATCTTGTACAATTCAACGCCACCAAAACTAAGTCTTGCTTTCTTTCTCACAAGAGACACACCAGCCCTAGACCCATCACAATGAACAACCAAGTTATTCAAAGTAATGAGTCATTTTCTCTTGTTGGCATTTCTGTGGATCGAGATCTTAATTGGCACCAACATGTCACATCAATTGCAGAAGCGGCTGCTAAGAAATTAGGTTTCCTCTTCCGGGCTCGCAAATACTTTTCACCAGCTAATCTGTATACCTTATATAGTTCACAAATAAGGCCAAACCTCGAATACTGCTCCCACATCTGGGGTGCGGCTGCCGATTCTACACTCGCTATCCTGAAATCCATTCAAAAGACAGCTATACGTCTCATCGGTGACCCTACCCTCACCCAAAGGCTGCCATCCCTTGCCCACCGGACGTGCCGTTGGTGACCTCTCTTTCTTTTATAGATATCTACACGGGCACTGCTCAGAGGAGCTTTCCTCCATAGTTCCCCCACCTACTGTCCCCAACAGATCTACCACAGGAACAGAGCGAATGCACCCTTTTACTGTCCAGGTCACCAGACATTGAACATCTTGTTATGCCCGCTCTTTTGTCCCGAGGACTTCCAAGTTGTGGAATTCCTTGCCGGCACATGTTTTTCCTTCTCCTCCGAACCTCCAAACCTTCAAGTCCAGAATTAACAAGCTGCCTCTTTCCTCCTTGTCAACACCCACGGTACGATAGTATTTAGACTGTAAGCCCTCGTGGTGTGTTGTTGAAATTAAAAATATATATATTCCGCATAATAATAGTGTATAATTCTTAGTAAAATTCGCTACTATGACGCACTTGCTGCGTCCCGAATTATATACTTCGTTTTTCTTTTTTTCTTAACAATCTTTTATCATAGAGCATCTTCTGATTTTGAACTTGTAACTCATTTCTTTAGCCTATTTGAAAGAATTCAATCTTGAGATACCGGTCATAGATTTGGACGACGCACTCACGTTTGGATCTTCAACATTATAATAATTCCATCCATATACTCAAACATTAATATTTTGGAACACAGCGAACCGAATCATCGGTCGCAGACATTTTCAGACAGGAAATAAGGGTGCGACCAATCATACCGCACTAGTGCACCAACAATAATAACGCAACCAACATAAATCCCTACGTATATGAAGTCCACCGATATTTCTGCCGGAAATCAGCCATGGTGGTGTTGAGTTATTACCAGAGTTGGGAGCGCAATCATTCTTTGAGAGGTCGTGAAAGTTTTATTAAGAATAAGTTGCATGAAATATAGAGAAACCCACTTATGTACGGAAGTTTTTTTATTCCCTCTCACTCGTTCAAGAGCTTTAAAATATATGCGCACAGGTAAAAGCACTTGAGAAAGATTGCTCGAACGATAACTGCTTTATTAAAGTTCGAGTATTAAGAACCACAGGGTATGGGGATTTTATAATAAGTAATTTCGAACACGTCATGTAATGTTCATTTTCTTTAAATTATCTAATGTCCGTGCTCTAACATGTTACAGGATTATCGGTTATGTAACGGAGGTGTGAGATTTCATTATCTCTTTAATTAATCAAACCAACATGACCGGCAGGAATTTTGAACAAGAAGAATGTAATTAAAATATTGATAAAAGTTCAAGGTTATATTTAAAACAATAGAATCGCTTGGTATAAAAGTTACTGACCGTCTTTATCTTTCAAACACTATTGTCATGATAAGCAAATATTTTGAAGCCGAGATTGGTCGTCTCAAGCCTTGACTAATTAACCGGCCGTTAAATATATAGGGTGGCGCATTGAAAATGAAACAGACCGATTTGCGTCCAGAGAAATTCTTTTTTTAAGAAACACTGAAACACGTCAATTTTGATATTGAGGGGGCATATTTTGACATAAAACTCAAGTTTGTCACATCAACCCCTTAAGGGTGGTGATAACAACTCTTATATTTTAAATTGGGAACATGGGTCGAGTGTTACATCATTTGAAAGCTCTTTCCTTTTTGAATTGAGAACACTAATTTTTTTGGAAGTTTTATCAACTCATTTAAAAATTATTCACAGTTGAAGATGCAAAAACGCATTTCACTCATTCCGATAAGAAATGTGCTGATAGTCAATGTTTTGTTGGTTTTTAAACAAAAAATTGACTATCAGAACATTTCTTATCGGAATGAGAGAAATGCGGTTTATTATTTCAATTTATCGGTCGGTTTGATACTTGATAGTACTACCGAAAAATTCTGTGGACGAAAGACTTGAAATAATGACTCTTTTTTTCAAAAACAATGACCAATGTGCCAACCGTACCGCAAATTTGTTTAATGAACGATATCCGAACAGAGATGTTAACAGTAGCCAACAAAAAACGGGATCCTGAACGTGAATTTCCGGTTAGAAATGAGACTACTGAGATTGAAGTTTTGGGACAAATTGCTGCAGACCCAACTTTGAGCACGACAAAATTCTTATTGGAATGAGAGAAATGCGGTTTATTATTTCAGTTTATCGGTCGGTTTAATACTTCATAGTAATAGCGAAATTTAATTTCACAATGGTGTACTCTGTAGAAGATAGAGTTGAAATAATTACTCTTTTTTTTTTCAAAAAACGACGACTGTGCTAACCGTACTGCAAATTTGTTTAATGAACGACATCCGAACAGACATGTTAACAGAAAATACATTTTGGAGTTGGTTGCAAAGTTTCGACAAAGTGGTTCAGTAGCCAACAAAAAACGGGATCCTGAACGTGAATTTCCGGTTAGAAATGAGACTACTGAGGCTGAAGTTTGAGGACAAATTGCTGCAGACCCAACTTTGAGCACGAGAAAATTGACCATTGTTTCAAACATCAAAAGAAGAACTATTCAGCGAATATTGAATCATCGTAAATTTCACCAGTATAAAATTTATCTCATACAACAACTGAATGAAGATGATTTTGATCGGTGGCTGGAGTTTTGTGAAGTTATGACTGCACGAATAGCTGATAACGGAAACTTACTGTTCGATATCTGCTTTTCAGACGAGTGTACGTTTTTATTAAACTCTACAGTCAATCGTCATAATTGTCGTTATTGGGCAGATAATAATCAAAATTTTCACGAAGTCCACACTCAAACTTCACAGAAATTCTGGCATTTTTGGAGACCGTTTAATCGGATCAACTTCCCTTGATGGCAATTTGAGTGGCAAAACGTTTTTGGAGTTACTAGAGCATATCGTTTACCCTATACTAATTGACATTGTTGAAAATGATGATCGCTATCAAGAAAATCAATTTGTTTCAACAAGATGGAGCTCCTCCGCATTTTTCACAAAGTGTTAGGGAGTCTTTGAACAGAGAGATTCCAGAGCAATGGTTTGGCATAGAGGTGCTATTGAGGGGTCCCCTAGAACACCGGATTAAACTCCTTTAGACTTCTTTCTATAGGGCCATTCAAATAGTAGAATTTTCGCAACAAAACCCGAGTCTCTGGGAGAATTACGACGACGCATTGTTGAAAAATGCCGTCTAATAACTACACAAATGCTTCAGAATGTCAGAGCTCGTTTTGAACAAAACTTGTACTGTTGTGTGGAAACTGGTGGTCAACAATTCACTGCAAAACACTTGCTTAACTGAATAAACATTTTTGAATGTTGGGTTTTGTTTTTAGTTTTTTTAACGAAAAATTGACTAATTAGTGCATTTCTTATCACAATGAATGAAATACGTTCTTGTAACTCCAACTGTGAATAATTTTTAAACGAGTTGATAAAACTTCAAAAAAAAATTTGTGTACTGAATTCAGAAAAGAAAAAGATTTTAAATGATGTAACACTCGGCCCATGTTCCCTATTTAAAATATAAGGGTTGTTACCACCCTTAAGGGGTTGATGTGACAAAGTTGAGTTTTATGTCAAAACATGTCCCCCTCAATGTTAAAATTGAAGTGTTTCAGCGTTTCTTTAAAAGAAAAATTCTCTGGACGCAAATCGGTCTGTTTCGTTTTCAATGCGCCGGGTATATGTTTTGCATTATATTTCTCGATTTCTTCAATATTTGGGTGTAGCGTTGTCCGGGTCTATTACTTTTAACGCTGCAATAGTTTTGAGGATATTTAAAAAAAATCGGGATGCAGCAAGTAAATTATGGTAGTGCGTTATGGAAGTGAATTTTCATAAAAATGTTTTTAATAACAAATATATTGCTCTAATGCGAGCAGGCATAAATTTGATTACCGGTATAACCTATATAGTAGCAACAATGTACCACATTTTATCAAAATAATTATTTGAAAATTAACAAATATTTTCCGAAAATAAACTTTAAATGTTTCCGAGAAACTGGTCTTCTAGCCAATGAACCTTAGGTTAATAGCAAATTGAGTTATTGAAACTTGAAACATTTAATGAAAATTCGCAACCAAAACGCCCTTGCTGCGTTCATACAAAAATTTTCGGAAAATAGAGTTAAATGTTGATTTCCGAACCAACAAAACTTACGTTAATATCAATTGAGTTATTGAAATTATGGATTTAATGAAAATTCGCTACCAAAACGCACTTACTGCGTCCAGATTTTTTTCTTACAAACATGCATCATATTTAGATAAAAAATTATAAAATGCACGAATTTGTTCTACGAAAATTAGCTAAAACTTATAGACCGTTAAACCATAAACTTAACTAAACCGACAGCCAAAGCATCAGAGAAAGGGTCTATTTGAAATGAATTTTATGTAAATATTTTAGTAAAATGAAGGGCAATGACGGTTGAAGCTGAAACTTAAGGGTTCGCAGAACACTCTTCTTGCAACATTTTCTTTTCACAATCCGTATTTGTTTCACGTTCTTTGCCTAAGCATTGTCAATTTTGACGTTTTAAATTGTGAGTTTGACGTTTTGAGGCAAACCTTAAAATTTGTTGCTTTAGCTGCCCGTAACTTTTTTGTCCTTTAACTTGACCTTAAATTTTGGTACATGGTTCTCTCTTAATAATACAAATACGCGTAACAAATTTGGTTGCCCCCACTTTGTTATTTACGGAGATAGAATTTTTTTTGAAGAAAATACAAAATTTTCCAGGAAAACCTGGTCCGATTTTCCTGGCTAAGAAACTTATCCAAGTCACTTGCAAAAGGCAGGTACTCACCAAATTTTATCAAATCGGTCCATTATTTTTTGAGTTATCGGTACGATATATATATATATATATATATATATATATATATATATATATATATATATATATATATATATATATATATATATATATATAAACACGGATCGCCCCATTATTAAATGTTTTAAAAAAAATTTACTAAAAAAGAAAATATGAATTAGCAACGACTTATGGGCCACTCTGTAATTGTAGAAATATTTATAGCTCTAGACACCCCATAATTAATGAATAATTTTTTTTTCGTATCTTGCATAATAACGGATATATTGACTTTAAAGACTTATTACGAAAATTCGACAAAAATTATATACCATTAACCGATAAACTCTATAGCCAACACTACTGCCAAAGCATCAGAAGAAAGGGTGTATTTGAAATGAATTTTCTGGGAACATTTTAGTAAAATGAAGGACAATGACGATTGAAACTAAGACTTCAGGCTTTGTGAAACATTCTTCTTGAGACATTTTTCTTCCAAAGCTCATATTAGTTTCAGGTTCATTACCTAAATATTACCCATTTTGACGTTTTAAATCGCGACTTAGAGGTTTTGAGGAAAACCCAAATTTATTTATCTTTAAATACCTGTAACTTTTGTACTTTAACCTACCGAGCTAAATTTTGGTAGGTAACTTACCTATAATGATATAAACCCGCCCACCGAATTTGGTTGCCCTTACTTTGTTAATTCCTGAGATATAATTATTTTTTTCGAAAGAAAACCAAAAATTTTCCGGGAATACTTCGGCAGATTTTCCTGGCTAACGAACTTATCCAAGCCACTTTCTAAAGGAAGGTACTCACCAAGTTTTATCAAAGTCGGTCCATAATCTTTTTAGTTATGGGTGTGACACATAAATAAATAAATATATATATATATATATATATATATATATATATATATATATATATATATATATATATATATATATATATATATATATATATATATATATATATATATATATATATATATATATATATATATATACATATATATATATATATATATATATATATATATATATATATATATATATATAAAGTCTGAAACCGACCTCGGCTTTGGGTTCCAGGGGTCCTAAATAGCGCTCATTTGAAGACATTTTTTCAAGATTCAAAAGTCGGGATCTCCTCATTAGTAAATTTTTTTAAAGAAAATTCACCAATGTCTCTGTTTACATTAAATGTAACCTAACATATGAATTTTCTTATAATTCATTGTTAGTCACTTTCATATTAAATTCCCAATACCTTTTAATTGTCCTGTTTACATTGAATCTAGCCTAACATATCTTACAGCTGATTGGTTCATATTCTCTAGCAAAATATATAACTTGTAATGTTCACTTAGTGCTATATAACACTTTTAATTATAAATCTCATATCAATACCTGCATAAGGCTTCTTATCATAGCAATATATATATATATATATATATATATATATATATATATATATATATATATATATATATATATATATATATATATATATATATATATATATTGGAATGTTG
Source organism: Tillus elongatus (assembly GCA_964006375.1). Lineage (NCBI taxonomy): Eukaryota > Metazoa > Arthropoda > Insecta > Coleoptera > Cleridae > Tillus > Tillus elongatus. The sequence continues at coordinate 14,849,760 of OZ023265.1, forward strand.
CAATACACTGTAATCACTTTTAAATGTACACTTTATTTGTTTGCTGTAGTTTTTGTGATTTTTTATTTTTTATTCGTTTACGTGGACTGCAGTTTCGAACCGTCCTGGTGTATCATCAGCACGCTACTCAACTACTGAGTAAATATTTTAATTGAATAAAGAAAATTAACTACTGAGACCGAAGTTAAGATATTTTAAAATACATTTCATGCAACATTTGCGCTTTACAAGCTGTATATGCTGCAAGATCTTTGTTTAAAAGTCGCAAATTTTTACATTGCGGTAAAATATACATTTGGTTTCATGCCTTGTGGTTGGTAAAGATCTACCCACTTCCTTAGACTTTCAAAAATATTGTTTATAAATCCAAACGCAGTAAGTGCGTTATGGTAGCAAATTGGATTGGTTAACAAACCCGTCCGAGAAGTTTACAATTTCAATGAAAATGTATCAGACTCACACAATATTTCATTAATCAAAAGTGTTTTAAACCTATATTTGGAATATAGAGTTGGAAATAAAATTAATTAATCAAAATTTACGCACCAACAATTTCTAACTTATATGTCTGCACTTTACATATCGCTGTTAAGTTGTTAATCGTGTCAAAATTAGTTGTAAACCTAATTTAAGCCATTAACCAATTTTACGAATAGTATAAATATTATAAAGCCATTAGTCAGCTTCATGTCTGAAAATGAGATAACTTAAATACTAACTAAATCTCGAGTTATAGAACTGAAGAGATGGGTCCTCTTGTTGTTAATCAGAGTTTTATCGTTTGTAGTGCCGACGCCATTAAATATCTTGGCATTACTGTAGACAGACACCTACGCTGGGACTCTCATGCTGCAGATTTGGTAAACAAATTAAGGGGGCTCATTGGTAAAGTAAAGCAACTTAAAAAATTACTCAACACGCAGTACCTAAAAATATGATTTTCTGCTCTGGTAGAAAGTCTGCTTCAATATGGAATCGTGGCGTGGGGAAGAATGCTGGCAAGCCATATTAAACATTTGGAAGTTATCCACAAACTATTCTTGAAAATTATATATGGTAAACCTTGAGTGTATGCCAGTGATCTGTTATTCGCAGATGCCAATGTGTTAGACATGAGACAGTTGTACTCATATTCTTCCTTGGCATATTATTATAAGCACAAGGGTGAATTTGTGGATCATACGTATGGAGGGCGAAGAGAACAGTACATGAAGGTTCCTATAGTGCATAAAACAATGGACAGAGGTATTATACCTTTATTATGCCAAGGTTGTATAACATACTACCACTAGAATTAAAAAAATTAAGATCGGAGTTCGTTTTCAGAAGTAGGGTAAAAACTTTTGCTTCCTTACAGTACCACGAAAATTAGTGCAAAGTATTGTCGATTTGGAAAGCAGCTGATTTGGTTTAGTAGTTGTAATAGGAGGATTTGTAGGATATGTGTGCTAGTGTGTGTGCGTTCAAGAGAAGGAGAGAGAGAGAGAGAGAGAGAGAGAGTATGCAGGTGCATGGGGTTGCGAATGTGTGTAGGTAGCTCTCGCTGTGTGGGTGGGTGTGGTAGTAATTTCATTTTGTTCACTATGAGAGTTTGGTTTTCGGGACGCATTTCTGGTCAATCACCTACAAGGTAGGCAAATCTATACTGAATTTTGCCGACGCACAGTCTCTGACTTTGTCGGTTTGTTATTATTTGTCGATGGTGTATAAAAAGGGGGAAACGGGCAAACGTGGAAAAAAATTCAATGTTGATATTGTTATTTGAAAAGCCGCGGATTTGGTTTGAAAATTGTAATAGAAGGATTTGCAAAATTTGTGTGCATGTGTGTGTGTGTGTGTTTAAGAGAAAGAAAGAGAAAGAGAGAAAGAGAGAGAGAGAGAGAGAGAATGAGTATGCGAGTGTATAGGATGGCGAATGTGTGTAGGTGGCTCTCTGTGTGTGGGTGTGTGTGGTGGTAATATCCTTTTGTTCACTATGTGAGTTTAGTTCGGGACGCATTTCTGTTCAATCACCTACAAAGTAGGCAAATGTATGTTGAAGTTTACCGACACACAGTCTCTGACTTTGTCGGTTTACTATTATTTGCTGATTGTGGAAAAAAATGTCAATATTAATTATGTTATATTGTTGTTGTATTGTTTGTTAAAAGCCAGACTGTATATTATTAGTGAATGAATTATTATTACTATTATTATTACCTGAGATTACTTAAATACAAATTGTTTATTTTGTCCTTTGCAGATATGGTGAATGTCCCAGTCAAGTTGGGAAAAGAAGCTGCACAAAATGAAACCATAATTTTATTGATGGATAAACTCTTTGACGGTTTAATGGGCATTTCAAATCAGCCCCTGAGAGTGAGTGATTGAAGGGAGGTGTAACAGATAGTTCTCCTTATAAAAACTTTTGGAAATAATCGCTGCAAGTTTTGGAAACTATGCGGTTCTATTCTAATGAACAAATGCAATATGTATAAGCATCAGACTATGCTATGTACCTGTTGATAAAAAATCCTAATCGGTACTTAATTTTACTTTCAAAATTAGTTGTTTTTAAATAAATAATTTTAACAGCATACTATATATATATATATATATATATATATATATATATATATATATATATATATTGCAACGTGGTATTTTTATAAATCCCCGTTTCAATTGATCATCTCCATAGTTGGTTTCATATTCCGGGTGAAGATCGTCATTTTAATTAAAATACTCAATTCCCCCAATCGACGCCCCTGTCAATGGTATCGATCTATCTCTCTTTCCCTGATATCTACTTCAGGCCGATATTTCGATATTTATCGGAACGAGGTAGGAAATTGATAACGCGGAGACGGGGGGTATCGGGGAGAACCTGCGGCGCTGGTAAAGGGACGGGGGATTGATATCGTTCTCGGAAGAGTGAACTTGTGCATTAATGGAAAAGTGTTGTTCTCTTCTGGGCGAAAAATTTTTTGATAATCAAAAACACCAAAGTGAAATTAGCAGTCTGAATCTAGAAGGAAAAGGCTCACGTCTTGTTAGTTTTAAAAAAAAATTGTTGTTTTGTATAAATCGCAGCCGTTACGTTGGATAATATCACTTGTCATACTCAATTGGCAATTACCCAGAAGATATTTAGACACGGAAGTATATACATAGAAAGGACAGAGCAAATGCGTAATAATTTGGAAAGTTAGTCTAGAAAAGTTAAATACAGCCTTTTCCGGCATACGTCAATTTTCTGAATTTATTTGGTAAACTAAGCTTTGTCGGAGTGAAGACTTATTTGGTTTGGTGTTACGAAACAATATAGCAGTCAAAGTTTGACCCAGAGTTTAAAACCAATAACCTAAGGTAATACTTTTCTGATATTATTATTATACATACCAGAAGATAGAGAGAGAGAGAGAGAGAGAGAGAGCGATCTTCGAAGAGTTACCTACAAATTTGTGGTTTAAGGACATGCCAAAATAAGTGAACTTATTTACGATTCTATTTTTTTGTTCTTGTGAAAATTAAATAAAATACTTTTGGATGTTCAATTTCTTAATATAATAATAACGTATCTTTGTATTTATAATGTAACGACATACGTTTGCAAACAGCCTGTCGCATAATTATTATTGTTAATCTTACACTTTTATAAAGTTTGTTTTTTTTTTGTTAAAAGATTTTCAATTAGACAACTAATAAATTGGAGCAAGGGTTCACACCTTAGTATTAGTAGGTTTTTCTATAGTTTTTCCAAATTAAATTAAATTATAGTGGCATCTCTGACAGTTTTACTTTCCTTTCTTGTAGATATCTATTTTAAACGGATACCGATAATAAAAATCAGTTCCCTTATTTTCAAAAAAAATTAAAAAAAATTAAAAAAAAATAATTTTGAAATTAGCGTAGCAATACATATATACATATACATATATATATATATATATATATATATATATATATATATATATATATATATATATATATATATATATATATATATATATATATATATATATATATATATATATATATATAAACATATAAAAATTGAGACTGGCCTCGGATATGGGTTCTAGGGGTCCTAGTTCGCACTCATTTGCAAAAAATTTTCCAAAATTCAAAAGTCGGGATCTCCCCATTAGTGAATTTTTCTACGAAAATTCACTAATAGTAATGCTGTTTTCTATAATAAAACACAAGTGTAATTTATTTTGTTCGATTTTCCATTAATTATGTCAATAGTAAATACCTACTTATAGCTGTAGTGTTAGACGGTTCAAATTGCCAATTAAGTTTGCTTATAATTGCAAAGCTGAAAACAGACGTATGTGGGTTATTAAAACATACCTTCTTTTACTGTCACCATTAGATACATTTGAAAAGTTATATTGTGAAGAAGTATTATTTTTTATTGGTCTGTGGTACAAAACGCATAATTGCTAAGTAAATAATTAACTAAATAGAAAACAATTAAATACAAACTATATAAATACTTCGTAAAATATTTTTCACCGTAAAATATTTTAAGGCAATTTATATTTCATAAAACGTGTATTTCGTACTTATTATCTCATCCGGCTGTGATAAGGTGATTAAATTCCAAACATCGCGGAGATTTTTGGCCGACTGTGAGATTCACATAAAAGCGGGGGTCAAACGAGGTAGAGAGAGTATTGGTAAAGACGCTGGTAAGCCGACAAGAACGAGCCGTCACCAGCCGGTAGAAACCGTACCGATTCCGATTCCGCTTTCCCTCCGAGCGCACCTGGTTCGTCGGATTCCGGTAGACGAAAACGTTGTCGTAGGTGTGAAATTAGCCGTTTTAAGTCATTCATATTTTGTAGCGAATTTTCATATTTTTAAATTATCTCGCTTCTCAGTCCAAATCTCCGCAAGCGAATTATTTCTGCTTTTCCTGACCTGCCGCCGTCCCTTTAGACAATTCCCATATGTTAGATTGCATTATTTTTGTGAGGATGCTGACGATTCACAGCTCACTTAAATAATCGGGATATATTCATCTTGGTCTAATCCCGATAGAGAGGCTGAGGATTTACAGCCTATCTAGGACACTCTAAGTGATACGTTTCTTTCCAATTAATCCGTTACAAGTAGGTAAAACCATGATTGAGACCCAGACAGGAAGTGGGGGCGGAGCCCCCCTACCCCTAGGGGCGGAGCCCCACCCCTTGTGGGCGTGGCCACGCCCCAAGATGGCGGACCCAAAATGGCGGACCCAAAATGGAGGAACCAAAATGGCGGAACCAAAATGGCGGAATAAAACATGGTGCCTTTCGCTTTTAAAGATGGTTGAAGACTCCATTATTTAAAGATACGTCACCTCAACCTTTAGAGCCGACAAATGAGAGTGAGGTTGATAAGCGAGAATAATGGTATAGGTCGAAGACTCCATGATTTAAAGTTACGCCCCTATTAAAACAAACCATTCATAAAGCTTTTGTTATTAGACATAAGACATAATAATTAGTATGTTTAATATTAGACAGACTATTAGATTTCGCATAGAAATTAGCCGAACGCCACAATTGTTATATGGGTAGGTTCTAAAAATAACACACAGAGGTCGTTGGCAAACAAAAAAAGGAAGTTCAGAAACAAAATAGACAACAGGTTCAAATAGGAAACCAAACTTAAATATCGCAGAGACAATAGAGGTCGCTGGCAAAACAAAGAAGGAAGCTCAGAAACAAAATGGACAACAGGTTCAACTCTTAAAAATAGGAACTTTTTAGCCTTATGTGTGGGCGCGGCAAGTAGTTGATTTTATTTTGAAAGAGATACAGGTTCGATTCCTGATATATGCTCCTTGATATGGTAGCGTCAAACAAATACAAAGAGGTACTGAATAACTAAACAGTAAGCTTAGAAACAATGGTTGGTTACAGGTTCAATTCCCTTCTTAGTTTTAAGCTAACCCCACGTGTTTAGTGTCATGTTACTCGTCTAAGTAAGCAGAATTAAAAAATGGCGACTAAAATAAGATAAAAAACTTAAAACCCTTATCGCGGAAGATCCGTGAGATGTACGAGAGAACCAACACATGCACGGTGTTAAGGAGGTCAAATCAAAGTGGAATATACAATAAAATGGCCACTTCCGGTCTAAACTTTAAATCGTTATATCTTTTGAACGGAAAGTGATAGAAAGGAACCGACTTCAAAAATGTATGTTTCGTAACAAGGTCTACAAGAAACTGAGATAAAAAACTTCAAATCCTTATCGCGGAAGATCGGTGTGATGTACGATAGAACCAATACATGCACGGTGTTAAGGAGGCCAAATCAAATTGGTATATACAATAAAATGGCCACTTCCGGTCTAAACTTTAAATCGTTATATCTTTTGAACGGAAAGTGATAGAAAGGAACCGACTTCAAAAATGTATGTTTCGTAACAAGGTCTACAAGAAACTGAGATAAAAAACTTCAAATCCTTATCGCGGAAGATCGGCGAGACGTACGATTGAACCAATACATGCACGGTGTTAAGGAGGCCAAATCAAAGTGGAATATACAATAAAATGGCCACTTCCGGTCTTTATCTGGCTCGAGGTTTTCCGCCCCATGCGGTATGAGCTCTTGTGTTATTTTACTGAGGACGCTGAGGATTCAGAGCTCGCTAAAGTAATCAAGATGTTTGTGTCCAGGTTTGGCACTACCGGAGATGCTGAGGATTCACAATCGCATAGGCCTCCCGGGAACTGTCGTCCTGTCTCTCCTTCAGCCCTTATGCCCCTCTGGTATTCCCCATTTTGACTGAGAGGCTACAGATATTATTTCGAACTTGTCTATCGTTAGGTGCCGCTCGTCTGCCGTATCCGTGATTTAGTACAACGCCGCTCGTCCCGTGTATTGCTGACTCCGTACGCTTCATCCAACACTAGCCCTTGTCGCTTTAGTGAAAGCTATGTTGTCATTAATGTTATGACCTGCATATTTGATTTGTACATAGTTTGTAAATATTGTATGTATATATATATATATATATATATATATATATATATATATATATATATATATATATATATATATATATATATATATATATATATATATATATATATATATATATATATATATATATATATATATATATATATATATATATATATCTTGTAAATAGTTTCTAATCTAAAATATAGGGTTGGGCAAATAAAAGACATCCATTCGTATCCAACCCCTTAACCTATACGTCCCAAACCTGCTACACCTTTCGATAAAACAGAAGTGGGCGGATCACGCCGAGTCAGCGATTAAAGCCCGCTCACTCGGGGGTCACTGAATTTAGCCTGTATCACCTAAAGGCTACCGAACCTTTCTCCAGAGAGTTACCCAGGTACTTTCATCGTTATATCGGGCACAGTTCAGTAAAGAGGTCGCAGACATTCTCAGCAGGAAATAAACCCTTAAAAATCTGGCGCCCGAGATCCTCCGATAGTAACTGTCAATCCGTGTCACAGAAAACGGTCTGCATGTCAAGGCCTCGTCACAATTTGACTAATTTAACCTTTCCACTGGCAGAGGTATAAAATTTAATAAAGCTGATTTGGATTTGACAAATAAAAATCAAATCAAATTTCCCGCCTGTGACTTCGTAAGTCATCGCGTACGCTAGAGTGTAAACAAAAGTGGGCCAATGACACTTCGCTGGGGTTCGCCCATACTTACACTATATCTTTGGGAATTAATATTATTCGCTTTTACAAGCAACTGTCTGTTGGTGAGATACGAAAGTAGAAGGTCGTTGCAAGTGCCTCTTATCCTCAACGCCCACATCTTCTCCTTAACAAACAAAAAGGATTTACTGTGTCAAAAGCACAAGACAGGTCAAAAAAAAAGGTCACCACAATGTAATTGAGCTCCATTCTTTCATTCACATATTGAGTGTATTCGATAAGGGCAGTTTCGGTAGAATGATCAGTTCTAAATCCGTGCTGTGATGGTGATATTATTTTATTAGCATTTAAAAACTTGACCATCCTTTTATGTACTGCCCTTTCTATGATCTTTAAAAAATGCCTAATACAGAGATGGGACGATAGTTCTCCAAATTGGTACTGTCTCCCGCCTTCAACGCAGCAACAACCACAGCCAGTTTCAATATATCAGGGAATTTTCGCAAACATATACAGGAATTTATAATTTTTGTAAGTGGCGCGGCAAGCTCAGCAGCACATTGCTTAATAATTTTTATTGGAACATCATCAAAGCCGCTTGACTTTTTATTAGGAAGTTCGTTGATGATGTCAATAACTCCACATTCAATTACAGGTGTTATAAAAAGTGTTTTGGGCTTATATTGTTCGGCTGTGCAGCTATCAGACATCTGGCCCCCGAAATGCAACATGACCTTCCTCTCAGCGACACATGAAAAATATCCGGAAAATACCTCAGCAATTTCTACCCTACTAGTTATATTTTTGTATTCGTATAGTAAATTCGAAATGCAGTGCTCTTCACTAGGTTTGTTTTTCTTAAGATTAACAAGCTGCCATAGTGCTTTAGTTTTATTTGTGGCGTTACAAATATAAGATGCTGTGTAGTTTTGTTTTTCCTGTTTAATTAGGCTACATACCTCGGCTTTCATTACTTTATACATAGCGTTAATCTTCCTCTCTCCGGATTATTTTCGCATTGAATTTAAAAGCCTTACGTCATTAAGTTTTTGTTGCAGATTTGGTGAAAACTTGATTCGATATTTTACGTTAAAACCGAAATTCACAACTTTTTTAATTTTCGGACAAGCTACCTCAAAGCACCAGACAAAAGTGTCCATTTTTTTAAAATGCCATGTCTACATCCTCAAATTCACTTAAATTAAAATCGTATGTGCTCGCAAAACTGTCGTTTCGTTTATTCATTCCCTTGATGACGCTAACTTTGTTAGAAAAACGATCATTGGGTCTAAAAACTGTATTGTGGTGAATTGGGCGCTCCAAATTGTACTTAGAAGTGCTCATCACAGTTACAATCTTCGCTCATTGTAATGTCGTAACAGTTATCAAATTTGATGTTTCTAAGTTTATGAAAACTTGCTATGGCACTTGCTGCCAAAGAAATTTTAACAACCTACAAGAGTGCAAGAAAATGCAATATTTCATACCATAAGATATCGCCACTTCAGTGATTTAAACTGAAAGCAGCAACTATAAGCTTATTATCGGCGTATAACAGACATAAATGCTCACAGTCAGCTCTATATCTCTCCTATAATGATCAAGTGAAACTTGAAAGTGACTGTAAACTGCTGGGATAGCCACTGGAAATGAGCACTAGAACTGCATCAGGCTAGATATCTCTTGGTGTTGATGCACGCGATAGTCACTCCTGAGGGATGGTCTCTAACTTATCTACTAAGTGCTTGGTGAATTTCTTAAACACATAAGGGACAGACGATGGCCGTTTCTGAATTATAGAGAACATATAAACTTTGTCCATTAGGATAACTTCGTTGATATACAGTGAATTAAACACGAGGTTTAGGTTTACGCAACAGATAAGTTATTTAGTAACATACAGGCTGTCCGATAATGGATGCATCATACTTCAAGCTGCCTTTGCCAAAATGACTACGTGATAAGAACATGTGCCTATAAACTCAGTGGGCTTGGGTTCGATACCCAGGGGGAGATATTTTTACTTTTTCCACTACATTCTGTAAAACTAACATCATAGAGGTTGTGACATTGCGTTTGAGTAAGTTGAAGGTCTGCACGTTGCGCCTCTTATATATATATATATATATATATATATATATATATATATATATATATATATATATATAATATGTATACCAAAGTTAAGATTTATGCTTAGGGCTATTGTAAAGACGGTGGAAGTTACGGCAGTAGGAGAAGCAAAATATAGAAAAAATCCTAAAAGTGACATTATCTAAAATAAAACGTTTTAAAGGAAAGAATTTCAGAGAAGAATGTTTAACAAAATTTTGTTGTTGTTTGTTGTACGCAAACACAAGCATAGCTTTCTGTAAGACACATTGTATAATTTTGGACGTAAATAAATGAGTGTATATATATATATATATATATATATATATATATATATATATATATATATATATATATATATATATATATATATATATATATATATATATATATATATATATATATATAATTCTGATTAATCTTTATTTAATCTTACTCGTGACTCCCCTACGCTTGGGTGTCAATTAATCTGATTATAGTTAATTATATTTTTTATACTTGATTTAAATTTGTATAATTTTATATATAGTATCTCGTACAAAGAATTACCCTGCACAAATATATTTTAATTTTATTTTCAATGGGTATAGTTAAGGATGATTTTACTTTTATTTGTTGTATTTTAAAATGTATATATAAATTTTTTATATTGACAGTTTACACACAATGTTTATGTATAACCCTGCAAATTTTATTAATGTATTTGTGTTTGTTTAATAAATGTTTATGACTGTGGTGTTGTAATTATTTGAATCCATACCTATAGATATGTTAGATTAAAAATTGACTTTAGTGTAATATTGGTTGCATATTCCCCCTTATTCGTCAGTTAAATATAGCAATTATTGATAATTTACTGAAATAAATTTACCTCTTAATTTTATTTGCTGCCTGGCTCTGTTCTCTTCTAAAATTCCTTCTCAGTGGTGGTTCTGATATATATATATATATATATATATATATATATATATATATATATATATATATATATATATATATATATATATAGGAGAAAAAATAGCCTGCTAATATGCAATTTAATCTTAATTTATGGTTTTATTAATTACGCAAAGAACTACCTCTTTTCAAATTTATAACAAATTTTATTTCATAGAATTTTTAAATTCAAACTTAAAGCGGATCCTTTATGAAAATCTTAAATTTTATTAACAAAGTGGGTTTAAAATTACAGACAGAATTTTGATTGGTATTAAAGTTTATAACAATATTAAAATAGCTTTTCGGATTTTGCACTGCGGACTTCGCGCCCTCTAGGTTCCTAATTTTTAACTATAGTGAGAATGTAAATAAGATTTCTTTTTATTTATTTAGAAGTTATAATTTCCCACAAATACTTTATACTGATAGATGTTTGACAGAATTGCCTGTCTTTATTTGAGGTTTCTGCCCCCTTGGTCTGATTGAAACAAAATAAAATGGATTTCAAATCTTGATTCTTGGCTAGTTTTGGTAGGTAAGTCTGGACGTAGTTATTCTTTATATATTTTTTTTTGTTCCCTCAGGGATCGTCCGCGGCCTTGCCGCCCCGATAGCACCGCAACCCTTGGCTGTTTGTGCATACCCTTAGTCTTACTCCACCCATTCCAAGATCACTGTGCCTTGAACTAGTCTGCACAGCGATTGGTAGGGTGAAGTTTTATATTGCTCTGTATCCGGTCTAGAGCGACCGTAGATCAGTTGTCTTTTCCGGTCCAGAGCTATACACTCACACAAGATGTGCTGGGCTGATTCCTCCCCCTTGCCGCAGAGTCTGCATGCGAGGTCCCCTTCGAACCGCCCCATTTTATGCAGGTGTTTCTTGACGGCCATGTGTCCCGTCAAGAGACCTGTTGTGTTTCTGAGTTGTCCTCTGCTAAGGTTTAGCAGCTCCACAGCTCTCTTTGAACTGGGTCCGTCAATTATTGACTTCCCATGACTGAGCCCTGGACAGTCCGCCCAGTACACCTTGTGTTGGTTTCTGACCCAGGACTTAATGGCTCCCCTGGCAGTGCTCTTTGACACGCCCAGGGCCGGTTCTGGTCCCATAAATGGTTCTGCTGACCCTCTCTTCGCGAGACTGTCAGCTTCTTCATTGCCTTTAACCCCCGAGTGACCCGGCACATAGATGAGGGTCACCTCATTCTGCCCAGCCAGGTCGCTCGTCTCGTCTCGTCTCGGCACTCACTCACTGGTAAATTTCTTGTTGTAAACAATCACTTAATACATTCTGTTGCTTCCAGGAACACAGTGGATCTTCTTTACACCAAATATACTTTAAAATATTGAAATTCTTTGTAAAATAATATATGACACTTGTTTTTTGCGTCTTAATTCATGAACAGCCGGAAACCTTGTCCAATTTCATCGTCGTTTCCTCTTTTGTCCCAGAGCAATCTCTCTTGAAATAACTAATACCTTTTTGACAGCTATGCATCTTTGAAAAAGTCCGGTAAGTTTAAATCATATCATTTACATGCCTATTATTAAAAATGACATTTGGAATAACCTTACTAATTCTAGACAATAATAAATAATACTAAATTTAAAACGAAAACACTTTCAACTGCTGTAATTTTTTTATAAAGAGTCGCACAACATAAAACACTTTGTCTTTGATAAATTTTAGTCCACTGCTTACATAAAAACACTCTTATATATTATATACAAAGTGTTTGGGTTTTTCATTACATTTTATTATAACTTATCAAGGTGAATATTGTTTTAGAGCATAACTCTTTGGTTTGACTGTCATGATTAAGAGTTTAAGCTATTTGCATATAGATTTGGCTCATTTAAACCATTTAAACTGAGACACTATCCAAATTTGCTAAAGTTATAAATCCCAAAAGTTTCATTAATGATTATTTTAATAAACTATGGCTTTTTATACCTGTTATTGCCTATCCAACTAACTCTGACTAACAATAATAAAGAATATGCTTGTATACTAATGTTTTTATTTTGTTTTTATGTTTTAGTGTAAAGAGAAAATGTCGAACGATATGGATATATACACAATTTACAGAGAGCCCATATACATCACGTGTAAACTGTAAGTATTGTACTTACTACTGACCTGTGGTTCAATTATTTCAACACACGTTGCTAAGATAACACCCCAATATACCTCTATCTGAACATTTACATATTTCAACAAATAATAGGAGTTTAACGTCATCAAATTAGATTTCCGTAAGGGTTTTCCTTTTTTGTTTGTTTTATAGTAAAATTTATAGGGAATTTGTACTATGTATATTTCTGATGTACTAATAGTTTATAATGTGCAATTTCCCAGCACAATATATATATATATACATATATATATATATATATATATATATATATATATATATATATATATATATATATATATATATATATATATATATATATACATACACACAGTGCCCGTCTAAAGTCCGTTCCCCACTACTAGGTTTTGAACCACCCGGTATATCGCAACAAAATTTAGACGGCTCAAATAAAATGTACAACCCTACGATTCTATGGAAAAAGGACAGCTGGAAATTTGAAAATGGCTCATAAGAGCCATCTTCAATTACTTTTTTGAACGGAGCATATTATTCTGTTTTCGAAATATTTTGTTTTCGAAATCTTCTCATAATTCTGAACATTTCCCTTAGATACACCTTTTTCCTAAATTTTATCGTTTTCGAAACATTAACGTTGTAAAAGTGATATTTCGGGTTAAAGTGAAAGATGGATTTTGGTTTTTAGTTAAATCCATATTTAGCGATAATTACACCGAATTCATATTATGGAACCAGGCAATGGGTGGATGTTTTTCAATAGCGTCTTCTCACAGGGCTGCTCAAAAATGTAAAAGAACAAGAGTTGCATTTTTGACGATCCTTAATATTTTCAGGCCTGATTACCCTCCAATCGTGTGAAAAATCAGGCGCATTATTTCAGTGTGTAGAAACCAGAGAAAAACTTAAAGTGATTGTATTAGGGCTTAGTTAGGAAATGAGCAGCATATGCAGAATAAGGCAGAGGAGTATATTAACATTGAGTAAAAAGTGAAACAGACAACGCAGTCGCCGAAAAATGTACAAAAACAGGTAGCGACAGCTACTTATGAAGACAACTTCCTTGACGAAATATGTATTCTAGCGTATAACTCTCTATTTTGTCTTTGTTTTTTCGGGTGACTACTCTCCCCCTATTCTCAGTGCCCAAGTAAAAGTGTCTCGAGTAAAATATCAAAATGTTGTTACCTTAATTCATAGATTGTTTGTTTCTCCGCGGTTTTTAGTTCGTGAATTATTTAGTAAATTAAAAATTAGATCTCTGTTTAACCTAGATAGTACAGCGAATATAGGATTTTAATTTGCAAACAAGAATATTAACCTAAAAAGTAACCAAGACTAAATTTCAGCAGCAAAAGCACTTGTAATGTTGAGCTGAAAAGTAAACTTTACACAACGGTTCAACTTTACCACTAGCGAGTTCGTTTAGTACATGAGAGTTATTAAAACTTCTCAATATAGCTAAGAAAAACTTCTTGTTACAATAGCTGTTCCGTTCAGCCATGAGTTGCCCAGTGCATTACATTTTATCTAATATTTTGTAACTTCTATTTCTAATTTTCTGTTTCTCTGAAATATTGTTTTATATCCACATTGCGTATAATTATAAACATATAGAGCTATGTGCAATTTTAGATATAGCAATTATAAAGCTGAAAACAAATTCTGATTTAGCTCAAATAAACTAAACAATTAAACATATTATTTCTGAACGTCATAACGTCTGGGTTTGACACGGTTGAAGGAAATTAAAGGCTTTTACTACCAGACAAACTGATTTATTCTCAAAACCCTACGCGTTTCGACACATTAACGTGCCATCTTCAGGGGTTTAGACAAATTTCCTGTATCTCTTTCTGTAATTGAGACAGGAAATTTGTCTAAACCCCGTAAAACATGAAAAAAAAAATCGGGACGCAGCAAGCGCGTTATAGTAGTGAATTTTCATAAAAATTTTACACTATTAGCAAGGTTTATTATTAAAACAAATTCATTAAATTTAAATGGACCTTGGAGACCGGTTTTGGAGTCCCAGTTAGCGATTATTTGAAAAAAATTATATTTTTGTTGTGTGTGTGTTTTGTTTCTTTAACGTCGTCCTATTTCCGCGACTATGGCCAATCACCGACGCCAGGGAGCAGTTTTACCTCACTATCCTGGAAATTTTGCCGAACCCCTGCCTTTCTGTAAGGAGAGTATGGATCTTTAACGTGCCCAACATCGCATGGACACGGGACCGACGGCTTTACGTCCCCTCTGAAGGGCGGAACGTGCAGACATTTAACTTGCTCAAATACAATGCCAGAACCTCAGTTGATGTGAATGTTACAGTATGTACTGAAAAAGTGAAAGGAGTACCCTGGGATCGAACCCAGTACCCTTCGGTTCAGAGGCACACGTTCTTACCCCTGAACCACCGAGGCTCTTATTATATTTTGTACGGAGCTAAAAAATTAAAATTTTGTCTTAGATATATATGTAAGTACTGCAAGTGTCTTTAAAAAAATTGTGTTACAAATTTCATTAAAGTTACAAAAGATTTTCAGAAATAAAATAATTATTTACAAAGGGAATGTACCTGTCAAATTATACATATGGCAGGTATTTTTCCTTATTAATTGCTTTGATGGTTTTGTTTTAGTCAACCCATCCAGTTTTTGCAAACAATAAACAACAAAAAAGGTTTTTTAAAACAAATTTGTGGTTATCTGCGAAGCTCATTATGTTATTTTTATTTAATTTAGTACTCATCGTGCGTTTATATAGGTGTTACTATGGTTCAAGATTGAAGATTCTAGCTTTATAGGAAATTTTTTGAGCTATCGGATTTGAAATATTTTTAGAAAATTTTCCACCATATCATACTAGCTGCACCCAGATCCCTTCCAATGCTTATACATTTGGGCAAAGACTCTAAAACAAATACGGACTATGTAAAGAAAATATCGCAAGAAGAGTATTCTGCAAACCCTTAAGTTTCAGCTTAATCATTGTGCTTCATTTTAATAAAATATTTACAGAAAATTCATTTCAAATATACTCTTTCTCTGATGCTTTGTCTTTAGGTTGAGTTAAGTTGATGCCTTGGTTGTAGGTTTGGTTAAGTTTATGGTTTAACAGCCTATAATTTTTAGCTAATTTTCGTAGAAAAAAAATCGTTAATGAGGATACCGCGACTATTGACTTTAAAAAGATTTCTTCAAGTGAGCGCAAACAAGGCCCCCTAGAAGCTATATCCGGGTTTACTTTCAGTTTATATCTGTTAACATATTATATATAGGATGACACATTTCTAAGGTGAAGCTCGATATAGTTCTTATTATACAAGATACGAGAAAAAATTGTATACCTTAATTATAGGGTGGCTTTAGCTGCATCTTATAAAAATATATCGACAATGATTGCGTGGTCTATAAGCCGTTGGTGATCCCTACAATTATTGTTTTCGAACACCCTTATATTATTACATTTTTGCATTTTTTTATCGAAATGTGATGCATGTTTGTAAGAAAAAAATGGAGACGCAGTAAGTGCGTTTTGGTAGCGAATTTTCATTAAATCCTTCAAATTTCAATAACTCGATTTGCTATTAACCTAAGGTTTGTTGGCTAGGAAACCAGTTTTTTCGGAAACACTTTAAGTTTGTTTTCGGAAAATTAGTGAACATTTTCCAGCAATAAGTAAATTTAATAAAATATGGTACCTTGTTTATACTATATAGGTTATAACGGTGACCAAATTGATGCCTGCTTGCATTAGAGAGACATATTTGCTATTAGAAACATTTTTATGAAAAGTCACCTCCATAGCGCACTTGCTGCGTCCAGACTTTTCTCATATATCATATTGGCATTATTGTCAAATCGTTCCAGCAACCTCTCAAATGATTTTTGGAAGGGCTGTCTGCGCTCTGGATGTCGCTGCATATTTAAAAAAAAATAATGTGGCGATCGCATAAACAAATATTCCGTACTAGACTTTACTAAACGGAATATAACGTACCAAAAAACATATTTCAATATAATATTTATTTAGTATTGACTTAAAGATAATAACATCGCTATTGTTGCTTCTTATAATGTACCTACCTCACAATGCTATTAGTCATCAAATATTTAATAACTCCCTGGATTTAATTATTTCATGTTCTCCTTCTATTTACCCAAGTACTAAGGGTTATTTGTTTACACACTAAAGATGATAGTCTGTATTATTTATCTCCTATCATTCACAGTGTAATACAGAGCTAGGCACGTCCTGAGCAGACAGAGAGAAAGAGATTATTTCACAAATTGTGCTCTCATTCACATGGTTGACGTCCATTATGAAATTCATAACGCCCTATATTCCCTTCACATCGGCAGAATTCTTGCATAAAGTTTTTTACTGCGACACAAAACAAATTTTAATAAACGGCTGCCGGCCTGTCAGTCCCCACTTAAAATTTATCGATATACGAGGGTACGGCGTCATACTTTCTACATTTGACGACCGCAGCCATGAAATAAGATAACACACACACATTTGTCGAGGAAAATTGTCTTGTGTAAGGTGATTTTTCAATGACACATCCGCCTATTTCCACCCACAAAGTTGCTCATACATAAAAACGTTAGCTGTACAAATGGTTTGGAAATATCACTTAATTTCCTTCTCCAGGAAGCAGTTCTATTGTTTTGAAGTCATCGAGGTCAAAAAACGCCCTGATTGTTTAAGCAGGCCACGTGAAGCCTTTCGACTACCTCGAAATCTATTATTTTTTTAAAACACACCACGAGGGCTCACAGCGTAAATACTATAGTACCGTGGGTGTCGACAAGGAGGAAAGAGGCAACTTGTTAATTCTGGGCTTGACGGTTTGGAGGGTCGGAGGAGAAGGAAAAACATGTGCCGGCAAGGAGTTCCACAATTCGGTAGTCCTCGGGACAAAAGAGCGGGCATAACAAGATGTTCTATGTTTAGTGACCTGGGCAGTAATAGCGTCTATTCGCTCTGTTCCCCTGGTAGACCTGTTGGGGGCAACAGGTGGAGGAACTATGGAAGAGAGCTCCTCTGAGCAGTGTCTCTGCAGATATCTATTAAAGAGAGAGAGGTTACCAACGGCACGTCAGTGGGTAAGCGATGGCAGCCTTTGGGTGACGGTAAAGTCACTGATGAGATGTATGGAGTCCAGGATAGCGAGTGTACAAGCGGCAGGGGCACCCCAGATGTGGGAGCAATATTCGAGGTTTGGCCTTATTTGTGAAGCATATAAGGTATAGAGATCAGCTGGTGAAAAGTATTTGCGAGCCCGGAAGAGGAAACCTAATTTCTTAGCAGCCGCTTCTGCAATAGATCCACAGAAATGCCAACAAGTCAAAAATGACTCATTACTTTGAATAACGTGGTTGTTCATTGTGATGGGTCTAGTGCTGGTGTAACTCTTATAAGATAGAAAGCAAGACAGAGATTTGATGGAGTTGAATTGTACAATATTTATACTTCCTCAGTCTAATATTTTTGGACATCCAGAGAGACAGAACCCTCCATCCACGAAAACAGAAATTACTGCGGTTGGGGAGGAAAGTTGCTGTCCAGGTACAGAGTTTTGGTGGTAGGCCACAGACCGGAAGTTTATTAAGCAGCGCTGCGTGGCAGACATGGTCAAATGCTTTGGATATGTCTAGAGCGACAATCTGGGATTCACCGTGTAGTTCCATAGTCTTGCTGCAAGAATGGGTGACAAAGGAAAGGAGGTCGGCAGTTGATCGGCGCTGACGGAATCCATACTGCCTGTCGTGGATTAGACTGTGTTTTTCAAGAAATTTTAGTAATTCGGTGTTCATATACTTTTCCGTCACTGAAAGGAGAGAAATAGGCCTGAAGTTGCTAGGACGCGCTTTGGATACTTTCTTGGGGACGGGTTGTACTCGAGCAGTTTTCCGGTTACTAGGGACATCTCTCTATTGTAAGATATCTTAAACAGACGCGTCAGAAAAGGAGCAAGTTCTGGTCCGCATTTTTTGAGAGAAATTGGTGGGATCTCGTCAAAGCCAGAAGCTTCCTGGTATCAAGAGAAGAGAGCATCTTTCGTAACTTTTTAGTTTTAAAATCCGTCATTTTATGCGCTACATTGGGGACTGTTGGTGGTTGAACATTTGGAGATGGGTAGAGAGTAGAATTACCGGCGTACAACGAGGCAAAAAGCTCAGCCTTGCCCAGAGCGGTAGAAAGAGTTTCATTCCCTGAAACAGGAGGTGGGAACGTACTCTTTCAGAAATTCTTCCCAATAAATTTAGCAAGAGTCCAGAAGGGTTTGCTTCCGTTGGAGCTTGAGAGGACTTTGTTTTTGATGCGTTTATTAAACTAGTTTTTTTTGTCTCAGGAAGAATGCAGACATAGCGGTTTCTTACGTCGTTAAATGCTTGATGGTTTTTTTGAATGGGATTGTGTAGAAGGGTTTTGTGAGCTTTGACCTTTTCAAGTCTGAACTTGTCACAGGATTTAGAGAACTAGGGCTTTCGATTGGCTGAAGAGGTTTTCTGTGTACGTGGAATAAATAATTCCATGCCAGCTTGGATAGTTTCGGTGACGTTTTGTGAGATATCAGAGGAGTCAGGATGAGAGAATCAGACCGACAGACGCCCATGGAAATGAGATAAAGTCATCCCGCATTTCGTCCCACAGTGCGAAGTTGGAGTGCCAAACAATACGTGGGTGTGATGACTCTGTAACTTCGGGTTGCATCGCGCAGGAAGCAGTGACCATGCCGTGGTCTGAACGACCAGTGGGCGCGGTGACTAATATCTTATAGCATTCAGGTTTTGTAGTAAGAAGTAGATCCAAGGGATTTGAGCTGTGTGTTGGGATGCGAGGAAAGTAAGTAGGATGCTGAATCATATTGGCTAAAAAATTGCTGACTGCAAAGGCCTCCGCTGCTCTCCCTTGTGGATCGGTTTTTGAAGATCCTAGCCATTCCTTATTATGGACATTGAAGTCACCAGGAATAGTGACCTCGAAGGAAGGATATTCAAAAATCAGATGGTCGGTTTTTTCAGAAAAATAGTCGAATAGCTCTACAAAGTTGTTGTCAGAAGGTGACCCGTAAATGCAACAAATGAATTTAGTTGCAGCCCTGAGAGAGAGTGCGTTTCATCCAAAATATGTTTTTTCTTCCAGCTTCTAAATTGGGGAGTCTGGTGAAGCGTTGATTGCTACGGATGTATGCGCACACGCCTCCATGCAATCTAAAGGAAGTAAGGAGCTCATACTCCGGGAAATTAAGGTGATTAGTGGCTGTTTTGGCACTGATTTCGGTGAGGAAGAGGAGTTTGGGCCTATTAGCCTGGAGGAAATGGTGGACGGAGTTCAGGTTAGAATGTAGGCCACATATATTCGAGACGGATATGTTAAACCTTGATGCCGGCGCCCCTGTACCTCCCTCTCCCGGAGATCCGAATGGAGGGGTATTTTATCTATGGAATCTTTTGTACATGGGGGACCCATCATCATTTTTGTTTATAAGGGAAACCGACTTATACATTAGAAGCGGAAACATCCGTTGGGACTTCACCGGCCCCTTGATATAAGAGGTGGTACCTCCTCGGGCGTGAAAAATTCCTTTACTATCATGTAAAGGAAAAGTCCACTACCACCTGATTGGCTCCGATTAGTCGCCTCGTACGACAAGCAGGAGTTAGCTTTGATCTATTCTTTTAGTTAGTCCCCGGACCCACAGGGGACTATTCATATTAATCAAGCGAGCCCTTTTGTACCAAACAGAATATATATATATATATATATATATATATATATATATATATATATATATATATATATATATATATATATATATATATATATAATGTTATGTATCGGACGTGGTTCTGCCGGTATTTATTTTATAAAGCAATCTATCAGGAGATTGCCCATAGGCGGCGGACCGAAAACGGTACATTTTCTATGAGTACTATATTTAGCAATATGCGATATATGCTTTCGAAGGCGCTAGCTGTCCTTGTTATCTAACATTTTTTAATAACTTTAGATTATCACTAACGTGGTGATTATTATCCGAAATATGTTGGGCGACGGAAGATCTACCTATAGTACAGTATCTTAATTGTGCTAAATGTTCTTTGAATCTAGTTTGTCCGACGTATTTAAGATCACAATCTTTACAAATTATTTCATAAATTCCTGACGTTTTGGCCGTACTCTCCTTGTCTTTTGGCTTCCTAGCAAGTTTTTATAGTTTTTTTTGTCGAAAATATTAGTTGCAAATTGGCTATTTTAAAAATGATATCTAGACCCGTCGTGATTTGAGGTTTAAATGGTAAGCAAACAAAGATTTTTCGGCTTCCTATCTTCTAAAATCATTGATTCCGCATTTTCTTTGTGTTTTGTTTGTTAATTAATTTATCCACTAGGCAACCAATATATCCGTTATATACGGTCACGTTGATAATATACTTTAATTGTTGGGTTATCTTCTTTTACTTAAAGGAAAATTAATTAATTACTAAAAAATTCAGACTGGCCATTTTTTGTGCGTACGTATGATGTGAGTCAATCGTAATGTAACTGATAGTGGTGGTTTCCTTTCTATGGGCAACGAATTCTAAAGTGCTTTATTTTTGATAACTAGTACATCTAGAGAAGGTAATTTGTTATTAAATTCTAATTCGTGGGTAAATTTTATAGAATCGAATTTATTGTTTAATATCGCAACAAAAATAAATATAATAAAAATACCCCTGAATTTTCTGTACGTGATTAGGAAACAACTTGTATGTTTATAAGTATCGTTGCGTAACTTAAAAATAATTTACCAATTTTCATAAAACTTGGCAAATTTGTAAATGGCTTGGACAGGTTCCAGAAAAATCAGATCAGTCTTTTCGGCAGAATTATTTCTTTCTTTTATAAAGCGTGTTATATCTTCGGAAACAAGAAAACAAATAAAGAAGTTATAACACGTACCAATCTCCAGTGTTTAGTTTAGGGAAAAGATTTTAAATTTCTTTTGGGATAATATTTGTATATTCAAAAAAAAATTTTCTTTGCAGATTTTGGTATATGCGCTGCGTCTGCAGGGTCTATAACAAACAGTAGCGGCTCGTGCCTTAATGCATTGGGGGTGCGTTATGATAGTTAATTTTTATTAACTGCTTCAAATTTGAATAACTCAAGTTTGTACGAACTTAGAAAGTTGAATTTTGGTGTATAAAAGTGTCTTACTCAGTGCAATATATCCACCTAATTTCATTAAAATAACTTTGTAATTTTCGGAGAATTTTTTTTCCAATTGAAAATTCCAAATTTGAATAACTCAATTTTCTAAAAATGTAGAAAGTTGAATTTGAGTCTGTAGTAAGGTATTTTAGAAGACAACATATCCACCAAATTTCATTAAAATACCATTGTAATTTTCAGAGAAAAAAATTTTTTTTTTAAACAAAAATCAAAATTTTCCTGGGAAACATCTGATTTTCCTGAATAACGAACTCATCCAAGCGATTAATAAAAGAAAGGCACTTGCCGAGTTTCATCGAAATCAGTTGCTTATTTTTTGCGTTATCGGTTGGATATATATGGATATATATATATATATATATATATATATATATATATATATATATATATATATATATATATATATATATATATATATATATATATATATATATATATATATATATATATATATATATATACATAAACATATAAAA
The DNA here is from genome assembly GCA_964006375.1 of Tillus elongatus. Classification (NCBI taxonomy): domain Eukaryota; kingdom Metazoa; phylum Arthropoda; class Insecta; order Coleoptera; family Cleridae; genus Tillus; species Tillus elongatus. Next base: position 14,872,256 of record OZ023265.1, read on the forward strand.
ATTGAAACTGACCCCGGATGTGGGTTCTAGGGGTTCTAGTTCGTGCTCATTTGAAAAAAAAAATTGCAAAATCTCTCCATCGATACCTCTTTATTAGTGATTTTTTTTAAAATAAAAATTCACTAAAAATGAAGGGCTCGCCTATTTTTTTCCCGAAAGTGTATTATAGAAAACCTACTTACTAAACTTAATAATTATTAACCACTCATCAAGTTTTCCTCTAGTTACTTACACGTTATAGTAGTTAAAAGTCCCTTAAAGAGTTAACCTTTAAATTAAAAATATTATCCACTCAATTAATCACATTATCACAATTATTTTGTCCACTTATTAAGCAACCTGAAGTAGTGGCCATAATAAAAATAATAATTGTCTTGTGAGAACATGTAAACAACAACGAAATGATCTAATTAAGAATCAGTCCGACACGAAGACGAAAATTACTAGGTAGTAGGTACACACGCTCTGCCAAAACCCCACTACAAACTGGAAGTGTGTAATTTTTTAGCGTACAACAGATTGCTTATTCGGTCGTTTTCGATTATGATAGGCGATCATTTCGCATTGAAGTATTGCATTTCCTGAGAGCGCCAAAAAATACACACCGCCGCCCGACTGCTTTATCTGGATATGGATGTGTATAACGTCTGCCAACGATTAACATTATACTTATTTTGATTCTGTATTCTGTATTAATGGCTGCCGACTCTCTGCGATCCTCGATATAGTAATTTTGTTTGTTGACTGCAGGAGGTAAAAAAGTAAATAAAAATTTATTAAAATATAGCATAGCAAAAATATTATTTTTTCCACGGCAGGCAGCAGCGTGCGCGCACGGGCGCACTTATTGAGGAGCCGCCCCTGATAACAAATACTACATTTCAAGTTCAAGAATATAAGAGAAATGTTTTGACGCATTCAGGTCGCGATTTGGAAATGTAATTATTGCATAAAATGGCAAAAAAGTAGGACTAAATTAGTATAATCACATCCGACTATATGAATAATTAAAAGCACTTTTCAGAGACTAGCTAGTTTTCCTTAACATAAAAACAACCCTCGGTAAGTTTATCTTAAAGGGCGCTAAGGCATCTAGTCAGCCGAAAGAGGGCGGCTAAGGGCTTGATTAATATACTGCCCCCATGAACCGGAAGTGTACTGGTCCAGATGTCCGGAGGATTTATGTGATCCCTGGAAGATACACAGGGACAGAGCGAAGCTGAGGGGATGTTGCTTAAGAAATTTCGTTATCATAGCTCCCTTGGGACTGTTTATCATGTGTATCATCGCCTTGTAACTATTAAAAGCAAACATGATGACGAAACTAATAAACTTTATGATAACATAAGGAAAATACGTGCTCTGCATATTAGATATTTTATTTGTATTATACGAATTCATAAAATTTATAGAACTTTTTATAAAACCCAGAGAACATTTTAACATAACAAAATGTTGAGTATACAGGGTCTTAATTAGGTATGTACGCAACTTAAGAAAGCGAAAGTTTACTTGATTTTGAAGCAAAAATATCTATAAAAAAAAACTCTGGACGCAGCAAGTGCGTTATGGATGTCAATTTTCTTTAAAATGTTTTTAATTACAAATATATCGCTCTAATGCGAGCAGTTATCAATTTGGTTACGGGTATAACCTATATAGTAGGAACAATGTACCATATTTTATCAAAATAAATATTTAAAGATGTACAACAATTTTCCGAAAATAAACTTTAAATGTTTCTGAGAAAGCTGGTCTCCTAGTCAATGAACCTTAGGTTAATAGCAAATTGAGTTATTGACATTTGAAAGATTTAATGAAAATTCGCAACCAAAACGCCCTTGCTGCGTTCATACAAAAATTTTCGAAAATAAAGTTAAATGTTGGTTGCCTAACCAACAAAACTTACGTTAATAGCAAATTGAGTTATTGAAATTTGGAGGATTTAATGAAAATTAGCTAACAAAACGCACTTACTTCGTCCAGATTTTTTCTTACAAAAATGCATCAGATTTCGATAAAAAATGCTAAAATGCAGTCACGAATTTGTGAAATCTGCGAAAATTAGCTAAAAATTGTAGACCGTTAAACCATAAACTTCACCAAACCTACAGCGAAAGCATCAACTTAACTAAACCGACAGCCAAAGCATCAGAGAAAGGGTTTATTTGAAATGAATTTTCTGTAAATATTTTAGTAAAATGAAGGGTAATGACGGTTGAATCTGAAACTTAAGGGTTCGCAGAACACTCTTCTTGCAACATTTTCTTTTCACAATCCATATTTGTTTCACGCTCTTTGCCTAAACATTGACATTTTAAATTGCGAGTTTGACGTTTTGAGGATAACTCCAAAATTTGTTGCTTTAGCTGCCCGTAACTTTTTTGTCCTTAAACTTAGAGACCTAAGTTTTGGTACATGGTTCACCCTTTATAATACAAATACGCCCTCACTTTGTTATTTCCGGAAATATGAATTCTTTTAGAATGATAACACAAAATTTTCCGGGAAAAGCTGGTCCGATTTTCCTGGCTAACGAACTTGTCCAAGCCACTTTGAAAAGGAAGGTAATTACCAAATTTGATCAAGATCGGTTCATAATTTTTTGAGTTATCGGTACGATATACAATTATTTTTTTTTCGTATCTTGCATAATGACGGATATATTGAACTTTAAAGATTTTTTACGAAAATTCGACAAAAATGATATATCATTAACCGATAAACTCTATAGCCAACACGACTGCCAAAGCATCAGAGAAAGTGTCAATTTGAAATGAATTTTCTGGGAATATTTTAGTAAAATGAAGGACAGTGACGATTGAAACTAAGACTTCAGGCTTTGTAAAACATTATTCTTGAGACATTTTTTTCCATAGCTCATATTAGTTTCAGGTTCATTGCCTAAATATTACCAATTTTGACGTTTAAAATCGCGACTTTTGACGTTTTGAGGAAAACCCAAATTTATTTTTCTTTAAATGCCTGTAACTTTTTTGTCCTTTAACCTACAGAGCTAAATTTTGGTAGCTGATTTACCAATAATGATGTAAACTCTCGTAGGGTATTTGGTTGCCCTTACTTTGTTAATTCCGGAGAAATATTTTTTTTTTGATTTTTTTTCGAAAGAAAACACAAAATTTTCCGGGAAAACCTTGGCGGATTTTCCTGGATAACAAACTTATCCAATCCACTTGCGAAGGGAAGGTACTCAACAAGTTTTATCAAAATCTGTCTATTATTTTTTTAGTTATAGGTGTGACACATAAATATATATATATATATATATATATATATATATATATATATATATATATATATATATATATATATATATATATATATATATATATATATATATATATACATAAAAAGTCTGAAACCGACCTCGGATTTGGGTTCCAGGGGTCCTAAATAGCGCTCCTTTGAAAAAATTTTTTCAAAATTCAAAAGTCGGGATCTCCCCATTAGTGAATTTTTTTAAGAAAATTCACTAATAAAGGTTCTAAACGACTTTGTTTCAAAAATACAAGGTTACATAGTAATTAATTCTAAACAAAAGAAATCTCTGTAATCTCTGTATATATTGGAATTGGCCGTTTCCAAGAAAAAATATACAGTAAAAACCGGATTTAACAAGGAGTCAAGAGACCAGCAATAATATCTCGTAAAAACCGGGTCACGGTATATCAGAACTAAGAAGTAACTACAAAAAATGTAGGTATGTACATACTTATATGTAAGTATCCAAACCACAAATATTGAAAATCAACTGTAACTGCCTAGTTTGAATGAACAATTTTATTCGCATAAAAAGAAACAAATCACTATATATACTGTACATTATTACCAGGGCTCGGATTATATGCAATTCGCATATTTTTTGAATAAGTTGCATATTTTAGTGTATTTTGCCTAAATTGCATATTTCCATATATTTTGCATTATTTGCATATGTTACAATTTTTAGGGGTTTCCGTGTATAACAAAATCCATATACTTATTTCAATGTAAATTTTATAGGCCCTTCATATGTAGCTGTCGGAAAGGAGATTCCAAATTACTGGTATTGTATAGTTCGAGCGCTTCACTCTGATATAAGACAGTGCGCTAGACAGGGTGAGCTACCCCTGGGTTCTTAGAACCTACCGCCTCCTAGCTTTTTACGTGCTATACCTAAATGAAACTAGTAGCTAGTAGGTGAGAGTATAAAAACAAATTCTTAGATGCATTGTCTGTAATGGCGCTCTTTTCTTTATACTTTACATCAACGTAAATAGCAAAATGCAATTTGTAGGGATTCTATAAATCTAAAGTTCGTAAGAACTAGGGTTTTACGCTCGCCTATCATAAAAACTTTGTCTGAAATTCCCAATAATAACTGCAGAATGTATTGAAAGGACAGACCGCCAGGTAATTTTATTCATATATTAAGTGTCGTAAGAAGACATTAAAGGGGATTAGGGCTGATTTATTTACACGCCAGTAGTGTCTAGAATTGAAATAATTTGCTTCTCTTATTTAGTTTGATTGTACTGCTTGTGCTTAGTTGCACGCACAGTGAATTTACTTCATCTTTAGACAGTGTTTGTGTAGAGGTGTTTGTGTTATTTTATAAAAAAAATGTACTCCAAATTGACAATCTAGATACAGCCACACTTAGGGCGTTCCGTAGATGGTGACAACGCCTTTTGTAAACCATGCGGGAATGTGGTGAGTTACTTTTTATTTTAAGCAACTGATATATTTTCTTTGTTTTCCTAACCTTCGCCATTAATCAACCCAGTATCAATTTGCTAAATTTTCCGACACATCATTTTTATAATCGAAAATTTTAAAATTCAATCTAAATAAAATATTAAAAACAATACCTTGCCGTTCTTAAAAAAATTACTGAAACACAAATTAAAAATATACTTCTTCATTTTTATTAGTTAATTCCCGGATATTGTATAAAAACAATACTAAATTTCTATTTACTCAAAAAAAAGTAGATGCCTGTAGCAATATTGATTTCTTTTCGAACAGATTTCAATCATAATAAAATATCTCATAGACCAACACTGTAAGACACCTCTGCATCAAAGAAATTGTGAAACACGAAATTCAAATAATACATTCTAGGCGTGAATACGCGAATGTTTGTGAAACCAAACAAAGAAAGCAGAAGAGGATACCTTTAAATTTCACTTATGCAAGTCTGCTGCTAACATTCTACTGAATAAATTAAATAACACTGTCTTCAAGTCATTTATGGAAAAATATTGTAAACAGTCTATACCAGATGAAGGTACTTTGAGAAAAAGTATGGTTGAAGAATGCTATTGAGAAATTTTTCAGAAGTAAAAAGTCCTATAAAAAATTATTTTTGTTACGTTGTAGTAGATGACACTCAAGGTGTTTGTGGTAGATATATTGCTAATTTAATGACAGGCACCTTAACTGAAATTTCTTCATCTAGACCTTATTTAATTGCAGTCAAAGAATTAGAAAAAACAAATAATATTACTATAACAAGATTTATTCAAGAGGGTCTGTTAAACGTGATTTAACCAAATGTTGTACCAGTTGATGAAGTTTTGTTACTGCTTACCGATGCTATATATATATATATATATATATATATATATATATATATATATATATATATATATATATATATATACCTCTGCATCAAAGAAATTGTAAAAAACGAAATTCAAATAATACAGCCCAAGCATCAATACGCGAATGTTTGTGAAACCAAACAAAGAAAGCAGAAGAGGATACCTTAAAATTTGACTTATGCAAGACAATGGCTGCTTCTAACATTCCACTGAATGAATTAAATAACACTGTCTTCAAGTCATTGATGGAAAAATGTTGTAAACAGTCTATACCAGATGAAAGTACTTTGAGAAAAAGTATGGTTGAATAATGCTATTGAGAAATTTTTCAGAAGCAAAAAGTCTTATAAAAAATAATTTTTGTTACGTTGCAGTAGATGAAACTCAAGGTGTTTGTGGTAGATATATTGCTAATTTAATGATAGGCACCCTAACTTAAATCTTCATCTAGACCTTATTTAATTGCAGTCAAAGAATTAGAAAAAACAAATAATATTACGATAACAAGATTTATTCAAGAGGGTCTGTCAAACGTGATTTTACCAAATGCTGTACCAGTTGATGAAGTTTTGTTACTGCTTACCGATGCTATATATATATATATATATATATATATATATATATATATATATATATATATATATATATATATATATATCCAGCCGCTAACTCAAAAAATAACTAACCGATTTCAATGAAACTTAGCAAGTGTCTTTCTTTTATTAATCGCTTGGATGAGTTCGTTATCCAAGAAAATCGAACAAGGTTTTCCGGGAAAATTTTGAATTTTCTTCACAAAAAAAACTTTGTCTCCGTAAATTACAAATCTATTTTAATGACATTCGGCGCGTATATAGCCTCGGAAAAGACCTTACTACATACCAAAACTCAACTTTCCAAGTTTATACGAAATCAAGTTATTTAAATTTTGAGTTTTCTTTCTAAAGAAATTGTTTCTCCAAAAATTACAAAGCTATTTCAATGAAATTTGGTGGATATGTTTCCTTGAGAAAGGCCTTCAACTGTCTGAGTTTCTAGAAAATTGAGTTATTCAAATTTGAAGGATTTGAAAAAAATTCACTACTATAACGCACTTACTACATGAAACATTAACTCAGTCTTATATTAATTGCACATATTGAACGTTTATAATGTTTGATTTACAGGAATATGAACAAAATTTCATTACGAACGAAACCGTTGTAGTTGCACGTTCAACGTATAATCACGGAAAAACTCTTTAAGCGGTAAATTGAACCAAATAGATTCCAATTTCAGAATGACTGATCCAATTCCGGATACATTGTGTTTGAAAATAAATCTCTGACAGTCCAATGAGAACGCATTCGGTGCAAAATATACAACGTATCGAAAGCTTGCATACAAACACAGGTTTAAAGCTTACCTTAATTTGAACTTGATGCAGCACAAACACTTCGATTTTGACTATCTACGTGGAAGTAGGTCTGAAAAAAAGCATAATGATAGTATTGATTAATTTTGTAACAGCAATTAGACTATGTTATACAACTTTTAGCTGACATACGACTAAAACAAGCCAGGGGTGCTATACGGCGTATCTATCATCTAGATTTTTTTTACACCTAAAACCGGTCAGTTTAGAATTTGTTGTTTGTTGTTGTACTGTTTATACAGCTGATATTTCCATCATTCTAAGGCATTGTCAAACTCATCCGATGACTTTCAGATATACTGTCATTTTACCTAGGAAATAATTTTACTGGCATGCAATCAATTTTTCAAACAGCCTTACTATTTATACATCTGATACTCCTATCCTTCTAAAGCATATCAAACTCATCAGTATTTCGACAACTTTCAGATCTACTATCATTTTGCCTAGGAAAGAATTTTACTGGCATGCAATGAATTTCTTAGAAAAACGGCCTTACTGTTTACAGCTGATATTCCTATCGTTCTGAAGCATTGGCAAACTCATGAGTATTACGATGATTTTCAGATATACTGTCATTTTGCCTAGGAAAGAAGTTTACTGGCATGCAATCAATTTCTTAGAAAAACGGCCTTACTGTTTACAGCTGATATTCCTATCGTTCTAAGGCATTGTCAAACTCATCAGTATTCCGATGACTTTCAGATATACTGTCATTTTACCTAGGAAATAATTTTACTGGCATGCAATCAATTTCTTAGAAAAACGGCCTTACTGTTTACAGCTGATATTCCTATCGTTCTAAGGCATTGTCAAACTCATCAGTATTCCGATGACTTTCAGATATACTGTCATTTTACCTAGGAAATAATTTTACTGGCATGCAATCAATTTCTTAGAAAAACGGCCTTACTGTTTACAGCTGATATTCCTATCGTTCTAAGGCATTGTCAAACTCATCAGTATTCCGATGACTTTCAGATGTACTGTCGTTTTTTCCTAGGAAAGAATTTTACTGGCATGCAATCAATTTCTTAGGGAAACAGCCTTACTATTTATACAGCTGATAGTCCTATCCTTCTAAAGCATTGTCAAACTCATCAGTATTTCGACGACTTTCAGATCGACTATAATTTTGCCTAGGAAAGAATTTTACTGGCATGCAATAAATTTCTCAAGAAAACGGCCTTACTGTTTACAGCTGATATTCCTATCGTTCTAAAGCATTGTAAAACTCAGATATACTATCATTTTGCCTAGGAAATAATTTTACTGGCATGCAATCAATTTCTTAGAAAAACGGCCTTACTGTTTACAGCTGATATTCCTATCGTTCTGAAACATTGTTAAACTCATCAGTATTTCGATGACTTTCAGATATACTGTCATTTTACCTAGGAAATAATTTTACTGGCATGCAATCAATTTCTTAGAAAAACGGCCTTACTGTTTACAGCTGATATTTCTATCGTTCTGAACCATTGGCAAACTCATCAGCATTACGATGACTTTTAGATATACTGTCATTTTACTTAGGAAAGCATTTTACTAGCATGCAATCAATTTCTTAGGCCTTATTTATACAGCTGATATTCCTATGGTTCTGAAGCATTGTCAACCTCATCAGTATTACGATAATTTTCAGTTATATTATTTATACAGCTGACATTCCTATGGTTCTGGCCTAGGAAAGTATCTTACTGGCATGCAATCAATTTCTTAGTGAAACGGTCTTACTGTTTACAGCTGATACCCCTATCGTTCTGAAGCATTGTCAAAGTCATCAGTATTACGATGATTTTCAGTTATATTATTTATACAGCTGATATTCCTATGGTTCTGGCCTAGGAAAGTATTTTACTGGCATGCAATCAATTTCTTAGAAAAACGGTCTTACTGTTTACAGCTGATATTCCTATCGTTCTGAAGCATTGTCAAAGTCATCAGTATTACGATGATTTTCAGATGTACTGTCATTTTGTCTAGGAAAGAATTTTACTGGCATGCAATCAATTTCTCAGAAAAACGTCCGTACTGTTTACAGCTGATATTCCTATCGTTCTGAAGCATTGTCAAACTCATCAGTATTTCGATGACTTACAGATATATTGTCACTTTACCTAGGAAAGAATTTTACTGGCATGCAATCAATTTCTTAGAAAAACGGCCGTACTGTTTACAGCTGATATTCCTATCGTTCTGAAGCATTGTTAAACTCATCAGTATTACGATGATTTTCAGATATACTGTCATTTTGCCTAGGAAAGAATTTTACTGGCATGGAATCAATTATTAAGGGAAACTGCCTTACTATTTATACAGCTGATATTCCTATGGTTCTGAAGCATTGTCAAGCTTATCAGTATTACGATGATTTTCAGATATACTGTCATTTTGCCTAGGAAATAATTTTAGTGGCATGTAATCAATTTCTTAGAAAAACGGCCTTACTATTTACAGCTGATATTTCTATGGTTCTAAAGCATTGTCAAGCTCATCAGTATTCCGATGACTTTAAGATATACTGTCGTTTTACCTAGGAAATAATTTTACTGGCATGCAATCAATTTCTTGGGGAAACGGCCTTACTGTTTACAGCTGATATTCATATTGTTCTGAAGCATTGTCAAACTCATCAGTATTACGATGATTTTCAGATATACTGTCATTTTGCCTAGGAAAGAATTTTACTGGCATGCAATCAATTTCTTAGAAAAATGGCCTTACTGTTTACAGCTGATATTCCTATCGTTCTGAAGCATTGGCAAACTCATCAGTGTTTCGATGACTTTAAGATATACTGTTATTTTACCTAGAAAAGAATTTTAGTGGCATGCAATCAGTTTCTTAGAAAAACGGCTTTACTGTTTACAGCTGATATTCCTATCGTTCTGAAGCATTGTCAAACTCATGAGTATTACGATGATTTTCAGATATACTGTCATTTTACCTAGAAAAGAATTTTACTGGCATGCAATCAATTTCTTAGAAAAACGGCCTTACTGTTTACAGCTGATATTCCTATCGTTCTGAAGCATTGTCAAACTCATCAGTATTACGATGATTTTCAGATATACTGTCATTTTGCCTAGGAAAGAATTTTACTAGCATGCAATCAATTTCTTGGGGAAACGGCCTTACTGTTTACAGCTGATATTCCTATCGTTCTGAAGCATTGTTAAACTCATCAGTATTCCGATGACTTTTAGATATACTGTCATTTTACATAGGAAATAATTTTACTGGCACGCAGTCAATTTTTTAGGCCTTACTATTTATAAAGCTGATATTCCTATGGCTCTGAAGCATTGTCAAACTCATCAATATTACAATGATTTTCAGATATACTGTCATTTTTCCTAGGAAATAATTTTAGGGGCATGGAATCAACTTCTTAGAAAAACGGCCTTACTGTTTATAGCTGATATTCCTATCGTTCTGAAGCATTGGCAAACTCATCAGTATTCCAATGACTTTCAGATATGCTGTCATTTTACCTAGGAAAGAATTTTACTGGCATGCAATCAATTTTTTAGGCCTTACTATTTATAAAGCTGATATTCCTATGTCATGTCAAACTCATGAGTATTCCGATGACTTTCAGATATACTGTCATTTTGCCTAGGAAAGAATTTTACTGGCATGCAATCAATTTCTTAGAAAAATGGCCTTACTGTTTACAGCTGATATTCCTATCGTTCTGAAGCATTGGCAAACTAATCAGTATTCCGATGACTTTTAGATGTACTGTCATTTTACATAGGAAATAATTTTACTGGCACGCAGTCAATTTTTTAGGCCTTACTATTTATAAAGCTGATATTCCTATCGTTCTGAAGCATTGTCAAACTCATGAGTATTACGATGATTTTCAGATATACTGTCATTTTGCCTAGGAAAGAATTTTACTAGCATGCAATGAATTTCTTAGAAAAACGGCCTTACAGCTGATATTCCTATCGTTCTGAAGCATTGGCAAACTAATCAGTATTCCGATGACTTTTAGATATACTGTCATTTTACATAGGAAATAATTTTACTGGCACGCAGTCAATTTTTTAGGCCTTACTATTTATAAAGCTGATATTCCTATGGTTCTGAAGCATTGTCAAACTCATCAATATTACAATGATTTTCAGATATACTGTCATTTTTCCTAGGAAATAATTTTAGGGGCATGGAATCAACTTCTTAGAAAAACGTCCTTACTGTTTATAGCTGATATTCCTATCGTTCTGAAGCATTGGCAAACTCATCAGTATTCCGATGACTTTTAGATATACTGTCATTTTACCTAGGAAAGAATTTTCTTGGCATGCAGTCAATTTCTTAGGCCTTACTATTTATAAAGCTGATATTCCTATGGTTCTGAAGCATTGTCAAACTCATCAATATTACAATGATTTTCAGATATACTGTCATTTTTCCTAGGAAATAATTTTAGGGGCATGCAATCAATTTCATAGAAAAACGGCCTTACTGTTTATAGCTGATATTCCTATCGTTCTGAAGCATTGTCAAACTCATGAGTATTACGATGATTTTCAGATATACTGTCATTTTGCCTAGGAAAGAATTTTACTGGCATGCAATCAATTTCTTAGAAAAACGGCCTTACTGTTTACAGCTGATATTCCTATCGTTCTGAAGCATTGTCAAACTCATGAGTATTACGATGATTTTCAGATATACTGTCATTTTGCCTAGGAAAGAATTTTACTGGCATGCAATCAATTTCTTAGAAAAACGGCCTTACAGCTGATATTCCTATCGTTCTGAAGCATTGGCAAACTAATCAGTATTCCGATGACTTTTAGATATACTGTCATTTTACATAGGAAATAATTTTACTGGCACGCAGTCAATTTTTTAGGCTTTACTATTTATAAAGCTGATATTCCTATGGTTCTGAAACATTGTCAAACTCATCAATATTACAATGATTTTCAGATATACTGTCATTTTTCCTAGGAAATAATTTTAGGGGCATGGAATCAACTTCTTAGAAAAACGGCCTTACTGTTTATAGCTGATATTCCTATCGTTCTGAAGCATTGGCAAACTAATCAGTATTCCGATGACTTTCAGATATACTGTTATTTTTATATAGGAAATAATTTTACTGGCACGCAGTCAATTTTTTAGGCCTTACTATTTATAAAGCTGATATTCCTATGGTTCTGAAGCATTGTGAAACTCATCAATCTTACAATGATTTTCAGATATACTGTCATTTTTCCTAGGAAATAATTTTAGGGGCATGGAATCAACTTCTTAGAAAAACGGCCTTACTGTTTATAGCTGATATTCCTATCGTTCTGAAGCATTGGCAAACTAATCAGTATTCCGATGACTTTCAGATATACTGTTATTTTTATATAGGAAATAATTTTACTGGCACGCAGTCAATTTTTTAGGCCTTACTATTTATAAAGCTGATATTCCTATGGTTCTGAAGCATTGTGAAACTCATCAATCTTACAATGATTTTCAGATATACTGTCATTTTTCCTAGGAAATAATTTTAGGGGCATGCAATCAATTTCATAGAAAAACGGCCTTACTGTTTATAGCTGATATTCCTATCGTTCTGAAGCATTGGCAAACTAATCAGTATTCCGATGACTTTCAGATATACTGTCATTTTGCCTAGGAAAGAATTTTACTGGCATGCAATCAATTTCTTAGAAAAACGGCCTTACAGCTGATATTCCTATCGTTCTGAAGCATTGGCAAACTAATCAGTATTCCGATGACTTTTAGATATACTGTCATTTTACATAGGAAATAATTTTACTGGCACGCAGTCAATTTTTTAGGCCTTACTATTTATAAAGCTGATATTCCTATGGTTCTGAAGCATTGTCAAACTCATCAATATTACAATGATTTTCAGATATACTGTCATTTTTCCTAGGAAATAATTTTAGGGGCATGAAATCAACTTCTTAGAAAAACGGCCTTACTGTTTATAGCTGATATTCCTATCGTTCTGAAGCATTGGCAAACTAATCAGTATTCCGATGACTTTCAGATATACTGTTATTTTTATATAGGAAATAATTTTACTGGCACGCAGTCAATTTTTTAGGCCTTACTATTTATAAAGCTGATATTCCTATGGTTCTGAAGCATTGTGAAACTCATCAATCTTACAATGATTTTCAGATATACTGTCATTTTTCTAGGAAATAATTTTAGGGGCATGGAATCAACTTCTTAGAAAAACGGCCTTACTGTTTATAGCTGATATTCATATCGTTCTGAAGCATTGGCAAACTAATCAGTATTCCGATGACTTTCAGATATACTGTTATTTTTATATAGGAAATAATTTTACTGGCACGCAGTCAATTTTTTAGGCCTTACTATTTATAAAGCTGATATTCCTATGGTTCTGAAGCATTGTGAAACTCATCAATCTTACAATGATTTTCAGATATACTGTCATTTTTCCTAGGAAATAATTTTAGGGGCATGCAATCAATTTCATAGAAAAACGGCCTTACTGTTTATAGCTGTTATTCCTATCGTTCTGAAGCATTGTCAAACTCATCAGTATTCCAATGACTTTCAGATATACTGTCATCTTGCCTAGGAAAGAATTTTACTGGCATGCAATCAATTTCTTAGAAAAACGGCCTTACAGCTGATATTCCTATCGTTCTGAAGCATTGGCAAACTAATCAGTATTCCGATGACTTTTAGATATACTGTCATTTTACATAGGAAATAATTTTACTGGCACGCAGTCAATTTTTTAGGCCTTACTATTATGTACTATGTGAAAACTGGAACCTGTGATGAGCACTAATAAGTACACTTGGAGAACACCCAAATCACCACAACACATATTTCAGAGACCTTACGATCGTTTCGTAGACAAAGTCTACATCTTCAGAGGAAGAAAAATTCTAACATAAAAAAACTAGAACCCGTATATTTATATCGCGTCAAAGTAAACGAGCTAGTCCGAAGTAAAGTTGTCGTCTAACAACGATCATTTGTTTATTGCGACAGTGAAACAGGTCGGAGACCTGCTTTAATCTTTTGGTCGACAAATTTATGACCCTTATCTAATATAGGTATTACAAGGACCGGAGTTCTTTAAAGAAACAGCACGTTTCTTTTCGATCTAGAATTTACTATGTGGATATTAGTTCATGCCGACAAAGACATCTGGTGCGATAACAAACCGTAAACTCAACTCATCTCTTTTAAAAATAGAAAACTAAAACCCAGATGTCTGTCTCACCGTGTTAACTTTAACAAAGGAAAATAGTTCAACTAAAATACTACATACAAACTATATTTATATTGATTTTAATTCTACGTGAAAATATTTATCTTGACTACATATATACAACAACCGAAACCGGTATTTAAATCAAGAAAAAACATACTAATTAGTATATGTATAAACCGGTCGAGTTATTGGCAATAATTTATTGTTCTACCAGACAAATTAGGAGTACTTAAGCGGTCAAATGCAAAGAGAGAACAAAGAGCTAGAAATTACAGGTGCCGCACGATTTAATGAAGTTTTGTTCTTAATAGACCTTAATATAAAAATACTTTCTAATGAATCAAGCATAGTTTGATGTCTGACATTTTTGACAAGTTTCAAATTTTCTTTGTCAATGTGGTGGTTATTATCCCATATATGTTGTGCCACACATGATTTGTCCACCGTACCATATCGTAACTGTGAGAGATGTTCACGAAATCTGGTGGCTATGTTTCTTCTAGTTTGGCCCACGTATTTAAGATCACAATCTTTGCAACTAATCTCATAAATTCCAGACATTTCCGTGACTTGGTCTTTGTCTTTCGTATTACCCAACAAATTTTTTAAATTACTTTTCGTCGAAAACGTCAAATGTAAATCGGCTTTCTTAAAAATACATTCCAAACCCTTTGTGATTCGTGGTTCATAAGGTAAGCACACAAATTTTTTCTCGATTTTATCATTCTTAAATGTCGTACATTCAGATATCAACTTCTTTGTTCTGTGTTTGTTAACTAATTTGTCTATTAAACCATCCGAGTAACCGTTATATCTCGCCACATTTTTTATGTATTTTAATTCTGTATTAAATCTATTTTTACTCAACGGAAATTTGATCAATCTATTTACTAAGAAATTTAAACTAGCCGTTTTTTGTGCAAACGCATGATGTGAGTCATTAGGAATATAACTAATAGTAGCCGTTTCCTTCCTATAGACATCAAATTCAAGCGAGCATTTATTTTTGATAACTAGTACATCTAGGAACGAAAGTTTATTGTTGTTTTCTATTTCGTGGGTAAATTTTATTGAATCAAATTGACTATTTAGTTTTTCAGTAAATTCTTCTACCTTACATGTATTTGTGTCAAACACTGCAAAAATATCATCGACATAACGAAACCAAACTCTAGGGAAATATCCACTTTTATTTTTTAAATCCGTCTCAAATCTGCTCATAAACAAATCTGCAATAAAAGGCGATAATGGATTGCCCATAGCTGTGCCTTCAGTTTGTTCAAAGAACTCATTGTTAAATTGGAAAATATTTTGTTTTATACAAAGGCTAGTTAGAGTTAAATATTCTTTGCAGACGTCTTGACTTATATTGTTCAATTTTAATAATTCTTCCAAATTGGAAGAATTATTAAAATTGAACAATATAAGTCAAGACGTCTGCAAAGAATATTTAACTCTAACTAGCCTTTGTATAAAACAAAATATTTTCCAATTTAACAATGAGTTCTTTGAACAAACTGAAGGCACAGCTATGGGCAATCCATTATCGCCTTTTATTGCAGATTTGTTTATGAGCAGATTTGAGACGGATTTAAAAAATAAAAGTGGATATTTCCCTAGAGTTTGGTTTCGTTATGTCGATGATATTTTTGCAGTGTTTGACACAAATACATGTAAGGTAGAAGAATTTACTGAAAAACTAAATAGTCAATTTGATTCAATAAAATTTACCCACGAAATAGAAAACAACAATAAACTTTCGTTCCTAGATGTACTAGTTATCAAAAATAAATGCTCGCTTGAATTTGATGTCTATAGGAAGGAAACGGCTACTATTAGTTATATTCCTAATGACTCACATCATGCGTTTGCACAAAAAACGGCTAGTTTAAATTTCTTAGTAAATAGATTGATCAAATTTCCGTTGAGTAAAAATAGATTTAATACAGAATTAAAATACATAAAAAATGTGGCGAGATATAACGGTTACTCGGATGGTTTAATAGACAAATTAGTTAACAAACACAGAACAAAGAAGTTGATATCTGAATGTACGACATTTAAGAATGATAAAATCGAGAAAAAATTTGTGTGCTTACCTTATGAACCACGAATCACAAAGGGTTTGGAATGTATTTTTAAGAAAGCCGATTTACATTTGACGTTTTCGACGAAAAGTAATTTAAAAAATTTGTTGGGTAATACGAAAGACAAAGACCAAGTCACGGAAATGTCTGGAATTTATGAGATTAGTTGCAAAGATTGTGATCTTAAATACGTGGGCCAAACTAGAAGAAACATAGCCACCAGATTTCGTGAACATCTCTCACAGTTACGATATGGTACGGTGGACAAATCATGTGTGGCACAACATATATGGGATAATAACCACCACATTGACAAAGAAAATTTGAAACTTGTCAAAAATGTCAGACATCAAACTATGCTTGATTCATTAGAAAGTATTTTTATATTAAGGTCTATTAAGAACAAAACTTCATTAAATCGTGCGGCACCTGTAATTTCTAGCTCTTTGTTCTCTCTTTGCATTTGACCGCTTAAGTACTCCTAATTTGTCTGGTAGAACAATAAATTATTGCCAATAACTCGACCGGTTTATACATATACTAATTAGTATGTTTTTTCTTGATTTAAATACCGGTTTCGGTTGTTGTATATATGTAGTCAAGATAAATATTTTCACGTAGAATTAAAATCAATATAAATATAGTTTGTATGTAGTATTTTAGTTGAACTATTTTCCTTTGTTAAAGTTAACACGGTGAGACAGACATCTGGGTTTTAGTTTTCTATTTTTAAAAGAGATGAGTTGAGTTTACGGTTTGTTATCGCACCAGATGTCTTTGTCGGCATGAACTAATATCCACATAGTAAATTCTAGATCGAAAAGAAACGTGCTGTTTCTTTAAAGAACTCCGGTCCTTGTAATACCTATATTAGATAAGGGTCATAAATTTGTCGACCAAAAGATTAAAGCAGGTCTCCGACCTGTTTCACTGTCGCAATAAACAAATGATCGTTGTTAGACGACAACTTTACTTCGGACTAGCTCGTTTACTTTGACGCGATATAAATATACGGGTTCTAGTTTTTTTATGTTAGAATTTTTCTTCCTCTGAAGATGTAGACTTTGTCTACGAAACGATCGTAAGGTCTCTGAAATATGTGTTGTGGTGATTTGGGTGTTCTCCAAGTGTACTTATTAGGCCTTACTATTTATAAAGCTGATATTCCTATGGTTCTGAAGCATTGTCAAACTCATCAATATTACAATGATTTTCAGATATACTGTCATTTTTCCTAGAAAATAATTTTAGGGGCATGGAATCAACTTCTTAGAAAAACGGCCTTACTGTTTATAGCTGATATTCCTATCGTTCTGAAGCATTGGCAAACTAATCAGTATTCCGATGACTTTCAGATATACTGTTATTTTTATATAGGAAATAATTTTACTGGCACGCAGTCAATTTTTTAGTCCTTACTATTTATAAAGCTGATATTCCTATGGTTCTGAAGCATTGTGAAACTCATCAATCTTACAATGATTTTCAGATATACTGTCATTTTTCCTAGGAAATAATTTTAGGGGCATGCAATTAATTTCATAGAAAAACGGCCTTACTGTTTATAGCTGATATTCCTATCGTTCTGAAGCATTGGCAAACTCATCAGCATTACGATGACTTTTAGATATACTGTCATTTTACCTTGGAAAGAATTTTCTTGGCATGCAATCAATTTCTTAGGCCTTACTATTTATAAAGCTGATATTCCTATGGTTCTAAAGCATTGTCAAACTCATCAATATTACAATGATTTTCAGATATACTGTCATTTTTCCTAGGAAATAATATTAGGGGCATGCAATTAATTTCATAGAAAAACGGCCTTACTGTTTATAGCTGATATTCCTATCGTTCTGAAGCATTGGCAAACTCATCAGTATTCCAATGACTTTCAGATATACTGTCATTTTACCTAGGAATGAATTTTACTGGCATGCAATCAGTTTTTTAGAAAAACGGCCTTACTGTTTACAGCTAATATTCCTATCGTTCTGAAGCATTGTCAAACTCATGAGTATTACGATGATTTTCAGATATACTGTCATTTTGCCTAGGAAAGAATTTTACTGGTATGCAATGAATTTCTTAGAAAAACGGCCTTACTGTTTACAGCTGATATTTTTATCGTCCTGAAGCATTGGTAAACTAATCAGTATTCCGATGACTTTTAGATATACTGTCGTTTTACCTAGGAAAGTATTTTACTGGCATGCAATCAATTTCATAGAAAAGCAGCCTTACTATTTACAGCTGATATTCCTATCGGTCTGAAGCATTGGCAAACTCATCAGTATTCCGATGACTTTCAGATATGCTGTCATTTTACCTAGATACGAATTTTACTGGCAAGCAATCAGTTTCTTAGAAAAACGGCCTAAATATTCACAGCTGATATTCCTATCGTTCTAAGGCATTGTCAAACTCATCAGTATTCCGATGACTTTCAGATATACTGCCATTTTATCCAGGAAAGAATTTTACTGGCATGCAATCAATTTCTTAGGGAAACAGCCTTACTATTTATGCAGCTGATATTCCTATCCTTCTAGAGCATTGTCAAACTCATCAGTATTTTGATGACTCTCAGATATACTGTCATTTTACCTAGGAAACAAGTTTACTGGCATGCAATCAATTTCTTAGGAAAACGGCCTTACTGTTTATACATCTGATACTCTTATCCTTCTAAAGCATTGTCAAACTCATCAGTATTTCTAAGACTCTCAGATATACTGTCATTTTACCTAGGAAACCATTTTCCTCGCATGCAATTAATTTCTGAGGGAAACGGCCTTATTATTAACAAAGGAAAGACTGAGTTGTTAGTATTGGGCAAGCAGAGAGCTTCAGTTACTGTCAATCTGTCTTCTGACAGGTTTTGAAGCCTGCGTCTTATCTTGGACGCTGACCTAAGATTTAGGGATCACGTGTGTAAGCTCATTAGACACTCATTTGGCACATTAAAAGCTCTTTACATACAAAAGGACGTATTGGACACCCAATTAGCAATTTTATATTTTATTATAGTTGTGAATACATTTTCGACAAACAGTTTGTAAAATAATCTCACTCCCTGAATTGTTTACAATTCTGTAACGCTTATGTTAAGTGAGTGCCTTATACTTAATTACATATACAGTGACATAGTTTACTAGCCAGTTATTCTTGCAGCCGATAGGGTTAACCTGCAGAAGCTCCAGAATGCTTGTCTTAGATTCTGCTATAGCTTGAGAAAGTTTGATCACATTTTTTATAGATACATGTCGCTTGATAGAAAATGTTTGGATGAAAGATGTAGATTGCATATGGCGTGCATGGTTTTCAAATTGACCAATTTTGACGTGTTATATTCACTACACTACTGACTATACGCCGAGTTTTTTTAGGTGCTCTATGGTTGTACAATTTTACTGACACACTGGTGCTCCTAAGCTCGTGATATCCTTGTTTGCGAATCACCCCAGCTAGACGGCCTGTGTAACTAGCTACACTGTCCGTGTAACGCCGGTCTGCGAACCAGGCTCTCCATATCACTGGTTGAATATCTGGGTCCTTACGTGACCGCGAAAACCGCATGTATTTATTTCAAAGCTACTCTTTATAAGTAAAATTATCAGTGAGTAAAATCCTTCCTTTTAATTAAACCTTTTAAACAGTTACAAATGCATTTACAAACCGGACATACTCTGTGAACATAAAGCGATTATAATTTTTAGTTAACAGTTTATGCGCTAGGGCAGATAAAGTAATATCTTTATAGCATTTAATTGTAAACCTCGCTGTTATAATGTTACAATAAAATTTCTAGTAATGCTTTCATTTCCCGGTGGAAATACTGGTAGGTATGTAGATTGCTTGTTTAGAAACTAAAGAATTAATCAGGCTGTAATTAACAACTGTATAGAGTTCGCCGTTTCGCCAACATGTACAAACAGTAACTTCGTTTCGTATTTATAATGTTTTTCCCAGGTTGAACTAGTTATCTGATGTTTACCATTGCAGTTACCAGTGCAAGTAATTCTAGTTTTATGTCCACTGCACCTCTAAATAAATTTATAAATGCATATTTAAATAGGTTATAATTACTGGCAAATAATGATAATTAAGTTATTTATTATTGGCACGACATCTAGACGGACTACGGACCACATATATCTCTCGTTGGCCGTCTCTAGAAATCCTCTAAAAGAAAGCGTAAAAATGTTAGATAGCGTATATATGCAAGGTTGCCACTCGCCGTCCTATATTTAATAGTTAGGTGAATATTAATTACAAGAATTTGTGCAGATATGTTCATCTATATAGGACCATAACATCTTTTTAATGGAACAGGAAGTATATTATAATATGGCAGCGAAGTGAGTTCACAATGGCTTCAAATAAAACACGGTGTACCTCAGGGATGAATTCTTGGTCGATTGTCATTTCTTCTTTACATCAATGATTTACATAAAATATCAGAAAAATATCATAAAACTATCTGTGCGGATGACTAGGCTTGTGTACCGATACACCCCAACTTTTTTAAAGGTATTTGATGGGCAACAGTTGCTAGACGCCTCACTTTGAATATGGTGACCTAACAGTTTCTCAACTCAAACCTGACAGAGATCTATCAAAGCTCTTAAGCTCTACAAGCTATATCACACAGACACAATAGTCGGTAAAGTTGCCGGCAAATATGTTGCAGCCAGCTTTTAAACAATGGAGCCGGGCGGGGTCCTTTATCAAGATATTACCGGTTATTTAAAAATATGTACCTCGTCTGTACACGTTCACACTTCAGTGGCAGCTCCCACGATAACCTGCAAAGCTCATTTAGATGTCGAGTGATCCCCGAAATCAAGCAGGATAGAATTTACAAACAATTCTTTATTTCTGACATCTAAATTGTACACCAAACCAGCGATACCTTTAGGAAGTCTCTTCTATAACTGTCTGCAGTTAACACCCTTCTTCAATTATTATCGCTTTTGCTGTCAATATCGACATTTCAGCACAAGATCTATTTTCGACGAGGGTGTATTTCACTCTGCCACACGTGTTAAACTCTTATATATGGAAACTGCGTGGTTCTATTCACCTTGATCACGAATGCAGCGATGTGCCTTCGGTGATGCCGTACCTCTTAATCTCTTTGACCACTATAGTCCCGTCTTATAAGCGACACATTTTACGTGATGCGCATGTCTCGTCTGTAGGTGTCTTAGTATGCAACTAATAGAATAATACACACTATTTGACGTCTCCCAATAAATTCTAGCAACCCGACACCCCTTAGTTACGCCTGCCAAAACAAGAAATATATAATTTAAAAAATATATAAAGTAGGACAACCTAAGACACGTTTGGCAAAAACGCTGATGAGAATTCTTATGTTCGACGGAACATGTAGGGCCACCTAAATTAAGCTTCGCTGCGTTCATAAAACGTTTCATCCATAGGTGGTCACAAAGCATGCAACATGTAAAACTCGCTGTAGAAATAATTACTTTTATTGCCTGTTTGCGAACCAACAACCTGTGACGTTTAAAATGAAGACGTTGTTATACCGAATTTGTTCTAGAGCGATTTTTAAACGTAACAGTACTGTATGGTATTTTAGTGTTTTGTGTGTTTTTTACTCTGGGGTGCTCCATGCATTTGGCGTATTAGAGCGAGGGAATAAGTATCTATCTACCTATATATATATATATATATATATATATATATATATATATATATATATATATATATATATATATATATATATATATATATATATATATATATATATATATATATATGTATATATATATATATATATATATATATATATATATATATATATATATATATATATATATATATATATATATATATATATATATATTGTTTTAGAAAGTAATTTAGGAAGATTAAAGTCCCACGTAGTAATAATTTAATCTATCTAGGAAAATTATAGTCCCACGTTTTTGGGCGCTAATTGATATAGAAAGTTAATTTAAGCTAGGGTTGTTTTAGTCCCACTATTGGGTATTTAAATTGAAATATATAAGTTAGTTTTAATTATAGGATATATATTATTATTATTGTTTTTAGTTTTTGATTAGATCTTATCTGTAAAATACTCTCTGAAATTTTATTGTGAAAATGTGTGTTTTAAATATATGTGTATTAGATATTTGACTTACACCTTGGTGATGAACTTACTCTCAAATCAGGAAGCTTCTTAAGCTGGTGGGTTCAAGTCCTATCAAAATTTTTATTATTATTTCCAAAAGTATGATTAAATTTTAAATTTTGAAATGTCTTCCCCCTCTGATTTTTACTCAAAATGCTTATAAATATATGTTAAAGAAAACAAAGCAAAGGTCCTTATACGCTCACAGAACTTATATATTTATTAAATCAAACACAACTGACAAATGCCTAATACTTACTATTCACAATCTATTTTGTTTTATCTCTAAATTTAGAACTCTTTTTTACTTCTATCTTACTTTTAACAATGAAAATCCCCCAGAAAATGAACTAATCAGTATTACTTGCTTAATTTTAAGATCCCTATATGTACACGATCGTTGCTGTTTATAAACCAATATGTACCGACACCTATTGGTGTTCTTATGGTTTATATTATTCTTTATTTCGACGTGCAGTCAATGGACAAGTTATTTCACTGGTAGGCCACGGCTACTGACCTTCAAGGTCAAAAGATGATGCTGCAGGCACTTGGTGTTATAAATGGAAGTCTGAAGATGATTATTTACCAATGGCCCCCTTTTATTTTCGGTTGATATATATAATAGTTTTGTTACTTTTTTGGAGCGATGGATGTTTCACACAACAAAAGGTAAGTTATTGCTTTACTGTACTTACTCGACTTTATTGCCTTAGCTGACTTTCCTGTGTTGGATTATCAGGCCAGCGATCCCCGTCGATTTTCTCTCTTACTACAAAAATTCCCCTCTAATAATTTAATCCAGATTTTCCCATCTATCAATTTTTTTTTACAATTTTCAATCTTCTGATTTTATCCAAACTTTTACCCTTCTTGTTTTTTTCTTTTTCATCCGTAACCAGCGTAACTAATCAAAAAAAAACTGCTTTATGCCTGCTTCAAATAAAACAGCCTATCAAATTTTTAACACAATAATTATTTCCCATCATCTCCTTGGATACATACTTCTCATTGTTGTTAGTCAATGAGAGAATAATTAACCTAACTATAATTTTAGTGTCAGTTTGACGTCTGTCCTAAATAAAACCAGCTGACTTACATCTAGGTTATGACATGACATTCCTAAATCTATCACTCAAATTTTGACATCTTAACCTAGCTAAAAACTACTTATACAGTTTGTATTGTCCATTATTTACATTATCTGCTTTATAGTTTTTGTATCTTATATCTAGATTACATGACATTCTTACTTTTAGCAAACAATATCCTTAATTCTAACAAACAATAACATCTTAAATTACATAACAGCTATCAAACAATAATACCTTAAACTATCTAAGTAAACTTGTCATACATTTACACCTGCCTTGCCTCCTTTTAACACATATATATCTGTAAAATTTAGTTTCTCCCTGCTTTACAGTGCAAAAACATTGCATACACCAAAGGTAAGTTGTTGTGTGTGTTTAGTATAATTTGTGGTAAAATGTGTTTATGTATGTGTATATATGTATATGTGGCCCCCTTTAGTAACCATATCAATATATATATATATATATATATATATATATATATATATATATATATATATATATATATATTTTATTATTATTCGATGTTTATTTTAATGTACTTATAGCTCTAAATGTTCAAACTGTTGTATTGAGGAAAATAAACTTTATTATTATTATTATTATTATTATTATTATATATATATATATATATATATATATATATATATATATATATATATATATATATATATATCGAAATACATATTCGATTCTAGGTTAGCCTCTTAAGACTTTTAGTCCCCTCATTTAAGGGCTGAAAAACATTATGAAAAAATTATCGCCATAATTAACATTCAGTAGAAAAATCATAACTAATAAATCGTTGACAGAGCAAGGAAATTCAAGATCGTCATAAACTGGAGAGCAGACTTATTACAGATATGTTGATTTTATACGAAATTTGTTTTGTAAGGCTCGTATTAATTGTTTTCTTTTTTTTTTTTTTGACGACCAACAGCAAACTTGCAAAATTTGACTTTGTTTTATTGGGATCGCCTGTACCTTATTTTATAAATAAACTCCTTTTAATCTTACATTGATTTTTGTTATGTCGGTATGTCCTATACCTTAAAATGTTAGTTTTGGGGATAATTACCAAAGTTTGAATTATTTGTTTTTATCGCCGATCCTAAAACTAGCTAGAATATGCCACAAAAAATTAAGCTTATTGTATCAAATATTTTCCTATTATAAACTGCAGCCTTAATTACCAAATCGGCATAAAATGAAGGCAAAATAGTAAACATTTATTTAAAATAGCTTCAAACAATCCAGCAAAATTTTGTAAACACTGCCTAGCAGAATTTTGTTTGCGAAACTTCTATCAACACTCTCTAGCATTTTAATATCGTTAGAAGTGGCAGGAGGCTCCTTGCATACTTTTTTTACATATTCCCATATAAAGAGTCGGATTAAGTTATATCTGGTAGTGATGGGTCGTTATTTAACTGTCAGCTATTTTTAAACGGTTACCGAGCCGTAACGGTAACCACCAGTTATGGATTTATAAAAATAACAGCTTAAAAAGTAACGCTGATTACACTAAACTAGATTTCGGAGTCGTGTCTGTTTCAGTTCTACTGCAACTAGGTTCGATGAATAAACATCGGTTTTCATCGGCAACTGTTATTTAACCATTTAACGGGATGAATAGCCTTGAGATTGGGAATGCTAAATATGTATGGTTATGCAGTATAGAGCGGACTGTACTTTATAACATTATTATTTATACTAGTGTGCTCGCTCTCGCTCACAGCTTTAGGGACGTACGATCTTCGGTACAATAAAACGGTTTAATTTTAACTTTAACCGGTTGTTGATGTGGATACGGCATACGGACACTACTACACAGAGTTATTATGTTAAACTGAGAAGCTGTTATTTTTGAAACAGTTGAGTTTCCCACTAGTATATAAAGCCAAATATTTAATAATAAAAAATGTTGGGTGAAAAGATGAATTTCTGTAAAAACGTGTTATTACTTTCACTATAGACAACGCAAAATAGGGTTATTTCACGTGAAATTAAAGTACTTATTTATTTAAATTTATATACATTACCTAAGAAAACAGTTACACGTCATTTTCGTTTGTCTGATAATAGTTATCAAATTGATAAAAAAATATAATGATACAACATTTTTTAATATGTATATACATTTAAATATAAAAAATTAAATGAATATATATATATATATATATATATATATATATATATATATATATATATATATATATATATATATATAGGGTGTTTCCAAATTGATGCGAAAAATTTTACAGGGTGATTCTTTGGCGAAAAATAAGAGGTGTCTTTTTATTAAGTTTTTCTTGAAACCCCTTCTCCTCCAAGTTACAGCTCTTTGAAATTTTTTAAACTAATTTTAAAACAACGAATATTAAAATAAGTAAATAAACAATTAATACTATATATCTTCCAATTTTTTCAACTCAAACTCAAACTCAATTTTTTATACTGTTGGCTGTTGTTTGCACAGTTTTTAAAAGTGGACTGATCAAGATGACCAGTTAACCGAAAATGTAACTAGGGATAGAGATCTTTCTAAGAAAGAATAAAAGCATAATGTAATAACAAACCATATGTACAGAATAAAGGCAAATTTCTTTACCGAAATTTTATGACCTGCGTTATGTTATGGAGTTCTTAGAATCACTCCCTGTGTATCAATAAAAGTTCTAACGTCTAACGTCCCAAGACGTGATAAATAATGATATTTATTGATTCTTGCTGTGGCATTGACATTTACTTAAAGCCCCTCATAAAATAAATCTGTTAGAAATGACTAGTTTATAATTCCTAAAACATCTAAGTAAATACTAATATAAGACTCCTTTCTGATTTCTAAAAGTTTCACTTCAGAGTGGCAAAAGATTTACGACACGCTTATTATAACTTTTTGACCCTTTGTTTCCTTTTCATATCGACAAAATTTGAGATTTATACACTACGTGAAATAACGGGGTAAAAATACAATGCATTTATACTAGTGTGCTCGCTCTCGCTCACAGCTTTGGGAATGTAGGATACTATCGATCGACTATCCAGTTTAAAATAACTGAAGCCGTTATTTTCAATGGTTATTATTAAATAACGTTAACGGCTTCAACTGTTAACAGAAAACAACCGTTTTTCCCATCACTAATATCTGGTGATCGGGGTGGCCATCTTAATGGCCCCTCTATTTTAATCTGCTTCTAAAGCCATTCAAGATTTAAAAAGTTTCATACTCCAATTTTTTAAGGAAAACATAGAACCACATGCGTTGACGCACTATTCGAATACAACCAGCAAATCGTGTCTAAAAAATCAGAATAAACTTGAGAGCTTAATTGTCTCCGTCAAAAATAAGCGCCACTGCATATTGACCCGGCATTCTACCCCGCATCAATTGACGGTCAATTTGTCTGCTGATAATAGGGTTTCCATCGGAATGATGCTGGTAGTCATAACTATTTATAAAGACGCCACTCTTAGAGTTTAACCCCAAAATTAGCGGAATTTTCACTGACCACACGACAAAAACTAAATGACTTACACGGTCATTGACAAGAAGACTTGGTGCTTCTGAAACCGTTATGGGTGATAATGAACGCTTTTGATAGTATGCGATACCGATGTTCTGACGACTTCGGATATTTCCCCAATTTGCATAGCACCTCTTCTTGGGTCTTCAACCAAACATGTCATTACTAGTTCCTCATTGTGCTTACTAAAGACTAGTCTTTCACGGGAAGGTTGACTATATGCCACACTCTCTCCTAAGGTCACGTGTCTTGCAGGAAGGTTTTCAAGTGCTGCCATGTGCGAAAGGTGTCCTTCAGGGTACCTCTTCTTGTAGATGCGCGCAGCCAATAATGGGTTCCTTAACGTTCATAATTTATTTATGGCTGTCGGGTCAGGTTAAGCTATCAATCAATAAAGCTCTTTTACAACCAGTTTCTCACAAAACCAACATATCTACAAAATGCAATTTCTATTATATTAAATTTTATCGTTTTGTTGTGAAGGACTGAATAGTTAGTTATGATTTTTTTATAAATATTAATTTCGGCCAGAATTTTAGAGAGCCATTTGTTATTTCCTGAACGAGTATGAAAATTCTAGGATGCATGACCTACAACCGAATGTAGAATCAAAATTCAATCAAACGTCTTTACTGATCTCTATGAATAAATTAAACATCGTGGGTCAAGTACTTATCTTATTCCTAACAGAGGGAGATGAATCCGCAGTAACATCATTATATTTATTGGAAGTAGCCAATGTCTAGTGCTTAATTCAAAAGCTCATTAACGCTTGATCAAATCAGATCTTTGATTAAAATTAAGTTTTACTTGGACCTTGGAAAATTTGACGACTACTAATTTACACTAGGTTTCTCAAATCAGGCTTCATAAAACCGCAAATTTATCTTATAGACGCAGTGTAAGTCACGTTTTTTAAGTGCTTAAACAAAACATGTAAAAAAAAGTTCGGAACGCAGAAAGTGCGTTATGGTAGTGAATTTTTATTAAATGCTTAAAATTTGAATAACTCAATTTTCTATAAACTTAGAAAGTTTAGTTGTGGTGTGTAGTAAGGACTTTCCTAAGGCAAGATATCCACTCAATTTAATTAAAATAACTTTGTAATTTTCGGAGAAAAACATTTTTTCAAAAGAAAATTCAAAATTTGAATAACTCAATTTTATATAAACTTAGAATGTTGAATTTTGGTACGTGCTAAGGCCTCTCTTAAGGCAATATATCTGTTAAATTTCATTAAAACAACTTTGTAATTTTCGGAGAAAAAAAAATTTTCGAAAGAAAACTCAAAAATTTTCGAAAGAAAACTCAAAATTTTTCGAAAGAAAACTCAAAATTTTCTCGGAAAACCCCGTATTATAAACAGTATTTTTCAGAAAACCCCAAAGAAAAAAGTCAAATTTACTAAGATCAGGTGATCTCGCCGGCCACAAGGTCATACCTCCTCGGCCAATCCATTTATTTGGGTACGTTTAATTTAGGAATTGAATAATGGGTCGAGTGAAATGCACTGGAGCCCCATCATTCTGGAACCACATCTCTCGCCTTATTTCCAAAGGAATCTCTTCTGCCAGATCGGGTAGAATAGTTCTTAATAATTCTAAATACTGGGCACAAGTAAGACGTTCCTCAAAGAAGTGTTATAAGGTAGTGCTAACAAATACCAGCCCATACATTTATGGTCCATCTATGCTGGTTATCAATTGCCAGTGTTACGTGGGAATCTTCTGTTGCATAATGATGATACTTGTGTCTATTTTATAAGCCATTGCTACATTCGTCAGTGAATAATACTTTATCAAAGAACTGACATTTGTATTCACTTTTTGGAGTGTTCATAGAGCAAATGTAACCTTTAGCTTGTGATCCTGATCACTTAAATATTGGGTGACACATATACGGTAGGGATGATACTTGTTCCTTTTAATTATTCTTTGTACTGATGTTCTAGGAATGTCTAAGTACTCACTCACATCCTTGGCGCTTCTTTGAGGTTCTTCTATTACAGTCAGCAATACATCTTCCTGTACAGCTTCAGTTAATACAGAGTTAGTTCCTTTATGTTTATTGGAAGAAACGCTACCGGTTTCCTCAAATATTTGCTTCCACTCTTGGAATGCAGTTTTTCTTGGCAATCTCCTTTCTGTAAACCCTTGAAGTCAGAAAACAATTCATGTGGCACTCTCCTAATATAAACACCATATCTACAAGCTCTTCTTTCCTGAAATACATTTTAATATGTACGCGTACTTAATTACAATTAACAACACAAGTACTTTCTGTCAGAATATTTTAATTTCATAGCCTACCTATTATAATTTATTAATTTATTTACAAACCATCTATCCTTTTCAGCTGACCTTTCCTTAATCAAAAGTAATAGGCCTTCGAGGCATTTTGTTATCCAATAAAACGACGGAAATTCTAGTAAATAAACTATTCACATTGTAATGTTCATTTCTTGCTAAATTTGATGCAACTCCTATAAGACACATACAATATCTTAAGATCTGCTTTGCTGTTATAGATTGTTATTAAAACCTGTTTGACCTGAAAGAGCGAGTTATTACAAGTTCAACTATCTATAAGAATACATTTTGACAGTATTTGTTTGCCAAATTGACTAAATAATGTCAAAGCCTAGAAATTAACTAGATACTCTGTTTAATTCGACCCAATAAAATAAAGAATTGATTCTAACCTTAAAACTATATGGAATAGGTGTATATTATGCACCATAGATCGATGCAGAATTGAATTCTCTATAAGATTCAGAAAAATATATAGGGTGTTTCGTTTGAAAAAAATAAGTTTTTAGCGTGTGAAATATGGCAAAGTGAACAGTCTAGATAAACACCCTGTATATTGCAAATCGAAGTATAACATTTTACCCGTAGTTAAGGAATATTAAGCTTAAGCTTACAACAAGAAACATCTTGATATCTTTGTTTGCAGATGAAGTATTCGGTTTTTTGCAAACCTGTGCAGGTGCCAAAATTTTTTGAAAAAATTGAATAACTCAAAAACTATGAATTTACGATATATAGTACTTGATATAAAGTAACATTGAAATTTTACGTGAGATCGAAATATGTAATAATATATAAGGTGTTCTATTTAAAATATCAAAATTGCATGCTGCCGGTGACTTATGGGACATGCTGTATATTTTAAAATAATTTTAGGCTATATACCTTCCAAAACAAAGCAACCTTTGTTTTTAATTTTTTTTGGTAACTTGAATAGATTAGGAGATATCGAGGAATCCCATAATAATGGGCTACCCTATATATATATATATATATATATATATATATATATATATATATATATATATATATATATATATATATATATATATATATATATATATATATATATATATATATATAAACATATAAAAATTGAAACTGACCCCGGATATGTGTTCTAGGGGTCCTAGTTCGCGCTCATTTGAAAAAATTTTTGCAAAGTCGATACCTCTCTATTAGTGAATTTTTTTAAATAAAAATTCACTAAAAATATACAACAGTCAAAATATCCAATAAGTTCATTTTACGAACCAATCTTACTGTCAGGAATACGCTAAAACCAAAAGAAACCTTGTTCTCTTATCGGGAATAAACTTCTTGCTAGTCTAGAGAGGAGGTTGTTGTCGAAACCACGAATCTACTGCATTATCTCTTCCGTTCGAGTGAATGCACTGGGAAAAAACGCAGCATTGAACCGGAGGAGACTGCAACGACGTGATCGCATCCCAAATCTCCAACCGGCAATCCGTAATTTCGCTAATGGAATGCCGGCATTCACTTTAAAATGCGCCAATTGATTTGAGTGGTGATGCTTGTCGCCCAGTCAGGGATTACTGTGAGATGCACATCTCTACTCACACGATTGACTCACCACATATTTTATCACCAGTGGACACAATCTATAAGCTATATTGTATGTTGACTTTTAAGTCAGATGGATTAAAATACATTATTGATTATTTTTGTATCTTGGAGAACTACAATTATAAAATGCAATGTCTATATATATATATATATATATATATATATATATATATATATATATATATATATATATATATATATATATATATATATATACATATATATATATATATATATATATATATATATATATATATATATATATATATATATATATATATATATGGGACATAGTTGGTTCTCGGGTTGAACCGCGTCCAGAATTTATGAAAACTCGACGTTTCGGCTCCTGTTTTGGAGCCATTTTCAAAAGGTAAAGGAAATATGTAAGGACACTCTAAGGCCTCAATATGCCTACTCCTTAGAGTAATGGACAAAGGTAGGGACTCCGAATCGAGTCCAGGATAGCATGTGTATAAGCGGAAGCGGCACCTCAGATGTGGGAGCAGTATTCGAGGTTTGCCCTTATTTGTGAAGTATATAAGGTATAGAGATTAGCTGGTGAAAAGTATTTGCGAGCCCGGAAACCTAATTTCTTAGCAGTTGCTTCTGCAATTGATGTGACATGTTGGTGCCAATTGAAATTTCGATCCACAGAAATGCTCTGTTCCCTGGTAGATCTGTTGGGGGCAGCAGAAGCATAGAAGAGAGAGAGAGAGGTCACCAACGGCACGTTGGTGGGCAAGGTATGGCAGCCTTTGGGTGAGGGTAGGTGGATGAGGCGTATTTCTGAATGGAGTATAAGATAACGATTGTATAAGCGGCAGCAGCACCCCAGATGTGGGAGTATTCGAGGTTTGGCCTTATTTGTGAAGTATATAAGGTATAGAGATTAGCTGGTAAAAAGTATTTGCGAGCCCGGAAGAGGAAACTTAATTTCTTAGCAGCCGCTTCTGCAATTGATGTCACATGTTGGTGCAATTAAAACTTCGATCCACAGAAATGCCAACAAGTGAAAATGAGTCATTACGTTGAATAACTTGGTTGGTCATTGTGATACCTCTAAGGCTGGTGTATCTCTTATGAGATAGAAAACAAGACTGAGACTTGTTGGAGGTGAATTGTACAAGATTTCTACTTCCCCAGTCTAATTATTTTGGAGATCCACAGAGACAGAACCTCATCTAATTGGGCTAAAGAGACAGGCTTAGAATATTGTATATTTGAGTGGAGGGTGCTGTCGTCTGCGTAACTGTGAACTGGGTTGGATGTGCTAGAGGGGGAGGTCATTGATGTGGAGAAGAAACAAAGTAGGAGCTAAAGCTGAACCTTGAGGGACTCCTGCATTAATTGGATAGAGTTTAGAGGAATGGCCATCTACGACAACAGAAATGCTCCGGTTGGAGAGAAAATTTGCTGCACAAATGCAGAGTTTTGGTGGTAGGCCATAAGCCGGAAGTTTATTAAGCAGCGCTGCGTGCCAGACCTGGTCGAATGCTTTGGATATGTCTAGAGCGACAATCTGGGATAATTGTATTATTATTCATAATCTGGCATAATTGTATTATTAAAGAGTTTTTTTAAATTTAACCCATTTTTGATACATTTTTAATTGATAAGAGTTATCATGTGATTTGGCTAACGATAAGAGAGTACAAAATAAATTTAGTTATATTATATAAAACTGCTTTCATAATAATCAGCAATACTTAAATGAATCCTAAGAAACGCTTGTCTAAGCTTCATGTAGCATTTTGAAACAATTATTTTCGATAAAATTATATAAGGGTCATAAGTTGATGAGGTAAACCATTTTACCTGTTTTGATATCAATTTAGACAGACGTTTTTGAACCATTTATTGAAAATAAAATTAATTAGTGATTTATTTTAAGCATCTTCGCAGCTAATTTAAGAAACCAATCAGGCTGTAATTTCTTTGATTCCCGGCGAGCAATAAAATTAGAAATATAATAACATCATTTACTCTGCCTCTGCTGAGATCAGTTAAATTATTTGCGGCCGGTGATGTTCACAAATTGGTAATCAGGCGAAATAATTTGATGAATTAGAAACGGAAGAGAAAACAAATTAAAAAGTAGTAAGTCTGGAAGCTTGCTTTTGCGAAAGACGTTTATTAAATTTTGATGTCTTGGAAATATTACATCTAGTTAGAGACTTACCTTAGAACACCGGCCCCTCTTCATTCTATATATTGTTTTTTTATGCCTTTTTGTTAATTTACAAATGATATTGCCAAATATGTAATTGAAATACGAAATACTCTTGTTTAGTCACAACCAAAACAAAAATGCATGATTATATGTTGTAACGGTCCTAGATTATTTAAAAGCCCTCGTCACAGAATGATAAGGTCAATAGATATTTAAGTCAGGACCTATAAAAGACCGAGAGTATTTATTTGGTTGTTATTCGCGAGTGATATCTCACGATTGACCTCAAGTGGATCCAAATCCGGACGATAGTGAGGTCACCATCACCTACTAAACCCTAACCTAAATGTACCTATCCTCAGATTTATTATTTACAATATAAAGAATACTTCGTAAGGCTAGAAGATGTTGAGATAAATAAATACTTACTCTTCTTTAAAGTCATTCTGCCCAAATTCCTAGATTTATGAGATCTTCAAATCAGAACACTGTTACGGTGAGGTTAAATATAATTTTTAGGTATCTAATTAAACGATATAAAGAATCTTAAATTTGCGTTGCTAACAGCTGTAAGAAGTTTCAGGGGGGGGGGTATTGTTGTTCAGATATTAAAAAATATAAATACTTGAATTTATTGATATAAATTATGGAAAAAGCAAATCAATTTAATAGTCCTGGTAAATTAAAATAAACATTACATTTCACAGAAAAAGAATACAAATATTAAACGTCACAAAGGACAGGAAATTAACTATTGCATATGACAAAAAAATGTAAAATCTGTATTGTTACAAGAAATAAGGCAGGTTTTATTTGCTTACCCGAGAGAAATCAAATGTTATTCATTACAAATGCGAAAATAAACAATGTTGATTAATGTTATTATTTCTCTGTCAAAACTACTGATGGTGTCAAAATTTCAGTAAGTTTAAAGGGAATTCCTAGATTTTATTCTGATCAGGTTAGTTTTATTTATTTAATAAAATTGCCCAAGAGAAGCTCAGAAATCTCAAAGTTAAGTTGTTGTTTACTGATTATAAATAAAAAATTTGAAACACTTCAAGTTGGATAGTTCATTAGCAAAACATTGATTGATCGAAATTACACACTTAAAGTTCTGAATTTACATTGCTGGCAAGATATTGAGAAAAAGTACAAGATATAATTATTTTCAAACACAATCTCACTGATAAAAATCTAATTTGACTTCGCTGGATTAAAGTTTGTATTGCAAATTGATTGAACGATTCTAGTTGACGTATGAAAGTTTGAAAAGTCACACACAGATAAATCTTAAAAAGACTCACCAAAGCTGGGTCTTATTTGGGGGTTAGGAATTCCAAACACCTGTTGGTTCTTTACAAATGTCACACAGGTAGATGTTGACTATCAGAGCCCAACACAGACTCTCAATTTCTCCCCAGAGA
Source organism: Tillus elongatus (assembly GCA_964006375.1). Lineage (NCBI taxonomy): Eukaryota > Metazoa > Arthropoda > Insecta > Coleoptera > Cleridae > Tillus > Tillus elongatus. Next base: position 14,906,892 of record OZ023265.1, read on the forward strand.
AAGAGTCAAGACGTGACGGATAAGCTTTCCTAGGTGTCGACCAGACAAACTTTTACGTAGCATTGTATGGCAAACGGAATGGTAAAGCCGTAATTTAAACCTAACAGCTGTTGAAATGACGTCATCGGCAGGTAATTTAACTGTAACTTTTACGGCGAAAATATGTCTGAAGGTATGCGACATTTACTAACGTTGAAAGATAATTTGCTATAGAGATCGAAAAACTTTAGATAGGCACTGGAGATTGCATTAAAAAATGTCACTGTGCCAATAGAACAAAGGTTCAGTGTTTACGTCAGATTGACTCAAAAACGGATTAATAATTTCTGCAAAAATCGAGATCAAAACACATATAGCAAACACTGATAACTGTATTAAGCGATGTTAACGGTAAAAGATAGAATTTTACAACCCTTTTGGGTTCAAAAGTGCGTCAGCAGCTTTCGCGATGTTACCTGTGCCGTGACCCAAGAACTCTCCAGTATGCAGGCATTCGAACCGGCTTTTCGGCTGGCTTGTCGCGCTTTTCTCAATGGTCGCCCGTGACCTCTTTCTAGCTTCATATGTTGGAAGGAGATAGAGCGAAAGATCTACTTTTTGACTAAAGACTCCGCGACCTTGAGCATGGTACGCCGTCCCCTGAACTCCCCCTTAATACGACAATGGACTCGGTCCAACAGTTATTGCATGAAGGCCTAAGACATCATCTGGTTATTTACCGGGAAACTTTTGGAATTATAAGATATCTTTTCCTCAATAAAAATATTTCGTTTCTGATATTTAAATTTCAACTATATTAAAAAGAACGCAGTACGGATGTTACGATATAAAAGTTATTAGCGACTTTCCAATGAATAATTTTAAAACTAAAATTTGAATTGCTTTTTAGAAAGGAAAGTAGCTGGTACTATTTAAGCTTCTTGGGGGTTTTCTTTAGGTATTTAACGCAGTAACGATGATAAATAAAAAAGCTAATCGTTACAATGTCAGCAAACATATTGTACAAGTAGGCGGAAATAACGCTGTTAGTATATATATATATATATATATATATATATATATATATATATATATATATATATATATATATATATATATATATATATATAAATATATATATATATATATATATATATATATATATATATATATATATATATCTGCTGATAATCTCAAAAAACCTAAAACACGGCGATTTTTCTTGCAAGGGGTCACTTTTTTGAACTCTAACAGAATATATGAATATATATCTGACATTTTAGTGGCTTCATCCTTATTTTTGTGTTACGTAACAATTTTTAAAATTATTTTTGTAGAAAAATTTAGCATCAGATTAGCTTTCTTAAAAATGGTCTCATGGCCGACTGCAATTCGCGGTTTAAATGGTAAGCAAATCAGCTTTTTTCTACTTGATCCCCTCTGACTGTCGTGGTTTCCGCTAATAATGCAATAAAAAGAGCCCGACTTCTAAAAGGACGACGGTTTGATTGCATAAGCTACTAAGATGACCTAGCGCTGATAGGAAAAACGAAAAAATAATTAAAAAGAATGTTGAGTGTTATCAGTATGTTGAAACCAAAAGCAATGAAGATAAGTTAAGGGATAAAACTTACCGACGAATGACTTGAACAAGTACACGTACCTTAGGAGTATTATTATAAGTAATGGTAAACTTCATTTCTGAACGTCACACCGTCTGGGATTGTCATAATTAAACGTTGAATGAACAGCTTCTCCTCCAGACACCAAAATTTATTTCAGATTTCTCTTACTCCCGACGCGTTTCGACGCTCCAAGAGGTCATCTTCAGGGGATAAACTATACAGGAAGGTTCAACAGGTCACAACTTCATCCATTGTGCCAGGGGTCATGCAACACTACATTCTGTACATGTACCATTATACATAATGGCCGCCCTTCATCATGGTCGTTAAAAATCGCCGATCTTTTCCATTAATTTTTGTTTTTGAAGACAATTTTCTAGAATTATGCAGATGTAGTGTTGCATGGCCCCTAGCACAATGGATGAAGTTGTGACCAGTTGAACCTTCCTGTATAGTTTCGAGTTCAATTTTTTTAGAATTGTCCAAATTTATCCCCTGAAGATGACCTCTTAGAGTGTCGAAACGCATCGGGAGTAAGAGAAATCTGAAATAAATTTTGGTGTCTGGAGGAGAAGCTGTTCATTCAACGTTTAGTAATGGTAAATATAGCAAAGAACTGACAGTGGAGACCACGATGAAAAATTAGGCAGGTCAACAATGTACTCTGCCCATCCATAAAAAAATTAAGTTGGACCTGACGAAGAGGTTCATTAAATCATACGTATAAAGTGTGTATGAGTCAAAAAACCGGATTTTTATTAGTCAGTACATAAAGAGAATAAACGCGTTTGAAATGTTGACAAGGAGCAAGCTGACAAAAACCAGGTACACTGATAAAAATATGAATAAACCTGTTGTAGACCTGACCTGACCTGACCTGTACTAGAAGAGGTGAGAAACGAAATAGGCTTGCTGAAAAAAAACTGAGATGAAAGCAAAAATTTATTGGACATATTTTCAGACATTTTCCGTCAACATTAAAAAGTCTGGACGCAGCAAGTGCGTTATGGTAGTGAATTTTCATAAAAATATTTTTAATGACAGGCATGTCTTTTTTTAATGGAAACAGGCATCAAATTTGGTTAAATATTTTTTACACAAAATTCTGCTAAAAGCATACATAACATTCAAATTATATACCTAATCTGTATTTAAAATTGAAAACAAAATCATTTTCTTGCACGAAAATCCATTAAAACCTTATTTTCGACGAATTTCACTTAAAAATTGTTCCATCAATTGGATAATTTTTCATACAAAAATTCTCAAATGTTGCTTTAAAGAAAATACATTAAATTCATTTATAAGAAAATTCTCTATTTAAAGAACATTTTGTAAGAGAAAATTCGCTAATAAAAACAAATTACATAAATAAAAAAAAACTGGTCCGATTTTCCTGGCCAACCAACCATTTCAAGTTATTTACTCACCAGCCAAAATACATTTTTTCACAAAAACTTTTTCGACCACATAAAAAAAAGTTCATGAAAATTTGCAAACAATTTTTCAAGAAAATTCGTAATCTTTTTTTTATAACATTTATCATTGCCAAAATTTCACAAAAACATCTTACAAAAAATTATTTCTACGAAGCACAACAACAAAACTGAACAAATTACTTTTTACACAAAATTTTGCGAAAAGAGTACATAAAATTCAAATTATATACTGAATACGTAATTAAAATTGAAAATAAAATCATTTGTTTGCACGAAAATACATTAAAACCTTATTTTTGATGAATTTCGTTTAAAAAATGTTCCATCAATTGAATAATTTTTCATGCAAGAATTCGAAACAACGTATCTTCAAAGAAAATTCATAAAATTCATTTGTAAGAAAATTAACTAATCAAAATAGAAATAAATTAAATAAATTAAAAAATACTCAAAATCTGATTTAAAGACACAACTAGATACTTTTTTTGTGGCTTCACAGAGAAAATCCTTTTCCCTGTGGATGCTGTAAACATTGAATCCGGTTGTAGGGAAGAAAACAACCTCTTCTCATGTCACAAATCACAACGTCTATGTTAACTCTGGCACGGTTTTACCAACTAAGGGCAACAACACCTACTATGAAACTTGAATTGAAAGTCTTAAGAGTGCTTATCTTTCATTTTCAACAAAAAGTCGTTAAAATGGAATCAGAGTTGAAAAAACGTAAAAAAAAAGTTAAAAGAGAAATTCAGTCAACGGTGAGATTTGAACGCGCGTCCCCTCGCCTATCAGACAGGAATACTAACCATTACACCACGTATCGCTTTTGGCAAACTACAATGAAGAAAGTAAATAACCGATAATGGTCTTAAGTTATTTATTTGTAATATGTAAGGTCTTTAATGGTAGATTTTGCAGTTATTTTAACAAATGCGAAGAGTATCATAAATCTAGAATATTCTAATACACATTTTGTGCAATACTCTCCATTCTTAACCGAAATAGTTATACTAATTTTCATGTTTCAAATCTCCAGTTTGACATTTACAGGAGAAAAATTATTAAAATTCTCAAAGTAATCTTTCTGGTACTTCTTAATCTTTTTACGCCATGAAAAGATAAACGTTGTCCGTAATATTTAATATATTTTTTTTTATACATACAATATTTTGGTATTCCGTCTTATCTGACTTTTAGTGGCACTACAATTTTGCTTCATTAAGTACCTATAATATTTCTTTCTTTCAACGTAGAGACCTAAATTTTGGTGCAGAGCTTGGTTTTTACAACTTAAAGCAGCTAGCCAAATGGGATTGCCATAGCTTTGTTATTTCCGGAGATATGATTTTTTTCCAGTAGAAAACCTAAAATTTTCCCGGAAAGACTGGTCCGATTTTCCTGGCTAACGAACTTGTCAATAAATGGGCCATTTATTTTTTGAGTTATCGGTGTGATACCTATATATATATATATATATATATATATATATATATATATATATATATATATATATATATATATATATATATATATATATATATATATATATATATAAACTTTTTAAGATAGACACATAGTTTTATTTCGCTTAGCTGCTGTACAAAGGCAGATGTGTTCGTCATAAAAAATAAATAGAAAACATAAAATATGTGTGCAAACCATTACAAAGTTACCTTGGATTTGGGTTCTAGGGGCCCTAATTCGCCCTCATTTGAAGAAATGTTTCAAAAATCTTACAATCGGTACCTCTCTATTAATGAATTTTCTTAACGAAAATTCACTAAAGCAGTAATCTACAAATCTGCTATTTAAACCCGGAATTGCCCGTACAAACTTTGCGAGACAACACGTAGCATTTAATGAGATTGCAACTTGCATATTATCACGGTACATTGTCTTATGGCTCCAGCTTGTAATGTTGTTTCCCTAATGACTTTTGTAATTCAGATATATTAGAAGTTCCCTGAGAGACAAAATTAGTTAAACCCTACAGGGAGTTAGTAAATTTATATAGATGATAAAGTTGTAGACTGCAAATAGTTTACAGGATTAAACGCGAAGGTGTAGATGTGTTTACTTATTTCCTCAAAAAAACTTGGCTGACGGAACACTTGTAGAATTTTCTGCAAGGTAAATTAAGAAAATCTCTAATAATGGATTAATTTCATTAGTAATCAGTTCGTGCACTTCCTAGAGGTTTACAGCTTATACTACAGCTCACGACAAAGCACCCAGCATGTAAATATAAGGTGTTTATATTTTATATATCACTGTATGGAGTATGTAAGGCTAGATGTATTCTCACCACAATTAGAACCGTAGACCGGTTTCGCTCTAGTTAGAGCTCGTCAGTACGGCATACTAATTGCAGCGAAAATACACCTATAAAGTAATACGGCTATGGTAGCCAGCCTTCCAACACTAAGTGAAATGTAAGACATTATAGATGTATTTTCGCTGCAATTAGTATGTCCTACTGACGCGCTCTTATTAGAGCGAAAACGGTCTACGGTTCTACTTGTGAGTTTTTTTTTTATTTAATTAATTTATATTTATTAGCGAATTTTCTTGTGCAAAACAATATTTTAATAGCGAATTTTATTATAAATGAATTTGATGATTCTTCTTTGAAGAAAAATGTGAGAATTTTTGTATGAAAAATTATTCAAATGACGGAACCTTATTTTAAATGAAATTCATTAAAAATAAGGTTTTGATGGATTTTCGGTCAAACAAATTATTTTATTTCCAATTTTAATTACAGATTAGGTATATAATTTAAATTTTATGTATGCTTTTGGCAGAATTTTATGTGAAAAATATGTAGCCAAATTTGATGCCTGCTTGCATTAAAGAAAGATATATTTGCCATTAAAAACATTTAAATGAAAATTCACTACCATAACGCACTTACTGTGTCCAGACTTTTTTTTATATATTTCAACAACACACCACGAGGACTTACAGCCTAAATACTATCGTACCGTGGGTATCGACAAGAAGGAAAGAGGAAACTTGTTAATTCTGGACTTGAAGGTTTGGAGGTTCGGAGGAGAAGGAAAAACATGTGCCGGCAAGGAATTCCAAAACTTGGAAGTCCTCGGGACAAAAGAGCGGGCATAACAAGATGCTCTATGTCTAGTGACCCAGACAGTAAAAGGGTGCATTCGCTCTGTACCCCTGGTACATCTGTTGGGGGCAGCAGGTGCAGGAACTATAGAAGAAAGCTCCTCTGAGCAGTACCTGTGCAAATAACTATAAAAGAGAGAGAGGTCACTAACGTCACGGCGGTGGGCAAGTGATGGCAGCATTTGGGTGAGGGTAGATTCACCGATGAGACGCATATCTCTCTTCTGAATAGAGTACAGGATAGCAAGTGTAGAATCGGCAGCGGCACCCCAGATGTGGGAGCAGTATTCGAGGTTTGACTTAATATGTGAAGTATATAAGGTATAGAGATTAGCTGGTCAAAAGTATTTGCGAGGCCGGAAGAGGAAACCTAAATTCTTAGCAACCACTTCTGCAATTGATGTGACATGTTGGTGCCAATTGAGATTTCGATCCACAGAAATGACAACAAGTGAAAAGGACTCATTACTTTGAATAACTTGGTTGTTCATTGTGATGGGTCCAGGGCTAGTGTATCTCTTATGAGATAGAAAGCAAGACTGAGATTTGGTGGAGTTGAATTGCTCAAGATTTCTAGTTCCCCAGTATAATATTTTTTGGAGATCCACAAAGACAGAACCCTCCATAAGTCAGCGATCCTCATCTAATTGGGCTAAAGAGACAGGCTTAGAATATTGTATATTTAAGTGGAGGGTGCTGTCGTCCGCGTAACTGTCAACTGGGTTGGATGTGCTAGAAAGGAGGTCATTGATGTGGAGAAGAAACAAAGTAGGGGCTAAAGCTGAACCTTGAGAGACTCCTGCATTAGTTGAATACAGTTTAGAGAAATGGCCATGCACGTCAACAGAAATGCTCCGGTTGGAGTGAAAATTTGCTGTGCAGGTACAGAGTTTTGGTGATAGGCCATAGGCCGGATGTTTATTAAGTAGAGCTGCGTGCCAGACCTAGTCGAATGCTTTGGATATTTCTAAAGCGACAATCTGGAATTCACAGTGTAGTTCCATAGACTTGTTCAAAGAACATTTAAACTGATCCCGGATATGTTTTCTGAGGGGCCTACTTAGCGCTCATTTTAAGAAATTTTTTCAAAATTCAAAAGTCAGGATCTCTTCATTAGTTTTTTTAAAAAGAAAATTCACTAAAACAGACTATTAAACAAATAGAGTGCATATAATTTCCGTGTTTCTAAAAGAATATTTGCTGAAACAACATAATTTATATGAAGCTATTATATAAGCAAGGCTTGCCCCTATTAATTCAGAAAACACTTAGAAAACTCATCGTCTCTTTATTCTTATTATATTTTTTATATTGTGGGAACCGAAAGCGATCCTCCGCAAGGATGATATATGGGCATTATTCACATTTCTGTTTTTAATACGACGTATGAAGTTTTCCCGGCATCCTCACTTAATGAGAATCCAAGTTGGCTGTTTTCGCATAGGGTTTTATCTACCAACCTGCAAACGCTGCTACTACCCTAATGAGTTCCGCCACTCTACCAGTATAGCCAACACCACCTTGGAAAGTTTTTTCAAAGACGGAAGTGGTAGAATTTAATTAAACCGAGCCAAATCCATCAACGAGGCAATTTTCTAACTAATACTCGTTCATAATACGTTAGGGTGGAAAAATGACGAGGCCAGTTTATTGCCAGCTATTTGCATCTCTTAAAATGTTTACCAGATTACGTGGGATGCTCTGATGTAATTATTATTCTGAATGCTTTTTTTTCTGTAACAGAAAGAGGGGATTCATCTTTCGTCTGGTTAGTTTAGATTATAAAAGTTTGGGTTATGATATTCTAAGGATTATACCTCTGCTAAAAAGCTAGAACCACATTGCGTAGTTTTATGGGTCTTAAATTTAACATAAACGTCGCTATTAAGCTTATAATTCAATAAGTCATATACTTTATAACTTGTATTTTAAATGCGAAACAAATGTATAAAGGAATAAATTTGAATATTGCAATACCCTAATATAAAATGTCATTCTTGATATTAAATACAGACGTTCTCTTTCTTCGCAGCTCGTTTTCTTCTCCGCAACTTGTAAAGAAAAAAAAAAAAACTGAACCCCACGTTGTGGAGACAGTATAACAAAAATTCTGGACGCAGCAAGTGCGTTATGGTAGTGAATTTTTATTAAATGTTTCAAACTTGAATAACTCAATTTTCTATAAGTTTAGAAAGTTTAGTTTTAGTATGTAGTAAGGTCTTTTGTAAGGCAAGATATCCACCAAACTTCATTACAATAACTTTGTAATATTCGGAGAAAAAAATATTTTTCGAAAGAAAATAAAAAATTTGAATAACTCAATTTTCTATCAACTTAGAAAGTTGAATTTTGGTACCTAGTAAGGTCTCTTCCAAGGCAACACATCTACTCAATTTAATTAAAAGAGCTTTATAATTTTCGCAGAAAAAATTATTTTTCGAAAGAAAACTCAAAAATCTGCCCGGAAAACCCTGTTAATTATTTTTTGAGTTATCGGTTGGATATATATATATATATATATATATATATATATATATATATATATATATATATATATATATATATATATATATATATATATATTGAAACTGACCCCGGATATCGGTTCTAGCGGTCCTAGTTCGTCCTAATTGAAAAAAAAAAATTTCAAAGTCTCACCATCGATACCTCTCTATAAGTGAATTTTTTTTAAATAAAAATTCACTAAAAGATATATCCCATATCTCTTTTAATGTTGACTTTTGGACTGAGGTAAATTTGGTTGAATTTCCACTGCTGCTCTGTGTACAATTACTTCTAGACCACACTGTATACAAACTAACAACATAATTTGTCTTTATATGTGCAGCAAAGACGAAATAAAAAAAGTAAATGGAGTGTACACAAACTAAAAGATACTACACTATTTATACTTAAACTCGCAACACTGGCTGCATGAATCGTTACAACTGGACCTCTAAAAAGACTGTAACAGCGGCAGAAGCAGAAGTCAATAGAAGCCGTGTGCGTTCGGGAAGAAACTATTGACTATTAATAACAACAATTGACTAAAAACGATGCGAGTTGTAAGGAAAAAAATAATTATACTACAGAGGTGTTAAATGATGATAAATTACAATAGGGTTATATATAATCGTAAACGCTGCCAATGATTAACAATCAGTGAATTCAGTATTATTGACATTTCTCTGAAACTTAAAAATGAATTTCATGAGTCAATGACATTAATAGCAGCTGTCATTGACTAACCAACAGCAACCACATACTTCATCTATGATTTAAACATAAATGTTTCAAATTTGAATAGCTCAATTTTCTGTAACCCTAGAAAGCTGAATTTTGGCACATAGTTAGGTCTTTCCCAAAGAAATATGTTCGGGAAAAAAAATTTTTTTTTGAAAGAAAACTCAAAATTTTTCCGAAAACCCCGTCCGATTTTCCTGGCCAACGAACTCATCCAAGCCATTAATAAAAGAAAGGCACTTGCCGAGTTTCATCGAAATCGGTTGATTATTTTTTGAGTTATCAGGCGGATATATATATATATATATATATATATATATATATATATATATATATATATATATATATATATATATATATATATATATATATATATATATATATATATATATATAAACATATAAAAATTCAAACTGACCCCGGATATGGGTTCTAGAGGTCCTAATACGCGCTCATTTGAAAATTTTTTTGCAAAGTCTCACCATCGATACCTCTCTATTAGTGAATTTTTTTTAAATAAAAATTCATTAAAAAATACTATTATTATGCCCTAGGTATCTATTAAAGAATTAATGATTAGTTTGGCTACTCAGTCGGGGCACAAATATAATACAAATCAACGCAGGACGTGGGCTTCAGCACTTGCAATCAGTGGGTTTTAAGATGTACAAATAAAAGTCAGGAGTTATAAGTAAAATCTGTTTATTAAAATATTATTGAAGTTATATAATGAAGCTCGATTTAATTAAGCAAATTTAATTAAAGGAAAAATATAAATTGATTACTTTAAATTGGCATATAGCACTGTCAAAATGAGTTATAAAGCATACACTACTTTAAAAAGAAAATTACAGATAAATGATGTACTTAACTCGAGGTTCAGACTGCTGCCTCCGGAGTGGTGATCACATTCGTCTAGCCTTGGATGCTGGAGGTGTCTCAGAGACTTCGTGGGGAAACGGCTCCGTTCAGCAAGGTGTCCTTTATCAAGATATTATTGATAGGGCTGCTCTTTAGCGGGTCCATTTATAGGGCTCCTACTCATAGGGTTGTTCCTTAGCGAGTCCATTTAGCAGAATGTTATGGATAGGGCTGCTCTCATAGGGTTGCTTCCTAACGGGTCCATTTAGCAAGATCTCATTGAAGGGGCTGATGCCTAATGGGTCTATTTAGCAAGATGTTATGGCTAGGGCTCCTCCCTAGCGGTTCCATTCAGCAAGGTGTTATTGAGGGGGCTCCTCCATAGCGGTTCCGTTGAGCAAGATATTATGGATAGGACTTCTCCCTAGTGGTTCCATTTAGCAAGGTTTTATTGATAGGGCTGCTCCCTAGCGGTTCCATTCAGCGAGGTTTTATTGATAGCGCTGCTCCCTAGCGGGTTGCTTTAAAGTTTTAGGTGTATTAGTGTTGGTTCAGGGAATAATGGTCTACATGAGGCGGCTGGCAGTAGGTTGCGTTTACATAAAAAAATTATCTGCGTTAATAATTAGGAATAAAATAACGTAAGTAAAACAAAATCTTAAATGATCTCTTTTAAAATGCAATTAAGACAGCACAATGGCAAGTAATTACTGAACTAACGCTACCAGAAGCCACCGTTTAACAGTATATAGTTTATAACAGAGCAGTTATCGAAAGTGGATTTAGTACGGTATACATTAGCAAGCAATCTCAGATTAATCTTAACCAAAGAAATGTACGAGAAACTAGAAATAGGCGGATATTTAAGTATAAAACTTACCAATTTGGGCATGCTGTTTTCCCGATTGAAAATTTAGCTGTACGACAACATTTCCGGTTAACTTGAAACAAAAGAGAGCGTGCCACGCATTGCAAGCGTTTATAAAGATTTTATTATCTAGACTCGTCGTGGAGCTGTCTAGTATGCAGGCATATTCCATCGAGTTGTGATGCGGTAGAGTAACCGACCGCCGAGTTTGACGTCACTAGAGGGACTCAGACTCTGACGTCACTAAAGAGACTGATTCAGAAACTTTATTGTAGAAAAATAAAAGGCGTTAACGCATGTGACATGTCACGTTTATTTTAAATACATGGGACATGTTACAAACTGCACTTGTGACAACTATAAATGAAAATCCGTTAGCACATTAGGATGTCTTGATAAATAAAAAAAATTTAAAGTTGAATGAAAATAATAGACGGCGTGTTTAAAATGTCTACGTGATGTATGTCGATATATAACATTAAAACATTTCTGAACGCAGCAAGTGCGTTATGATAGCGAATTTTAATTAAATGCTTCAAATTTGAATAAGCCTAGAAAGTATTTTTTAGTTATCTTTCTTAAAAAAAATACCAATGACGAGATCCGTGTTTATATATATATATATATATATATATATATATATATATATATATATATATATATGTATATATATATATATATATATATATATATATATATATATATATATATATATATATATATATATATATATATATATATCTCCTACCGAACTCAAAAATAATTGATATATAAATGTCATTAATATTAAAAAAATGAAAACAACGCTCGTGCCTCGAATAAAGTTCTCTTCGTCTTTTTAACTTTAAATGAAATTTCCTTTTCCCGTTTCGCATGCGTTCAACACATTGGGCACAGAAAATATAGGAATTTGCATAAAATTGTCATTTATAATTGAAGGAAAAAACTTGTTCTAGGTATGTCACACAAAATAGAATAATTACTATATTCTAAAACCTACTGTTTAAGACAGGATTTGCCATTGTGAAAAGCAAGGTCAGATGCATCCTTGTTAATTTTGAAGATTGACAGTGACTGAATGAGCCAGTTCTCTAAGTCAAAACTCTAATAAAAATAAAACCTACTGTGACTATAATGAAACAACGTTCAATGAGACGAAAACCATTTCAGGTTAAGGGATCAAAAAATGTTTAAACAGTAAAATAAGATTTCGTACTCAAAAAGCTACAATCTTCGTTGTTCTTTATTTTATTAAATTATTTGCAGAAAATTAATTTAAAATAGACCCTTTATGTAAAGCTTTTGTAGCAGTTTCAGTTATTTATTTAATTTTAAGGTATCAGATTACGCTAATTATGTAGCGTTTTTTTTTCAATTGTGCCATGTGGAAGTTTTTTATGGAGAAACGGTGTTGGTAAGTAGTTTCTCCTTTCTATGGACTTCTGCAAGGTAAGTTTTTTACAGTTTGCATTTGTAGCTCCGTTGTAGCATGTTTACCTTGCACAGAACCTCAAATTGACTTTAGGTCTCTTAACTGTATTGTGAAGTTGAGATCACAGCATTTGTCCGATGGTTAATGCATAAAGGGGTTCCTCTAAGCATGTTTCTGAATTTTTTTTTCAAAAACGAACAATACGCTAATCTGATAATTAACCTATAAATGTTATTAATATTAAAAAAAATGGAAACAACGCTCGTGCCTCGAATAAAGTGCTCTTCATCATTTTAACTTTAAATGAAATTTCCTTCTGCCGCTTCGCATCTGTTCAACACATTGGGCACAGAAAATATGGGAAGTAACTTAAAATTATCATTTATAATTGGAAGAAAATACAATTTGTTCTAGGTATGCAACGAAAAAATTCATACAAAATAGAATAATATCTAGACTCTAAAACCTACTGTGACGCTATAATGAAACAACGTTAAATGAAACGAAAACCATTTCAGGTTAAGGGATGGAAAAATGTTTTTACAGTAAAATAAGCTTTCGTACTCCAAAAAACAACAAGATTCTTATAAGGCGTAATACAATAGTCCATAATAGTCCACGGTAACAGTACATGTCATATTCAACTGAGAAATTATTTTGATAAATGTCAGATCTACTTTCAAAGTGACATGTAAATAAGTATTTTGTTTTCTGACATTTGTAATACAAATGTAGGCATGCTCTTCTTCTTACATTCATATTTATTTTTGGCCATCACAATTTTACTCATAGAGCTGGATACAATTTTAGTGACTTTTGAATTTAAAAAAAAAGATTTCTTCAAATGAGCGCGAACTAGACCCCATAGAACCCATATCCGGGTTAGTTTCAGTTTTTATCTGTTTTCATAGATACAATGTGACAGGTTTCTAGGGTAAAGTTTAATATATCCTTTATTATACAAGATATGAGAAAATTTTTTATATGTTAATTATACGATGCCTGGAGCTGCATCTTATAAAATTATTTTTACAATCACATGTGGCCCATAAGTTGCTGGTGATGCAATTTTTTTTCCTATTCGAGCACGCCTTATATTTTGCAATTTTTGCATTTTCTATCGAAAGATAATGCATGTTCGTAAGAAAAAAATTCAGGGCTCAGCAAGTGCGTTATGGTAGCGATTTTTCATAAAATGTTTCTTTCGATATCTTAATGTACTATTAACCTAAGGCTCGTTGGCCAAGAAGCCAGTTTTTTTGGGCACATTTTAAGTTTATTTTCGGAAGATTTTTGTATATTGTCAAACAATAAAGTTATTTTGATAAAATATGATAGATTGTTTCTCCTGTATAGGTTATACTGGTAACCAAATTTGATGCAGGCTTTCTAAAAAATATATATATTTCCTATTAAAAGGATTTTTATGACAATTCACTACCATAATTGCTGCGTCCCGAATCTTTTTTTAAATTCACTTGGAATTGCTAATTGTTTATATACTTACCTGGCAGAATCATGTACGTATAAAGGGTTGGTCACGCATAAGTTTTACCTTTAGCATTACATTCTTCTTTTATTTACATAAGTTGATTCTGCCAATAAGTGTTTGATGTCGTGGAATAGTTGTAATGATGTTTTCTATTTTGGCTGAATTATATATTATTATAGCTCTAACAATAATTTATCAAAAAATTGTGTTTTGTAGATAGTCGGTGTATTTTAGTGAATTAAGTATCCATCCGATAACTCAAAAAATAATTAACCGATTTAAATGAAACTCGGCAAGTGCCTTTCTTTTATTAATGACTTAGATAAGCTTGTTATTCAGGCAAATCAGACGGGGTTTTCCTGGAAACTTTTGAGTTTTCTTTCGAAAAAAAATTTTTTCTCCGAAAATCACAAAGTTCATTTAATGAAATTCAATGAATATGTTGCCTAGATAACTTACTACGTACCAAATTTCAACTTTGTAAGCTTATATAAAATTGAGTTATTTAAATGTTAAATTTTCTTTCGAAAAAAAAATTTTTCTCCGAAAATTGCAAAGTTATTTAAATGAAATTTGGTGGATATCTTGCCTTAGAAATGACCTTACTACATACGAAAACTAAACTTTCTAAGTTTATAGAAAATTAAGTTATTCAAACTTGAAGCATTTAATAAAAATTCACTACCATAACGCACTTCCTGTGTCCCGAACTTTTTTCAAAATCGTTTAATTAGATATGAGAGAGATACAGCCGTGTTTATTTTAGAGACAGAATCGAAGGACTATGTCATTTTAAACTATCCGTTAGCTTTCAGACATCGTTATAAAATAAGTGTGTGAAACGAAGCGTCGATAATCATAGCAGTCTGCTCGAAATTTTAAAAAGTTCAGTGCAAAAAGAACAAACATGATATCGCTGGCCTGTAAAAATAAAAAATAACCCTTCTTCATACTCGAGAATGCTTGAGAAATTACTTCCAACGCTCCATCTCCCTAATACTCAATCATTATAAGTCTTGTTTGAAAGCAAATTTACCAACGAGGAAAGAATATTTCTCTCGATAATATTGGGAAATAAAGAATAAAGGAATCGCGCCAAATTTTTTAATTCTTTTCGGTGTTCCATGAAGTACTCAAGCGGAAATTCCGGCATCTGGTCCTCGCTCGGCTGGTCTGATACAATCGTCACCGCAACTTGTACCAACTTTAGATATTCTGCGCCGATTCTCCCGGATTTTAAACTTGCAAATACAAGGGAGAGTTTTCTCCGCTGTAATTAAACTTGTTAGATGTCATTCCGATTGAAATTTTTGTGTAGCCCCTGGCTTACATTTACAAACTTTCGATCTGTAAAAGAGCTTTCCGCTGTACAGGCAGATTTAACTTTCCTTTGCGTCAAATATAAATCGGCTTATGATTTAATAATGTTTTAACTAACTCTACACTTAAATTTGCAAAGTAAAATGCCTTGTCAAAGTATAAGTATTTGCTATATATATATATATATATATATATATATATATATATATATATATATATATATATATATATATATATATATATATATATATATGTTTATGTATATATATATATATATATATATATATATATATATTGTTATGGTATTTATTTTAGTATACCTGCAAATATTTATTTTAGAGCTGAGAACATATATCTTAATCATCAGGTTGGGTTCATTATAATTACAGCTAGCTTCTACTAATTAAAATTCATTAATATGTGCTATTTAAATTCATTTATTGATTTTTATTGATCAAAAATTAATTTCGCTTTGCACAGATGGCTATACAACAATTTTACTGATTAATTATTAACGAAAAACAATACTTCTGGTTAATTATAATCTGTTATACATTTCATTTAATTAATTACACAAATTTTACGGTGTCTACACACACATTAAATACAAACAGAAACATTTAAAGCATTCATTACATAAACATAAATTGAAAAATCCTATTAAAACATTCAGGTAACATTATAAATAATTACACAATTACCGGTTAAACATGGATATAACATAAGCAATATACATCGACAATTCTACAGAGATCACATTCTCTTTCTGTTCATTTCAAACAAATTTTTGCTTATTGAAATTTATTGGCACTCAATCTTTAATTGGCGCTGTTAAAATGGTGAAATTCAAACCGCACTGATCAATTTAGGAAAAGAAAACACTTACTGAAACATTTTCCATTGGATTATATATTGTTTTTCCATTATTACTGTCCATTATTAATTATTATTATTTTTCTAATTTGTCCATGCCATATTTTACTGCCCATTTATTGATTATTAATGGATTTAATTTATTAACATGTTGATATATTCCATATTCGTAGCACTCTGGAGGTTTTAGTGAATTTTCGTAGAAAAAATTCACTAATGGAGAGATCCCGACTTTTGAATTTTGAAAAAATTTTTGGAAATGAGCGCGATCTAGGACCCCTAGAACCCATATCCGGGGTCAGTTTCAATTTTTATATGTTTATATATATATATATATATATATATATATTTATATATATATATATATATATATATATATATATATATATATATATATATATATATATATATATATATATATATATATATATATATATATATATATATATATATATATATATATATTTATATATATATATATATATATATATATATATATATATATATATATATATATATATGTATCACACCGACAACTCAAAAAATAATAAGCCGATTTTGATAAAATTTGGCATGTACCTTTCTTTTGTAAATGGCTTGGATAAGTTCGTTAGTCAGGAAAATCGGATGAGGTTTTCCGGGAAAATTTTGAGTTTTCATTCGAAAAAAATTCTTATCTCAAAAAGTAATAAGCCGATTTTAATAAAATTCGTCATGTACCTTCCTTTTGTAAATAGCTTTGACAAGTTCGTTAGTCAGGAAAATCGGATGAGGTTTTCCGGGAAAATTTTGAGTTTTCATTCGAAAAAAATTCTTATCTCAAAAAGTAATAAGCCGATTTTAATAAAATTTGTCATGTACCTTCCTTTTGTAAATAACTTTGACAAGTTCGTTAGTCAGGAAAATCGGATGAGGTTTTCCGGGAAAATTTTGAGTTTTCATTCGAAAAAAATTCTTATCTCAAAAAGTAATAAGCCGATTTTGATAAAGTTTGCCACGTACCTTCCTTTTGTAAATGGCTTTGACAAGTGTGTTAGTCAGGAAAATCGGACGAGGTTTTCCTGGAAAATTTTGAGTTTTCATTCGAAAAAAATGTTTATCTCAAAGAATAATGGGCAGATTTTGATATAATTTGGCGTATACCTTCCTTTTGTAAATGGCTTTGATAAGTTCGTTAATCAGAAAAATCTGAGGAGGTTTTCCGGAAAAATTTTGAGTTTTCATTTGAAAAAAAATTTATCTTAAAAACTAAAAAATCTATGATAACCAAATTTGGTAGGTAGGTTTACGATATAAAAAGTAAACTATACACCAAAATTTAGATTTCTATGTTGCAAGAAAAAAAAGTTATAATAATATTTTGTGTCAGATCATTTCTATGAAAATTCACTACCATAACGCACTTGCTGCGTCCAGAGTTTTATTCAGATTTTTTATAATCTCCCTTCGATGCACTCTGGAATCTCTTATGTCAACTTGCATAATGATGACGATGATCACATGATCTGGTGAAATGATGCCAATGAATTCACTTGATGAAAAGACCCCGGACACTCCTGGACTGTTGCTTTTATTAACTTTCTTACAGGTGAAAAAACGCTATTGTTCATCAAACCACCTGTGTTTGAGCTTTTCGTCAAACCTTTAGTGTCTTTTTACGTTTTTTTCTTGCGCGCACATATACCTTAATACTACATAAAGTTTTGTTTTTACAAATGACCTTTGCTCTTTTAATACATCGAGCCTTTAGGTAGCTTGGTCATACCTATTTTTACACACAATAAATCAACAGAATTGCATTTATTAGCTACAATCTCATTCTCTCTACAAAAACTGAAGCATTGTTCTTGGTTTCTTTACGGATATTTCTAGAATATAATTTTTTTTATTACTCGAATGAAACCTAACATCGAGGGTTGCTACATGGGTCACTGACATTCATGTCGGGCGTTGACATCTCATGCTACACTCTTTCGTTGCCACATTAGGGTGTATACATTTATTTTATATATACTAGGATGTATAAATTTCCCGTTTTCCCATTAAAATTTCGTAATCTTTTCTATTATTTGCTATCTATAGCAATATATATATATATATATATATATATATATATATATATATATATATATATATATATATATATATATACATACAGGGTGGTCACTTTTAAGTGGGCCACCATTGGGATCTCCGAAACTATAAGAGATACGAAGCCGGTTAAATTAGAAAAAATGTGCACAATTTTATTATCTTTCAGAAGCTGAAGTCACATTTTGGATAGTTTTAGCGATGGATGAAATATCCTGAAAAAACTGAAAAGCTCTATTAGCTCATTTGTTCGATAACTTTTTTGTTATTTAATGGATACTGGTCTTGAAAAATTTTTAGGCATACTAGATTTTACTTTGTCATGGCCAACTTTTTTTCTCATGGGCGCCATATTGATTTTAGACATGATTGGACAGAGAAAAAAATACGAATTCACTGGTGTCGCACACATGGTTTATGTAGCTCACTAGTTTACTTTTCAAGATCAATTTAAAATTATATCAGCCAGTATCAAGTTGCCATGAATAAATGAATTTGGCAGTTTACCAAAGTCAGTAAAAGTGTCTTACAGTACACCGTCGGCTAATAAGAATGTATTCTAAATCACAGACAACCTTCGGTCTTACTTTATTACTTACCTAACCTAGAATCAATTAATAACTCGATTTCTTTTTTACTAAAACCGAATAGTAAAGTCTAAAAATGTTGATAGTATCAAAGGAATAAAATATAAGAATTTGGGCAAAAATATTTATCTTATTAGAAATTAATCATAAAAGAATAACAGGTGGAAAATGTAAATTACCTATGCAGAGACAAAAAAAAAAGGAAAGAAAAACACTAAAACTACATAAAATGTTTAAATTGTGTACCCCTGTGCTCTTTACAAAGTAAGGTTCTGCGATGCAAACTATTCACTGAATTCTTAATAGTATCTGGTTCAATGCTGCGGAATGCTTCTCTGATTTTCTCTTGCAAATCATTAATGTTATCGGATGGTCTGTCATAGACTTGGGTCTTTGCAATGCCCCAAATACAATAATCCAATCGGTTCAAACAAGGGGATCGGGGTGGCTAAGGCACGGGACCGTTAGCACCAATCCACGCATTTGGAAATCGTTCATTTAAATACTCCCTGACAATTCTGGTACTATGGGGACGTGCTTCATCTTGTTGGAACCATTTAAGTCTACGAATAGTGACCAGGGGAACATTATCTAGCATTTCTTCATAATCATTTCTTAGAAAATTCGAATAAAACTCTCAAGTCAAACGCCTGGGTATGAAGTATGGGCCTAATAATTTACTGCCTAACAGACCACACCATACGTTAATTTAAAACCGGATTTGTGGTCTAACTTCGCGTATGAGATGAGGATTTACAACTAAATAATAATGCTTATTTCTTCTATCGAAAATACCGCAATTTGTAAAGAGGGTCTCGTCGGTCCATAGTACCTTTTCGGGAAAATTGAAATCTTGACTCACGTATCCACGAAATCATATAGCAAAAGCTAGTCATTTTTCATCGTCTCCTGGATGTAATTGTTGCGTTGGTTTCAATTTATATTCATGGTACTTATGTTTCTTTAAAATTTTCTGGACTTCACTTTTTGATAAATTACATTCTGTTGCAATTCTTCTTTGAGACGATTCTGGATTTGTGTTTATTTGTGCAAGGACATTAACATCATTCAAAGTTTTACTAGCTATTCGTGATCGTACGTTTTTAAATGTGCCATTTTCATTAAATTGTTGACATAGACGTCGAAAATAGGTTCTATTCGGTTGCCGCGTTTCAGGATACAGATCAGCATATTCACTAGATGCATCCACAGAATTTCTGTATTTACGGATATAAATATTATACATATCTATTTTTTGTGTGTCGAGTATGATGACATTATTATTAATCAACAAAATTTACTATTTTTTCAACAAAGCATACACTTGTATGTAATTTGACATCAACACTAATCTGATTTTTCTAAACTGTCATTTAATGTCTTCATGTGCAACTTGATACTAACCGATACAATTTTTAATTGATCTTTAAATTAAATAACTAAGACAAATAACATATTTGTGTTATGCTACTAAATTCTTTTTTTTTCTACCCATAAATGTCTAAATCCAATATGGCGCCTATAAGAAAAACAAAAGTTGGCCATGACAAAATAAAATCTAAACAGAATGTACCATAATTCATCAAAATAACTTTATTGTTTGAAAATGTACAACAATTTTCCGAAAATAAACTTAAAATGTTCGCGAAAAAACTGGTTTCCCGGTCAACGAACCTTATAGGTTAAATTCAGCTATTCAAATTTGAAGCATTGAATGAAAATTCGCTACCATAACGCACATGCTGCGTCCAGAATTTCTTTTCCTACAAATATGCATTATATTTCGATGGAAAATGCACAAATTCAATAATATAAGGCGTGTTCAATTAAAAAAAGAGAAAATTTGTAGCACCCAAAACTTATGGGCTTGTGATTGTAGAAATATTTTTTGAAGATGAAGCTCAAGAAACCCTATAATTAACGTATGTAATCTTTTTAGTGAATTTTCTTTTAAAAAAATCACTAATGAGGAGATCCCGACTTTTAAATTTTGAAAATTTTTCTTGAAATGAGCGTTAATTACGACCCCCAGAACACATGACGTTGAAGTATCGAATAATGTCATCAGAGATTCGATAAATTATATTTCACTTGACGAGATTAGAGCAGCTTTTACTGCACTTCGGAGAAAAAATTAAGAATGCGTGAATAGAGGCGGTGGATTTATTGAACAAATAAATATTTCTGTTAATGTTAGTATTCTTAGGATAGTATCGAAATAAATTTATTTCTTCTTGTTTGTATTTTCTTATTTCTGATTGATTTGGGTTCACCAAGTGTACTTACCAGTGCTCATCACAGGTTCAGATCTTCAATTAGTGATTATAAAAGTGGCATATATAGAGCAGGACTATAAAATAACTTATAAAACAGTCACAGAATTATTATACAAAATTTCCAGAGCCTATTTATAAAACGTTTCCACCTATAAAATTAAATTGTTTTCTAGTGTCTTTTTACTGCATTCCGGCGATATTTTGAATTCCCTTATCAACATATTAAGAAACTATTTTAAAGGAACTTTCGGCGACTTTAAATAACAGTTATATTAAAGTACTATTAGATCCCGTTTCGCTCTTAAAATCAAATTGCTGTTTTAGTGACCATTTTATAACTATTTTATAGTATTGCATTTCTACGACAATATGAAAAAGACAATATAATTTTTAAGATGAGATTATTGACCTGAACATAAATATGCTGTGACTAATTTCATAGTAAAACATGTTTATCATCAGATTTTATACCTACTTTGAGCCAGCTAAAACTTATTTTATGTTAAAGCAGTAGCTAACGTGATTAAAAATTTAATACAAATCAAAGACAAAATTTTTTGTCTTTGATTTGTATTAAAATAATAATAATTAAAGCTGTCGGATATACGAAATAAGAAAAAAATGTGGTGCTTTTCGAAGAAGGTCAAGGATATGTTACGGAAATAATATATGTAATAAAAGGCATAATTGGTTGGCAATAAAAAAATAACACATCGCTATACTAAAACAAAGGAATCCACATAGTGTATCCTATCTGCCCCAGATGAAGTGTCAGTATCCCAAAACACTTTGGGAATGCCCTTCAACAAACAGTAGGGGGGCAGTTAAATGATGATGAAATAAGAGGAAATTGGCTAATAGAACCAGAGTCCATTGAAGATTGTAACTTTACGCTAGAAGTTGACAAAACATAGAATTTGGAAACAATATTAGGCAATGGGCAGTTTCTTTTAATATCCCCCGTTTAGCATTAGAAGTGCTATTGCGGAATATTATTGGAAGAATTCCTAGCGTACTTCCACAAGATCCCAGAACACTTTTAAAAACATATCAAATGATTGTCATGAGAAAAGTTGGAAATAATGGTAAGTACTGGCATTTATTTGCTTATGACGTTTATAGCTGATCTTCTAACAATTTGTCAGCTCATTAGGGATATTTGTATATGTTATGTTTATTTTTACGCTATAATCTAGTCACGTTTACATCTAATTAATAAATGATTTATCATAAACAAGACAAATTATAGCAAAACTCGGTATTTTATTTTATAAAAGTGGCCAATAACTTCTCTATTAGCCAGAGTGCTGCCAACTAGCAATATAAACATATGAGCACATGTATTTTGTAAAAGGAGTTCGGTCCTGTCGCAAGAGAATCAGCTTTGTATCCAGATCTTGGTTAAATGTTTTAGGGAGATTGCATACTAGATAAATTATCTCACAATGCTCTCTATTAATAAGAAATTGTTTTATAAGAAGACCACATTTAGAGATGGGAGCATACGGAGATATCAAAATGGCAGGGTTGAAAATACTTAAAAATACTTATTAAATAACGTTACCTAGATCAAATTGGAACATGTTTTCCTGTAAAAATATCAAATCATCGAAGCTACTTTTGGCATGATCAATTTTTTTCTCTCAAAAATAGATAAATAGGGAGCACAATTCAAATTTGTTAATATAATGCTATATATTTCACAATAAAATTTAATTTTCAGTCAAAGTTTCATTAAGCGTATGAAAAACAGTGGGTGTAACCAAATAAGTGGGAGACGACATTATTAAAATGGCCATCTTGTAAATAGTAATACCTAATAGCTGTGATATTTATATTTTCCACCTGTCTGCGTTATTGTCTTTATATATAAAATTGCTTCGTGCAACTTTTAGAATGAGTTAAAGAAACCTTTTAATTTTATTGTTGTTATTTCGTGTTAATTTTTCACATTATAATGGTTATCAGAAACTACCAAAAAGCTTTTACAAAACTGTTGTATAGTTGATTTATAAGAATAGCATAACGAATAGTCAAGTATATTTTATGGCGTAGTATGAGAACTGCAATAAAACTATTTTCAGTGCTGGCATTTTCTTAGAGTTGCAGTAATGCTTATAAAATTGTTTTGTAATGTTTATAAAATGCTATATAAGTATTTACGGAGACTGAATTATTTTATAAACGATGCCAATATTGCATTTATAGCTGTTTTATAAAGGTATTAAAACAATTCGGGGAGTGAGATTATTTTAAAAAAATTGTCAAAAACGTTTTCACAACTATACCAAATAATAAAATTGCTAGTTGGGATGTATCACACCGATAACTCAAAAATAATGGGGCCGATTTTGATTAAATTTGTCATGTAACTTCATTTTGTATGGCTTCGTTAGCCAGTTGGGTTTTCTTCTGGAAAAGTTTTTATCTCCAAAAATAGAAAAGCCTGGACGCAGCATGAGCGTTATGGTAATGAATTTTTATAAAAATGTTTTTAATAGCAAATATGTGTGTTTTTTTAAGAAAGCAGGCATCAAATTTGGTTACCAGTATAACCTATATAGTAAAAACAATGTGCTTCATCAAAATAACTTTATTGTTTGAAAATGTACAAAAATTTCCGAAAGTAAACTTAAAGTGTTCCTGATAAAACTCGCTTCTTGGTAAACCTTATAAGTTAATAGCAATTTGAGTTATTCAAATATGAAGCATTTGATCAAAATTCGCTACCATAACGCACTTGCTGCATCCAGAATTTCTTGTCTTACAAACCTGTATTATATTTCGATGGAAAATGCAAAAATGCAACAACATAGGGTGTGTTTGATTAAAAAAAATTGTATCAGCAACGACTTATGGGCCATCCTCTGATTGTAGAAATATTTTTTAAGATGTAGCTCAAGACACCCTACAATTAATGTATACATTTGTTTTCATATCTTGTATAATAACGGCTACATTGAGCTTTATTGATTTTTTACGAAAATTCGACAAAAATTATCTACCATTAAACGATAAACTCTATAGCTAAGGCTACTGCTAAACATCAGAGAAAGGGTCTATTTGAAACGAATTTTCAGGAAATATTTTAGTAAAATGAAGGACAATGACGGTTGAAACTAAGACATCAGGGTTTGTAAAACATTCTTTTTGAGACATTTTCTTTCCATAGCCCGTATTAGATTCAAGTTCTTTGCCTAAATGTTGAAAATTTTGACGTTTTAGATGGCAACTTTGACGTTTTGAGGAAAACCCCAATTTATTTTTATTTAAATGCCTATAATTTTTTTACGCTTTACGCTACAGATCTAAGTTTTGGTAGGTAAGTTACATGTAATGATATAAACCCGCGTATAAAATTTGGTTGCCCTTACTTTATTAATTCCGGAGATATGATTTTTTTTCAATTTTTTTCCAAAGGAAACAAAAAATTTTCCGAGAAAACCCCGGCGGATTTTCCTAGATAACGAACTTATCCAAGCCACTTGCGAAAGGAAGATACTCACCAAGTTTTACTAAAATCGGTCCATGATTTTTTTTAGTTATAGGTGTGACATATATATATATATATATATATATATATATATATATATATATATATATATATATATATATATATATATATATATATATAAAGTTTGAAATCGACCTCGGATTTGGGTTCCAGGGGGCCTTAAATAGCGCGCATTTGAAGAAATTTTTTCGAAATTCAAAAGTCGGAATCTCCCCATTAGTGATTTTTTTTTAAGAAAATTGACTAAAAGCTTTGGAAACCAATTTGGCACGTAAGTTTACGATATTAAAAGGAAACTAAATATTAAAACTTATATTTCC
This sequence comes from Tillus elongatus, assembly GCA_964006375.1. Taxonomy (NCBI): domain Eukaryota; kingdom Metazoa; phylum Arthropoda; class Insecta; order Coleoptera; family Cleridae; genus Tillus; species Tillus elongatus. The sequence continues at coordinate 14,931,941 of OZ023265.1, forward strand.
ATGTTGCAAGAAAAAAAAGTTATAAGGAATATGTGGTGCCAGATCATTCCAGTGACAATTCACTACCATAACGCACTTGCTGCGTCCAGACTTTAATTCCATTAATTTGAATTATTAACTGTCAGGTGAACGCGCATTCAAACCACAACGTTTTGTATATTAGCACATATTTATCTGATCCATACAAGGAAATAAGAGGAATTCTCCACGGTTATGTAATATCCTTTAAAAGTTGTCCTGTTGTCACGTCGCCTTTTATAAATGCCCCGATTATAAAGTTTCGTAATAATATTGATGTGAATTTGAAAACGAAACTGTCATCCAAAACGCATTAACGATACGACCGCCTTCTAAATCCCGGCCCGTATCCCGCCAGCTGAACAATTTAATCCAGACTATTTCCGATTGTCATCGTATACTTTACACAACATTCATTTTTATTCTAATCCCGGGAAATCTGCCAGATTTGAATCTGCCCTTTATTCTGCACTTTCTTCTATTCAGAAACACAACGCGCTGGAAATGATATCCATTCTCCTTTATATACATACTTCAGTGTATATTTTTTACGCTTTCTTGAATTATATTTATTATTTTCTTACGTAAAGTTTACATAGGATATAATCATAATAATACGTTTATTCGCCATCAAGACAATAACACAAAAAGGCCTTTGTAAGACATGTACAGGGTTAGTTTAAAGTATGGAAGTACTCTGTATATCTTACAAACGGAAAACGATAAAAACAAGATTTTAACACGTGTTGCAAGGTTGCCAGAGGTGCATATTTTAACGTTTTTACAAAATTTATTACAACACACCACGAGGGCTCACAGCCCAAATACTATCATACCGTGGGTGTCGACAAGGAGGAAAGAGGCAACTTGTTAATTCTGGACTTGAAGTTTTGGAGGTTCGGAGGAGAAGGAAAAACATGTGCCGGCAAGGAATTCCACAACTTGGAAGTCCTCGGGACAAAAGAGCGGGCATAACAAGATGTTCTATGTCTGGTGACCTGGACAGTAAAAGGCTGCATTCGATCTGTTCCCCTGGTAGATCTGTTGAGGACAGCAGGTGGAGGAACTATGCAAGAAAGCTCCTCTGAGCAGTGTTCGTGCAGATATCTATAAAAGAGAGAGAGGGGTCACCAACGGCACGTCGGCGGGCAAGAGACGGCAGCCTTTGGGTGATGGTAGTGTCACCGATGCGACTTATAGCTCTTCTGAATGGAGTCGAGGATGGCGACTGTAGAAGCGGCAGCGGCACCCCAGATGTGGGAGCAGTAATCGAGGTTTGGCCTTATTTGTGAAGTATATAAGGTATAGAGATTAGCCGGTGAAAAGTATTTGCGAGTCCGGAAGAGGAAAGCTAATTTCTTAGCAGCCGCTTCTGCAATTGATGTGACATGTTGGTGTCCATTGAGATTTCGATCCACAGAAATGCCAACAAGTGCAAAGGACTCATTACTTTCAATAACTTGGTTCTTCATTGTGATGGGTCTACGGCTGGTGTATCTCTTATGTAAAGAAAGCAAGACTGAGATTTGGTGGGGTTGAATTGTACAAGATTTTTACTTCCCCAGTCTAATATTTTTTTGAGATCCACGGAGACAGAACACTCCATGAGTCTGCGATCCTCATCTAATTGGGTTAAAGAGATAGGCTTAGAATATTGTATATTTGAGTGGAAGATGCTGTCATCCGCGTAACTGCGAACTAGGTTGGATGTGCTAGAGAGCAGAAACAAAGTATGGGCTAAAGCTGAACCTTGAGGAACTCCTGCATTAATTGGATACAGTATAGAGGAATGGCCACCCACGACAACCGAAATGCTACGGTTGGAGAGGAAATTCGCTGTCCAGGTACAGAGTTTTGGTGGTAGGCCATAGGTCAGAAGTTTATTAAGCAGCGCTGCGTGCCAGACCTGGTCGAATGCTTTGGATATGTCTAGAGCGACAATCTGGGATTCACCGTGTAGCTCCACAGACTTGTTCCAGTAATGGGTGACAAAGGAAACGTGGTTGGCAGTTGATCTGCGCTGACGGAATCCATACTGCTTGTCGTGGATTAGACTGTATTTTTCAAGAACTTTTAGTATTTCGGTTTTATGTAGATTTCCATCATCTTAGAGACGACTGAAAGGATAAAAATAGGCCTGTAGTTGCTAAGAAGCGCGTTTGATATTTTCTTGGGGACGGGTTGTACTTGCGCAGTTTTTCAATTACTAGGGAATATGCCTCTATTGTAAGATGTCTGAAACAGACGAGTCAGGACAAAAGCAAGTTCTGGTGCGCATTTTTTGAGAACAATTGCTGGGATCTCCTCAAGGCCAGAGGCTTTCCTGGTATTAAGAGAAGAGAGCATCTTTCGTACCTCTTTAGTTTTGAAAATGATATCCGTCATTTTATGCGCGACGTTGGAGACTGATGGTGGTTGAAGATTTGGAGGTGGTTTGAGAGTAGAATTGCCGGCGAACACCGAGGCAAAAAGGTCAGCCTTGCCCAGGGCGGTAAAAACAATTTCATCCCCTGAGGCAAGAGGTGGGAACGTGCTCTTGCAGACATTATTCCCAATAGATTTTGCAAGAGTCCAGAAGGGTTTGTCGCCGTTGGAGCTTAAGAGGGCATTGTTGTTGATGTGGTTGTTGAACGAGTTATTTTCCCCAGAAAGAATGCGGACATAGCGGTTTCTTGCGTCGTTAAATGCTTGACGATTTTTTTGACCGGGATTGTGTAGAAGCGTTTTGTGGCCTTTGATATTTTCAAGTCTGGCCTTGTCACAGGATTTAGAGAACCAGGGATTTTAAGTGGCTGAAGAGGTTTTCTGTGTACGTGGAATAAATAATTCTATGCCAGCTTGGATAATTTCGGTGACGTTTTGTGAGATATCAGAGGGGTCAGGATGAGAGAAACAAACAGGCGCTCATGGAAATGAGGAAAAGTAATCCCGCATTTCGTCCCAGTTTGCGGAGTTGTAGTGCCAAACGATACGTGGGTGTGATGACTGTGTGACCTCGGGTTGCACTGCGCAGGAAGCAGTGACAATGCCGTGGTCTGAGCGACCAAGGGGGGTGGTAACTCATGTCTTATAGCATTTAGGTTTTGTAGTAAGAAGGAGATCCAAGGGATTTGAGCTGTGTGTTGGGATTCGAGGAAAGTAAGTAGGTTGTTAAACCATATTGGCTAAAGAAAAATTACTGATTATGATAATCAAACTTCGCTATCACAGATAACATGGGATGAACTTAAGGAGGCCATAAAGCTAATGACGAAAAAAACACCGGGGCCAGATGGACTTGCATACGAATGTTATAACATTTATTTTGATATATTACATAAAGATCTCCTAAAACTTTACAATTAGATTCTTTCCGAAAAAAATTCTTTACTGGACACATTTGCGGATGGTGTTATGATTTTGATACCTAAGAACCATGAAATTAAACAAATGAGTAATGTTATGGAGATAACTTTAACAAATACTGACTACAAATTATTGATGAAAATTTTGGCGGAAAGATTTTAAAATATAGTAGATAAACTAATTGGCATGGAACAGAATTATGGTACATATAAGTCAATATTTAACAACTTGCTGATCCTAAGAGATCTAATAATAGAAAAAGAACAAGTAAAAGATGAGGAATGTGCCATTCTAAGTATCGAGTTTGAGGGGGCGTTTGGTCGCGTTGCATATAAATATATTTGGTGTATACTTGAAAGGCAAAATTTGGGTGTTAATACAATTACACTGTTACAAAAAATTTATGACGCCAATAGAACAAAAGTTTTGATCAATGGATACCTAACAGAATACATACAAGTGAAAGCAGGAGTAAGACAGGGCTGCCTTTGGTGATTATTGTATTTTGTTTGGCCATGGAACCGTTCATTCAGCAGTTTAGCGCTAAAAGGTGTTCAAATAAAAAATGAAACTTTCAAAATCCTGGAATATGCAGACGATATATGCTTATTTATAGGAAACCAATCAGATGTATCAGCTGCTGAAAGGATAATTAAAATATATGAAAAAGCATCCAAAAGTGAGGTTATCCACAGTAAATCCAAAATACTCGTGCTAGGAAAGGCTCAAAATAACTTGAGCTCTGTACTCTTTGATCGTCGTTCGATAATACGAATGAAGTAAAAATATTAGGCATTCTCTTTACTAACAGCCCTGCAGAGATGTACGAAAAAACTGGACCAAGACAATAAACAGTGTACAGGCAACGATAATCAGAGACCAAATGGTACACGCAGATCTGATAACAAAAATATGGTACCTCAATTGTTATGTAGTTTAAAAAATATGGTTCACATCACAATTATTACCTCTTGGAAATAAATATAGCCAGAAGATGGTCCAGATAACAGGAAGGTTTGTATGGTGGGGCCACATCTTAATATCATAAATATAGAAGATAAAGCCATGGCCTTACTTATAAAAACACAGTTTTCTTCGTGGTCTCCAAATGTGGACAAAGTTAGGTGCAAATCCAGCCTTAATATTATATTTGCTGCCAACACAAAAGTGTCACATTCGCTAAAGGCATACAAGAAAATAATAAGTAAAGTTCAAATGCTTCATCTGCAACAAAATTCGAGTATAAACACCAAAGAGCACATGTTTATAGACGAAAGGAAAATAACAGCAAGTATTCAGGTAAAGCACCTAAATATTGCTTGAAACAAAATTTGGAAAATATTCGTCAACGACCTTTTGCCAAGAGACTGAAAGTCAGCAACATACAAGGTGATAAATCAGACCTACCCCACTAAGGACAGAATGTTACGGCATGGGATTACCCAAAACAATTTGTGTGAGATCTGTAATTTAAATGACGTGGATACTTTAACACATAGGACTAAAAAATGCAGCACGGCGGACAGAAATTGGTAATGTGTCAGTAGCAAATTAAATAATGTTTTTGAGTGTATTACGTTAAGTGAAGACATTTGTGCAAATAGCTACTGACTTTATAGGCAACGAAGACAGTGAAAATGTGTGGTAGTGGTTTTTGTGTGGACTGTTTTATACCAACCTTGATTTGAAATTTCATCTCGAAAAAATGATAAATATGTATAGGAAAGACCGATACATTAAAACAAGGACTTATCAAGCAAATGAGCTTAGTAAATTAATATTTTGTTTTTAATTATTTATTTGTTTTGTAAATATATTTCTGTAAATACGTTAGGTGAAAAGCTTGTATATTTTAAATTTTGATTGAAAAGTTGTAACATATGTACTTTAAATAAATGATGTACAGAAAAAAAGATGGCTCAGAGCCGCTGGACTCATAAGCAGAAGGTAACGCGATCGAATCCAGTTCGATAAATGTATGTTTTTTTATGTTTTATTTTGACGCTTGGAGAAACAATAGTGCACAGATTTAATAAATTTTGAACAAGATCTCATTTTTGCTTAAAGTATTAACCGGACTAATATGTCGTATTGTATTGGTGTGTAATTCTTATGAAAATTCGCTACTATAAGGCACTTGCTGCGTCACGAAATTTTTTATTTCATGTCATCTGTACTTTCGCGTAATAGCCTTGTCATAGCATAACAAGCAATTGTTTATTAGTTTATTATGCCGACGACCTTGGCAATGGCAATGGTATGGTGTAGAGTGTTGCCATTGACAACGCTGTCCAAGTGTTAATGTTCTCTAGTTAAAGAAAGCAGATTTTACCCCGTTATTGTATTATTTGGTTCTGTGGTATGTATCAATCTATGCATGGCAGCTAACTAGTCCGTCTTTGTCAGGCATTGTACCTTTAATCACTAAAGTGGTATCGACTCACGTCTTTCAGATTTTATTTTTAATTTGGAAAAAGCGCCAAATCCTATGAACCAAGTTACTTCAAATGTACAACAGAGGTTTATTTACACCATTTCTAGCTACACGTAAATTCTCATTTAAGTTGCTCTAATACTTTTAAAATTGCAGAGTTTTTAAAAATACTTTTGTATATTTTTGGAGGAAAGAAATGCCGTTAAAGCTGATTTATGAACTCGTTCGCGATCTCAGCAAAATGAAGAAATCTGCCAAGATTTGTTCAAAACAGCTGAGTATTTTTTGCGTTATCGCTCGGATACATATATAAACATATAATAGTTATTTATGTACCAAGGGTATAAATAGATGTTTATGCCCTGAGAGCGACGATTTTACAAATCCGAGGGCCTCCGGCCCGAGGGTTTGTAAGTCGCTCGAGGGCATACACCTCTATTTATACCAGCGGTGCATACAACATTTTATGTCATACTAGTCATACCCAAACAATGAAACATGAATCACCGTTTGCTGAAGGCAACCTAACTATCACCGGATCTTTTCAGAACTGTCAATTTTATGTTAATTCGACTAAATAATGTTAATTAAATATTTACATATTACTTCTATTCCATTATCTGTAATTTCATTAATAAAGGTTATTAAAGAAGTGAAACAAAAATTGTGTGTTTTGTTGTGCCCGCGCGGCCATAAAGTACACTTTATGGCCCGTGAGCATAAAGTACACCATTATGTAGTTGATAACTAAGCAATAAAAACACAATAATGAACTAGTATGACATATTAGTTATTTATGTACCAAGGGTATAAATAGATGTTTATGCCCCGAGAGCGACGATTTTACAAGTACGAGGGCGTCCGGCCCGAGGGTTTGTAAGTCGCTCGAGGGAATACACCTCTATTTAAACCAGCGGCGCATACTTTTTTTTTTAATTTCAACAACACACCACGAGGGCTAACAGCCTTAATACTATCGTACCGTGGGTGTTGACAAGGAGGAAAGAGGCAGCTTGTTAATTCTGGACTTGAAGGTTTGGAGGTTCGGAGGAGAAGGAAAAACATGTGCTGGCAAGGAATTCCACAAATTGGAAGTCCTCGGGACAAAAGAGCGGGCATAACAAGATGTTCTATGTCTGGTGACCTGGACAGTAAAAGGGTGCAGCTCTGTTCCCCTGGTAGATCTGTTGGGGGCAGCAGGTGGCGGAACTATGGAGGAAAGCTCCTCTGAGCAGTGCCCGTGCAGATATTTATAAAAGAGAGAGAGGTCACCAACGGCACGTCGGTGGGCAAGGGATGGCAGCCTTTGGGTAAGGGTAGGGTCACCGATGAGACGTATAGCTGTCTTTTGAATGGAGTCCAGGATAGCGAGTGTATAAGCGGCAGCGGCACCCCAGATGTGGGAGCAGTATTCGAGGTTTGGCCATATTTGTAAAGTATATAAGGTAAAGAGATTAGCTAGTGAAAAGTATTTGCGAGCTTGGAAGAGGAAACCTAATTTCTTAGCAGCCGCTTCTGCATTTGATGTGGCATGTTGGTGCCAATTAAGATTTCGATCCACAAAAATGCCAACAAGAGAAAATGACTCATTGTTTTGAATAACTTGGTTGTTTATTGGTCTAGGGCTGGTGTATCTCTTGTAAGAAAGAAAGCAAGACTTAGTTTTGGTGGGGTTGAATTGTACAAGATTTCTACTTCCCCAGTCTAATATTTTTTGGAGATCCACGGAGACAGAACCCTCCATGAGTCTGCGATCCTCATCTAATTGGGCTAAAGAGACAGGCTTAGAATATTGTATATTTGAATAGAGGGTACTGTCGTCCGCGTAGCTGTGAACTGGGTTGGATGTGCTAGAGAGGAGGTCATTGATGTGGAGTAGAAACAAAGTAGGGGCTAAAGCTGAACCTTGAGGAACTCCTGCATTAATTGGATACAGTTTAGAGGAATGGCCATCCACAACAACAGATATGCTCCTGTTGGAGAGGAAATTTGCTGTCCACATACAGAGTTTTGGTGGTAGGCCATAGGCCGGAAGTTTATTAAGCAGCGCTGCGTGCCAGACCTGGTCGAATGCTTTGGATGTATCTAGAACAACAATCTGGGATTCACCGTGTTGTTCCATGGACTTGTTCCAAGAATAGGTGACAAAGGAAATGAGATCGGCAGTCGATCTGCGCTGACGGAATCCATACTGCCTGTCGTGTATTAGACTGTGTTTTTCAAGAAATTTTAGTAATTCGGTGTTTATATACTTTCCCATCACTTTAGAGACGACTGAAAGAAGAGAAATAGGCCTGTAGTTGCTAGGAAGCGCTTTGGATCCTTTCTTGGGGATGGGTTGTACTCGAGCAGTTTTCCAGTTACTAGGAAATATGCCTTTATTATAAGATATCTGAAACAGACGAGTCAGTACAGGAACAAGTTCTGGTGCGCATTTTTTGAGAACAATTGCTGGGATCTCGTCAAGGCCAGATGCTTTCCTGATATTAAGAGAAGAGAGCATCTTTCGTACCTTTTTAGTTTTGAAAATGATATCCGTCATTTTATGCGCAACATTGGGGACTGTTGGTGGTTGAACATTTGGAGGTGAGTTGAGAGTAGAATTGCCGGCGAACAACGAAGCAAAAAGTTCAGCCTTGCTCAGGGCGGTAGAAACAATTTCATCCCCTGAGACAAGAGGTGGGAACGTGCTTTTGCAGAAATTATTTCCAATAGATTTAGCAAGAGAGTCCAGAAGGGTTTCCCGCCGTTGAAGCTTAAGAGGACTTTGTTTTTGATGTGGTTATTAAACGAGTTTTTTGCCTCAGAAAGAACTCAAACTGTTATGTCATACTAGTCATACCCAAACAATGAAACATGAATCACCGTTTGCTGAAGGCAACCTAACCATCACCGGATCCTTTCAGAACTGCCAATTTGATGTTAATTCGACAAAACAATGTTAATTAAATATTTACATATTACTTTTATTCCATTATCTGCAATTTCATTAATAAAGGTTATTAAAGAAGTTAAACAAAAATTAATTGTTTTTATGTGCGCGCGGGCCATAAAGTGTACGTTTTGCTAGCGTCGGCCACAAAGTACATTTTATGGCCCGTGGGCAAAAAGTACACCATTATGTAGTTAGTAATTAAGTAATAAAAACACAATAATGAACTAGTATGACATAAAAAAAATTACGGACCTTGGTTTTGTGTACTAGGGACCCAAATTCGCGCTCATCTGGAGAAGTTTTTCTGAAAGCTTTTCATCGTGACCTCTCTATCAGAGAATTGTTCTGAATGAAAATTCGCTAAAAGACAAAACACACGTTTAACTGGAGATCGCTCGTTCGAAAAATTGTATTATTCATTCATGAGAACTAGTTTTATCTGTTGACAGGTCGTGAAAGGCGGGAAATTGAACTAGTGGATATCATTCACCCTTATCTAAATTGATTTTTTACTGCCGAGTCTGAGTCTAGTGACGCAATGGAATAGGCAATTCCACCACTAATCAATTGTTCAGCTGATTGTGTCCGCTTCACGTTTTGCCGTTTGCGTTTTACGTTACGGAAAATAACAGTAGACGTTCCAAACGTCCAGACTTTGCCGAACTTCGAACGTGATTTTTAAGGTTATGGGGTATTAGAACGATCGGAATCACCAACTTCCTGTTCTACGTGCTGTGTAACAGAATTAGTATGAATGCATTTATTGGTAATGTTAACTTTTGTGCGAAATTCAGGCTGGAATATATATATATATATATATATATATATATATATATATATATATATATATATATATATATATATATATATATATATATATATATATATATATATACATATATATATATATATATATATATATATATATATATATATATATATATATATATACAGGGTGGCGCATTGAAAACGAAACAGACCGATTTGCGTCCAGAGAATTTTTTTTTAAGAAACTTTGACACACGTCCATTTTAATATTGAGGGTGACATGTTTTGACATATAATTAACTTTGTCACATCAATCCCTTAAGGGTGGTGATAACAACTCTTATATTTTAAATAGGGAACTTGGATCGAGTGTTACATCATTTGAGAGCTGTTTCTTTTCTGAATTCAGCACGCTAATTTTTTTGGAAGTTTTATCAACTCGTTTAAAAATTATTCACAGTTGGAATTGCAGGAACGTATTTCTTTCATTGTGATTATAAATGCACTAATTAGACAATTTTTCGTTAAAAAAAAAAACTTTCAAAAATGTTTATTCAGTTAAGTAAGTGTTCAAATTGTTGACCACCAGCTTCCATACAAAAGTACAAATTTTGTTCAAAACGAGCTCTGACATTCTGGAGCATTTGTGGAGTTATTAGACGGCATTCTTCAACAATGCATCGTCGTAATTCTCGGGTTTTGTTGCTTAAATTCTACTCTTTAAATGGCCCCATAGAAATAAGTCTAAAGGAGTTAAATCCGGTGATCTAGGGGGCACTCAATAGCACCTCTACGCCCAATCCATTGTCCTGGAAACTCTGTTCAAAACTCCCTAACACGTTGTGAAAAATGCGGAGGAGCTCCATCTTGTTAAAACACTAATTGATTTTCTTGATAACGAGCATCATTTTCAACAATGTCAATTATTAGAAGGTAAAAGATATCTTCTAGTAACTCCAAATACGTTTCTCCACTCAAATTGCCATAAAAAAAAATTGGTCCGATTAAACGGTCTCCAAATATGCCAGTCCAGACATTCAATTTCTGTGGAGTTTGAGTGTGGACTACGTGAAAATTTCTTGGATTATTATCTGCCCAATAACGAGAATTATGACGATTGACTGTAGAGCTTAATAAAAACGTACACTCGTTTGAAAAACATATATTGAACAGAAAGTTCCCGTTATCAGCTATTCGTGCAGTCATAACTTAATAAAACTCCAGCCGCCGATCAAAATCATCTTCATTCAGTTGTTGTATAAGACAAATCTTATACGGGTGAAATTTATGATGCTTCAGTATTCGCTGAATAGCTCTTCGTTTGATATTTGGAACAGTGGCCAATTTTCTCATGCTCAAAGTTGGGTCTGCAGCAATTTGCCCTAAAACCCCAATCTCAGTAGTCTCATTCCTAACCGAAAATTCACGTTCAGGATCGTGTTTTTTGTTGGCTACTGAACCACTTTTTTGAAACTTTGCAACCAACTCCAAAATGTATTTTCTGTTAACATGTCTATTCGGATGTCGTTCATTAAACAAATTTGCGGTATGGTTGGCACAGTCATCGCTTTTGAAAAAAAGAGTAATTAAAAGTTTGAACCATACATTTTGCGCCAAAATTTGTCCCCCTCATAAGCAAACTCGACTTGTTTAATGTTTTTTCCGACGAGTTATTTTTCTGACAGTTGTGGCTGCAAGCTCGCTTTCAATGGGCCACCCCTCATAGGTTTATATGTGCATATGTGTGTATACATATAAAATGTTAACATGTTCTGTGCTCTACTGGAGCGATTTGAATAAATAAATTATTTATGTATCTATCTATTAGTGAATTTTCGTAGAAAAAATTCACTAATGGGGAGATCCCGACTTTTGAATTTTGAAAAAATTTTTGCAAATGAGCGCTAATTAGGACCCCTAGAACGTATATCCGGGGTCAGTTTCAATTTTTATATGTTTATATATATATATATATATATATATATATATATATATATATATATATATATATATATATATATATATATATATATATATATCACACCGTTAACTCAAAAAATAATGGGCCGATTTTGATAAAATTTGGCATGTACCTTTCTTTCGTAAATAGCTTGGATAAGTTCGTTAGTCAGGAAAATCGGACGAGGTTTTCCGGGAAAATTTTGAGTTTTCATTCGAAAAAAATTCTTATCTCAAAAAGTAATAAGCCGATTTTAATAAAATTTGGCATCTACTTTCCTTTTGTAAATGGTTTTGACAAGTTTGTTAGTCAGGAAAATTGGACGAGGCTTTCTGGGAAAATTTTGAGTTTTCATTCGAAAAAAAATTTTATCTCAAAGAATAATGGGCCGCTTTTGATAAAATTTGGCATGCACCTTCCTTTTCTAAATGGATTTGATAAGTTTGTTAATCAGAAAAATCGGACGAGGTTTTCTGGGAAAATTTTGAGTTTTAATTTGAAAAAAAAATTATCTTAAAAAATAAAAAACCTTAGATAACTAAATTTGGTAGGGAGATTTACAATATAAAAAGTAAACTATACACCAAAACTTAGATTTCTATGTTACAAGAAAAAAAAGTTATGATAACATATTTTGTGCCAGATCATTTCTATGAAAATTCACTACCATAACGCACTTGCTGCGTCCAGGCTTTTTTTATACCTTTTAAGACATTCGTTACTATTTACCAATTGCTACGTCAAGGCTTTTTGAAATGTAACCCCAGTAAAAACATTCTATTCGTGCACAATTTGGCAGAAAATTGGAGTAATTACTACCGTCGCTTTAGATCCTCTAGTGAATGTAGTCCCCCTAAAATTGAACGACATTAAATTGTCACTGTGTAAATTAAATTGTTATTCATAGTCTCAATTCAATCAGCCTTAAATTGCAATTAGTTCTGCGTCTATTTGTTTACAACGGGATCCAGATAAATTGCGCATAGAACAGCAAAAATCTACGTTAATGCTTCGTTTGGTCTGATTTGTTGATGTATGCGAAATCGAATACTGTTTCAATTATTTTTTTTGCATTTGAAACTACTGCCTTTGAGAACGAATCCTTTCATTTGTGGTATAATATAAGTTAAGCGAATCTAAACTTTTTTTTTGAGTTTATTGCTAGAACCTAATTTAAGCTGGCATAAACAAAAATACCACTTTCTGTGTAGTCCATTTATTTATTGCTATTACCTTTACATGGTGGAATCGATCCACAATTGTGAACCCAGAGAAATAGTATCTACGTCTGTATTTAGTATCTGTAGTCCATTTAACTAAATTAAGGAAATAAGTAGAGCCTCGGTGGTTTAGGGGTAAGAACGTGTGCCTCTAAACCGAAGGGTACTGGGTTCGATCCCAAGGTTCTCCTTTCACTTGTTCAGTACAAACCGTAACATTAACATCAACCGAGGTTCTGACATTGTATTTGAGCAAGTTAAATGTTCCGCCCTTCGAAGAGGGCGTAAAGCCGTCGGTCCCGTGTCCATGCGATGTTGGGCACGTTAAGGATCCCTACCATCCTTACAGAAATACAAAGGTTCGGCCAAATTTCCAGGATAGTGAGGTGAAACTGCTCCCTGGCGTCGGTGATTGGCCATAGTCGTGGAAATAGACCGACGTTAAAGAAACAAAACACACACACACACACAAGGTAATACGTATTTTACAGGGTTGTTCTTAATGAATTTCAGGCTTGAAAATAATACGTTTGCGACTAATATGCCTTAGTACAGCGATTCTCAAACTGTGTGGCGACTCCCGGGTGGGGGGTGGGGTGTGGGGTTATTTACACAGGAATGCGCGCTACAGATTGAAAATTTGTTTATTGAAATTTTATTTAACAGGCAAAGAAACTTATTCTAAGGACTAATAGCTACCATGCGCTTGTTTCAAGATGCACAACCTCTCTAGATTTGGTTCTTTGTTAGAGATCGTGTCAGTCTTAGTTCATGCTCTACTTGAAGTTTGTTTCTGTATTTAAATTTCAAGCCAGCAACTGCAACTGAAAATCTAGTTTCACAAATTTAAGACGTTGGAAGAGGCAGCAGAATCCTAAGCGCTTTGGCTGTTATAACGGAGTAGTCGTTCGGAAGTACAGTCCCGATATTTGTTAAAGATTTGTTAACAAAATTTGATTTTTGTGATGTGCTTGTTGAAACATATATCAGTTGTCCTTCTTCTTGTGGTGATAGTCCGACCGGTGTGTGGTTTTTTTTAATATTTCAACACACCACGAGGCCTTACAACCTAAATACTATCGCACCGTGGGTGTCGACAAGGAGGAAAGATGCAAATTATTGTGTTTGTTTTGTTTCTTTAACTACTGCCTTTGAGAACGAATCCTTTAATTTGTGGCATAATATAAGTTAAGCGTATCCAAAGATTTTTTGTTTGTTTATTGCTACAACTAATTTAAGCTGGCATAAATAAAAATACCATTTTCTTTGTAGTCCATTTATTAATTGTTGTCGCCATTACTTGGTGAAACCGGTCCACAACGGAAATTTCACATGTTTTTATTTGTCCTTCTTTACCTTATTTTAAGGTAAGGGCACCAGTAGTTGACAGTCTAAGGAATAGATTCAGCAATTTTTAGCTGTCAATTTATTATTTAAAGAGATACAATAAGCTGTATTGTTATTAACAATATATAATGTGTTTAGATGAAGTGTGTACCTTCAAATCAAAACTAAATCACTAGACAAACATAAAAAAAAAATTAAAAGTAGTTGACATCAAACAAAATTCATAATATCTAGTAGTTGACACAGGAATATTTAAGTACTTGACAAGGCATTATCTTGTGATACATAATCGAGCTCTATTAGAATCAACCATCGGTATTAAGGGGACTTTCAAATTCATATTTCAATGGTTCACCTGAACCATATAGTTGTGGTACTGGCAGGACTTTGATAATCTGTGAAGCAAATATAACACTAACATCTTGGTCATTCATTTGAAATTTCTTTTTGTCATTTGAGCCGCCCTCAGTGCAACCACTTCAAATTCTTTGTCTTCAAAAACTGTTTTAATGATGCACACATATATGAAACACTTTTTCTTTCCAGGAAAATTAACCAGGATAAAATCATTGTCTTTATAAATTTGATCTTCCTCCTTTTCTTCTGTCCCCCAAAAGCTCTTGATCTGGCAGGCTTATGTCATCTAAACTGTCACCTGATTCTTCCCATTCTTCTTCGTTGTCGCTGCTACTTGATTCACTGCTTTTCTTTTTTTTTACTTTTTTGGGCTTTATTGCTTTTTCTTTCCTCAGATTGGTACTTTTTGGAACTCGCTTGTAATTCAGCCTTTAATTTTCGTGCAGTTGCTCGTTCCATTTTATACCTTTCTTTTATTTTCTTTGCTTCTTCTTTTTTTTTTCATAATATAACTGCCACTGTTTCGAACTAACTACACTCGGTATTTTCTCTCTCCTCGGTCTTTTGCCTTGTTTTTTTTTTAGAATTCAGGCCAGAAACAAGCACGCTTGATAGGTGAAGGCACTATTTCACCGTCTAACGTTATAATTTTGCTGGTTTCAACAGCCTGTGAATTTGTAATTTCTCGGTTAGTATTAACATTGTCAACTTCGTCAGAGTGCACTTTTTCAGCTTCTTCATTAGGTGTTATTTGTTGGTCCATCATTACCTTTTTTGTTGGTGTCACATGCTGAATTACGCGAATATTGTCAATAGCTTGTTCTTCATCGGTGTTTATATTAGTTGTAGGGTGATTTAAGAAACCTTCAGTTTCGTTTTCAATTAGAAAGACATTTCCATTTCCATTTTGATTTTCATTTTCATATATTTGATTATTTTCATTCACTTCGTCCTTAGAGTTGTTTTTAATTTTCTGCCGCAACAAGAATAGAGACAAATCCTGAATGTCTCCTGCCCATTCATCCAAAGTGCTTCGTAATTCGCTTAGCTTATCTTTTCCTATGTACCTCTCTAAAACAATAAGATACTCCTTGGTGTCACCAAGTGAATCGTTGCGCTTTGCAAGGTTTTCGTTTGTGAAAGAAGGGATCTTTGAAAAATCAACGGCTTGTGGATTCCAGGGAACAAGTCCACATTTTCGAAATCCACTTTTCAAAATATCAGGCGTTATGTACTCTTTCAAAGTTTCTTGTACTAAAGGTGAAGAATGTTTTTTTTTAATGATGGCAGATTTAAATGTTCAATACTCCACTGGTGTAATTTTCTTTTCCAACCTTCCTTCAGCACTCTAAAGACAGCCACATCCATTGGTTGGATAAGGTGAGTTGAATTCGGAAACAGTGCCACGAGTATAATTCCATGTTCGTCACAAAATTTACTGGTGTGAAGCGTTAGATTTGATGTATGACCGTCGATAAAAACGATGACAGGTAGTGGAATTTTTTGCTTGATAATCCATGGATGAACAACATACGTAATGAATTAAAAAAAGAGTGGGCCTGTCATTCACCCACTTTCTGACTTTTCCATGCCCCAGTGACCTGGAACACTACTAGCGAGATCCTGAGGAATCCTTTCGTATTTGAAAACTACTAACGGAGGTGCTACATCGCCATTTGCATTGCCGGTTATCAAAACCGTGAGACATTCCTTCTCATCGGAATTAATTTGTTATGCTTTTTTCATCCTTTAGAGCGAGTATTTTGTTTGCTTTGGGGTTCAGAAAGAAGGCACTTTCATCCAAATTAAACACTGTAGTTGGGTCTTGAAGAATTTCGAAATACTGGTTTTCTATCAAGTATTCCTGGACCTCTTGAAACCACTTCAAAAGATTTTCCTTTCTCACTGCTGCTCTGCTGCTAGTCAAATTTTAAGCAACTCTGATGCTTATATTGGGATTGCGTTTCAAGAAGGTATTAAACCCCGTTCGTCCTGGGCGGTCGTTTTTGAATGGATTATTACGTTAAAGCTCTTTAATTAGATGTTGTACACTGTCTATCATTTCTGTTCTTGTCACAGGAAATCCTGCTTTAGACACTTTTACAACCCATTCGGCTAGAAGACATTCTTTATCTTTACTAAGAATTGTCTTTGGACCCATTCGACGATGTCTGGGAGTTTTTCCTTTCGCTTTATACATTAAGGTAATGCGCGGTACAGAATACTGTTTCGCTGCAGTAGCACAAGGAGTGCCTGCTAAGACATCTCGAATGGCGTTTTCCATTTGCTCCTCGGTGTAAATTAAGCATTCTGCCTTTTACAGGAGGCATATTGGTTCCTGTAAAAAATAATATTTTACACTGTTAACAAAGTACCGGGTGTTTATACACATGTATATTCTCTCGTTATCTTTGGATTTTACCAGGTACTTCACAAACAAGAACTGAGCGAGATCTAAAGTATCTAGGGTGTCAAGTACTGGGTACTTATAAATGTCATAAACACCCAGTACTTGACACTGTATTGTATAAATAGTTGACATGGGTGTCAACTACTAGAAAGAGTTATCTAAAAACAAATTACCTTAAATTTATAGATAGTATTTTGCGTATAAAGAAAAGGATGACATATATCACAATATTTATTCCAATTTTAGTTTACCCCAGTAATTGACAGTGATGTCAAGCACTGAAAAAACATAAAAAATATGTTTTAGTAATTGACACCCCACGTGATCTTTTTTACTTAACCTATAACTGCTAGTGTTTCAACAGAAAGTATCTATATTAACATATCTTGTTGCCCATTATATTGAAAACTTAATTACATTTGATATAAAATATATTATTATAACAATATACTTACCTTCTTAACAAATGTTGTTAGAAATCACCGAATTGTACACAATTTACTGACAGCTCCCTCAACAATCACCCGCTACAACTCAACTAAAGGCGTGTCCAGTTCGTAGTTCCTCTGCTGGGTCCTAGATGGACCACCAGCAATGTGTGAAGGACGATAAAGCCGCGAAATTCACTTTCTGTCTTATTTTAGGGAATAAACTGTTGTAGGTGTCAAGTACTGGTGACATGTCAACTACTGGTACCTTTACCTTAGCCTGTTCCTAATTAAATAAAATAATTCTTTATAACTTTTCATATGAAGCTAAATCAATGACATATTATTCTTTTGAAAACCCACTAAAATAATGTACTTGCTACGTTCAGAACTTTTTATTTCCTGGCAGAATTTTTCTACGAAATCTTACTAAAAACACAAACAAGATCGGCACAACTCGAGTACAACCCATCCCCAAAAAAGGATCCAAAGCGCTTCCTAGCAACTACAGGCCTATTTCTCTCCTTTCAGTCATCTCTAAAGTGATGGAAAAGTATATAAACACCGAACTACTAAAATTCCTTGAAAAACACAGTCTAATCCACGACAGGCAGTATGGATTCCGTCAGCGCAGATCGACTGCCGACCTCATTTGCTTTGTCACCCATTCTTGGAAGAAGTCTATGGAACAATACGGTGAATCCCAGATTGTTGCTCTAGACATATCCAAAGCATTCGACCAGGTCTGGCACGCAGCGCTGCTTAATAAACTTCCGGCCTATGGCCTACCACCAAAACTTTGTACCTGGACAGCAAATTTCCTCTCCAACAGGAGCATATCTGTTGTTGTGGATGGCCATTCCTCCAAACTGTATCCAATTAATGCAGGAGTTCCTCAAGGTTCAGCTTTAGCCCCTACTTTGTTTCTTCTCCATATCAATGACCTCCTCTCTAGCACATCCAACCCAGTTCACAGTTACGCGGACGACAGCACCCTCCACTCAAATATACAATATTCTAAGCCTGTCTCTTTAGCCCAATTAGATGAGGATCGCAGACTCATGGAGGGTTCTGTCTCCGTGGACCTCCAAAAAATATTAGACTGGGGAAGTAGAAATCTTGTACAATTCAACCCCACCAAAACTAAGTCTTGCTTTCTTTCTCACAAGAGATACAGCAGCCCTAGACCCATCACAATGAACAACCAAGTTATTCAAAGTAATGAGTCCTTCTCTCTTGTTGGCATTTCTGTGGATCGAAATCTTAATTGGCACCAACATGTTACATCAATTGCAGAAGCGGCTGCTAAGAAATTGGGTTTCCTCTTCCGGGCTCGCAAATACTTTTCACCAACTAATCTCTATACCTTATACACTTCACAAATAAGGCCAAACCTCGAATACTGCTCCCACATCTGGTGTGCAGCTGCCGCTTCTACACTCGCTATCCTGGACTCCATTCAAAAGAGAGCTATACGTCTCATCGGTGACCCTACCCTCACCCAAAGGCTTCCATCCCTTGCCCACCGACGTGTTGTTGGTGACCTCTCTCTCTTTTATAGATATCTGCACGGGCACTGCTCAGAGGAGCTTTCCTCCATAATTCCCCCACCTGCTGCCCCCAACAGATCTACCAGGGGAATAGAGCGAATGCACCCTTTTAATGTCCAGGTCACCAGACATAGAACATCTTGTTATGCCCGCTCTTTTGTCCCGAGGACTTCCAAGTTGTGGAATTCCTTGCCGGCACATGTTTTTCCTTCTCTTCCGAACCTCCAAACCTTCAAGTCCAGAATTAACAAGCTGCCTCTTTCCTCCTTGTCAACATCCACGGTACGATAGTATTTAGGCTGTAAGCCCCCGTGGTGTGTTGTTGACATAAAAAAAAATAAAAAAAAAAAATGCACGCAGACAAGAGCACGAGTCATGTCAGCTACAATACATAACATAATTTGTCGTGTTACTTCTGTTTCGTTGTACGCCTTTCATTCAAAAAATGGTTTCTTCAAAACATAATTCAAAAAGATTTAAATAAAAAAATGTTTAGGACGCAGCAAGTGCATTATAGTAGTGAATTTTCATAAGAATTGTACACTATTAGTAAGTATTGAAACTAATTCTTTAAATTTAAAAGGACCTCGGAGACCGGTTTTAGAGGTCCCAGTTAGCAATTATTTGAATAAGTTTCAATTTTATATGGAGCTAGAAAATTATAGTTTGGTAGAAATATATGTAAGTACTGCAAGTCTCTTTAAAAAAATTGTGCTACAAATTTCATTAGTCACAAAAGTTTTCCAGAAAAAATCTAATTATTTACAAAGGGACGTACCTGCCAAATCATAAATATGGCAGGTATTTTTTCTTTTAATTGCTTGGTTGGTTTTGTTGTAGTCAACCCAATCGAACTACTTTTTGCAAACAAAACAACAAAAATTGTTTTTTAAAACCAACTTGCAGTTATCCGCGAAACTCATTATGTAATTTTTCTTTAATTTAGTACCCCAGCTTTCTTGACATAGGTGTTACTATGGTTCAAGATTGAAGATACTACCATAATAGAAAATTGAGTTATCGGATTTCAAATATTTTTACAGAAACTCTCTACCATAATGTGTTTGCTGCACTCGGACCTTTTTCAACACTTAGTTTTTAGTCCACTCAAGCGAAACAGTTTCTGCAAACAAAATAACAAAAACTCTAAAACAAATTTATCGTTGTCTGAGAAGCTCATTGTGTTATTTTTTAAATTTAGTACCCACGCTGCTTTTATATAGGTTTTAGTATGTATCAAAATTGAAGATTCTAGATTTGGAATATTTTTACAAACATTCGCTACCATAACGCACTTGATGCATCTAAACCCTTTTCAACATTTATTTACCATTGCTCTATCCATACTCTTAAAAAATGTAATAAATAAATATAAACAATAAAAAACTTTGAAATTAAAATTGTAATAATTTACACTGAAAATATGTTTTTAGGTATAGATTAAACTAATCCATGATATTATGTCGTTTCATTTACCTCAAATTCCCTATATACGACGTGAAGAGTAAGTAATAATGAAAATTCACTTAAAACTAAAAGTAAACAATAAGTACATTATTCTCAGATTCTAAGGCATTAGCTGAGTCTTATTATTTATTTGTGACGTATGTAAACAAAGACGAAGAAGAAGATAACCTCGAATTCCACTCCTACCACTGACAGTTTGCAAAATAACAAATGACAATGACAAATAGCTAACTGGCGTTGTCAGATTTAACTAGGAAAGCGCGATGGGTTTTAGATACCATGAAGAATGGGAAGCTTAATATTTATACATATCGAACGTAGTTGTAGATTTCCTTTAAACAAATTGAATCACTTTCATTAAGATTTTTATTTATTACTATATATTTTTTGATATCTTCAAATTCAGATGACAGTTTTGGCAAATGGCAACCCTGCTGATTGTTTATTGTAACATATTATGTAGTATGTTCGTTTGAAGTATAATTTGGAGCATTTGTTTGCAACAGCAGCGAAACCCTGATATATCTGCCCGAGGGGTAAATCACTGGGGTATTCTAGTGTACATGGTAAGGAATTGCAGGGGTATTTCGAGGTATTTCGGGGAATTTCAATGTATTTCAGGAAACTTAGGAGATTTTTGAGGTATTTCAGGGTATTTTGAGGTATTTTTGGAAATTGTAAGGTTTTTCGGGGATTTCGAGGTGCTTCAAAGCATTTTAAACGCATATTGCATAATATTTTATAAAATATTGCACAATTTGACAACGTTGTACTGAAAGTCGCCGCGCAAGCTCTTACGCTGATGCAACGTGTCACGTTCACAAGTTTATGTTCTTAGCGAATTTTCATTAAGAAAAATTCGCTAATAGAGAGGTCACGATGAAAAGCTTTTGAAAAAATTTCTTCAGATGAGCGCGAATTTGGGTCCCTAGAACCCAAAACAAAGGCGCGTTAAAGTTTTTATATCTTTATATATATATATATATATATATATATATATATATATATATATATATATATATATATATATATATATATAATATATATATATATATATATATATATATATATATATATATATATATATATATATATATATATATATATATATATATATATGTATGTATCCGAGCGATAACTCAAAGAATACTAAACTGATTGATTTCAATCAAACTTGGCCGAGAATATTGCCCACCACGTTATGTACGACCGGTAAAAAAAATATCGAATTATTACCAGAAGAAATATTTGAATATTAGGATAACACAATGTCCAAAATAACGTCTAAAAATTTGATTACTTCAAAATGGGCCGCTTGTAAATACAGACTTGAAGAACGTAGCAGAAGAAAACGAGAAAAGCTTTACGAAAATCAAACATTATTAACAAATTTTTATCAAGTCTTACCAGAAACCCGTTCTGTTATTGATGCTAATATTAAAAACCATCCAAGTATTGTAGATATGTTAAATACACTGTAAATATGTTTAATGTGCATAATGATAACTCAAGTGATAATTTGTCTACTCGCTCATCTATAACACGTAATACATTTTTGGAAATATTTTTACTGACTTCTTTAATACATATTTAAAAGATTTTGTTTTTGTTTTTAAAGTTGGAGAGACTGATGATCTCCATAATAATATACCAAATGAATTTTGTGATGTGTTTTGTATTTTTTATAAGTTTTTGCGAGGGTTTGTTTAAGAATGCCAATTTTAAAGAGCCAAAGCATCTGTGTTATATGAGCTTCGATATAAGTTTAGTTTAATTTCTTGCTTAAGAACATTTTGTGTTGTGTTGTTGTTATGTTAGTTTGTTTTCTTCTTAATTTAGAGTGAATAAAAATTTAATGTCGAACATGAATTTTTCTTTCTTAAAACTTTTAAATAATAGTATTTACGAACAATACATATTGCACTACTTCAGTCAATTCTGTTTTTCGGTTAGAGTAAGCATTTACATAAATGTATGTATAATTATTTATTTGCGTTTTAATACACAATAACAGCTGTGACGTCACAAAATAAATAGAGTTCTGGGAATTTCAAGAGAGCTTTGGGGAATTGCATGGAATTTAGAGGAATTTTTTAGGAATTGCGGGGAATTTCGGGGAATTTTTGGGGAATTGCAGACTACTTAAGGGACTTTCCAGTGTATTTCGAAAGTTTAGAGGTATTTCTCGGGTATTTCGGGGAATTTCAAAGAATTTTGGGTAATATCGGGGAATTCTTTCTGAAAGGGGAATTTTAGTGTACAGTTTTGTTTCAGTGATTTCCCCCTCGTATCTGCCTGACCTCGTCTAACAGTATAGGCACCCATTCAGAGGTAATTTCAGGTTATATCGTAAATTATTCATTTTTTATTTGGTTATAACTCAGAATTTACGGAACCGATTAAGTTCAAATTTGGTACAGAGGACAACTGATACGATATCTATGTGCGCGTAAAGTTTTAGTTTCATACTTTTAGTTATTTAAAAGATATTGCGTTTTTAAACAGTTTTTCGCATTTTTTATTAAAGTATGTGAGTGTCAAAACTGTCTTACAACTTATCCAAGCTGTTAACAGTATGAGCGGAATTGCCAAATTTGGTTTAGATTGGTAAAGTATTTTTTGTGTTATCGGTTGTATATATATATATATATATATATATATATATATATATATATATATATATATATATATATATATATATATATATATATATATATATACTATTCAACTGACCTTGGGTTTGGGTTCTAGGGGCCCTACTTCGCGCTCATTTGAAGGAATTTTTAAAAAAATCTTACCATCGATACCTCTCTATTAGTGATTTTTTTAAAATGAAAATTCACTTAAAAAAAACCGTTAGAAGCTGTTCCGTGATCATTCATCTCAATTGGATTTTCTTTAATTCAAAAAATATATCTCTACCTAAAAAGAATTCGCATACAAAAAGTGTGTAATGTAAATTTCTATCCAGACAAGCAATACTTTTTCCCTTAAGTAGGCATATTTTTTGTAATGAGATTGATCCTAAAGAGCTATAAATCTTGTGAGCACTGCGTCTCTTCAGGTATTGTGGAGAAAACGTAAAGCTGCCATTATAAATTATATAACGAGGTAATTTCAGATTAAAGTCTTCTGCCTACCTGGAAGGACGGGTCTTATCGGTGAGTCGTTATAGTGAAAGCTAGACGCTAATGTAACGGGTTTTAAGGAGAAGCGTGCCTGCTTACTGAAAATCCCCTGAAAAATCTCATACCGGCAGAATACCTTTCCATAACGAAGATTAGTGACTTTTACAGCTCCAAGTTTATGAATTTATCACACTTTTATGAAAACGATTATTTTCCGTCGAATTTAGCTTAATTTATTTATCAATTATAACTGAAGAGTAGACTAGGTAATATTCATTATAAGTGAAAGACGGTAACCCATGTAAATGAAGAGCTAACTTCGTCAACAATTTATTCAACAATGTGTCAGGTATCAGTATCTCTTTATTTTTATTAAAAAATATATGACAGCTACAGCTCGTCAAAAAATATACTACAGACCTTTCACAGAATCATTTCATTTTATCGTATATTAACAAAGTATAATGTTTTTTAATAAACTTTGACGTAAATACAATTTGAAGCGTCGGGTGTAACAGGATACCAAATTTGAAGACACAAGCTCAGTTCGTTGGAAAGTTATTGCGCCTACTAACAAACAGACCTAGAGGCCGAGACAGCCTGAAAGACTGAAAGATTTTCCTTCCAGAATCAAGTTTTCTGTATGTTTTGAGACTTTTGACGCCGTTTTAGCAACAACAAAAAAATCTTGTCACCGAGAAATCTTGTTCAAAACGTATGAAATCTGTGCACTATTGTTTCTTCGAGTGTCAAGATAACACAAAAAAAGTTCGGGACGCAGCAAGTTGTCACCTCCTTCAAATAAATGTTATTGCAATCAATTTAATATAGTATAGTATAGTATAGTAATCGGAAAAGCTGTTATCTGGAGATTGACTTTATGTGGATCTAAATCCGGTCGGTAGTGAGGTCACCATTACCTGTTAAACCCTAACCTAGTGTATCTATCTATCAGATTTTATTATTTGCAAGATAAGAAATATTGGTAAGGTCAGAAGATGTTAAAAAAAGCTTACTACTTACTTAGTTCTAAGTTTTTCTGTCTGAAGTCCCATATTTGTTGGATCCCCTGATCAGAACCTGGTTACTTTTAAGTTGTAAATATCTCGGTAAGCGGTAATCAGAATTATTGTGTGTGTTGCCATCAAATGTGGGAGATATTGGTTAGGAATTACTTTTCAATTGAACAGATATGTTAATGTAACAATGATATTAAACTTGTTCATATAAATAAATTTGGGATTGCAAAGAAAATTAAATAAACATGGTTGGTAAATCTCAAATAAACATTAACTCATACACAAATAAAAATAAAATAAACAGCAAGAACTTCAAGAAAAAGAAATTATCATTTCACATGGCATATGACAAGATAATAAGATAAATTGGTTGTATGTTACCAAAATATTAACATTACCTACTCGAGGTATATCAAAGGTCAAATGCTGTATTTTACAGCAGCTCAAAAGCAAACACAAATTATTATGTAATTTACAGCTCACTGGCACTATTGAAGTTCAAATTTGATAATGTAATTTTGAAAGTTCAAGTTGTAAAGGTTAAAATATTAGATTGCTGCGTGAAAAATTCAGCTGATTCACAGAAATAAAGTTTATATCGACTCGCCAAGTCCTGATACCTGGAGTTACCTGATGACCGTTTGAAGATGCTTTTCAAGTGGAAATAACCATCAGTGCCTGACACAAGCTCACAAACTCCAGTAAGAGACGGAAGGCTGGAGAAAATGAGTGGTTCTTCCCATTAACGGTTATTGGGCAGGGGGATTTTGTTGCTCCAATACTGGGTGAGACAATTTGTCCCCTATGTCGATACTCTGAATTAACTTGACGAAAATTTTTCTACAGCAATTAAAACGTAAACTGGCTCAAGTGAAATTTATTGCCAATTGACTCCAAATTCGGTAATAATTAGAAACTTTTTCTGATTAATATGAGGAATTCACCAGGTCGTGAACAAAGGATCACTACTTAACTCGCGTTTTTCTGCCAAACACGTAGTTTATTCAAATTCGAAAACCGCTTAAATGACTTTAAACAATCACTGATAACTGTTGTTAGATAGTATCGACAACAAAAAGGATTTTATCACCTATTTTAAGATAATTTTTAGCCACCGTAATTAAAAGATGTTTAGTGAGCAACCGCCCAGCTACGACTCTCCTCGAGGTAACGTCTTGTGCGTTGAGGTCTGACTTCATCCCCCCTTTAGCACATACGTCCCTCGCCTATAGTTCAGGGCCTTCAAGGTTAATTTAGTGACTGAATTGCAGATATGGTTCCGACTTCCCCTTAACATTGAAAATGGACTTGTACTTTTCCAAGGTTCTTTTAATATCGTGAACATATTTTTAAGATAAAATAAAATTTTGTTCAGGAATATTCTTAACGTATATTTTGTTTACTCTAACACCCTTCCAGGAATAATGCGACACATCATTTACTAACAAAGCTATATTGCGTCTTTAGATGTTTGAATTTTTAACGTGATTTTATAGCCTGCAGCACGGAGTTTAGGGTAGTTAAATGTTGGCGACTTTTCATCAAACCATTTCTGAAATACAAAACTTGAAGTATTTAATATAGATAGGGTTATTGGTCATTATTTAGATACCTGGGCGTTTTCTAAGTGTTTTTAATCCAGTAACGAAGCCAGATAAAAAAAGTGAATCGTTACAAAGTGCGTTATAGTAGTGAATTTTTTATTAAATGCTTCAAACTTCAATAAGTCAATTTTCTATAAACTAAGAAAGTTTAATTTTGGTACGTAGTAAGATCTTTCCTAATGCAAGATAGTCACCAAAATTCATTAAATTAGCTTTGTTATATTCGGAGCAAAAAAATTCTTAGAAAGAAAAGTCAAAATCTGAATAACTCAATTTTCTAAAAAGTTAGAAAGTTTAATTTTGGTACGTAGTAAGGTTTCTCCCAAGGCAACATACACAGTAAATTTTATTAAAACAGCTTTATAATTTTCGAAGAAAAAAATTTTTTCGAAATAAAATTTAAAATTTTCCCAGAAAAACCTGTCAGAATTTCCTGGCTAACGAACTCATCCAAGCCATTAATAAAAAAAAGCACTTGCCGAGTTTCATCAAAATCGGTTAATTATTTTTTGAGTTATCGGATATATATATATATATATATATATATATATATATATATATATATATATATATATATATATATATATATACATACATATAAAAATTGAAACTGACCCCGGATATGGGTTCTAGGGGTCCTAGTTCGCGATCATTTGAAAAATTTTTTGCAAAGTCTCACCATCGGTACCTCTTTATTAATGAATTTTTTAAAACAATATATATATATATATATATATATATATATATATATATATATATATATATATATATATATATATATATACATACATACATATAAAAATTGAAACTGACCCCGGATATGGGTTCTAGGGGTCCTAGTTCGCGATCATTTGAAAAATTTTTTGCAAAGTCTCACCATCGGTACCTCTTTATTAGTGAATTTTTTAAAACAAAAATTCACTAGTAAGGAATGTGAAGAATGAAGAGCAAATCCTTGATGGCTTATTACAAGATGAAGTTTTGGAACGCAGCAATTGCGTTCTGGTAGCGAATTTTCATTAAATGCTTCAAATTTGTATAACTCAATTTTCTATAAACGTAGAAAGTTGAGTTCTCGTCGAGTAAGGTATTTACGAAGAAAACATACCAACCAAATTTAATCAAAATAACTTGGTTATTTTTTTGACATACAATTTTTGTTTTCGAAAAAATATTTTTTTTTAGAAAAAATGGTCCGTAAGAGCTGGCGTAGCCTGCATGCTTCTATGGTCATGAAATATAACAATTAGGCCAAGGTATCCATGTAAACATGAGAGGGTTGTGTTACACATTATTGTTCAAAAAATATAAACATTTTCCGAAAATTAAAATAATTGTCCCGAAACAACTGATCCGATTTTCTAGACAACGAACCAATTCAAGCGATTTACACAAAAACTAGACAAGCCAAGATATAATTATTAACAAAAAGCTTTTTTACAATAATTTTAAAAAATGTACACAAAAATTTGCTAACAAATCCTTTTGGGCCAATTGACCATTTTCTTACGAAAATCATCTTAATTCTTTACAAAATTTATATAAATATTTTCACGAAAATTAGCTAGGTAACAATATTTTACACATTTTGCTAAACAAATTACTTTACAAGAAAATTCGAAAAAAGATTTTCCATGTGAATTTGCAAACACCTCTTTTAAGAATAATCTCAAACAGTACTTGATAATCACTAACATTTCACAATAATTCGACAAAAAATGATTTCTGCGTAAACAGATATATATTTTACACAAAAATTTGCTTATAAAATACATAAAACTTCAATTGCATAATCTGTAATTAAATTTGAAATAACATACAGGCTGCCCGATTTCTGACATACATTTTACAAGGTACAATACAAATAAGCTTAGGCTTGTGGCTGTATTAAATGTACAATTTTAAAGCATGGTATCTAAAATTTTTGCGATCTCACCATCGATACCTTTCTATTAGCGAATTTTTTTTACACAAAATACGCTTAATTTTTTTAATAAAAATTCCCTAATAAAAACAAAAGAGAAATGTCACTACATAAAAAAAGGTAACAGTACACGATGCTCCCAGGAGGTCACCCATCCCATGGTTGCTTAACTTCGGTGATCGCACGACAATCGGTTTTTTCAACGTAGTATCGCCGTTCGCTTGACATTTTTATTTATCCAAGGTTTAAGACTAGATACATTCTCGCAACAATTAGAACCGTAGACCGGTTTCGCTCTCATTAGAGCTCTTCAGTACGGCATAGTAATTGTAGCAAAAATGCACCAAAAATAACACGGCTATCGTATAGCCAGTCCTAAAACACTAAGTGAGTGGTGAACGTGTCGCCACCTAGTTCGGAACCAAGTACTATGTTGTCACGCCCGCTCCAAATAACACAGAGTGTTAAAAATAGAGAACGGTATACAACTAACTAACAATTTAAAAAATTGTCAGCCCTGGCCCATTTCTACCCCAATATAGGGACAAAGTATGTAAGACTAGATGCATTCTCGCAACAATTAGAACCGTAGACCAGTTTCGCTCTCATTAGAGCTCTTCAGTACGGCATACTAATTGTAGCAAAAATGATATTGGGGTAGAAATGGGCCAGGGCTAACAATTTTTTAAATTGTTAGTTAGTTGTATACCGTTCTCTATTTTTAACACTCTGTGTTATTTGAAGCGGGCGTGACAACATAGTACTTGGTTCCGAACTAGGTGGCGACACGTTCACCACTCACTTAGTGTTTTAAGACTGGCTATACGATAGCCGTGTTATTTTTGGTGCATTTTTGCTACAATTAGTATGCCGTACTGAAGAGCTCTAACGAGAGCGAAACCGGTCTACGGTTCTAATTGTTGCGAGAATGCATCTAGTCTTACATACTTTGTCCCTATATTGGGGTAGAAATGGGCCAGGGCTAACAATTTTTTAAATTGTTAGTTAGTTGTATACCGTTTTCTATTTTTAACACTCTGTGTTATTTGGAGCGGGCGTGACAACATAGTACTTGGTTCCGAACTAGGTGGCGACACGTTCACCACTCACTTAGTGTTTTAAGACTGGCTATACGATAGCCGTGTTATTTTTGGTGCATTTTTGCTACAATTAGTATGCCGTACTGAAGAGCTCTAATGAGAGCGAAACCGGTCTACGGTTCTAATTGTTGCGAGAATGCATCTAGTCTTACATACTTTGTCCCTATATTGGGGTAGAAATGGGCCAGGGCTAACAATTTTTTAAATTGTTAGTTAGTTGTATACCGTCCTCTATTTTTAACACTCTGTGTTATTTGGAGCGGGCGTGACAACATAGTACTTGGTTCCGAACTAGGTGGCGACACGTTCACCACTCACTTAGTATCCAAGGTTTATCTACTCAATATTAAGTTTGGATTTTAAATAAATAATTAATTAATTTTCAAATTTTGTAATATTTACACAATTTTTAACAATCCTGATTGCACACCTACTGTTCCTGTGTGAAAGAATTAATTTAATAACATAACTTATTTTATCGGTTGGGGTCTTGGACAACTAATATGAATATAAACTTCGTTGCGTTCAGCAATAATTTAGTTCACAAGCTTTTCTTATAAACTAAAATTATTAATCGAAAAACAACCTATTCTCTCATTAACCTAAAATGAAAAAAAAAATTTCGTGTCGTCTGTCATTTTCCATAATTGCGGCCGAGATTCCACGATTGTTGGTTCGGGTAGTATGTTTTATGCCTGATATATATTTAGTTTGGTTACCGTTGATATATGTTTTATACTTGTTGTGTGAATCATTCTACGCGTGGCAGTTAACTACTTTAACCACGAAGTCGTCTCAATGCATGTCTTTGAGATTTTCTTTTTAATTTGGAAAGAACTCTAAATATTGTACAACAAATTACTTTAAATTTACAACATAGGTTTATTTTCATTATTTCTAGCCACACGTAAAGTATCATTCCAGTTACTCTGGTACTTTCCAAATTTTGGCGTTTTTTTAAAGTTTTTCCCGATTTTTCAGCGGAAATACTTGAATATAAAGGCTCATTGAGGAACTGAACATTTTCGACAGGTTTGATTGAGATCAGCTTAGTATTTTTTGAATTAGCGCTTGGATGCATATATATATATATATATATATATATATATATATATATATATATATATATATATATATATATATATATATATATATATATATATATATATATATATATATATACCCAAGCAACAAATTAAGGCATGTTAACCAGAACTCGAGTCCAAATAACCTAACCAAGTTGTAATTTAGTAATAATTAACTAAAATGTTGCCTTGATTGTCATAATGACTACAAATTTGGAAATGCGGCTCCGAACTAGCTTATTTTTGACTATTAAAATTACTCCAAAGTCAGTAACTTACAAGTAACTAAATTGGGAAAAAATTGGTTTAATTTTACTCATAAAATACACTTGAATATACTTTTGTGTTTCAATTCCAGAGGTGGTAATTTTTAGGTCTAAATGTGCCCTAAATTGGACTGAAAATCGACTACCAAGCCCAGATACCTGAAATACCTACTTTAAGGTAATTTATTACCTAATATTAACCTGAAATATGTCTCTGTGGTATAGTAAATTGGAAGTCTTCTTATGAAGTCCAGCTTACATATATATTATCAATTTCATTTCAATACAGCACAGGAAATATTTTGGGCACTGAGCTAACCTAAAATGGCTTTCTAATCGGCTATAAAGTCATAATTACTACAGAAATGGTCTTCCAAGTCAAATTGACTACCTTCAAGTTGAAAATACTCATAAAATCTGACTTGAAATGAAAATTGTCCTCAAAGTTCAAAGTGTACAGCAGTGAAATACATTTGTGAATCTTAAAGGTGTGTCAGTTGATAAACTTCATCAATAAAAGTTTATTCTTGTTGTTAATGTGCGTGCACCAGTAACAAATATAGTGTTAGAATGCCTCATTTGAAACCAATAAAAGTTTACAGACATACTACAAACTATTATAGAGTAGTAAAGAATGCTCACAGAAAAATAGTGATAGATTCTGATCATTCAAAGTGGCTTACATCAAATAAAGAACTCATTTTTCAAACCTAAAAAAGTATGACAACTTTATCGGCTACTACTACTAGGTATATGAAAGTAAAACTGAATTTCAATTCTATGCTGGTATCAAATCAGCACGTTTCCCTCTTCAATATCATACATCCTTTTTCATGCCAAATGGAGTGAAGTATTGGCAACACGGTCAGCTGTCATGTTTATGTTTATTTACTCATTTTATTTTGTTTCTATTTTCTATTAATGTTTATATATTGTGGAATCGAAGACCAAAAGCGCTGTATAATCATTCCTATATGTCTCTCCGCTGTGCACGGATATAAGTAATATATATTTCTATACACGAAAATGTTTCATTTCTAATAAATTCAAACAAAATTCGTTTACCATATAGTTGAAATTTCCATAATAGGACAAAATGCCTTCAAAGTTTGGTTAGTTTGCCCTGTCATTAGGAATTGTGGCTTATAGGTAAAAAAATAGGGCAAAATTAACTTTCAGGTCAATAATGTTAGAAGGGCAGCCATATTAAATTAATTTTGCGGTATCCATCTTGATTGTATTGGAAAATGAAAAATAATATTTTGTTGAATATAGTGTAATAAAATTTTAGTTCGAAAAAAACATTAAATAATGATTGTATACCATGACGACAAGATAGTTTTGTGTTGTTTACATCACCAATCCTCCAAAATCAGAATTTCAGCAATTTTGAATAATTTTTTATTTTCACTAATTGTATCTTTTACACGGGCGCTCGAATTTTATCGAAGTATCATCATCATGTTAACAGAAAAAACATAACCGCAGTGGTTTTTTTCTTTATACAGTTCGAATCACCTTTATCATTATTGCAAATATTTGAAGTAAGTTCTTTGATCATTCAAGATGTCATTTTTTAACAAAGATGGATAATATCTCTACTACTCTACTGTTTGTTTATACATACATAACCACAGATCATGCAGAACCGAATAATGTCACATGCGTAGTTCGTTGTTAAGAACGTCACGGCACTCGGCGTCTAGATGTCAGATTCAAGTAAAGCGTAGCACATATTTACCAATATATTACGTCCATTGGTTCAATGTTGAATGAAAATGCCCTAAATATAACTAAAACGCCTTGGTCGAAACGCCTTGCTGGACCTATTATCGACTTCCATATTACTTTGACTTTATTCCCCACATTGGTAATATACACTCAAATTTTACTTGAAAATGACCTGTGGTTATTTGGTCGCCGACCTATTGGTAGTGCGATTTTACGTCAATTTGACTTTAAATGTTGCTTGGGTATGTATATATATATATATATATATATATATATATATATATATATATATATATATATATATATATATATATATATATATAAATTTTAACGAACCTTGGTTTTGGGTTATTTTCATCGTGACCTATCTATTAGCGATGTTTTCTCAATGAAATTTGGCTAATACATAAATGGCTTCAACAAAAATGTTCTTAATTTTTCCAGCACCAGTGCTATGATGAACTTTCCTTTCATGTACAAAAATCTGATAGAATAGTGTTCCAGAATAGTGCTCCTCCTCATTGATGACCGATTCCGACCATGGAGCTAAGCATGCTTGGTTTTCGTTGCTCTTTGGTTTTCTGTCCTTGTCATTGACAGTTCTCTTCTTGCTTGTGTCACCTATCATATGTCGGTCTTGTTTTCAATCATCCTTCCAGCTGTACAGGTTTTGATTTTATAAGTGCACAGACTTCATTTTGCTGTTTTAATCAAATAAGAAATAAGCTTTGTCTATGTTCATTCTCTAGTTGCCTCAAGTCTGGAGATGCTTTTGTTGTCTTTCTCAATGTCATTTTCGTGTGGAAATTTGAAGACGATGTATGAAACAAAAACTTTAACAATTTTTCATAGAGCACATTTTCTGTAACAAAAAAACAGAAATAGTAAGTAATAATTGCCAGATAGCCACCCTTCTTTTCGTTTCTTTCTGAATTTCGCTTCTTCGGATGTTCTCAGGAGGTTCTGTTCAGGTTAGTTTTAACCATGCGATATTGGGCACGATAAATATCCCTACCCTCCTTACAGAAGGGCAGGGGTTCGGCAAAGTTTCCAGGATAGTGAGGTGAAACTGCTTCTGGCGTCGGTGATTGGCAATAGTCGCGAGTTAACACATGGCTTCTCACGATATGTCACGTAGATGGTATCAAGTTACATTTGCATGCAGCAGTTCCCATAAGCAGATTCTACGAATTATGCCGACCGTTGCAGATAGTGCCAGCAGTGCGAAATCAGAGGAAGCTAGATCTGCATGTTCTCGTGAGAACCTGCAACGAACACTTATCCGATTATTATATAAAGCCACTGTTTTGTGTAATATTTGTTCAGTATTAATTTAGGCAGTAACTATGCTAGTTTGTTGTTAAATAGTTTAAGTAGTTTAATAAATTTTTTAAAAAAGCAACCTAAGTACAAGTGTTGTTAATTGGCGCAGTCGGTGACGGATCTCCCAGCAACCTAAGGCATCAAAAGAATATTGGTTCCTTGGTTTTTTAAGAAGAATAAATGGTCATCTGGTTCCTACTATTACTGTAAGTTGCTCTCCTATATTTTCTCTGTTCCTTTGTCTTATATATGTGAATATATGTCGGATATTGATGAATTAATAAGCAGACTTAATCAGTTTAATTTTGAAAATAACTTAGAAGTCATTCCTGAAGAAAATAATTTAGATATTAATATTGTTGAACAGGAAGTTCAGAATAATTTTACTCGTAATAATAGTATTAGTCTTGTAAAACAAATTGATAGTAACTTAATTAATACCACAGAATTTAGCATAAACATGGCTCAAGCTAACAATATGGCAAACAACTTTAGTGAATTCTATTTAAAGATGATACCTGAGTTCAATGGGGAACCGGCAAATGTTGGTAACTTTCTTAAGGCATGCGATCTCATTATGAACACATTTTATAACGCTGAAGATGAAAGATTATATTTAAATCATTTTTTAGTTAATTTTATACAGTCAAAATTAACCAGTCAAGCTAGACTTATAATTAGTACAAAAATTATTAATAATTGGCAAGACCTAAGACAAGCTATAGTGCAAAACTTCACGGACCAACGAGACGACACTAGTCTTTTGAGCGAACTTTTAACACTCAAGCAGAAACATAATGAGGATGCTTTAACATTTAGTAATAGGTGTAGATATATTGAACAACTTCTGGTTTCTAATTTAATTTGTAATGAAGCAATCAACAAATATTAGAAGTGAAAAGAGCAATTTACGCTCAACAAACATTAAAAGCGTTCCTCGGGGGACTTAGAAACCCTCTAGGAATGGTAGTAAGATCCACTGCACCTGCATCTATTGAAGATGCTCTTAAGTTTATAGTTCTGGAAGAAAATTACGAGTATAGAGATAGGACATTTCTTAAATCAGGCAATTATACATCGCCAAATAATAAAACCCCCAATCCACAAACCAGGTCTTTCAACAATCGTTCTACTCCCCAAAACTTTCCAGTTATGCAATTTCAGAAACCATTTAGAAATAATCCCCAATATCAAAGCCAAAATAATCAAACTTCACAATTTAGGAATACTTCCCAATATCAAAGCCAAAATAATCAGAATTCACAATTTTCTAGACCGCCCTCTTTTAAACCAGAAAACCCACGAGAACATTTCCAAAACAGATATCCTGAACCCATGGATACTTCGAGTGGCAACACAAGGTTTACAAGACATTCCAATAATTTTTCAACACAGTCAAGAAGAAATAACTTCACTGCTAATCAGCAAAGATCCACAGTTCCCGGAACAAGGTTTAATTCTGAGGAACTATTTACTCATGAGATTGATACACCTTCCGAACTTTACGATCGTGAAAATCAAAATTTTTCTACACCGGGCACATCAACCGAAAATCCTTAATAGAAATAAACAATCTCAATTTATGTCAACTTCCTTATGTTGAAATCCCCGAACTGCCTGAAAAATTGCTCATAGATTCGGGAAGCAGTAAAAGTCTTTTGAAACCAGATATTGTTCAAGAAAAATATAAAAATAAAATCTTCCAAAAATCATTTCACATTAAATCAGCTCATGGATTCTCCGTGCACAAATACAGGGCAAATATTTTACTGAATTCAATTACTAATCGTCCACACGAATTTTGTTTATTTAATTTTAATGATAACTACACGGGTTTGATAGGAGCCGATTTTCTCCTTGCAAGTAAAGCTAGGCTAGATTTTAATAATAGGAAATTATACTTAGGTAGGTTAGAAATTGATATACATTTTCCTTATGAATATACTCTTGAGCCAAATACGGAAACTAAAATCAATGTTCCTGTCAATAAGTCCAATGGATATGGACTTGTTAACCAAGTGTTAATTAATAATTTATTTATACCTGACTGTTTAGTTAAATTGTCAGATAGTGAGGCCAGTGTTAAAATAATAAACCCAACTTCTACACAAATTAATGTCAGATTTACTAAACCTTTAGAGACCATTGAATTAAATAATAATGCAATATATAGCAATTACAATCATAAATATAATAATAGTGTTAAGAAAAATTGCGATGATAACTGGGCCTTAAAAGAAATACGAATGGATCACTTAAATCAAGAAGAACGTGAACAGTTAATATATTTATGCAAACGTTATTCAGATATATTTTATAAAGAGGACGAAAAGTTAACTTCCACACACGTTGTAAAACATAGGATTAGGACGACCGACGATATACCTGTCCATTCGAAATTATATCGTTACCCACAGGTGCATAAAGAAGAGGTACAAAAACAGATGGATAAAATGTTACAGCAAAACATTATTAGGCATTCACATTCACCGTGGTGTTCACCAATTTGGGTCGTCCCAAAGAAAGCAGATGCCAGTGGGAAACAAAAGTGGAGAATCGTTGTAGACTACAGAAAGCTCAACGATAAAACCATACCAGATCGCTACCCCATACCTAAAATAGAAGAAATATTGGATAAAATTGGTAGATCTCACTATTTCACTACAATTGATTTGGCATCAGGTTTTCATCAGATAGAGATACATCCGGACGACATTGAAAAGACGGCATTCTCAACAGATCTAGGTCATTATGAGTATTTAAGGATGCCATTCGGCCTTAATAATGCTCCAGCCTCGTTTCAGCGCCTAATGAATAATGTTCTACACGGATTGATTGGGAAAACTTGCCTTGTCTACATGGATGACGTAATTGTGTTCTCGACGTCTCTACAGGAGCATCTAGACAAGCTTACACAAGTTTTTGAAAGGTTCAGGAACTTTCAGCTAAAGATACAATTGGACAAAACCGAATTTTTAAAGAAGGAGGCTGAATTTCTGGGACATGTGGTCAGCCCAGAAGGAATTAAACCTAACCCACGGAAACTCGAAGCCATAGAGAAATTTCCGATTCCTAAAACACAAAAAGAAATCAAATCGTTTTTGGGTTTAATAGGATACTACCGAAAATTTATTAAGAATTTTGCGAATGTCACAAAACCTTTAACAAAATGTCTAAAGAAAAATTCAAAAATTGATATTAACAACGAAAATTATAAAGAGGCATTTGAAACATGTAAACATATTTTAATGAACAGTCCAATATTACAGCCACCAGATTTTACAAAGAAATTTATATTAACTACGGATGCCTCCAACGTCGCACTTGGAGCTGTCTTAAGTCAAGGCGAACCGAATTCAGACCTGCCTGTAGCTTATGCAAGCCGAACTCTGAATGAGACAGAAAGCAGGTATAGTACAATCGAAAAAGAGCTACTTGCAATAGTCTGGGCTGTAAATTACTTTAGACCTTACCTTTACGGCAAAAGATTTACCATAATGACTGATCACAAACCACTGAAATGGCTATTTTCATTAAAGGAGCCCAATTCGAAGCTAGTAAGATGGCGTTTAAAGCTTGAAGAATATGAGTACGATATAGAATACAAGAAAGGAAAAACAAATAACGCCGACGCTTTATCACGTGTAGAAATTAATCCTTTGGATGTTGATAATCAATCAGTAATTAATAATGTAGATGAAACAGAATGGCAGAGAGATAGTGAGAACGCTGATGAGGAAATCGAAGAACTAGATACAGTTAATTCTAACCAGGAATCGTATGCCGCACCAGGCATTCCTATTTTGGAAGAGGAAATTATCAATAATAAATCCAATCAAATATTCTTTAGTTGCTCAGAGGAACCCGAAATTCTACACGTCAGAAAAGGCAAGAGAAATTTTATTCATGCTAAATTTAATTTAGAAGATCCAGACAAGATAGCGGAATTTGTAAAGCAGCACTGTTTGCCTCAAAAGAAATACTATTGCTTATTTATTAATGAGAGACATTATGAATTAGTTAGTTCGGCTATCAATCAACACTTTAATAATGCGCATGCGCCTCAATTTTATAGATGTGATAAAGTTTTGGAAGAAATTAACAGTGAGGATGAATTAAAGGATCTTATAATAGCATATCATCAAGGTAAAACTAACCATAGGGGTCCGGATGAAACTTATTTAAGGATGAAACAGAAATATTATTATCCTAGTTTAAAACAAAAAATTTTAGAATTCATTTTAGACTGTGCGACATGTAAGCAAGCAAAATACAATAGACATCCCATTAAAATACCTTTAGAACACACTCCAACTCCTTCGAAACCTCTAGAATTAATTCACATAGATACATTTCAAATCGAATCATCTCAGTTCTTTACAATTCTTGATCCTTTCAGTAAATTCGGTCAGGCCTTTCCCATTAAAAGCAAGAATGCTATCGAAATTTCCAGGGTATTAATAAGATATTTTTCACAATATGGTACAGTAAGAGGTGTCGTTTCCGACTCTGGTACAGAATTCTCAAATGACACTGTCAAAGAGCTCCTAAAGTCATATCAAATTGAACTGCACATAACTACACCTCATAATCCTAACTCTAACAGCCCAGTAGAGAGATTCCACAGCACACTCATTGAACACTATAGAATTTTCAAAATAAAATACCCGAATCTAAAACCTCCTGACTTGATACCCTACTGCATCCTAGCTTACAATTCAAGCATTCACTCTCAAACTCTCAAACCACCTTTTGAGCTAATATTCGGATACATCCCAGAAATCTTCAACTTTGATCCCGAAGTTACACTTACCCAAGAATATAACCAAAAACACAAACATTTTATGAAAATAGTTTATGATATCGTATTAGATCGGATAGAAAAATCTAAAGAAAAAATGCTTCTCAGAACTAACGTCGAAGTTAATCAGCCATTTAAAGAGGGCCAAACAGTATATAAAAAGATACCCCCTGGATTTCACAAGAAGCACAAAAACCCCTATACAGGCCCATACACTATAATATCCCTTTTAGAACATAATAAAGCTTTACTCATAAATCACAAGAATGACGAGCAATGTGTAACTCATTTAAGAAATCTTCGCCTTTCAGGTGGGCATGCGGAGAGCAGCCACAATTAGAAGATTTAAAGAACAACCCTGGGTTTTTACCTCGCAAGTTAGGTAGAAGCTATTGCCAAAATGACGTATGGCGCCTTATACATGTATATAATATGGAACCTTTATTTACTGACTATAGTAAACTTAAATATAAATATTATCTTATAGCCAATACTTTAAGTGATAATTTTAGATCTGAATACCATAATTTTATAATCGCCCTTAATTATACTGTAGATAACATAGATGAAACTTTCCTTAGAATTTTCCCTGATAAGTATAGATTTAAGAGAGGTTTACTCAACCCTTTGGGTACAGTTTTTAAATCAATCACTGGCAATCTAGATGCTGATGATGGCGAAAGAATCAACAAAGCCCTTCAATTATTAGCTGATGATCAAAATAGAATGCATGAGCTATTTGACGAACAAACATCTGTTATGATAAATGCAATAAATGAATTTAACCAAACAGTAAATACTTTAACTCATAATCAAAAAGAAATTGTCAAAAGAATGTTGGCACTTCAAAACATTACTAAAGATTTAGCTACCAATATCATGCCTGTTCTCCAGCGAGCACATATTCTAGAACTGTTGACTGAAATCTCCAACCTATTTAATGTCATAGAATCGATAATATTAACAACTGAAAATGCTATAACGTTCTCTAAATTAAATACTTTTCACACTTCTATCATCAAACCAAAATTCATTATTAAAGAGCTTCCTGTAATAGAAAAATACATTTCACAATCTAGATTAGTAAGCAAGAATGACTTATCTTTGTATGAAAAATTATTTAAAATCAAGTCTATCCAAACTGGATATAAAATTATATTCCAAATTGATATTCCACTAATAGACAAATCTGACTATATTTACTATCAACTGTACTCCCTACCTATACAAACCAATCCTAACAGCTTCTCAATGATAATACCTCGATCCAAGTACCTTATCCTAAATGAGCAACAATACGCCTTCAGAAACAACCCCTGCCAGGAGCTTACGAACGAGATCTATGTCTGTACAGAAGATACAATAGCAGATGTCAGTGAAGATCGTCCCTGTGAAGTTAGGCTAATTAATTTCGAAAAGCCTATCAATAATTGCGAACAAGAGACTGTAAAAATTACCAAGACTATCGTTTCCAAATATGGCAACACACAGTTTATGGTGGTGGCTCCAAAGGAAACCAAGATGTCAATCAAATGCTCTGGAGAAGAAAACACACAAATTATACAAGGCACGTATATGGTGACACTCAAACCAAGATGTCAGTTGTCGATTGGTGGTAAACGATACAGTACAGTGCAGAGCTCAGTTGAGACACAACAATTGTTCTCCTTACCAAAGTTGGAAGAAGATCCAGAAAGCAAAATGAACATAGAAGAATTGCCAGCAATGGAACTGGAAAACGTCCCTTTGCACGACGTAAGCAACATCAGGGCTCAGCTGGAGTCTATAAAAAGTAGAATTCCCAACAAAATTAGACTCCCGTTGTACCACACAAGTGTTTGGACGATCCTACTCTACATCATACTAATCCTTCTAGCAACAATATTTATTACAGTTTTTGTCAAAAGAAGATGTGCCCAGCAGAATGAAAGAAGCAAAGAAGAAGCGGAAAATCCCTTAAGAATTCCGAAACCCAAGGGTTCCGTCCTCTAATGGGGGGAGGAGTTAACACATGGCTTCTCACGATATGTCACGTAGATGGTATCAAGTTACATTTGCATGCAGCAGTTCCCATAAGCAGATTCTACGAATTATGCCGACCGTTGCAGATAGTGCCAGCAGTGCGAAATCAGAGGAAGCTAGATCTGCATGTTCTCGTGAGAACCTGCAACGAACACTTATCCGATTATTATATAAAGCCACTGTTTTGTGTAATATTTGTTCAGTATTAATTTAGGCAGTAACTATGCTAGTTTGTTGTTAAATAGTTTAAGTAGTTTAATAATTTTTTTAAAAAAGCAACCTAAGTACAAGTGTTGTTAATTCGCGGAAATGGACCGACGTTAAAGACACAAAAACACACAACACCCTGTATATCTTAAAGGAACAACATTTTACTATGGTATATTTGGCGTAATCGTATTATTTTAAAGACTAAAACCAACAGTTACTCTATGGCTCATTCATTACGGACCACACTGTATACGTTATTCGGAAAAATTTGCCAGAACCACATATCTAATTTAATAGGACAAATTTGCCATCATGGAAAAAACACCTGACCTATATGTATAAAAATACAGAATCAGATAGCGGTAAAACAGGTCTCAGTCCTGATTTATAGTTATCGATAAAACCACTCTTCCGTCTTGTATCGCCCGCACAAATTATCAAGCCGGGCCATTTTCTTTTACTTAACTTAGCAGTTTTCCCATCCTTTCAGATGGAAGAATATTGTGGCTATAATTTCTGGTCGATTTACGACTATAAGCCTGTCTACCACATTAAATTATGAGCACTTTGCAAAGGTAAAAAATATTGGCGAATCAATTTTCTATAGGCAATCATTTTTTTTTGGTTCCTTTCGTGACAATGTATATAGTATAGGCTTTTGTTGACGAACCACACGTCACTTAAAGACTAAGTACGCTAGATATGCAAAACGATTGGACCCTGGCCATGAACCTTAGACATAAGACAACGATTTAAAAATAAAATTGAAAATATTACAGTCGGAATTTTGTCATATGTGAATTCTCTTAGAGAAAATTAATTTGTGAAAATTGTTGCCCAAAAAGAAAACTTTGTGATAAAAAAGCAAGTAGTCAAACTTTGTAGATATCAAAAAGACAAAAGGAAACATTTAGAAGACGTTAACAATATTGACAATTCTAACGAACATGTAAAAAGCCTGGACGCAGCAAGTGCGTTATGGTAGTGAATTTTCATAAAAATGATCTGGCACAAAATATTTTATTATAACTTTTTTTTCTTGTAACATAGAAATCTAGATTTTGGTGTATAGTTTATTTTTTATATCGTTAACCTACCTGCCAAATTTGGTTATCATAGATTTTTTATTTTTTAAGATAAAATTTTTTTTCAAATGAAAACTCAAAAATGTCCCGGAAAACCTCGTCCGATTTTCTTGATTAACGAACTTTTTAAAGTCATTTATAAAAGGAAGGTACATAGCAAATTTTATCAAAATCGGCCTATTATTCTTTGAGATAAAAATTATTTTCGAATGAAAACTCAAAATTTTTCCGGAAAACCTCGTCCGATTTTCCTGACTAACAAACTTGTCAAAGCCCTTTACAAAAGAAAGGTACGTGCCAAATTTTATTAAAATCGGCTTATTACTTTTTGAGATAAGAATTTTTTTCGAATGAAAACTCAAAATTTTCCCGAAAAACCTCGTCCGATTTTTTTGATTAACAAACCTGTCAAAGTCATTTATAAAAGAAAGGTAGATAGCAAATTTTATCAAAATCGGCCTATTATTCTTTGAGATAAAAATTATTTTCGAATGAAAACTCAAAATTTTTCCGGAAAACCTCGTCCGATTTTCCTGACTAACAAACTTGTCAAAGCCCTTTACAAAAGAAAGGTACATGCCAAATTTTATTAAAATCGGCTTATTAATTTTTGAGATAAGAATTTTTTTCGAATGGAAACTCAAAATTTTCCCAGAAAACCTCGTCCGATTTTCCTGACTAACGAACTTATCCAAGCCATTCACAAAAGAAAGGTACATGCCAAATTTTATCAAAATCGGCCTATTATTTTTTGAGTTATCGGTGTGATACATATATATATATATATATATATATATATATATATATATATATATATATATATATATATATATATATATATATATATATATATATATATATATATATATATATATATATATATATATAAACATATAAAAATTGAAACTGACCCCGGATATGGGTTCTAGGGGTCCTAGATCGCGCTCATTTGAAGAATTTTTTTCAAAATTCAAAAGTCGAGATCTCCTCATTAGTGATTTTTTTCTAAGAAAATTCACTAAAAGGAGTCTTTAGTTTTCCACAACTTTAAAGTCCTCGGGACAAAAGAGCGGGCATAACAAGATGTTCTATGTCTGGTAACCTGGACAGTATAAGGGTGCATGCGCTCTGTTCCCCTGGTAGATCTGTTGAGTGCAGCAGGTGGAGGATCTATGAAAGAATGCTCCTCTGAGCAGTGCCCGTGCAGATATCTATAAAAGAGAGAGAGGTCACCAACGACACGTCAGTGGGCAAGGGATGGCAGCCTTTGGGTGAGGGTAGGGTCACCGATGAGACGTATAGCTCTCTTCTGAATGGAGTCCAGGATAGCGAGTGTAGAAGCGGCAGCGACACCCCACATGTGGGAGCAGTATTCGAGGTTTGGTCTTATTTGTAAAGTATATAAGGTATAGAGATTAGCTGGTGCAAAGTATTTGCGAGCCCGGAAGAAGAAACCTAATTTCTTGGCACCCGCTTCTGCAATTGATGTGACCTGTTGGTGCCAATTGACATTTCGATCCACAGAAATTCCAACAAAGGGAAAGGACTCATTACTTTGAATAACTTGGTTGTTTATTGTGATGGGTCCAGGGCTGGTGTATGTCTTATGAGAAAGAAAGCAAGACTGTGATTTGGTGGGGTTGAATTGTACAAGATTTGTACCTAGACTGTGTTTTTCAAGAAATGTTAGTAATTAGGTGTTAATATACTTTTCCATCACTTTAGAGACGACTAAAAGGAGAGAAATAGGCCTGTAGTTACTAGGAAGCGCTTTGGATCCTTTATTGGGGACGGGTTGTACTCGAGCAGTTTTCCAGTTACTAGAGAATATGCTTCTTAAACAACACCCAATATCTCAGTAAATACTGGTTTGAGGTATAAAGAATACTTCATGAAACTGAAAGAAGATCTGTTGATGTATCGAAATTAATTACAATATACAGGGTGCTCCATTTGAATTTCTCGAGAAAACTTTACTCCAGTGTTTTTACTCACCCTGTATACTATTTTCAAGTATTTCCTTCCGTATTGACTGAAGTTGAAAGAACAACCTTTTCTGAATTTTGGCACGATAAAGTGTTGCATGCTGACATACTAATGAAGATACAGGCCGTCAAATGTATCTCTGATGTTTTAAAAATGTGGCCATGGCGTTTGAAGGAGTTACTAGAAGATACAGTTTACCCTCTACTAATTGACATTGTTGAAAATGATGACCGCTATCAAGAAAATCAATTAGTGTTTCAACAAGATGGAGCTCCTCCGCATTTTTCACAACGTGTTAGGGAGTTTTTGAACAGAGAGTTGCCAGGACAATGGATTGGGCGTAGAGGTGCTATTGAGTGGCCCCCTAGATCACCGGATTTAACTCATTTAGACTTCTTCTATGGGGTCATTTAAAGAGTAGAATTTACGCAACAGAACCGGAGTCTCTTGAAGAATTACGACGACGCATTGTTGAAGAGTGCCGTCTAATAACTTCACAAACGCTTCAGAATGTCAGAGCTCGTTTTGAAGAAAATTTGTACTTTTGTATGGAAGCTGGTGATCAACAATTTGAACACTTACTTAACTGAATAAACATTTTTTAACGTTTGGTTTTGTTTTTTAGTTTTTTTAACGAAAAATTAACTAATTAGTTCATTTATCACAATGAATGAAATACGTTCTTGCAACTCCAACTGTGAATAATTTTTAAACGAGTTGATAAAACTTCCAAAAAAACTAGTGTGCTGAATTCATAAAAGAAAGAGGTTTCAAATGATGTAACACTCGACCCATGTTCCCTATTTTAAAT
Source organism: Tillus elongatus (assembly GCA_964006375.1). Classification (NCBI taxonomy): domain Eukaryota; kingdom Metazoa; phylum Arthropoda; class Insecta; order Coleoptera; family Cleridae; genus Tillus; species Tillus elongatus. Next base: position 14,976,275 of record OZ023265.1, read on the forward strand.
ATAAGGGTTGTTATCACCACCCTTAAGGGGTCGATGTGACAAAGTTGAGTTTTGTGTCAAAACATGTTCCCCTCAATATTAAAATTGACGTGTTTCAGCGTTTCTTAAAAAAAATAATTCGCTGGACGCAAATCGGTCTGTTTCGTTTTATATGCGCCACCTTATATATATATATATATATATATATATATATATATATATATATATATATATATATATATATATATATATATATATATATAAACATATAAAAATTGAAACTGGCCCCGGATATGGGTTCTAGTGTTCCTAGCATGTGCTCATTTAAAGACTTTTTTTCAAAAACTCAAGCCTACTAAATGATATAAAATATTGAAATAAAACAGTGACTTTGCTTGGGTCTCTGTATGGTAAGCGTGTATTTTTATACCAATGCCTTAAATCACGAACAAATATGTAAAATACGCCTTAGAACATAAAACCTTAAAAAAATCTTAGCTGGCCGCCTTCACGTTTTGCGCTTTTAATGTAAATGTGGTCTAAATAATGGATTACAAGTATAAATTTGATATCACCTAACCAATTCCTTCAGCAAACACCAGAATAGTTATCAAAGTGTAGCAACAATAGGTATTTACTAAGTTCCACATACATTTACGATTACATATGGAGGTATCTTAGTGTAGCACAAAGCACTTAACAATGTAATTAAGCAGAAGCTACAAGCAGACAATAACAACAATCCTGCCCTCAGATTATCTTGAATATCTCTACAATATGCACTAGAAAGGTACATTCAAGGATCAAGTAGATTACACCAATTAATATTCAAATTACCGTAATGTTTCTGGGATGCCTTTCATTTCGTAGAGGACAATAAAATTATTAGTGATACTAATGGCAATTATTTGCATCTATCAGAGTTAGAGAAACGACTTTTAGCCTCACACTGCTAAATCATTTCTGTGTCGGAGTTTCAGTGTTACGATGTTAAACATTGTTTTGTTAAAGTCATGTTGCAAAATGGACTCAGATTAAACTGCTATGAGAAGGAAGACGTTAATTACAACTGGTATTTAAATACGACACATTGTGTTAACTTGTCAAATCATCATGATCCTCACCACAGTCTAAATGTGGTGTCGCCCTGTCTTTAAAACCATTATTCTCCATTTTCAGCAGCTATTTTTATTGAATTTTCTTTAACAAAATTCACCAATGAGGAGATCCCGACTTTTGGATCTTGCAAGTGGCTTGGATAAGTTTGTTAGTCAGGAAAATGGGAGTAGGAGCCGGCGCATATGGGGGCAACGCCGAAGCTAGACTATCAACTAGCCTCGGCAAGTACGCAACCATACACCAGGCAGAAGTGTATACCATCGAGATGTGTGCAAGGGAAAACATAGGAAACCAGTGCACACACATATCCATAAAGATATAGACAGATAGCCAAGCTGTAATAAATCCTCTTGGTTCCTACCGTTGCAATTCAAAAACGGGTATGGAGTTGTAAATCTGCCCTCAACGAACTGGGCAGCTGTAATGAGGTGTCACTGGTCTGGATACCGGGTCACTCGGACCATGATGGCAATGTTGCGGCCGACGCGCTTGCCAGGAGTGGTGCCCAGAGGGACTTTATCGGACCAGAACCGGTGCTGGGGATAACATCATGAACAGCAAAACGCAAGATAAATGGAGCCCAAACAATGGCCCGTTATGCTACAATGTCGCCTTCCCACGGTAAGAACCGCTGAGTCAGCCATCGCCATAAAGGAGCCAACAAGTAAGCAGGTTCAAAGAGTAAGTAGGACGGAATATCACTGTGAGAATCTACATCAGCAGATTCCTTGTTTATCCAGAGACAATAGTGCAACGCCTGTAGGGAAGACTATAAAGAGGCTGCTCACAGAGGTAGAACCGTTCATTCTTGTTCCGAGTTAGTCATCTGCACACCGAGTGCATAGACATTAGATCACATGTAGGTTGATCGTCTTATTTTTAGTATATTGTATTATTCATTTTTTTGTAACTAAGTAATTAAGTTTTGATTGTTTAAAGTATCAAATAAATTGTTTTAAAATTTCAAACGTCTTAACCGTAAAGTTAAGTCGCACCTTAAAGACCTGGAGAGAAAGAATGACAATCGAGCAATGGCAAAATCTGCCAAGATTAGCTCACTCTAAGGCCTTCATAGATGGCCTGTCTGAGTCAAGGGCTAAAAAACTTCTAGAGTTAAACAGACAACAACTGAGTACTATAGTCGGCCTGCATACATGACACTGCCGCTTGCGTCACCACATACACCGTATTGGAGTCGGTCAGGAGACCGAGTGCCGGCTGTGTATAGAGATTGACGAGACAGTAGAGCACGTACTGTGTTCCTGTCCGGCGGCGGACAGGACTAGATACCTGCTCTTTCGCAAGACAAATCAACTTTCGCCCACAAAGATTATAGACCTCTGCAGGAGCTGGCTTTGTTGGACGAAACATAGACCATAAGGCGTGAGCCACAATAGACCTTATGGTCGCGGTGGAGGGACCGGTATGTCCCACTCACATTCAAACCTAAGCTAACTTAACCTAGTCAGGAAAATCGGCCCAAGTTTTCCCGGAAAATTTTGTGTTTTCTTTCGAAAACAATTTACATCTCCGGAAATAACAAAGTAAGAGCAACCGAATTTGGTACGCTAGTTTCTATTATAAAGAGTATCCTATGTACCAAAATCAAGATCTCTATCTTAAAAGACAAAAAAGGTAGAGGTAAATTAATTTTTAATTAATTAAATCTGATTCAAGAAAGTTAAAACGTCAAAATTAATTGAGTACGAATGTGAGTGAAAAATACTACAAGAAATGGCTAACAAGCTCCTAGATATGTGTTTAAGTCGTTATTTTCCTAGATTTCGTTAAAATCTGAGTAAAAAATCCATTTTAATCAAAATGGATTTGTGTAAATTGTAAAACGTTGAACAATTAACATGTATTATGGGATATACCTGCTGGTACATGCATGTCAAGCGTAGCTCAGTGGGATAAGTCCCTGTACATCGGATAATCGATTCCTAAAGTCACTAACTAGGATTAGAACTCGCCATGTAGGAATCGATTATCCAAATTCAAATTGAAGATTAGATAACGGTAACCTGAAATGAGACTAAAAAAGTAAAATCACTAACTAGGATTAGAACTCGTCATGTAGGAATCGATTATCCAAATTCAAATTGAAAATTTGGATAATCGATTCCTACATGACGAGTTCTAATCCTAGTTAGTGACTTTACTTTTTTAGTCTCATTTCACGTTACCGTTATCTAATCAGATTGTTGTTATTGCGATGAATTTTTTGCAAATAATTTCACAAAGAGAAGATGAAAGTTTTAAGACTTAATTCAATTTAAATAGCATATCTGGTTATTTGTTCTTGTCCTAACTTAGCGAAACCGTTCCATATTTAATACAGTCGTAGACTTGTCCTGTGGCTTCACAATTGCTTGTTGTAGTGAATTTTCTTTAAAAAAATCACTAACGAAAAGATCTCGACCTTCGAATTTAAAAAAAATTTCTCAAATGAGAGCGAACTAGGCCCCCTAGAACCCATATCCGGGGTCAGTTTCAATTATATATATATATATATATATATATATATATATATATATATATATATATATATATATATATATATATATATATATATATATATATATATATATGGTGAACAATTCACGAAAATTTAGGTCTGTAAGTTTGAAGACAAAAAAGTTAGAGGCATTTAAAGAAAAGAAAAATGGGGTTTTCCTCAAAACGTAAAACGTCGCTATTTGAAACGTGAAAATTGGCAATATTTAGGCAAAGAACCTGAAAGAAATACGGATTATGTAAAGAGTGGTCTGCAAACCCTTAAGTTTCAGCTTAAACCATCATTGCCCTTCATTTTAATAAAATATTTCCAGAAAATTAACTTCAAATAGACACTTTATCTGGAAGTAGTTCTAGTTAAATTTATGGTTTAACGGCCTATAATTTTTAGCTAATTTTCATACAAAAAATTCGTTATTGAGAAGACCGCGGCTTTTGAATTATAAAAAGGTTTCTTCAAATGAGTGCAAACTAGACCCCTAGAATCTATATCCGGGTTTACTTTCTATTTACATATATATAGTGTGACGCATTTTTACGGTAAAGCTCAATATAATTGTTATTATGCAAGATACGAGAAAAACTTGTATACGTTACCTATAGGGTGTTTTGAGCTGCATCTTATAAAATTATTTTGACAACCACAGGATGGCCCATAAGTCGTCGGTGATACCTTTTTTTAGCATTCCTTATTTTGCATTTTTCATTGAAATATTATGCATGTTTGTAATATATATATATATATATATATATATATATATATATATATATATATATATATATATATATATATATATATATATATATATATATATATAACACATAAAAATTGAAACTGAACCCGGATATGGGTTCTAGGGGCCTAGTTTGCAAGAAAAATTCAAAGTTCAAAAGTCGGGATCTCCCCATTAGTGAATTTTTTCTACGAAAATTCACTAAAACGCAAGGAACGTTTTAGCTTTCAACTAATATAGTCCTTTGCTTATTTACAATAAGCGAGACTATTTTTCCATCTACGTATATTCTTGGACACAAAAATATCGACCTTCTAAGTAATTCATAAAGTTAGCCTGTTACCTCCAACAGTCATCGATATGCGAAATGTGAATCTATTTTAGAGCATATTGTCAAAGCTCCACTTACTCTTATAATAACATTTATCAAACTTTCAGTGCGAATTCCTGAAAAACTAGTCTACATTACTAGCGAGTGTTCTCGGAATGGGAGAACGATCATTCGCAGGTGGCTCTGAAATATAAGAATAGCCGTGACACGTGCAGTCCACAAGAAACGATGATGGAAGTTTGTTCTGCCGTGTTAGAATTTCTTGTATATCAACAAAAAAATAGGTTACTGGAATGTATCATATAATATTATGTTGGTGCGAGAAATTTGATTTATGAGATATGTGAATCGATTTTCATATAAGAAACACATATAGTAAAAATATATATTTGCCTGAAGTGCTTTACTCTATTCTGTTTTAGTTACGGATACTTGAAACCTTTCTCAACATGTGCTTCGTAAAAAAGCTCAATTAACATATTATCATGTTTGTATCGACGAACATTATTTGTAGAAGCAAAAAATATCACAAATTTTGTAAACAAAATCTATTAAATCTCACAAATAAAAAATTGGAAAACGTAGCATCGGACACATAAGCTTTTGCGAGAATTTTTCAAAACAAAAACAATTATCCTAAACTTTGTAACATGAGAGACATATATATATATATAGTGGTCTTAATGACATATGTCAGTTTTTTTTTAGGGCGGGTTCGTCACTGACATCGCCGAGCTGCAATATGACTGGGTTATGGTCCGACGAGAGGTCATTTAGGGTGGTTATTCCATGGAGAAGGGTGGTGTTCGACATGATTACTATGTCGAGTACGTCGGGTCGACCTGCACTGCCGAAGTGTGTAGGTATTTGGGGAGTGTCAACCGTGCAATTTGCATGGTTGTCGACATAGGCTTGGAGAATTTTCCCATTTGTGTTGACATTACAAGAATGCCAATTGGGGTCTTTGGAACTTAAATCGCCAGCAATTATTATCGATTGGTTGGTATCGAATAAGAGGTCCAGGTCGGCATCTAGGATTCTTTTTCGTGGAGGATTATATGCAGAAATGAGCTTTATTGGGCTTTCAGAGGAAGTGTTGACTACGATTTGTGTAGCCTCGATGTTTTGCAAGGCTGGAGTACTGAGAGGGTGGTGGTCAATATTTGACATACACTGCAGTGCCGCCACCTCTAGATGTGGTGCGGTCATTGCGGTACAATGTATAGTTGGAGAGTTTCGGATTGGTTGGGAGACGCATTTTGGTTTCCTGGACTAGAATAACGTCTAGTTTTAAGCGTTGGGCAAATTATTTGATCTCATTTCTTTTGCAGGCTAGTCCGTTTGCATTCCATGATGCAACCTGCAGGGATTGTGGCTTTTGTCGAGAAATCATTTACTTCTGGAAGATTGACACGATTTCAGGGATTAGGGGGATGACGGAAGTGATCAGTGTCAGCAGATCAGGGGAAGTTTGGAGAATGTTCAGGACTTTTCCCGCGACTTAACTTTACGGTTAAGACGTTTGAATTTTTAAAACAATTTATTTGATACTTTAAACAATCAAAACTTAATTACTTAGTTACAAAAAAATGAATAATACAATATACTAAAAATAAGACGATCAACCTATATGTGATCTAATGTCTATGCACTCGATGTGCAGATGACTAACTCGGAACAAGAATGAACGGTTCTATCTCTGTGAGCAGACTCTTTATAGTCTTCCCTCCAGGCGTTCCACTATTGTCTCTGGATAAACAAGGAATCTGCTGATGTAGATTCTCACAGTGATAGTCCTACTTGCATTTTGAACCTGCATAGTTGTTGGCTCCTTTAAGACGACGGCTGACTCAGCGGTTCTTACCATGGGAAGGGGACATTGTAGCATAACGGGCCATTGTTTGGGCTCCGCTTATCTCGCGACCAACTTCAGCTGTGTGAAATTGATCGTGGTAATAAGAGAAAGTGCACTGGAAAGGTCTATGGCGGGAGCTGCTTTTGCAGTGGAGTTGGATTCGGCTTGGGTGGAGCCGGTTTCGGGTTTGTTGATGGTTGGGCAGGGCGGGAAGATCCAGTGGCAGCCGCGTAGGAAATTTGCGGCTTCCTTTGGAAGCTCTGTTTGTTGGGTTTGGGGAATTTCGGACAGCCTTTATAGTTGGCGGTGTGACCCTTCTCGCAATTGCAGCAAGTTGGGTCGACGGATAGGACATATGTCAGTACCAGCATTTATTTACAATATTCGTTTCATAAGTTCTACACTAAGTGAGTGGTAAGACACAAAGCAACGTGCCGCCACCTAGTTGCGAAACGAAGTAGTATATTGTCACGCCAGCTCCAAATAACACAAAGTGTTAAAAAATAGAGACTGTATACAATCAACTAACAATTTAGTAAATTGTCAGCCCTGGTCCATTTCTACCCTAATATAGGGGCGAAGTATGTAAGGCTAGATGCATTCTCACCACAATTATAACCGAAGACCGGTTTCGCTCTACATAGAGCTCGTCAGTACGGCATACTAATTGTAGCGAAAATACACCTATAAAGTAATACGGCTAAGGGTAGCCAGCCTTCCAACACTAAGTGAGTGGTAAGACACGAAACAACGTGCCGCCACCTAGTTGCGGAACCAAGTAGTATGTTGTCACGCCAGCTCCAAATAACACAAAGGTCCATTTCTACCGTAATATAGGGACAAATGGGCCAGGGCTAACAATTTACTAAATTGTTAGTTGGTTGTATACAGTTTCTATTTTTAACACTTTGTGTTATTCGGAGCTGGAGTGACAACATACTACTTGGTTCCGAAACTAGATGGCGGCACGTTGCTTCGTGTCTTATCACTCACTTAACGCCCAGTATGTTAAAAATAGTTATTTTTAAATTGCATCCTTTTGACTTACTAAAAAAAGCAATTTACTTGTATATTATACTTATAAAATTAATGTATTTTAATTCTTGTTTTAGATATAAAACTAACCACTTTTCGTAGGAATCGAAAAATTACGCAGCAACTCCTTGTATCTAAGTTTAAGAAAGCGTATTGTCTCTTTATGTGGAGGACTGGAAAGCAAAGCCTACCCATTTACCTCAGCCTTAGTCCATAATTAAGCTTCCTGTCTTAAAGAGATTATAAATCTTCTTGTAGGGACTTCATTAAATAGACAGTACTTGGCGAAATTTCATTACAACAGTTTTCGACTTGAGGTTTCAATTAATATCGATTCACAGAAGACAGGGTGGCATAGATAGACAATGAGGGAGAGAGAGAGAGCGAGTAAGTGAGAAAAAGAGAGAAAATAACAGGGAGAAAACAAGAATTGTTTAGATCTACTTTTGTTTTGTTGCTTTCTTCGTAGTCAACTCGTCTGTATTGTGCGCTCTAGAAAACAGCCAAATTAAAGCAAACAAGGGACCAATTTAAAAATTCAGCTCCAACCTCAGATTCTCGCAAAGGGTTGAAATCTGGCATACCACAATGTGGCGTTTGAATGTTTTATGAAGAATTAGATTTCCCGTTGCATAAAATACCACAAAGTTTGAATTATTTAGTTGTGTTTGGAATAATTTAGAAGTATTAAATCCCAAATGTGTTTAAAAGTGTCCACACATTATTAGTCTCCATTTAAAGGTAAATATTTAATTTTCGAGGTCATTTTAATTTACCTGTACAGGCGGGTCTAATTTGTATTGGACGTAATGTAAATTAATTTTGAAATTAGTTCACATCAGAAACAGAGAGCTAAAAATTTTATTAGTCAGTTTAGCACAAACAGTATTAAATTTCTATTTGCAGCCTTGCTTATTAGGGAATTTTTATTTTAAAAAATTCACTAATAGAGAGGTATCGATGGTGAGACTTTGCAAAAAATTTTGCAAATGAGCGCGAACTAGGACCCTTAGAACCCATATCCGGGGTCAGTTTCAATTTTTATCTGTATATATATATATATATATATATATATATATATATATATATATATATATATATATATATATATATATATATATATGTATGTATCCGTCTAGTAACTCAAAAAATAATTAACTGATTTTGATGAAACTTGACAAGTGGCTTTCCTTTATTAATGGCTTGGATGACTTCGTTAGCCAGAAAAATCGGACGGGGTTTTCGGGGAAAATTTTGAGTTTTCTTTCGAAAAAAAATTTTTTCTCCGAAAGTAACAAAGCTGTTTTAATGAAATTTACTATATATATATTTCCTTGAGAGAGGTCTTACTAAGTACTAAAATTCAAATTTCTAAGTTTATAAAAAATTAAGTTATTCAAATTTTAAATTTTCTTTCGAAATTTTTTTTTCTCCGAAAATTACAAAGTTATTGTAATGAAATTTGGCAGATATCTTTTGCTGGGGGAGACCTTACTACACACCAAAATTAGGCTCTCTAAGTTTATAGAAAATTGAGTTATTCAAATTTGAAGCATTTAATATTTAACATGAAGTTTTTACCACAGAAATCGTAGAAACAACGAGACGATTTACACGTTTCTAGTATCAGGATCACATGAGAGGGTAGGCAGTGGCAACTAATGTTGTACATGCTAGTTTGTTATTCTGCAGATGATGTTTTCAATTTGTTTTCAATATATGGTGAATGTAACAGAATAGTTGAGACAACAGTTCGAACACTTAACAACAGATTCCTTTATTTGGCTCCAATGAATAGAAAAAAAATCAGCAGAAAGTCGTCAAGTGATGGAATAATACTGACACGACGCGTTGCTAAACGTTTTAAAATTGAAGACAATGAAATGAATGAAATTATAGTTCTTGCATATTTTGAAACATGTCTACAAAGTTCGTTAAGAAGTAGGTCTCAAGATTTGGGTTTATCTATCTGGGCAATACACAGAATATTGAGAAAGCACAATATGCATAATTAGTGAATTTTTATTTAAAAAAATTCACTAATAGAGAGGTATTGATGGTGAGACTTTGCAAAAATTCTTTTAAATGAGTGCGAACTAGGACCCCTAGAAGCCATATCCGGGGTCAGTTTCAATTTTTATATGTTTATATATATAAATATAAATATAATATATATATATATATATATATATATATATATATATATATATATATATATATATATATATATATATATATATATATATATTGATATGGTTACTAAAGGGGGCCACATATACATATATACACAAACACAAACAACAACTTACCTTTGGTGTATGCAATGTTTTTGCACTGTAAGGCAGGGAGAAACTAAATTTTACAGATATATATGTGTTGAAAGGAGGCAAGGCAGGTGTAAAGGTATGACCAGTTTAATTAGATAGTTTAAGGTATTATTGTTTGATAGCTGTTATGTAATTTAAGATGTTATTGTTTGTTAGAATTAAGGATATTGTTAGCTTTAAGAATAGTAAGATGTCAAAATTTGAGTGTTAAATTGTAAGAAATGTCATGTCATAACCTATGTTTAAGTCAGCTGTTTTTTATTTAGGACAGACGTCAAACTGACACTAAAATTATAGTTAGGTTAATTATTCTCTCATTGACTAACAACAATCAGAAGTATGTATGTATCCGAGGAGATGATGAAAAACGATTATTGTGTTAAAATTTGTTAGGATATTTTATTTGAAGCAGGCAGATAACAGTTTTTTGATTAGTTACGCTGGTTACAAGGAAAAATGAAAAACGGATGGAAAAATTTTGATAAAAGTATCAGATTAAAATTTTTGAGATGAAAAAAGTTTGAAATTGTCATTAAATTATTAGATGGGAATTTTTGGTAATAAGGATATAGTTTGAGAAATTAGATAGAAGGGGTTTGAAAAGGGATAGTAGCAAGAGGAGAAAATTTAGTCTAGAGGATACAAAAATCTAGAGGGTCGCTGATCCGATAGTCCGACTCAGCAAATACAGGAGAGGCAGCAGCAGTCTGAGTGAGTAGTGTAAAACTAAAAGGAGTAATAAAACTTGCTAAAAAAATAAGTACATAAACTGTGCTTTGGTTTTTATACGACATTCAAGATACTTATAGAGGCAGGGGATCTTTTGGCTATAACTAACTGATAGTCAGCGTGGAACTCTGTGTCTATTGACTAAGTGCCACAATACAGTGGAATTAATATAAACACCAATAGGTGTCGGTACCGTTAACATTTATTTTATTTTCTTTCGTTCCCTTTTATAGTGTAAAATTCAAATAGGTATAAGTAATACATAAGGTTTAGGTTTTTTGTCATATATTTAAGTGTAATAAATATTAAGTTTGGTGATCATTTGAAACCTTTGCCTTATTTTGTTTTCTTTTACACATATATGAGTATTTGGAAGGAAAGAACTGAAATTAGATAGGGCAGAATATTTCGAAATTACAAAAAAAAAAAAAAAAGAAACCAAAGGGGACTGGAACCCACTTGCTTACTAAGCTCCCTGAGTTGAGAGGCAGTTCATATATGTGATTGGTTGTTTTCTGTGTGTTAAACAGGAAAAAAAATACATTGAGTACATCCAGGTGTAAGTTACATACACAAATACATATATTTCATAATAACAACATTTACAACACATTTCACTAAACTTTACAGGAAAATAAAAGTTAAAAGCTAAGATACCTAAAATATAACTAAAAAACTAAATATATATATATATATATATATCAATTCTATATATTAAATTAAATTTAAAATCCATAGCTTATTACATTTTTTTTTTTGAAATTCTATAACAATTGGCACTAAACGAAAGGGCTTCGAAAGTCTGTGCAGCAAATAACTTACTATATCAATTGGCGCCCAAAAACGTGGGACTATAATTTTCCTAGATAGATTAAATTATTACTACGTGGGACTTTAATCTTCCTAAATAACTTACTATATCAATTGTCGCCTAAACGTGGGAGCTTTCGAGGTCCACGAGTAAAATAAATTAAAAAAATAAATAAATAAACAAAACATAATAAGGAAGTCGAGAAAATGCATAGGGGAAGAAAAATGACCACGTCAAAGGACAGACAGGACAGGAGAGACGAAAGAGAACATGAACAGCAGGAAAGTATGGAAATAGATCAAGAGAGAAGATATGATCAAGAAGTTGGTGAAAATGTGGAAGAACAAGCAGAAGGAATGGTACAAACAGGAGAAGAAACGTCAATAGAAGAACAGACACCTGACGGAGACAAAGTAGACGACACAAATACGACAAACGAAAAACCTGACAGTAACAATGAAATGTTCATGAAATTAATGCAGAGCATGAATAGTATGAATGCAAATGTTAATAATATAAATGAAAGCAATAAAATTATGAATGAGAAAATGAATGAAAGCATAAATGGCCTAAAACAAGACATAAATGAAAGTAAGAAAGAAATGAAAGGGGATATGTATAGCATGAAACTAAATATGAATGACAGGTTCGAAAGACAAGAGGATAATATAAACAAGATAAAAGAAAGTATGACTGAGAAATTTGTTGAACAAGAGCAGAATATGAGGCAGATGATTGAGAGATTGGATAATATAGATAGAAATATCACAGAGAAAGTTGAAAAAAGTGTACAAGAAGTGAAAAAAGATGTAGAAATGGAGATGGAAGAGATAAGCGAGGCAGTACGAAAGTTTGAAAGTAAAGTAGAGACAAAGATGGATGTAGTACGCAAGATAATAATAGAGAAAATCAAAGCAAATGATGATGAACCGATGGATAAAATCATAGAGAGAGTGAATGAAAGAAATCAGCGAATGGGAGGGCCTAGAAAGATGCGCAAACATAAAAGAAACAGATATGAAACCAAAATGGAAGAGAGATTAAGAGAAACGAATGGAAATTTGGAGAATCTAAGAGAAGAGCCAGATGTAAAGCTGACATTGGGAAATAAAAGTCTGAGAGAAGAAGTAGAAGAATGTTTTGGGCCAAAATGGACAAGAGCAATGGGGAATAGAAGAAACAAAAAGAAACAAGAATGCCTAGAAGAAATAAGGAATAAGGGTGACAAATTTAAACGAAAACGTATAGGAAATAAGAGGTATAGACGTGAAAACAAGGATGGCAACGATGGCACGAATAGGTATAAATGCCAGAGAAACGAGGATACCTACAAAGACGATTCTAGCATGGAATACGATGCAAGACAGGCAGAAGAGTCTGATAACAATCATGAGCAGTGGAGAAGACCACATAACGGATATGGAGACTACGCAGCAACAAAATATGAAACGACTACGAAGAATTAATGAACTAGAATGAGATGAATGACCTGGGAAGTCTTTAAACTCACCAACATTTTCTTGAAACAACGATAACACTCAAAATTCAAAATTTTAGACCTGGATTAAGTCTATAAATTGAACCAAAACTAGTTCAACCAAATAACACGTCAAAATTCAAAATTTAAAGCAAATGTCAAGCATGAAAGAAGAGTATAACCAAATTAAAACCGAGGCAGATAGATTTAGTAACCAGTTAAGCGTGGGGAAGAATTTCACGACAAACAAGCAGTAGAAATGCACGTCAAACAAGACATATATGATCGGAAACAAACGAAGTAGTGGGGACAAGTTTAAACCCAAGATAAGAGGACCAGAGCTGCCAACAAATGAGGAAAAAGAAAGAAAAATATATGAAGAAAACAGATATCAAGGCCAATTATGTAAAATTCGTTAAAATTATGGAACATTTAGTAGGATAGACAACTAAATAAGGACGTCTGAATCAAGGAGTAATGGGAAAAGTCAAAAAGATATATGTACGAACAGTGAAATGAATTTAATAGATGGAGAAGCTAACCAGTGAATATGTAAACCCATAGAGGGCATATTGAGATAATGAAAATATATATAGATGATTATGTGCACAGTAGTTGCAAGATATAGGGGAATGAGATGAAAAAGTCAAGTAAATGGAGCATATATCGACTGATAAATAGTAGTTTCAGACTAATAAAAAGAAAAAAAAAGTTGGGTATCAGAAGAATAAAACGAATTGAAAAAGGAAAGGACCTAATATCAAAAAAAGAAACATATAGAAACTTATAGTGGCAGCAGCAATAGAAAAAATAGTCCAAATATGGGGGTATATACGAACATGTCGTTATAGAAATCGGTTCATTATCACACGTACGAACACACGCAATGAGAAAAGGGAAACTCGGTAATAAAAAAATAATGATGATAAAGAGATAAGTTAAACAAGGAATTTGAAAAGCAAGAGATAATTTCTTACTTTACTTGGGGGGAAACTTAAAACTAAATTTAGCCTTGACATAGTCAATTAACAACATTTTTCATTTAATGTTGATGGCATTTCTTATAGCATGCAACATGCAAACTTAATAACTAAGTCGAACGTTGCTTGGGCAAACGTGACATTAAAAAAAAAAGGAATATAAGTTGAAGAAATCCTAGACGAACAAAGCACTGACATGACACATATTTTATTAAAAGCACGTAAACTAACGAAGCACTATTTTAAATAAAGGCCATAAACACTTCGAAGAACTGAACACTTGTGAAGCTGGAACAAACATGCAGCAATAATGACAACAGGATCAGTAGTCGACAGTAGCAGAAATTAGCAGGCACAGTAGTATTTTTCTTAAAATAATTGTGGGCACAGCAGTGGTCTTCAAAAACATAATTGACAAAATATTGGCACAGCGGTGTTCTTATAAAACTATTAAAGGCACGCTAGTGTTCCTCTAAATTGTAGGCACGCTAGTATTCTTTTAAACATGCTTATAAGCACAATAATGTCTCTCATGCATAAGTGCATATGACACTTAAATATAATAACTTCTCATGTTCGCAGCTAGATCACTTGGGTCTCAGATGATAGTTCTGATTACACAGCATAACTTCTTACAGGAATGGCAGTGACTGTTTCTGAAATGCTAAAAAAATGTATTAAGGGAGGAAAAGATTATATTGCTATAAACTAAAAGCGTGAATAAAAAATTTTTCCTAGCTTCAGAAGGCAAGCCTCTAAAGCAGTAAAAATTTATTATTGGGGATTTGATATGGTTACTAAAGGGGGCCACATATACATATATACACAAACACAAACAACAACTTACCTTTGGTGTATGCAATGTTTTTGCACTGTAAGGCAGGGAGAAACTAAATTTTACAGATATATATATGTGTTGAAAGGAGGCAAGGCAGGTGTAAAGGTATGACCAGTTTAATTAGATAGTTTAAGGTATTATTGTTTGATAGCTGTTATGTAATTTAAGATGTTATTGTTTGTTAGAATTAAGGATATTGTTAGCTTTAAGAATAGTAAGATGTCAAAATTTGAGTGTTAAATTGTAAGAAATGTCATGTCATAACCTATGTTTAAGTCAGCTGTTTTTTATTTAGGACAGACGTCAAACTGACACTAAAATTATAGTTAGGTTAATTATTCTCTCATTGACTAACAACAATCAGAAGTATGTATGTATCCGAGATGATGAAAAACGATTATTGTGTTAAAATTTGTTAGGATATTTTATTTGAAGCAGGCAGATAACAGTTTTTTGATTAGTTACGCTGGTTACAAGGAAAAATGAAAAACGGATGGAAAAATTTTGATAAAAGTATCAGATTAAAATTTTTGAGATGAAAAAAGTTTGAAATTGTCATTAAATTATTAGATGGGAATTTTTGGTAATAAGGATATAGTTTGAGAAATTAGATAGAAGGGGTTTGAAAAGGGATAGTAGCAAGAGGAGAAAATTTAGTCTAGAGGATACAAAAATCTAGAGGGTCGCTGATCCGATAGTCCGACTCAGCAAATACAGGAGAGGCAGCAGAGGCAGCAGCAGTCTGAGTGAGTAGTGTAAAACTAAAAGGAGTAATAAAACTCGCTAAAAAAATAAGTACATAAACTGTGCTTTGGTTTTTATACGACATTCAAGATACTTATAGAGGCAGGGGATCTTTTGGCTATAACTAACTGATAGTCAGCGTGGCACTCTGTGTCTATTGACTAAGTGCCACAATACAGTGGAATTAATATAAACACCAATAGGTGTCGGTACCGTTAACATTTATTTTATTTTCTTTCGTTCCCTTTTATAGTGTAAAATTCAAATAGGTATAAGTAATACATAAGGTTTAGGTTTTTTGTCATATATTTAAGTGTAATAAATATTAAGTTTGGTGATCATTTGAAACCTTTGCCTTATTTTGTTTTCTTTTACACATATATGAGTATTTGGAAGGAAAGAACTGAAATTAGATAGGGCAGAATATTTCGAAATTACAAAAAATAAAAAAATAAAAGAAACCAAAGGGGACTGGAACCCACTTGCTTACTAAGCTCCCTGAGTTGAGAGGCAGTTCATATATGTGATTGGTTGTTTTCTGTGTGTTAAACAGGAAAAAAAATACATTGAGTACATCCAGGTGTAAGTTACATACACAAATACATATATTTCATAATAACAACATTTACAACACATTTCACTAAACTTTACAGGAAAATAAAAGTTAAAAGCTAAGATACCTAAAATATAACTAAAAAACTATATATATATATATATATATATATATATATATATATATATATATATATATATATATATATATATATATATATCAATTCTATATATTAAATTAAATTTAAAATCCATAGCTTATTACATTTTTTTTGAAATTCTATAACAATTGGCACTAAACGAAAGGGCTTCGAAAGTCTGTGCAGCAAATAACTTACTATAACAATATATATATATATATATATATATATATATATATATATATATATATATATATATATATATATATATATATATATATATATATATATATATATATATATGTGTGTGTGTGTGGGTATCCGTCTGATAGCTCAAAAAATAATTAACCGATTTCGATGAAACTTGGCAAGTGCTTTTCTTTTATAAATGGCTTGGATGAATTCGTTAGCCAGAAAAATCGGACGGGGTTTTCCGACAAATTTAATAATTTAATTGTTAACCACAAATAACAAATATAGATTGTTCCACTAGTCGTCTTTGGGGGCTATCTTACCTATTTCCTAGGAAACTTAACCCTGTAAAGCATTTGGGCCTTTTGTAGAACTGAGCCATGGTGTCGCATAGAAAGTGTTCTGTTGTTTCAGGTGCTTCAGTGTAGTATCTGCAGTTTTCACTACCCGCCTTACCCATCTTCATAAATTTTTATCCTCTGATGACGGTACCTTTGTTAGTGAAACGATCGTCACGCCTTTAAAAGACGTTTTGTGGTCATTATGGTTCTTATCAGCGCTCATCACATGTTCCAATCTTCAGTTTGTGAAACTTTTAGCTACTAAAAATTGTGTTTATATTAGGTGGAATGTAAATGACCGCACCCTACAGAGACGAATCGCAAAGAAACTTTCTACGTTTATGTTTTACCGGAAGTTCCTTTAAAAATTTCGTGGTACGTCTTCCCACGCTATTTTGGTATCTTTTTAATGAATTTACTTAGAAAACAGTCACTAATGGGGAGATCCCGACTTTTAAATTTTGAATAAAACTTCTTCAAATGAGGGCGAATTAGGACCCCTAGAACCCATTGCCGGGGTCATTTTCAAGTTATATATATATATATATATATATATATATATATATATATATATATATATATATATATATATATATATATATATATATATATATATATATATATATATATATATATATATAGTCTTCACGGCATGCTTGAAAATCCGTTTCTAATGTTTTCCTAAGGTGAGTGGTTACAGCCTTCTACTAAAGCCCTAGTCATTTCGTGATGAGTTTTAGAAATCCATTCGCCACATCACACAGCTCTTTGCACTTCATCATATAGATCTTCAATCAGGTTCATATCAGTACTTCTAGCGAGCCAATCTAACTAAAATTTTAGTTAGAAGTTGTCATTCTGATTTGGTGATGATTTAAATGGATCTAAGATATGATTCCTATGTTTCATGAAATCGCTTCAATGTAGCTCCATTGGGCCCTGTCCCAGACTCGAAATAAATCGCTACATCGGGCACTTCGTTCAGACAAACCGCAAGTGTGACAAGACGAAGAGCTGGAGTTCCTCGGCCCATTAGATCACCTAAGAATATTGAGGCAGTGAAAGCTTCAAACGTGCAATCCCCACGGCGTTGTGCGCGCAAACATGCGTCTGCCTTTGTACTTTCCGATCGTTCAGTGGGGCGAATTCTTCACGATGACCTTCATTACCATCCATACAAGTTGGAGGTTGTGCAGAAACTCTTCAAACGCGAGTTATCATAATTCTCGGAGGAACGCACGTGAGGCGCGTCTCGAAAACGTTCCAGAGGACCAAATTATTTTTTCAGTGATAAAGCCCATTTTTTACTTGAGTGGATGAGTCAACAAATATAACATATGTTACTGGATTGAGACAAATCCCTGAGGATTGCATCAAAGCCTTTGCACTCACCGAAAGTCATAGTATGGTGTGCAATTTCCTCAGCTGGGATTGCTGTTCCCTTTTTTTTTTAGAAAATTGAGGCACAAGAACAGTAAATTTAGACCGGTATGTGAACATGTTAGAGGCATATTTTTCCCACGGCTTAATGATTTGGATTTAGGGCACATTTGGTTTCAACAGGACTGAGCAACGGCTCACACTTCAAGAACATCGATGGCTGTTTTAAGGAACACCTCCGGAGCGCCTCATCTCAATACAGAGCGATTTGGAGTGGCCAGCCCGCTTCACCGATTTAGCCCATTGTGATTTTGTTTAATATTCCGTGTTTATGTCAACCGTCCGAGGACTTTACAATACCTGAAAGCCAACATCCAGGCATAAATTGACAACATACCAGCTGCTATTCTGGTAAGGTAAAGTAAAGTCATGACAAACGGCAGAAATCGGCTTATAAAGAATTTCAATAGTCTTGAAGTCATCATCATCATAATTGCGAAAGCTTTCTGCAAAAATGTACTAAAGTAAACCTATATTCAAGTTCTGCTTTCCATTATAATGCCTAATAATAGAAAGTAACTTTATTCTCCTTGGTAAATCACACAAGGAAAACTATAACAATGTGAGTTGTACGACAGGGTCGCCATCTCGGTGCGGAACCAGGTAGTATGTTGTCACGACAGCTCGAATTAACACAAAATGTAAAGACCGTGTACAGCCGACCAACAATTTTCGTAAGGCTAGATATATTCTCACCATAATAATAAACGCAGACCAGTTTAGGTCTAATTAGAACTCGTCAGTGCGCTATAACAATTACAGCGAGAACACACTTATAAACACAAAAAATGTTTGTAAACTGTCGCAAACTGGTCTGCGTTTCTAAATATGGTGAGATCACATCTAGCCTTACATATATTGTCCCAGTATTAAGGAAAGGGAAGAGATGGGCCAGGGCTGACAATTTACAAAAATTGTTGGTTAGTTATACACAGTCTATATTTATAACATTTTGTGTTAATTAGAGCTGTCGTAACAACATAGATAGAAAAATATATAGATAGATAGATAGTCTTTATTCCACTTAGGTGCTGTACAAAGGCAGATATGGGTTCGTCATAAAAAAATACGCTAACATAAAAACATAAAATATGTGTTCAAAACCTTACAAAACATCTGCAACTAACACACACAAAAAACACAAAAAAACACCAAGAACAGATAAAAAACACAAATGTGAGGTTATCACAGATTAAGCAGACTAAGAGCCGATAGGCAACATGCCCGCACAGGTTGCACAAATAATACATAAAAAATGAATTAATAAACTTCATACAATCCTAAAATCAAGTCACATACAAGAAAGACTCCTTTACGCTGCTAAAAATTCTTGAAGTGAGTAAAAACATTTTTGCTGGCGATAACGCGTAGTGTGTTTCTTAAATTTATTACCGGAGTTAATTTGTGTAAATTATTAAAAAACTTGACAGCGGCATAATAGGGCGACCGTACGTAGCCAGCCGAACGATGCCTAGAGATTGGGACAGTGTATCTCTCCCGCAGGCTATGTGAGTGACCAGCTTCAGCGTCCGAACCGAAAATCTTTGGGTAAGACCTGACAAAGCATACTGCCCTTAAAATGTAAATACAATAGGCAGTCAGAATACCAGAGTCACGAAAATACTGGCGGCATGAGCATCTAGGTCCCAAACCGTATAGGAGCTGGATTATTCTCTTCCGAGGTGCCACCCCAGGCAAGTATATTATAATTTAATATTGAATAGACCATGGAGTAATGAACAGACGACAGTGTTTTTGTATTTAATAGAGTTTTAAGTCTACTCAAGCCAAAAAATGAACTATTTAGTTTCTTACAAACTGAACTTATCTGGGCGTCCCAGCACAAGTTACCTAGCACAATCGTTCGCAAAAGCGACACAGAGCCAGCGACGCTCAACCCACTAAACTAAACCATACGCTAAACTTGTATCAATATTTCAGATGGATCTTTTTCCTTGAGAAATTGACTACGGCCGTTTTGTCGATATTAAGGATCAATAGATTGGATCGACACCACAACTTAAAGCCTTGGAGTACTCTCAATGTACGGATCTCAAGGTCCCCCAAATTACTCCCAGCTACGACCACCGAAATGTCGTCCGCACGCATGGTGACATCAACCTCTTTCAGATGAGTTGTCAAATAATTGACGTAGACCAAAAAGAGCAGTGATGACAAAATGGAACCCTGAGGGACGCCCAGCTCCATGTGATACTTCGTTGAAAGTTTAGCATCCACACGCCCCCGGATCATCCTGTCTGACAGATATGACTTTATCCGCCGTAACAGTTAACCCCTGATACCCATCGCTTCCAACTTGTGCAACAAAATCTTATGGTCAATGGTATCGAACTTAGGCCGAAAGAGATACCACTAACCTTCAATCTCATGTCTAGATGACTATTGATATCAAATAGAAGTCGAGAAACAGCAGTTTCTGTGGGCATACCATTCTGGAAGCCGTGCTGACAATCGGAAAGCAAACGTTCCTTACCAAAAAAGCCAAGATTCTCTTAAATACGACCTTTTCAAAGATTTTAGCAAATATACATAACAAGGACATTGGACGATAATTTTCTAATGAAGTCACGTCCCCCTTTTAGTGAATTTTTATTAAAATAAATTATATATATATATATATATATATATATATATATATATATATATATATATATATATATATATATATATATATATATATATATATATATATATATATATATATATATAGGTGGCGCATATTGAAAACGAAACAGACCGATTTGCGTCCAGAGAATATTTTTTTAAGAAACGCTGAAACATGTCAATTTTAATATTTCGGGGGGACTGTTTTGACACAAAACTCAACTTTGTCACATTAACCCCTTAAGGGTGGTGATAACAACCCTTATATTTTGAATAGGGAACATGGGTCGAGTGTTACATCATTTGAATGCTCTTTCTTTTCTGAATTCAGCACACTACTTTTTTTTTTAAGTTTTTTCAACTCGTTTATTAGTCACAGTTAGAGTTGCAAGAACGTATTTCATTCATTGTGATAATAAATGCACTAATTGGTCAATTTTTCCTAAAACTAAAAAAAAAAAGAACAAAACGTTCAGAAATTTTTATTCAGTGAAGTAAGTGTTCAAATTGTTGTACAAAAGTACAAATTTTGTTCAAAACGAGCTCTGACATTCTGGAGCATTTCTGGAGTTATTAGACGGCATTCTTCAACAATGCGCCGTCATAATTCTTCCAGAGACTTCGGTTCTGTTGAGAAAATTCTACTCTTTAAATGGCCCTATAGAAAGAAGTCTAACGGAGTTAAATCCGGTGATCTAGGGGGGCACTCAGTAGCACCTCTACGGCCAATCAATTGCTCTGGAAACTCTCTGTTCAGAAACTCCCTAACACGTTGTGAAAAATGGGGAGGAGTTCCATCTTGTTGAAACACTAAGTGATTTTCTTGATAGTGATCATTATTTTCAACAATGTCAATTAGTAGAGGGTAAACGATATCTTATAGTAGCTCTAAATTTGTTTCGTCACTCAAATTGTCATCAAGAAAAATTGGTCCGATTAAACGGTCTCTAAAAATGCCAGTCCAGGCATTCAATTTCTGTGGAGTTTGAGTGTGAACTTCGTAAAAATTTCTTGGATTATTATCTGCCTAATAACGACAATTATGACAATTGACTGTATAGTTTAATAAAAACGTACACTCGTCTGAAAAACAGATATTAAACAGAAAGTTCCCGTTATCAGCTATTTGTGCGGTCATAATTTCACAAAACTCCAGCCGCCGATCAAAATCATCTTCATTTAGTTGTTGTACAAGATGAATTTTATACGGGTCAAATTTATGATGCTTCAATATTCGCTGAATAGTTCTTCTTTTGATGTTTAAAACAATGACCAATTTTCTCGTGCTCAAAGTTGGGTCTGCAACAATTTGTCCTACAACTTCAATCTCAGTAGTCCCATTTTTAACCGGAAATTTACGTTCAGGATCCCGTTTTTTGTTGGCTACTTAACCACTTTGTCGAAACTTTGCAACTAACCCCAAAATGTATTTTCTGTTAACATGTCTGTTCGGATGTCGTTCATTAAACAAATTTGCGGTACGGTTGGCACAGTCATCGTTTTTGAAAAAAAGAGTAATTATTTCCTTCTCTTTCTTTTACAGAATACACCATTGTGAAATTAATTTTCGGCAGTACTATCAAGTATCAAATCGACCGTTAAACTGAAATAATAAACTGCATTTCTCTCACTCCGATCAGAAATGTTCTGGATAGTCAGTTTTTTGTTTACAAACAAACAAAACATTGACTATCAGCACATTTCTTATCGAAATGAGTGAAATGGGTTTTTGCATCTACAACTGTGAATAATTTTTAAACGAGTTGATAAAACTTCCAAAAAAAAAATAGTGTGCTGAATTCAGAAAAGAAAGAGCTTTCAAATGATGTAACACTCGACCCATGTTTCCTATTTAAAATATAATGGTTGTTATTACCACCCTTAAGGGGTTGATGTGACAAAGTTGAGTTTTATGTCAAAACATGTCCCCCGTAATATTGAAATTGGCGTGTTTCAGCGTTTCTTAAAAAAAATTCTCCATATGGAAATCGGTCTGTTTCGTTTGAAATGCGCCACGCTATATATATATATATATATATATATATATATATATATATATATATATATATATATATATATATATATATATATATATATATATATATATTTATAAAGATATAAAAATTGAAACTGACCCCGGAACCCATGTTCTAGGGGTCCTAGTTTGCGCTCATTTGAAAAAATGTTATATATATATATATATATATATATATATATATATATATATATATATATATATATATATATATATATATATATATATATATATATATATATATATATATATATATATATATATATATATATATATATATATGTATCTGATAACTCAAAAAATAATCGACCGATTTTGATGAAACTCGGCAGGTGCCTTTCCTTTAATAATGGCTTAGACGAGTTAGTTAACCACGAAAATCGGACAGGGTTTTCCGGGAAAATTTTGAGTTTTGTCAAAGTTCTCGGAGTTTTTTTCGACAAAAAAAATTTTCTCCGAAAATTACCAAGTTGATTTAAGGAAATTTGGTAGATATGTTGCCTTAGAAAAGGCCTTACTCCGTACCAAAATTAAACTTTCTAACTTTATAGAAAATTGAATTATTGAAATTTGAAACATTTAATAAAAATTCACTACCATAACGCACTTGCTGCATCCCGAACTTTTTATAAATCAGTGCGACCAGAGCTCTCTTCGATAAAGAGAAGTGTCCGGTATCAAGAGAAACATTGATAACAAAAGTGAGTGCTATAAGTATTAGGCCAATAATGTTTTTCACTATAGTTGTTGGGATATTATCGATACCAGCGGAATTATAATTCTTTACGGATTGAAGAACCCCCTCCATTGTATCTGGAGGCATAAAAATTGTGTTTGAACAGGAGGCGACCGCAGTACCTCGCCTGCATGGACTCTATGGGAATTATGACTAATATTCGTTTTAGCAGACGAACACAAATATTCGCCAAACCTTCATGCCACTAGTTCGCTGTTGCTGATCAGAACTCCATCTATATTTAATTTGATAGGTCGTAGATTTTTTTGTTTCGTTGCAGAGTAGAGTTAACGATGTTCCAGATTTCCTTATTTGGATTTGCCTCAGTCTGCAAACGATGACTATGATAATCGCGTTTAGCCTGATTAATTTTGTGTGCCAGCTCTTTTTTCTTCTTCATGTATTTCTCTAGCAGTTGCTTGTTGTCTGATATGCTCTCCAACCAGAACATACTTTTGAGAGCCTCACTATCCTGCATAATCTGTCAATTTAGCAATTTTTTAGTTGGCTGTGGATAATGTTTGACTATTTTCCTATCAGTCAAGCCTGATCTGAGCAGGCAAAAAAATGTGTAACCGCTAGTTTACCATCATCTGTATACACACTTGAAAAGTCACTGTTTCCCAACAAATATGACAGTTTTTCCATATTATACCTGTCCAAGTTGCGCCAAAAAGTTATCTTTTGGTCTTGTTTAGGTAAAATTTCGTTTACAAGCGATTTCTATTTAAAAAAAAACCTGTGCAAAGTGATCTGCGATACCAGGATCCACAACCACAACTTTATGATGACTTTCTGGAATGCTAATAACAAAATAATCAACCGCGAAAACAGTTGTATGCCCATTTTTATTTGTATGAATTCCAGTAGGTTCCCCAATTGGCAAAGACAGACCAACTGACTCAAAAACATCAAATAATGTAGATCTAGATAAATGACTTCTCAATGTGTTGACATTTCAATCACCACAACAGATAAGATGGTTATGGTTTTTAGACAGTTATGACAAGCAATATGTGAGATACTATCTGGTTCCGCACCGAGATGGCGCCCCTGCCGTATACCTCGCAATCCTCTAGTACGCTGGCTGCTTTAGATGTATTACTTTATAGGTGTGTGCTCGCTGTAATTGGTATAACGCACTGACGAGCTCTAATTAGAGAAAAACCGGTCTGCCTTTCTAATTATTGTAAGAATGCATATATTTTTACTGAAGGAAAACTTCTACATATGCTTAATAAAAGTTATAATTAACATGCTTATTTTATACTATCCATTCCAAAATTTTCACTAGCAATTACTAGTTGAGATAGTTGTTTTTAGAGCAAACCAAAGCTTCGGGGTCGTAAAATTTATAGTCTAAAAGTCTGATTCCATTAAACTAAGTATAAGAGAATTTAATTCAATAGAAATAAATTTTGCTGATCGAATAATTATTCGAAAGCAGAGTTATATATTACCCAAAGTCAATTTGGTTTCATTAAATTAAAGTGTTCCACACTCTCTTTGATTGTAAAATAGTGGAGTTCGACTTGGGCTTTCCACTTATACATAGAAATTTATGTTGATAATATTTTAATGGTACTGTCAATTACAAAATAAACTATACACGTTCCAGGTTCTGGTTTGTTTTACACTTTATTTTCTATATAATAAACGTTTACTAAAAGAAAAGCGAGAAAAAAGTAGTTTACCTTGTTTGAATAGGTTTTTTATTCAGTGTTTAAATAAAAATGTTTAAAAAATGTTTGTTTCATCTTTTTTTTTAATTTAAAAATTGGCGTCTCAACATTGACTGACGTTGGTACCTACAACAATACAATATTGAATAATAATCATCATCATCAATCAGCCCTCCGCGTCCACTGCTGGACCTAGGCCTCCCCTAGTTGAGTCCATTTTTTTTGTCTTGAGCGCTACGAATCCAGTTTTTTGTAACTTTTGTAATGTCGTTTGTCCAGCGAGCTGGTGGTCTTCCTCTGTTTCTTTTATCGGATCTGGGTCTCCATTCGAGTAATCGTTTTATCTGCCTGTCATCTTGCATGCGAGCCACATGTCCCGTCCATTTCCACTTGAGTTTTGCCACATGTGCCACATGTACGACCACATCAGTCACTCCAGTTCTACTGCGTAATTCTTCATTTCTAATGTGGTCACGTAACGAAACGCCAAGCATCGACCTCTCCATTTTGCGCTGCGCTACTTTTGGTGTCTTAGCAGAAGCGTTGGTAAGGGTTAGTGTTTCAGCGCCGTAGGTCATAACCGATAGAACACATTGGTTGAAAACTTTTCTTTTCAAGCATATTGGAAGGTCGCCTCTGAAAACGTCTGCAAGTTTGCCGTAAGCCGCCCAGGAGAGTATAACTCTTCTGTTTATCTCGCATGGTTGGTTGGCTCGTGGCCCAAATATGTGTATTTATCTACCCATTCCACCTCAGAGTTTTCAATAATTAGGTTGTTACTGGGGACGAGGTTTGTCATAAATTTTGTTTTTCCGATGTTCATTTTTAGACCTACTGTTGCACAGGCTTCCTGAAGTTTTCAGCCAGTAATACAATGTCGTCTGCAAACCGTATGTTTGACAGACTTTGGCCGTCTATTCTTAGACCTTTCTGATCCCAATCTAGCTTCTTGAACACATATTTCAGGACGGTGATAAACAGTTTTGGAGACATCGTATCTCCCTGGCGTACTCCTCTCCAATGTTTATAGGATTCGTGTAAGCCTGATGAAAATCCACAAAAGCAAGGACAAGAGGTCTGCCATATTCGATGCTCTTTTTAATCACTGTTTTGACGCTCTGGAGAGGATCTTTGGTTCCAAACCGACTTTGAAAACCGGCTTGTTCCACTGGCTGGACGAAGTCCAACTTCTTTTCAAGTCGTATGGTAATTATTCTAGTAAATAATTTGTAGAGGTGGCTAAGTAGACTTATCGGCCTGTAATTGTTTAGGTTCGAGATGTCTCCTTCTTTGTGGACCAGTATTGGGATGATGCTGTGTCACTTTTCTGGTATCGTACTATTGAAGAGACAAAGGTTGAAAAGAGATTTGATTTTTTGGAGCAAGCAAGGACCACCAATCTTTATCGCATCGGAAACCAGACAGTCTTCTCCGGGCGATTTTTGATTTTTCATCTTTTTTAGGGCTAGTTTAATCTCATCTCGTGATATTTCCATCAGTAAAAAAGGTGTGATAAACTAAGGCTCGGAAATATTGATGGAAATATTGAATAATATCTACCATAAATTGTCTAACAAACGTTTGGTAAACTAGAAATAAATTAATATTAAAAATAAACTAAAGCTTGTTATAAAGTCCAGATGATTTCAAGAAGTCTGCGCACAGCAAGTGCGTCATGGTAGTGAGTTTTCATAGAAATGATCTGCTACCAAATATTTTTTTATAACTGTTTTTTCTTGTAACATATAAATCCAAATTTTGCTGTACAATTTAGTTTTTATATTGTAAACCTACTCGCCAAATTTTGGTGTACAGATTCCTTTTAATATCGTAAACTGACGTACCAAATTTGGTTACCATAGCTTTTCTATTTATTGAGATAATTTTTTTTTTCGAAAGGAAACCCAAAATTGTCCCGGAAAACCTGGTTCGATTTTCCTGGCTAGCGAATATATATATATATATATATATATATATATATATATATATATATATATATATATATATATATATATATATATATATATATATATATATATATATATAAACACATAAAAATTGAAACTGACCCCGGATAGGTGTCCTAGATCGCGCTCATTTGCCGGAATCTCCTCCAAAACGGTTAGATTTAGGTATAGGGAATGCTAATATAAACCGAAAAAGATTTGAAATACCAATTAACTTAGTTAATAAAATACATTTTAAAAACGCAAGTTGTGATCAGTTGAATTTTGTCAAGTTGTCAAGTCAATTTCTATCACCCTTTTTGCAACGTAAAAACGTAATACGTGTCGGGAAGGCACATATTCTGGTGTGTTGTGTATAAAAGACGAATATTGTAGTTTATCTTTTTTCCACGTTGTCAAAAATCAAGTGCAGCTATGATTCTGCAAAAATTTTCGAAAAAAAAGAAATGTTTTGAAAATGGTTAATTTTAGACACCTAATATGCTAGTAAAAATCTACCTTAAATTACGATTGCAATTCAAAATTATATTGAAAAGTGGCATATTGCATTTAAAATAACGAAGCTGATGAACACTTCCGGTAGAACCGGAAGTGTCACGCGACCAAAAATATTTTATTTTAATTGGGCTTGGCCGAAAACCTAGGAATATAAATCTTCCGAATTAAAATCGGTTATTGAGAAACTGCTAACATAAACTCTTGGCGCCTCATCCTGTATATATATATATATATATATATATATATATATATATATATATATATATATATATATATATATATATATATATATATATATATATATTGATATGGTTTCCATAAGGGGAAAGTGAGAATAAAAAAACATGCACATATACATTTACACTCTTACAACCACACACTCTAAAAACCACCCATACAAAACCTAACACAAACGAGAACTTACTCTTTGGTGTATGCAATGTTTATGCAGTGTATGGCAGGGAGAAACTAAATTTTACAGAGATATATATGTGTCAGATAAAACGAGGCAAAGGCATGGCAGTGGTGAAATTAGTTTGTAGGAAGTGAAACGTATATCAAAGACGAAATAAACTGTCAACTCAACATCAATTATCATCATTAATGCCATTAATGATGAGTGTTTAAGCTTTTTAGATGTAACTAACAGCAAAAATGTAAATATATTGGACAGTAAGAAATGTGGGAATAGTTTTTTTTTAATATTAAGATGTCATCAATTTTAAGAATGTCATATAACCTAGAGATAAGTCAGCTGTTTAGATAGGAACCAAATGTCAAACTGACAGTGAAATTGTGATATAGGTTAACAAACTGTCAAGGGAAAATAAAAGTCCAACAATGAAAAATAATGTATCCTGGGAGATTATCAAGAGGAGGATGATTATAAGAAAGTTTTGTTTGATAAAAATATTTTTAAAAGCCGGGCAAATGACATAATTTGACTAGATACGGTCGTTACGGTGGAAAATGATAAAAAGATTGTAAAAATTTATTAAAAATTGATAGATTGAAATTTTTTGATATTGAAAAAAGAGATTGAAATATTTTTGGAAAATTTAAAATGAGAAGGAGGTACATTTTTAAAAAGGAGAAGAACAATTTATTATTGGGGAATTAATATATAAAAATTTAGCGACGCTATGCTGCGTCAATTCTCCGAAAATAGTATTATACCAGGTAATTTATGAAAATTTATAACCGAAAAATGTATCATCAGGTTGAGGACCATTGACAACCACGTGTGAGTGGAGTTGAAAGTGCAAACAACATAAATAAAAGTGTAATCAGCAAAGAAGAAGGTACATATCTGGCCGTTGACATACAGACCAGAACTGCTTAGATATGAACGATTAGTTGCCAGGAAGAAGATTGATGAGATTTTGTCGACAAACTTCAATTTAAATTGGTGGAGGAAACCACAAGTACAGCTCATTGTCAAGAATGAGGTCTGTGAATGATCAAATGTCAACCATAGAGTGAGAGCTGGAGAAAAAAAAGCAGGTACACATACTTTAAATTACTAAAGCTTTTTATTTATCAGAATTGTCAAATTTAGTAATTTCATGTGAAGAAGAGATATCTATTAAATTTTATTGATAAACTGTTTTGTAGTAGATTATTAATATTAAAGCTAAGTAAATGCATGTGAATATAAAAAAAATTAAAGAAATTAAGAGCTCTAAAATTCAAAGATAAAAGGTGTATTATAAGTAGTAAGTAGTGGTAGATTTTGTCAGATTGTGTTAATCAATAAATATTTAAGTTCTGTGTGCATTTAAGGATTTTTGCTTTATTTTCCCTAATAAATATATAGATATAAATATTTTAAGCAAAGATCAGATAGGGCAATATATTTTAAAATTCAAAATTTAATCATGCTTTTGAAATCATAATAAGTTTGGACGATTTGAACCCACTAGCGTATTAAGCTCCCTGTTTTAAGAGTCCATATCATTCATGCTAATAATATTTTTGTCGTGTGCAGAAATAAAAAGATATTGAGTACACCAATATCTAAAATTTCACATACATGAGTCTAATACACACATTTTTACAGGTAAGACCAAATTAAAATCTAAAATAAATATACCACCGCAAAATCTACATACATATATTTAATATACACATATTTGCAATACATTTCAGAGAGTATTTTACAGATAAGATCTAATTAAAAAGCTAAAATACCTAGAAATTTACATCACACAAAGAGCACTAAACATATTTAAATTAGCTACCATATCAAGTATCACGAATAATAGCTAAAACAGTTGTTTCAAGATACTATAATTATAATATATAATAATATAATTATAAAAACCTCGATAAAACCTGAAGAGACCTATTTAAACCCCTCTCTATATCAATTATCACCCAATCGTGGCATTGAAAACCCTAATACAACCATACTTTATCAATATATATATACAGGGTCGCTGATAAGTCTGGAAACGGTCGATTATCCGGGAAAATATACAAGGTGTCGAAAAAAGTTTTATACAAAAGTTTTTGGGTTCTTCAATGTCTACTAGGCGGTGATAATTTTATTTATACAGGGTTGGTCATACAGGCGTGGCACACCAATATTAATTTTTTTTTAATGGAACACCCTATATATTATTCGATATTTCAATACTTCTCTTAATTTTGAGCAACATTTATGAGAAGCATAATGTACCTAAACTCAATCGTTTCCGGGTAAAAAAATAAATAAAAATAAACGCTACTGTTTTTAAAATCTATTGGATGAAGAACAAAAATAAATGAAAAGTAGAATATCTCTTGAAAACAATCTGTGAGTGTGAAAAGAACCGGTTGCGATGTTTTTAACATTGTTTGGAATCCCAAGATAAGATAAGATGCCCATAAGAAACGCAGTATTATTCTTTTGTTTTAAAATGTTTCCAGGACAACGAATGTCAAACATTCATTCAGTGTCAACAGTTTTGAAACATTAGTAATTTAGTGTCAACAGTTTTTGTGCAAAATGGCAAGTTTAAGTGAAACCGAACGTATCGAAATTTTAATGATGATAGGGTACGGTGATAGAACACGAAGTTTTGCTCAAGTGGTGATTATGTTCAATGAGTTGCATCCTGAGCGTGAATCGATCTCCAAATCCACAGTTTCGAAAACTTTGCATCGTTTTCACAAAACTGGCGGTATCAAGGATAAACCTAGAACTGGAAGGCCAGTAACCGTTACAAATGAAGAAAATTCTTTGAATGTAATATTGGATGTGGTGGAAAATCCGAAAACTTCGGCACAGCAATTGGCTTTAAATCACAATATGAGTCGATATTCAATTCAAAAGATTACGAAGCGGGAAAAGTTCCGTCCATATAAAATTCATTTATTGCAAGAACTGAGTGAAGACGATTTTGATCGCAGAATCGAGTTCTGTGAACTTATTATGGAGAAGTTACGCCAAAATTTTAACTTTGCCAACCACATTTTGTTTTCCGACGAATCTACATTTTGTTTGAATGGACAAGTCAACCGACACAACTGTAGGTAACGGTCAGACGAAAACCCACATTGGATGGAACAAATTCACACCCAAAGACCGCAAAAAGTAAATGTTTGGTGTGCTATTATTGGTGGACATATCATAGGACCTTATTTTATACACGGTAATTTGAACTCTGCTCGATATTTGACACTTTTGCAAGAATCAATTGTTCCAGACGTTAGTCGATTATTTCCGAACAATAACGACCCAAATCTACCAGCGGAAGAAATATGGTTTCAGCAGGATGGGGCACCCCCTCATTTTGGAATTGAGGTACGGGA
The DNA here is from genome assembly GCA_964006375.1 of Tillus elongatus. Lineage (NCBI taxonomy): Eukaryota > Metazoa > Arthropoda > Insecta > Coleoptera > Cleridae > Tillus > Tillus elongatus. Next base: position 15,007,754 of record OZ023265.1, read on the forward strand.
ATATCTGAATCAAACCTTTCCTGGCAGATGGATAGGGCGCAGGGGAACTATTGAATGGCCAGCTAGGTCTCCCGACATGACGCCGCTTGACTTTTTTTTGTGGGGTCATGTAAAAAATTTAATTTACCAAAATAGACCGCAGAATATTGAAGAGTTGCAAGCAAGGATTGTGCATGAAATTAATAACATTCCTCAAAACGCTCTTGTAAATGCAGTGCAATGTTTTGTTAAGCGAATTCATTATTTTCAGGAGGTCAATGGAGAACACTTTGAACATCTTATAAAATAGGATTTCAAACAATGTTAAAAACATCGCAACCGGTTCTTTTCACACTCACAGATTGTTTTCAAGAGATATTCTACTTTTCATTTATTTTTGTTCTTCATCCAATAGATTTTAAAAACAATAGCGTTTATTTTTATTTATTTTTTTACCCGGAAACGATTGAGTTTATGTACATCATGCTTCTGATAAATGTTGCTCAAAATTAAGAGGAGGATTGAAATATCGAATAATATATAGGGTGTTTCATTAAAAAAAAATTAATATTGGTGTGCCACGCCTGTATGACCAACCCTGTATAAATAAAATTATCACCGCCTAGTAGACATTGAAGAACCCAAAAACTTTTGTATAAAACTTTTTTCGACACCTTGTATATTTTCCCGGATAATCGACCGTTTCCAGACTTATCAGCGACCCTGTATATATATATATATATATATATATATATATATATATATATATATATATATATATATATATATATATATATATATAACAAACCGATAGCTCAAAAAGTAATAAGTCAATTTTAATAAAACTTGGTGAATGCGTTCCCTTCGTAAGTGGCTTGGAAAGGTTCGCGAGCTAGGAAAATCGGCTTGGGTTTTCCCGGAAAATTTTGCGTGTTCTTTCGGAAAAAACCATACCTCCGTAAATAATAAAGCTATGGTAATCAAGTTTGGTTCACAAGTTTACGACATTAAAAGAAAACTGTACACCAAAATTTAGATTTCTATGTTACGGCAAAAAAAGTAAAAAAAATATTTGGTGCCAGATTATTTTTACGAAAATTCACTACAATAACGCACTTGCTGCGTCCAGACTTTTACTAACTTCGTAGAATTATAATATGATTCATGGCTAAAAAATAATACATAAACCTTTACTCAGTTGAAATATATCAATGCTGGGGAAGTTTATAAATAAGTCTCTTATAATTTCATGATTGGGTAATCATATTATTATCGGTTTTATATGTTTGATAATTATCCAATTTACATGAGTGTATTTTAGCAATTCCAGCAATTATATCGATTGGAAATAACTAGCAATAATTATGCATTGATTCGAAATTATAATTAATAAATTCACGCTCATCAACATAAACTATGGTTCTAGTATATGTTTGCTCATGTTTTATGGTCCATTTAGTTAATGACTATCGAAAATTCTCAAAATCTACATGCGGCCACATAAATTTCTGTATGATTAAATAGCTGAGAGTATTATGATATTATCAATTAAATTAAATTGGGTTTGAGGTGATTGCTAAGCCTAATTTCGTCCGTTTTAGTGAATTTTCTTTAAAAAAAATTACAAATAAGGAAATTCCGACTTATGAATTGTGAAAACATTCCTTGAAATGAGCGCAAACTAGGACCCCTAAAACCCATATCCGGGATCAATTTCAATTTTTAAATGTTTATATATATACCGACAACTCAAAAAATAATATATCAGAATTTTCTTCCTTTGAAGATGTTGACATTGTCAACGAAACTATCGTAGGGTCTCTGAAATATGTGTTGTGGTGATTTGGGTTTCTCCAAGTGTACTTATTAGTGCTCATCACAGGTTTCAGTTTTCACATAGTGTTCTAATTACGTATACTTTGAATATAATATCCCGGGCTTGAAGCCGGTCAAAGGTATCAATAGGCATGGATGCAAAATGATAATGTTTTGTATCCTCCTACTATGTCGAAAAGCATAACTATTGGACAGTTGATAGTCCCTTTATTAATCTTATTTTTAAAGGGGTAGACATTGATCCAATCCAATCCATAGCAGGTGGTAGTTGAATTTTCCTTTACGTAATAGTAAAGGATTTTTTTCACGCCCGATGAGGTACCACCCCATACATCAAGGGGCCGGTGAAGTCCTAACGGACGTTTCCGGTTCTGGTGTATGAGTCGGGTTCCCTTATAAGCAAAAATGATGATGGCTCCTCCTTGTACAAAATATTCCGGAGGCAAAATACCCCTCCATTCGGATCTCCGGGAGAGGGGTGTACAGGGGGCGCCAACATCAAGATTTAACATATCCTTTTCGAATATATGTGGCCTAAATTCTAACCTGAACGCCGTCCACCATTTCCTCCAGGCTAACAAGCCCCAACTCCTCTTCCTCACCGAAACCCAAATCAGTGCCAAAACAGCCACTAATCACCTCAATTTCCCGGGGTATGAGCTCCTTACTTCCTTTAGATTGCATGGAGCCGTGTGCGCATACGTCCGTAGCAATCTACCCTGCACCAGACTCCCCAATTTGGAAGCTGAAAGAAAAGACATACTATGGATAAAACTCTCTCTCAGGGCTGCAACTAAATTCATCTGTTGCATTTACCGGTCACCTTCTGACAACAACTTTGTCCAGCTCTTTGACTACCTTTCTGAAAAAACCGACTATCTGATTTCTGAATATCCTTCCTCCGAGGTCACTATTCTTGGTGACTTTATTGTCCATAATAAGGAATGGCTAGGATCTTCAAAAACCGATCCACAAGGGAGAGCAGCGGAGGCCTTTGCAGTCAGCAATTCTTTAGCCAATATGGTAAAGCAACCTGCTTACTTTCCTCGAATCCCAACACACAGCTCAAATCCCTTGGATCTCCTACTTACTACACAACCTGAATGCTATTAGATATCAGTCACCGCCCCACTTGGTCGCTCAGACCACGGCATGGTCACTGCTTCCTGCGCAATGCAACCCGAGGTCACATAGTCATCACACCCACGTATAGTTTGGCACTACAGCCCGCAAACTGGGACGAAATGCGGGATTACTTTTCCTCATTTCCATGGGCGTCTGTCTGCTTCTCTCATCCTGGCCCCTCTGATATCTCACAAAACGTCACCGAAATTATCCAAGCTGGCATGAAATTATGTATCCCACGTACACAGAAAACCTCTTCAGCCCCTCAAAAGCCCTGGTCCTCTAAATCCTGTGACAAGGCCAGACTTGAAAAGGTCAAAGCTCACAAAACGCTTCTACACAATCTCAGTCAAGAAAATCGTCAAGCATTTAACGACGCAAGAAACCGCTATGTCCGCATTATTTCTGAGGCAAAAAACTCGTTTAATAACCACATCAAAAACAAAGTCCTCTTAAGCTCCAACGGCGGAAAACCCTTCTGGACTCTTGCTAAATCTATTGGGAATAATTTCTGCAAAAGCACGTTCCCACCTCTTGTCTCAGGGGATGAAATTGTTTCTACCGCCCTGGGCAAGGCTGAACTTTTTGCTTCGTTGTTGGAAATTGTACTCTCAATCCACCTCCAAATGTTCAACCACCAACAGTCCCCAATGTCGCGCATAAAATGACGGATATCATTTTCAAAACTAAAAAGGTACGAAAGATGCTCTCTTCTCTTAATACCAGGAAAGCCTCTGGCCTTGACGAGATCCCAGCAATTGTTCTCAAAAAATGCGCACCAGAGCTTGCTCCTGTCCTGACTTGTCTGTTTCAGATATCTTATAATAAAGGCATATTCCCTAGTAACTGGAAAACTGCTCGAGTACAACCCATCCCCAAGAAAGGATACAAAGTGCTTCCTAGCAACTACAGGCCTATTTTTCTCCTTTCAGTCGTCTCTAAAGTGATGGAAAAGTACATAAACACCGAATTACTAAAATTTCTTGAAAAACACAGTCTAATCCACGACAGGAACAAGTCCATGGAACAACACGGTGAATCCCAGATTGTTGCTCTAGACATATCCAAAGCATTCGACCAGTTCTGGCACGCAGCGCTGCTTAATAAACTTCCGGCCTATGGCCTACCACCAAAACTTTGTATGTGAACAGCAAATTTCCTCTCCAACAGGAGCATATCTGTTGTTGTGGATGGCCATTCCTCTCAACTGTATCCAATTAATGCAGGAGTTCCTCAAGGTTCAGCTTTAGCCCCTACTTTGTTTCTTCTCCACATCAATGGCCTCCTCTCTAGCACATCCAACCCAGTTTACAGCTACGCGGACGACAGCACCCTCCATTCAAATATACAATATTCTAAGCCTGTCTCTTTAGCCCAATTAGATGAGGATCGCAGACTCATGGAGGGTTCTGTCTCCGTGGATCTCTAAAAATATTAGACTGGGGAAGTAGAAATCTTGTACAATTCAACCCCACCAAACCTAAATGTTGCTTTCTTTCTCACAAGAGATACACCAGCCCTACACCCATCACAATGAACAACCAAGTTATTCAAAGTAATGAGTCCTTTTCTCTTGTTCGCATTTCTGTAGATCGAAATCTCAATTGACACCAACATGTCACATCAATTGCAGAAGCGGCTGCTAAGAAATTGGGTACTTTTCACCAGCTAATCTCTATACCTTATATACTTCATAAATAAGGCCAAACCTCTAATACCGCTCCCACATCTGGGGTGCCGCTTCTACACTCGCTATCCTGGACTCCATTCAAAAGAGAGCTATACGTCTCATAGGTGACCCTACCCTCACCCAAAGGCTGCCATCCCTTGCCCACTGACGTGCCGTTGGTGACCTCTCTCTCTCTTTTATAGATATCTGCTCGGGCAGTGCTCAGGGGAGCTTACCTCCATAGTTTCCCCACCTGCTGCCTCCAACAGATCTACCAGGGGAACAGAGCGAATGCACCCTTTTACTGTCCAGGTTCCAGGTTACCAGACTTAGAACATCTTGTTATGCCCGCTCTTTTGTCCCGAGGACTTCCAAGTTGTGGAATTCCTTGCCGGCACATGTTTTTCCTTCTCCTCCGAACCTCCAAACCTTCAAGTCCAGAATTAACAATCTGCCTCTTTCTTCCTTGTCAACACCTACGGTACGATAGTATTTAGGCTGTGAGCCCTCGTGGTGTGTTGTTGAAATTAAAAAAAAAACACGCAAATAAAACGTTAGTTGAAGTATACTCAGATAGCGCCGTGGAGATTGCCCTTGCCTTCAGAGCAGAAGGTCCCCGATCGAATCCAGCTTAATGAATATATGTTTTTTCTTTGTTTTATTTTGACATTTGGAGAAACAATAGTGCACCTATTTCATACGTTTTGAACAAGATCTCATTTTTGTTTAACAAGCCTGAATAAGTTTGTCACCTTTGAGTCTGAAATTATAATTTTGTTATTGTTGATATTAAAAAAAAACGATTTGATTAGGTTATCTAAAACGAAATCATGCTGGCGAGTAATAAGGAAAAATAACTGTACCTTTATAATTTGGTAGATACTTTACTTTTCTAAATATGAATTTAGTTTCCTTCTGAAAATCTTTTGTATAACTTTAATGAAATTTGTAGTACAAGTTTCTTTTAAAGAGACTTACACTTCTACGTATATAGCATATAGCAATTTATTTTTTAAGCTTCATAGAAAATTGAGTTTTGGGCATTTTTCTCAAAATAAGTTAGAACGCAAGATTTTTTTAATAATAGAAAGATATCGATGTTAACACTTTCGAAAAAATTCTTTAAATGTGCGCGTACTAGGACCTCTAAAATCGATCTTCAAGGTCTGTGTACGTTTAAAGTATTAACTTGACTAATAGACGCCCTCGTGGCGAAGGTGGCTAGGTGCCAGCATGCAAAGCGAGTGGTCCCGGGTTCGATTCCCGGGCGAGCCAAGTTGACTTTGTCTGGAAAATTTGTAAAAAATATTAAATGATGGGAAATAATGTGCTAATGGCCTGAGATGCCGCAGCCAATAATATTATATTAAAAAAAAACTTTACTAATATGCCGTATAATAATAGTGTACAATTCTTATCAAAATTGGCTACTATAACGCACTTGCTGCGTCCCGAAATTTTTTAGATGTCGTTTTTTGCACAAAATGCGCTGTGCGTACCCTTTCTGTCCTAGTGAGTGTATAATGATCTCGATTGCTAAGCTAGCTTGATTTTCTCAATGTTATAGTTTGATGTGATCATCAAAAGGGACACCAGTGTGTATCCATTAACCCTGGGACTAATTATTTATTGATGGTCCTGGTCTAGACGGAGTAAATTAGACGACCAAGTTAAGTCGCATGACGTCTGAATCTAATCTGCAGAAGTTAAATAACTTTGGAGCTTAGCTAGAGTTTCTTAACAAGATGGTTTTTGCAGTGTCCCTTATTATAATTGTTACTACATTTTGCCAGCTCTGTTTTTTTACATGACTCTACAATTACTAACACATCTGCTTCCACAAAAACAGGAAATTAAAACACGAAATACTTTTACCAGCCATCGATTACCTGAGATGAAATTCAATTGACGCAGCAAGTACATGATGGTAGACAATTTTTATAAAATATTTCCAATTTCGAATAATTTCAAAAAAATCATGTCTTTATCAATTATATAATAATAATAAAGTTTAGTTAGGTAAAATTTAGTACATAATTTGCTTAAGTGAAGAATTTGGTAGATACCAAAATTAAAAGTTTTTAAGTAAGAACAAAAAATGTTTATGAAAATTGGCCACCATGATGCACATCTTGCGTATGGACCTTTAGTACAGGTTATCAAAGTTTTGTCGAAGAAAAAATACAACATTTTAAGTCACAAACTAGATATATTTAAACTGCTGGCAAAACCTCATCGAGAGACACCACTTTAAAATATTTCAGTTAAATGAAAAAGTTTAGACGCAGCAAGTGCGTTATGGTAGTGAATTTTCATAAAAATATTTTTAATGGCCGATATGTCTTTTTTTAATAAAAGCAGGCATCAAATTTGGCTAAATGTTTTTTACACAAAATTCTGCTAAAAGCACACATAAAGTTCAACACAACAGGATATGAATCATTTAAAAATTGCGCATTCACCGTGAAACGTGTGTATCTGAGAGCAAAGTAGAACATTCTAGATAGCAACCCTTTGGGTATATTGTATCTGGTGCATTCAGCAATAAAAAAATGCAATGTGCTTGTAGCAATGGTACAAAATGGTTTTCAGATTAGAACTTAGAGAACCTTTATTTAATTTAAATTTATATATATATATATATATATATATATATATATATATATATATATATATATATATATATATATATATATATATATATATATATATATATGTATATATATATATATATATATATATATATATATATATATATTGTATTGAATTATGAATATTTTATTTTATACATAATTTTTTTTATTACTAAAAATAATTGGGAAATACACAGGGATACTTTTCTTCATGCCTTGGGGCCTATCAAGGCAGCTTTCTGACAGTCACAGGTGGCAACGGATAAATGAGGTGTAACAATTGGACAAACAATAGGTGTTCAATATCTACCCAACTTAAACTCTAATTAAAACGAGACAATGTACACACATAAACTAAAATTTTATATTGTTTGCTTCTAATATATCCTTGCACACAAACACGCACACACACCTACTTGCACTCACATAATTGTCGCAATTTGTCTACAAATTAATATAAACTCACACACATATATATATATATATATATATATATATATATATATATATATATATATATATATATATATATATATATATATATATATATATATATATATAGTATTAAATTTTTGTGACGGTAATAGTGTTATTTATCAAAAAATTGTGGGAACGCCGTCAGTTGTAGAATAAAACTCTTTATTATAGGCCGAGCTTTCGGAAAAATTTATTCCTTTATCAAGGCTACAACATGGAAAGAAAAAAGTTTACAATTTACTTGGAAAAAATATAAAAGTTTAATTTAATCACCAAATTGTATTAAAATCGGCTCATTATTTTTTGAGTTACCGGTGTGATATATATATATATATATATATATATATATATATATATATATATATATATATATATATATATATATATATATATATATATATATATATATATATATACTTAAAAAATTGTGGGAAAGCCGTCAGTTGCAAAATAAAAGTCTTTATTAAAAGCCGAGCTTTCGGAAAAGTTATTCCATTCTCAAGGCTACAACATGGAAAGGAAAAAAGTTTACAATTTACTTAGGAAAAATATAAAAGTTTAAAATATTTACATATAACATGAGTTCTACTAAAACTAATTATCTAATAACAAACATAAAAAGAAAACTTTTGATGAATTTGAGTGAAGTCTAATAAATGCCAAACTGACATATAAAGCTAAATATTGTTTAATTAAATTTGTTTTTGTCTAGGAAATATGAAAAGGGGTAGTAAATTTTAGAAATCACTACCCCTTTTTATATTTCCTAGACAAAAACAAAAAACAAATTCAATTAAACAATATTTAGCTTTATATGTCAGTTTGGCATTTATTAGACTTCACTCAAATTCATCAAAAGGTTTTCTTTTTATGTTTGTTATTAAATAAATAATTTAGTAGAACTCATGTTATATGTAAGTATTTTGAACTTTTATATTTTTTCCAAGTAAATTGTAAACTTTTTTCTTTCCATGTTGTAGCCTTGATAAAGGAATAAATTTTTCCGAATGCTCGGCCTATAATAATTATTCTACAACTGACGGTGTTCCCACAATTTTTTGATAAATATATATATATATATATATATATATATATATATATATATATATATATATATATATATATATACATATATAACTTATACTATTAGTAAATTTTCTTAAAAAAAATTCACTAATGAGGAGATCCCGACTTTTGAATTTTAAAAAAATTCCTTCAAATTAGCACTAATTAGACCCCCGAGAACACATATTAGGGGTCAGTTTCAATTTATATATATATATATATATATATATATATATATATATATATATATATATATATGTATCACACCGATAACTCAAAAAATAATGGGCCAATTTTGATCAAATTTGTCAAGTACCTTTCTTTTGCCAGTGGCTTGGATAAGTTCGTTAGCCAGAAAAATATGCTTAGTTGAAATAGATTAAACAATGATTTGGCTTAATTTGACAGACGGATTCCCCCGGTAAGTACCACTTCTGAGCTGACCAATAAAAGTATGGAATTTCGACAACGAAATTATAATGCATGTTTCTAAGAAAATAAATTCGGGACTCAGCAAGTGCGTTATGGTAGCGAATTTTTATTGAATGCCTCAAATTTTAAAAAGGTCGATTTGCTATTAACCTATAAGGTTCGTTGGACAGGAAACTAGTTTTTTCGGGAACATGTTAAGTTTCTTTTAGAACATTTTTTGTACATTTTCAAACAGTGAAGTTATTTTCATGAAATATGATACATTGTTTCCACTATATATGTTATGCTGGTAACCAAATTTGATGTCTGCTTTCTGAAAAAAAAACGCATGTTTGCAATTTAAAACATTTTTATGAAAATTCACTATCATAACGCACTTGCTGTGTCCAGACTTTTTATATTGTTGCTTTAAACCACACGATATATTTGACTATTCTTAATAATAATAATAATAATAATATATATATATATATATATATATATATATATATATATATATATATATATATATATAAATATATCAAAATTAACGGATCCTGCTTTTGGGTTCCAGGGACCCAAGTTAGCGCTCATCTCATGAGGTATTTTCAAAAGCTTTTCATCGTTACCTCTCTATTAGCGAATTTGTCTTAATAAAAATTGGCTAAAAGCTTAAGAATATAATAACTTAACTTCAACCCTTATGAAAATTTTATCTTATCGGCATATCATCACTCTAATAACTAAATTATTTCATTATCCAGTCTGTAGCTACAACAGGTTTAAAAAAATCTAGAAACTAGTGTCCATCGCATACTGGATGTGTTCTTGTAGCTCGTAGTACTGGAAACTGATAATGTTCGCTTATCGCATCTCTAATCCCAGATGAAATGGGTGTTTACCTAGAGCTCGATATTGTTTCTATAATGTATTTCACACATAATTCAGTGTTATTCAGTATGGTAATAACTGTCACACGGGCATTATCTCCGCCCATGCGTAAGGATAATATCTCCCATATATTAATGGTTTGTGTAGTGTATATTGTATACTAAAGCAAGCGCTGTGCGGAATTGGTATGGAACGAGACCATTGTTGACGGATTCAGCTCAATTGAATAAAAAAATTAATCTCTTGTCTGGTACTATTATTATTGTAAAGATACCTTGTTTTAATTATTTCAAATGTCCAAGATTCCTTAACAAACACGTCCTGTTAACGTGTTAAAGACGTATTAAAAACATTAAACAAGAGCCTACCTAACGTATTCCCATATGACCACAAATGAACAATAGGTGTAAATACTTCGTGTGTTGAAATTTATTTATACCAGAGTACCCCAATTTATAATAATCTAGAAACTACTCAGTGTATAGTATAGTACAGGCAATAGAAAATGTTTTTCTGCATAAAACTACAGGAGTTATTATTTTTTTGGATAGATATGTTCAGAATTACGTACTGAATGTAAAAACACAAAATCCTTACAAATTAGGAGGGCGGAAGTGCCGCCATTTTGATAAAAACCGTTTCGGCCTATATCTCCATAACCGTGCACTTTAGGCCAAAAATGGTAATGACCTTTATTGTATACAATTGCATTTCTCATATTTTTTGTTCAATATTTTTTTTTTGTATCACTCACCGTTTACAACTTATACGACTACTAGCATTCATTTATTGACTTTTTGACCTATAGCTTTGTTAATAATTGTCTAAAAAATAAAATGCTTATAACTTAACTTTTCAATCGTAAAATTTTCTAGAACTGCCACTTAATTTTTTTTCTAAAATTATTATTAGTGCATTTTCTTTAAAAAAATTCAGTAATGAGGAGACCCCGAAATAGGCGCTAATTATGCCCACTAGAACACATATCCGGGGTCAGTTTTAATTTATATATATATATATATATGTATATATATATATATATATATATATATATATATATATATATATATATATATATATATATATATATATATATATTACATCGATAACTCAAAAACTAATGGGCCGATTTTAATTCAATTTGGTAAATGGCTTTCTCTTGTAAGTGGTCTGGATAAGTTTGTTAGCCAAGAAAATCGGCCCAGCTTTTTCCGGAAAATTTTGTATTTTCTTTCGAAAAAAAAATCATATCTCCAGAAATAACAAAGTAAGGGCAACTAAATTTGGTACACGGTTTTATGTCATTATAGGTAAATTATCTACCAAAATTTAGGTCTGTAGGTTCAAAGACAAAAAGTTATAGGCATTTAAAGAAAAGTAAATTGTGGTTTTCCTTAAAACGTCAAAGTCACGAATTAAAACGTCAAAATTGGCAACATTTACGCAAAGAACCTGAAACTAGTGATGGGTCGTTATTTAACTGTCAGCTATTTTTAAACGGTTACCGAGCCGCAACGGTAACCACCAGTTATGGATTTATAAAAATAACAGCTTAAAAAGTAACGCTTTTTACACTAAACTAGAATTTGGAGTCGTGTCCGTTTCAGTTCTACTGCAACTAGGTTCGATGAATAAACATCGCTTTTTATCGGCAACTGTTATTTAACCATTTAACGGAATGAATAGCCTTGAGATTGGGAATGTATGGTTATACAGTATAGAGCGGACTGTACTTCATAAAATTATTATTTATACTAGTGTGCTCGCTCTCGCTCACAGCTTTAGGGACGTACGATCTTCGGTACAATAAAACGGTTTAATTTTAATTTTAACTTTAACCGGTTGTTGATGGGCATACGGCATACGGACACTACTACACAGAGTTATTCTGTTAAAATGAGAAGCTGTTATTTTTGAAACAGTTGAGTTTCCCACTAGTATGTAAAGCCAAATATTTAATATTAAAAATTTTGGGTGAAAAGATGAATTTCTGTAAAAACGTGTTATTACTTTCACTATAGACAACGCAAAATAGGGTTATTTCACGTAAAATTAAAGTACTTAGTTATTTAAATTTATATACATTACCTAAGAAAACAGTTAACACGTCATTTTCGTTTGTCTGATAATAGTTATCAAATTGATAAAAAAATATAATGATACAACATTTTTTAATATCTATATACATTTAAATATAAAAAATTAAATGAATATATATATATATATATATATATATATATATATATATATATATATATATATTATATATATATATATATATATATATATATATTATATATATATATATATATATATATATATATATATATATATATATATATATATATATACAGGGTGTTTCCAAATTGATGCGAAAAATTTTACAGGGTGATTCTTTGGAGAAAAATAAGTGGTGTCTTTTTATTCAGTTTTTCTTGAAACCCCTTCTCCTCCAAGTTACAGCCCTTTGAAATTTTTGAAACTAATTTTAAAACAACGAATATTAAAATAAGTAAATAAACAATTAATACTATATATCTTCCAATTTTTTTTTAAACTCAAACTCAAACTCAATTTTTTATACTGTTGGCTGTTATTTGCACAGTTTTTAAAAGTGGACTGATCGACTGATAAAGATGACCAGTGAACCGAAAATGTAACTAGAGATAATGTAATAACAAACCATATGTACAGAATAAAGGCAAATTTCTTTACCGAAATTATATGAGCTGCGTTATGTTATGGAGTTCTTAGAATCACTCCCTGTGTAGCAATAAAAGTTCTAACGTCTAACGTCCCAAGATGTGATAAATAATGATATTTATTGATTCTTGCTGTGGCATTGACATTTAGGTAAAGACCCCTCATAAAATAAATTTGTTAGAAATGACTAGTTTATAATTCCTAAAACATCTAAGTAAATACTAATATAAGACTCCTTTCTGATTTCTAAAAGTTTCACTTCAGAGTGGTAAAAGATTTACGACACGCTTATTATAATTTCTTAACCCTTTGTTTCCTTTTCATATCGACAAAATTTGAGATTTATAAACTACGTGAAATAACGGGGTAAAAATACAATGCATTTATACTAGTGTGCTCGCTCTCGCTCACAGCTTTGGGAATGTAGGATACTATTGATCGACTATCCAGTTTAAAATAACTGAAGCCGTTATTTTCAACGGTTATTATTAAATAACGTTAACGGCTTCAACTGTTAACAGAAAATAACCGTTTTTCTCATCACTACCTGAAACTAATATAATCTATGGGAAGAAAATGTCTCAAAAAGAATGTTTTACAAAGCCTGAAGTCTTAGCTTCAACCGTCATTGTCCTTCCTTTTACTAATTTATTTCCAGAAAAATTTGTCGATTGAAAAGTGCAACATTTAACGCGTTATAACTTTGAAAATATTGATTTTACAAAAAAACGTTTTAGTAAAGATTGTAGAAAATTTCTTGACTGAAAAGTTAAGTTATAAGCATTTTATTGCTTTAATAATTATTAACAAAGATATATGTAAAAAAGTCAATAAATGAATGCTAATAGTCGTATAAATTGTAAACGGTGAATGATACAAAAAAAAAAATTTAACAAAAAAGATTAAAAATGCAATTGGCTACAATAAAGGTCATTACCATTTTTGGCCTAAAGTGCACGGTTATGGAGATATAGGTCGAAACAGTTTTTCTCAAAATGGCGGCACTTCCGCTCTCCTAATTTGTAAGGATTTTGTGTTTCTACATTCAGTACGTAATTCTAAACCTATCTATCAAAAAAAAAAATAACTCCTGTAGTTTAGTGCATTATGGACAAGAGTAACGGGCTTCTCTATTGCCTGTACTAAGTGAGCAAAATTAAGTTTAGCTGCTATGGCGATAACTATAATATTTCATAAGTCACTTGTCAAAGTTTGACATCCAAAGTTGTACAGGGTGATTCGCATAAGGACCGACACAGAGCAGCGGCTGAGTGTACCAAGAATAATAATCGACAGTAACAAGAACTCAATTGAAGCATTTCCAAGGATTGATAAGGGATGGTTCACCCTTAGAATGTAACAGAATTTTTTAATCTATTGGCGGATTTACAAAATTATTGTTTCACTTTATGGGGAATTTAATTTTAAAACTTTTATTACTCTAATTAATTTTCAAAAAACTTTGTCATTTTAAACACAATTCCGAATAACTTAATACACGCATTAGATAAGTACACTTGGAGAACACCCAAATCACCACAACACATATTTCAGAGACCTTACGATCGTTTCGTTGACCAAGTCAACATCTTCAGAGGAAGAAAAATTCTAACATAAAAAACTAGATCCCGTATATTTATATCGCGTCAAAGAAAACGAACTAGTCCGAATGAAAGTTGTCGTCCAAGAACGATCGTTTGTTTATTGCGCAGTGAAACAGGTCGGAGACCTGCTTTAATCTTTTGGTCGACAAATTTATGACCCTTATCTAATATAGGTTTAAAAAGGACCGGCGTTCTTTAAAGAAACAGCACGTTTCCTTTCGATCTAGAACTTTACAATGTGGATATTGGTTTATGCCGATAAAGACATCTGCTGAGATAAACAACATAAACTCAAATCATCTCTTTTAAAAAAATAGAAAAATAAAACCCAGATGTCTGTCTCACCGTGTTACCTTCAACAAAGGAAAAATAGTTCAACTAAAATACTACACAAAAACTAAATATTGATTTTAATTCTACGTGAAAATATTTATATTGACTACATAGATACAAAAACCGAACAGGTATTTAAATCAAGACATAGTGATTAGTATATGTATAAACCGGTCGAGTTATTGACCATAATTTATTATTCTACCAGACTAATTATGAGTATTTAAGCGGTTAAATGCAAAGAGCAAACAATGGGCTAGAAATTACAGGTGGCGCACGGTTTAATGAAGTTTTGTTCTTAATAGACCTTAATATAAAAATACTTTCTAATGAATCAAGCATAGTTTGATGTCTCACATTTTTGACAAGTTTCAAATTTTCTTTGTCAATGTGGTGGTTATTATCCCACATATGTTGTGCCACACAAGATTTGTCTACCGTACCATATCGTAACTGTGCGAGATGTTCACGAAATCTGGTGGCTATGTTTCTCCTAGTTTGGCCCACGTATTTAAGATCACAATCTTTGCAACTAATCTCATAAATTCCGGACATTTCAGTGACTTTGTCTTTGTCTTTCGTATTACCCAACAAATTTTTTAAATTACTTTTCGTCGAAAACGTCAAATGTAAATCGGCTTTCTTAAAAATACTTTCCAAACCCTTTGTGATTCGTGGTTCATAAGGTAAACATACAAATTTTTTCTCGATTTTATCATTCTTAAATGTCGTACATTCAGATATCAACTTCTTTGTTCTGCGTTTGTTAACTAATTTGTCTATTAAACCATCCGAGTAACCGTTATATCTCGCCACATGTTTTATGTATTTTAATTCTGTATTAAATCTATTTTTACTCAACGGAAAATTTATCAATCTATTTACTAAGAAATTGAAACTAGCCGTTTTTTGTGCAAACGTATGGTGTGAGTCATTAGGAATATAATTAATAGTAGCTGTTTCCTTCCTATAGACATCAAATTCAAGCGAGCCTTTATTTTTATTTTTAATAACTAGTACATCTAGGAACGAAAGTTTATTGTTAATTTCTATTTCGTGGGTAAATTTTATTGAATCAAATTGACTATTTAGTTTTTCAGTAAATTCTTCTACCTTACATGTATTTGTGTCAAACACTGCAAAAATATCATCGACATAACGCAACCAAACTCTAGGGAAATACCCACTTTTATTTTTTAAATCCGTCTCAAATCTGCTCATAAACAAATCTGCAATAAAAGGCGATAATGGATTGCCCATAGCTGTGCCTTCAGTTGTGGCACAACATATGTGGGATAATAACCACCACATTGACAAAGAAAATTTGAAACTTGTCAAAAATGTGAGACATCAAACTATGCTTGATTCATTAGAAAGTATTTTTATATTAAGGTCTATTAAGAACAAAACTTCATTAAACCGTGCGCCACCTGTAATTTCTAGCCCATTGTTTGCTCTTTGCATTTAACCGCTTAAATACTCATAATTAGTCTGGTAGAATAATAAATTATGGTCAATAACTCGACCGGTTTATACATATACTAATCACTATGTCTTGATTTAAATACCTGTTCGGTTTTTGTATCTATGTAGTCAATATAAATATTTTCACGTAGAATTAAAATCAATATTTAGTTTTTGTGTAGTATTTTAGTTGAACTATTTTTCCTTTGTTGAAGGTAACACGGTGAGACAGACATCTGGGTTTTATTTTTCTATTTTTTTAAAAGAGATGATTTGAGTTTATGTTGTTTATCTCAGCAGATGTCTTTATCGGCATAAACCAATATCCACATTGTAAAGTTCTAGATCGAAAGGAAACGTGCTGTTTCTTTAAAGAACGCCGGTCCTTTTTAAACCTATATTAGATAAGGGTCATAAATTTGTCGACCAAAAGATTAAAGCAGGTCTCCGACCTGTTTCACTGCGCAATAAACAAACGATCGTTCTTGGACGACAACTTTCATTCGGACTAGTTCGTTTTCTTTGACGCGATATAAATATACGGGATCTAGTTTTTTATGTTAGAATTTTTCTTCCTCTGAAGATGTTGACTTGGTCAACGAAACGATCGTAAGGTCTCTGAAATATGTGTTGTGGTGATTTGGGTGTTCTCCAAGTGTACTTATTAGTGCTCATCACAGGTTCCAGTTTTCACATAGTGGACACGCATTAGAGCTGTGTTATTTAAAATGATCGGAAATTCAAATGTTGGTTATGAAATACGTGCTCTTAAGACTTTTGTTTCTAATTGAAACTCTAAGAAGTTTTCGAAAAAATGCAGCACAGCTGTGGGACAATTCTAATGGGAATGGTGAGGAGTGCTACCTTTCGATGAACGAAAAAAATATTTAGATTCCTCTTGAGGTGCTTACGATTTGGTAACATAGAAGATAGTGATGAAAGAAGAAAAATTGATAAATTGGCACCAATAGGGCCAAGTTTTGAATTATTTTGGGCCAATTTTCAAAATAACTTTATTACCAGTGAGTATCTTACTGTGGATGAGCAGCTTTTGGCGTTTAGAGGCCGCTGTTTTTTCCGGCAATATATTTCGAGTAAGCCAGCCAAGTACGGACTAAAGGTGTTTGCATTAGTCGACACAAAAACCGCATACACCTATAATCTTGAAGTGAATGTGGGCACACAACCCCTAGTAACTGGAAAACTGCTCGAGTACAACCCATCCCCAAGAAAGGATCCAATGCGCTTCCTAGCAACTACAGGCCTACTTCTCTCCTTTCAGTCGTCTCTAAAGTGATGGAAAAGTATATAAACACCGAGTTACTAAAATTTCTTGAAAAACACAGTCTAATCCACGACAGGCAGTATGGATTCCGTCAGCGCAGATCGACTGCCGTCCTCCTTTCCTTTGTCACCCATTCTTGGAACAAGTCTATGGAACTACACGGTGAATCCCAGATTGTCGCTCTAGACATATCCAAAGCATTCGACCAGGTCTGTCATGCAGCGCTGCTTAACAAACTTCCGGCCTATGGCCTACCACCAAAACTTTGTACCTGGACAGCAAATTTTCTCTCCAACAGGAGCATTTCTGTTGTTGTGGATGGCCATTCCTCTAAACTCTACCCAATTAATGCAGGAGTTCCTCAAGGTTCAGCTATAGCCCCTACTTTGTTTCTTCTCCACATCAATGACCTCCTCTCTAGCACATCCAACCCACTTCACAGTTACGCGGACGACAGCACCCTCCACTCAAATATACAATATTCTAAGCCTGTCTCTTTAGCCCAATTAGATGAGGATCGCAGACTCATGGAGGGTTCTGTCTCCGTGGATCTCCAAAAAATATTAGACTGGGGAAGTAGAAATCTTGTACAATTCAACCCCACCAAATCTTTCTCATAAGAGTTACACCAGCCCTAGACCCATCACAATGAACAACCAAGTTATTCAAAGTAATGAGTCCTTTTCTCTTGTTGGAATTTTGGTGGATCGAAATCTTAATTGGCACCAACATGTCACATCAATTGCAGAAGCGGCTGCTGAGAAATTAGGTTTTCTCTTCCGCGCTCGCAAATACTTTTCACCAGCTAATCTCTATACCTTATATACTTCAAAAATAAGGCCAAACCTCGAATACTGTTCCCACATCTGGGGTGCAGCTGCCGCTTCTACACTCGTTATCTTGGACTCCATTCAAAAGAGAGCTATACGTCTCATCGGTGACCCTACCCCTACCCAAAGGTTGCCATCCCTTGCCCACCAGCGAGCCGTTGGTGACCTCTTTCTATTTTATAGATATCTGCACGGACACTGCTCAGGGGAGCTTTCCTCCATAGTTCCCCCACCTGCTGCCGCCAACAGATCTACTAGGGGAACAGAGCGAATGCACCCTTTTACTGTCCAGGTCACCAGACATAGAACTTCTTGTTATGCCCGCACTTTTGTCCCAAGGACTTCCAAGTTGTGGAATTCCTTGCCGGCACATGTTTTTCCTTCTCCTCAGAGCCTCCAAACCTTCAAGTCCAGAATTAACAAGTTGCCTCTTTCCCCCCTGTCAACACCCACGGTACGATAGTATTTAGGCTGTAAGCCCTCGTGGTGTGTTGTTGAAATTAAAAAAGAAACAAAAAAAAAGATGGTCCATATAAATGTAGCAACTCCGGTGAAGATATTGTTCTTTGTCTAGTACACCCAGTGGAAGGAACCAACAGGAACATTACGACCGATAACTGGTTTACAAGCATTCCACTTCTAAAAAATCTTTTGATGCAAAAACTTTACGTTATTTGGTACAATTAAAAAAAAGTGTGAAATACCATCGCAATTCTTACCGAGCAAAAGTAGACAAGAAAGAAGTTCCTTTTTTGGATTTCAGAAGGACTTGACCTTGGTATCGTACTGCTCAAAGAAAAATAAAGCAGCTTTACTTGTATCAAGTATGCATCACGACGATGCTACTGATCCTGAAAGTGGGGAACTGAGAAAACCAGATATCGTGACTTTTTACAACAGAACAAAAACGAGAGTAAATTTGGTGGATCAACTCTCTCAAAATAATAATGTTGCCAGAAACACAAACCGCTGGCCAATAGTAATTTTTTATGATTTATTGAATATATCTGCCATAAATGCATTTTGTGTGTTCAAAGCAAATAATTTAGCAAATAAAACTCAAAGAAGAAAATTTATTGAAGCATTTGCATGGGAATTGATAAAACCACAAATTGAAGCTAGATCGACAATGAAAAAGCTACCTGTTAAACTAAGAAGACGTGCACGCACCCTTTTGGGACTTGGAGAAATTTTACCGCCCCCTCCTCAACCCAGACAGGAGAATTATGTGGGACGTTGTCACATATGTCCCAGGAACCGTAACAAGTCTTCCGGACGGGATTGTTGCCAGTGCCGTAGTTTTGCTTGCAAAGACCACATGAAAGATATTTGTTCCTAGTGTTTTAACGACTAAAAAATAAGGGTAATATATTATAGCCTTTGATATCACTATGTTGTTAAGTTTTAGAAGATGTTATTTAAATTTACTGTTGAAACCTTCTTTGGTATCTCAGCATAGCATAATTTTGGTTTTTTTTTTTTAGAAAAACTTTTATTTTCAATTTTATAATTTTATATGTAAAATAAAGCATCAAAAATAGCTATTTTTCATTTTATTTCTTCGTCTGTCTAAATAAGAAAGTATTCTGTTTTACATAATTTTATTATGTGTAAAAGGGTATTAGAATTGTGTTTTTTATTGCTTGATAAATATTTTCAATAAGTTCTTCTTTATATTAAATAATTAAATTGATCTACCATCGTAGATCACGCGCCTAAACTCGTCAATAAATAAGACGCGCCTAACGAAGGGTTAAGGACGTAAACCCGATTGTTTTGTTTGAGGTCAAATGGATCCAACCGCATATTTCGTCTCTAAACAGACTAACAGGCTGCAGTAGTAGTTGTCTTTCACCCCGATTTTCCGTAAAAAAGTTTTTTCTCACAACAGATTTGCAT
Source organism: Tillus elongatus (assembly GCA_964006375.1). Lineage (NCBI taxonomy): Eukaryota > Metazoa > Arthropoda > Insecta > Coleoptera > Cleridae > Tillus > Tillus elongatus. The sequence goes on from OZ023265.1 coordinate 15,027,958, forward strand.
TTTCAAAGCTCTCTTGTTATTTATTGTGATTTGAAATATTTATATTAAAATTTGCTACCGAAAATGAGGCCTGGGATTACCTCGCGCTACTTTTAAATATGATGGCGTTTGATGACAACATCCTTTGTGTGATTTCTGTAGAATACCGTATTATATCACTCCAGGTTGTTATTCCATCTTACGCGTTAAATTTTAATGAACATATTTGCGGCCGTAACTATCACTTTATAATAGCAAATTTGCTTTTGAAAATAATAACCCTTGTAGAATGATTTTTATACCCAAATTTTGTGGGCATTACAAGGTTTATAATGTGAATGCAAGAAGAAAAAAAAGTTTAAGAAAAAAAAAATAATTGGCGTTCACATACTACAACTTCTGTTACATATGATGACATTTCACATGATTCATAAACAAATATACTTACTAATAAATAAAGATATATATGCTGGTATCAGATATTAGATTATAAGCTTGTATTAACATTTATTGTTTGCATCATTTTGTATTCGTAGACCATAAAATAAGAAACTAAAAGAATTAACCATAAAAGAAGCTACGAGAACGCGCTAACCAGTTTCAACTCAAACAATTGCAGTATCATCTAGAAACGCTTCAGCGAGTCCTTTTATGTTACTATCGAGTTCTTAGCAAAGTTTCTGAGACAAAGACATCAATTGGCAACCATAATGTGTCTCGCAAGTGTAAATTTTCAGTGTATTTCAGCCCGTATGCCCATTACTGTATTATTTGCTAGAGACAAAACACTGTCGCCTGTGTGTGATGATGATGCAGAACTCTCATTTACGGCCCCTAAATGAGAATAAAATGACTGGAGATTTTGTCATCCACCCCTGGCATCATATTGTTTGAATAGCTGTAGTGATGGATAATTAAACAGGAGCTTAATAAATGAGAAAGCATATAAACATGACAGATGAGCTTGGTAATGATAAAAAGTCTGGACGCAGCAAGTGCAATTTTCCTTAAAATATTTTTAATAGCAAATGTCTTTGTTGAAGGCAGGCATCAAACTTGGTTCCCTATATAGTAGGAACAATGCACCATATTTCATCGAAATAACTTTAGTGTTTGAAAATATATAAACATTTTTCAAAAGCCTAGATGCAGCAAGTGTGTTATGGAAGTGTATTTCCATAAAAATGTTTTTAATAGCAAATGCGAGCAGGCATCAATCAGATTACCGGTATAGCCTATGTAGTAGAAACAATGTACCATATTTTACCAAAATTACTTATGGTTCGAAAATATACAAAAATTTTCCGAAAATAAACTTAAATGTTGGTTTCTTAACCAACCTTACATTAATCGCAAATTGAGTTGTTGAAATTTGAAGGATTTAATGAAAATTCGGTAAATTTGCAGATTAGATCCCGAACGCTTTTCAAAAATTGTTTTCAGAAACATTACTAGGACCCCACCTGGATGCACAAACCACAAGAAAAATTTCTTGTTCACAACCACCCACACCCCCCTCCCCCCCCAGGAAGTTACGGGACTGGGAGTGAATAGGGGTGCTGAGCGGGGTAGCTAGTAAAAAGGAAATATGAGCAGAAAATGCGAAGAAAACTGCTTGAAAGCTGTCTATTTAAAGCCATATCCCCATTAAATCCTGCCTACCCCGCACAGCACCCCTCTTTGCCGCAGGTCACGTAACTAAGTTTTTCTTGTGGGTTATGCAACGAGGGTGGTTTTCTGCACACGAGTGGGAAAGGAAAATGCCTACGACGAAGCAGACCCCCCACCCTTTCGACTTGCGGCAGGGGCGAGGGTTTGATAGGGGTGGCTGCTTCGTCTTGGAGATTTTCCTTCCTCCTCACGTGCATACAACCACCCTCGCTGTATAAACCACAAGAAAAATGTCTTGTTCCTACCCGCCAACGAAGATACGGCACCTGGGGGGATAGGGGTGCTGTGCGGGGTAGCCAGGGTTTAAGGGGGATATGGCTTCAAGATGTGAAACAGGCAGCTTTCAAGCCCGTTTTATTCGCATTTTCTGCTCTTATTTCCTTTTTACTGCCTACCCCGCCCAGCACCCCTACTAACCCTGGTCTCGTAACTTCCTTGGGGGGTGTCAACAAGAAATGTTTCTTGGGGTTTGTGGATCCAAGGAAGGCCCTAGGCAGGTTTCTGAAAAGAGTTTTTTGAAAAGCGTTCGGGAGCTAAACTGCAAATTTACGGAAAATTCCATACCAAAACGCACTTACTGCGTCCAGATTTTTTTCTTGCATACGCATCATATTTCGATAAAAAATGCAAAAATGGATTCACAAATTTGTTCTACGAAAATCAGCTAACTAAAACTATAGACCGTTAAACCATAAACTTTACTAAAACGACAGCCAAAGCATCAGAGAAAGGGTTTATTTGAAATGAATATTCTGTAAATATTTTAGTAAAATGACAGTTGAATCTGAAACTTAAGAGTTTGCAGAACATTCTTCTTGCAACATTTTCTTTTCACAATCGGCATTTGTTTCACGTTCTTTGCCTAAACATTGCCAATTTTGACGTTTAAGAATTACGACGACGCATTGTTGAAGAATACCGTCTAATAACTCCACAAATGCTCCAGAATGTCAGAGCTCGTTTTGAACAAAATTTGTACTTTTTTATGGATGCTGGTTGTCAACAAATTGAACACTTACTTAACGGAATAAACATTTTTGAACGTTTGGTTTTGTTTTTTAGTTTTTTTAACGAAAAATTGACTAATCAGTGCATTTCTTATCACAATGAATGAAATACGTTCTTGCAACTCCAACTGTGAATAATTTTGAAACGAGATAATAAATAATAAAAAAATAATAAGTATACTGAATTCAGAAAAGAAAGAGCTTTCAAATGATGTAACACTCGCCCCATGTTCTCTATTTAAAATATATGGGTTGTTATCACCACCCTTAAGGGGTTGATGTGACAAAGTTGAGTTTTATGTCAAAACATGTCCCCCTCAATATTAAAATTGACGTGTTTCCACGTTTCTTAAAAAAAATTCTCTGGGCGCAAATCGGTCTGTTTCGTTTTCAATGCGCCAGCCTATATATTTTCCCAAGCAATTTTGCTAACTCATGTTTTGTCAAACAAAATGAACGAACGTCAACAATTATAACTCCACAACTTTCGTAATACTGATCCCCAAGCTTGTTATATGGGCTCTAAATATGATAGATCAACACTATCTCAGAAACTAGAAATGTCCAGTGATCTAGTACGTTGTCGAGTCCTCAGAATGAGGGTCGCACAAATAATAATTGAGTTAGCTTCAGTTACTCTACTTAGTAGGATAATTAGTTTATGAGCTTGGAGAAGTATTTTTAAACAAGACAAAGTTTGAATACTAAGTTTGTCCGGACTGAAACTTATATGACAATTTAATCATTCAACCCATTGAATCGTTACTTGGTACAGGATGGTTCTACAGAGTGGTCTAAATGTAATAGTACACATAACAGCAATAAATTATTGGTGCTTCCTGCGATACCGTTCAATTTAAAAAAACTCTGGACTCAGCAAGTGCGTTATGGTAGTGAATTTTCATTAAAATGTTTCTAACAGCAAATATGTTTTTTAAGAAAGCAGGCACCAAATTTGGTTACCAGTATAATCTATATATTAGAAACAATGTGCCATGTTTCATCAAAATAACTTTATTGTTTGAAAATGTACAAAAATTGGTTTTCTGGTCGACCTTATAGGTTAATAGCAAATTGATTCAAAATTTGAAGCATTTAATGAAAATTCGCTACCATTACGCACTTGCTGCGTCCCGAATTTCTTTTCTTACAAAGATGTATTATATTTCGATGGAAAATACAAAAATTCAATAACATAGGGCGTGTTTGATTAAAAAAAATCACAAAAAAAAAGAAAATTTGAATCACCAACGACTTATGAGCCACCCTGTAATTGTGGAAATATTTTTTAAGATGTAGCTTAAGACACCCTATAATTAATGTATACAACTTTTTCTCGTAACTTGCATAATAACGGATATATTGCGCTTTAATGATTTTTTACGATAATTCGACAAAAATGATATACCATTAAACGATAAACTCTATAGCCAATATTACTGCTAAAGCATGAGAGAAGGGTCTATTTGAAATGAATTTTCTGGGAATATTTTAGTAAAATGAAGGACAATGACGATTGAAACTAAGAGTTCAGGCTTTGTAAAACATTATTCTTGAGACATTTTCCTTCCATAGATCATATTAATTTCAGGTTCATTGCCTAAATATTAACAATTTTGACGTTTAAAATCGCGACTTTGACGTTTTGAGGAAAACCCAAATTTATTTTTCTTTAAATGCCTGTAACTTTTTTGTCCTTTAACCTACAGCGCTAAATTTTGGTAGCTAGCTTACATATAACGTAACATAAACCCGTGTACTAAATTTCGTTGCCCTTACTTTGTTAATTCCAGAGATATAAATTTTTTTCGAAAGAAAACACAAAATGTTCCGGGAAAACCTCGGCGGATTTTCCTGGATAACGAACTTATCCAAGCCACTCGCGAAAGGAAGGTTCTCACCAAATTTTATCAAAATCGGTCCATTATTTTTTTAGTTATAGGTGTGACACATAAATATATAAACATATATATATATATATATATATATATATATATATATATATATATATATATATATATATATATATATATATATATATATATATATATATATATATATATATATATATATATATATATATATATATATATATATATATATATATATATATATATATATATATATATATATATATATATATATATATACCTATCGCGCAAGCTTTGAGGACTATTCCAGGCGTTACGCGCAAGGTTTGGGTACAGTTGCAAGCTTTGAGGACATTGCCTGCTAGCTTTGGGGACATCATGCAAGCTTTGAGGACTTCGTGAATAAATGGTTTAAAATTTGTGCTTCCCCCACTCTTTGTAAAATGAGGGGAAATTTATTTTACTAAAAGGTGTTAGGTTATGCAAGCTTTGAGGACATTGTGATTTTTATTATATTTACCAAAATAGGTAATCAAATATGTTTATGAATTTATCCGTAACAAAGTTTTGATAAGAATACAGAGTAGCAAAAAAGGAAAGCCCCTGTATATGTATTAAGCAAAAACAAAATATTTTAAAACAGTGTGCAGTTATTATATTATTATATTGTTGGCTAAGCAATACTTTGATATGACTAATAAGTATAACAAAAATAATAATATAATAATTATTATAATATTTATTAAAACTAATTACCGAGACTGTGCAATGCAATTGATGTACCTATTCAATTTCGACATAAAAAAGTTTGCCATACACCTATAGCGGTTTTTTGTTAAAAACTTGCTACTTATAAAATCATCTATTTTATTTTAAATTATTTAACCGAAATGCCATTATTGAAAATTAGCACTAAAATGAAAGAAGTTATTTAGTGGTCTGTGATAATCCTACCCATGAGGATTTAACTTTAGATTAAAATAGGTATAAAAAATAAGCCCTTTGTTGGCAAATTACCTTTTTTATTTATTCAGCATAACTATATATGTCGTTTCCTATTAATCAAACATATTCCTTGTAAGGATAACCAACAACAATGTACCAAGACTTTTGAATATATTTTAGTATTAGCCACAGAATCCTTAACAATCTCAAGTGGTTACTTTTTACTTTAGTCATTTTTGAACACACTTTTTAAGAGTAGGTATACTTAAATAGCTACAGATTACTTGCTTTTTGGCGGTAACACCAAAATTATATTTTACGTTAAATAATCAGGAAGGATATATCACAATACGCTATTTATATTTAATTCACATTCCACTTGACACATTACGAGAAAACTATATGTATGTCGTTTGAAAATAAAAACATAACGTTAGTAGGTATTATCTACAATTCCAATTTTCCAGACAATGTTAACTTTTGGTATGCCCACCCAGAATTCGAACCCTTTTCTCTTTGCAGACTATGGCAGATTTATTTTCTAAGTTTTGATAATTTTGGAAACCAATGTCAGGAATGTTGGATCTAGGTTCGGTTAGGTTAGGTTATGTTGTGAGTGGGCCATTGCAGTTCCCCCACTGCAGCCTTAAAGTCTAATGCGACTCATGAATTAATTGTCTTATATTTCACCAATCAAGTCCATCCTCTTGCAGAAATCGACGAGGGCGAAAATAGACCCAGATCTTCTGGTATAAGTTGGGTCTTAGAGCAGGTGTCTGGTTCTTTTCACTGTCGGACAGGGACATAGCACAAGCTTTGCTTTTTCGTCACCCTCCCTACACAGTCGGCACTCGGTTTCTTATCCAAGCCCAATTCTGTGCATGTGGTGACGCAGACCGCAATGTTCTGTATACAGGTTGACCAGAGTTCTCAGCTGTTGTCTGTTTAACTCTATAAGTTTTTTACCCCTTGATTTTGAGAGGTCCTTTATGAAGGCCTTAGAACGGACTAATCTTGGCAGGTTTAGTAATTGATGTCATGTCTTTTCCTCCATCCAGGTCTACAAGGTGCGTTTCGCTGTGCATAACAATCTGCCTGGAGCAGGTTCCGGTCTGATATAGTCCGCCTTGGCTCCTTTCCTGACTAGGGCGTCTGAAGCTACATTGACAATTGCCATCAAGGTCCCAGTGCTCTGATATCTAGACCAGCGATACCACAATGTTGCTCGCACTTCAAGGTCAGTCTTGGAATACCGTTATTTAATTGCAACGGTAGAAGCAGAGTTCTTTTATAGCAGCTTTGCTATCAGAAAATATTTTTGATTAATCTCCGATGCACACATCCCGATGGCATATACTTCTGCAGCTGGAAGGAAGGATATGCAAGGAACTGAAGTTGATTTACTTTTTTATCTAGTTACTTAGGGCCAATAATGCGAAATTAGTATATTTGGTTCTTCTCCGTCTCAGTAAAAATGATTTCGACTCTTTAGTAGCACTGTAAAATTCAAATTGTTTTCTTTGCAGTGGATAAAATAATTGTATTATAACATAAACATTCTAGGTGAATCGTTAATGTTACTACATGTATCCCAATTAAGTCTACTATAATGTGTTTAATATCGCACAGTACGCTTATTTACTGTTGCTATATCCATTGGTTTTGAAAATGAAATAATTATAAACAATAAAAAATTTTGAAATTAAAATTTTACTAATTTTACCTGAAGATCGGTTTATATCATTTAAACTAGGTATGTAAGTTATTTTACGTAGTTTCATTTACTTCAAATTTTCCACACACTACATGTAAAGTTAAAACTGAAAGTAAACAATAATTACCTAGATATTATAAGTACTTACTATATTAGTTTGGGGTAGGTATATTTCTTCTTGAAATAGTTTTGTTTCACTTTGGTAATACCTACCAGTGAATTCTGTATAGAGGACACAGCAACCACAATCTACATAAAGTTTTCCTATCAGTTTCTTATTTGTTTCATTGGATGTTAGAATCATATTATACTACTACCGTCGACAGCCGAGGGCATTTGTTAAAGTTAAGTTAAAATTAACCTTAGAATATAGATAGTTGTTTTATATTATAAGATTCTAATAAGGTATTAGCAATTAGCATAAGCATAGTCCATTTCGCGGTTATGCGATGCGTAGAGGGTACACACTTCCCTGTGACAAATATCTACGTGTTGTCAGATTAAACTAGGAGAGGAAGATGACTTTTAATTTTAAATACCGTGATCGTGAAGAATGGGAAGCTTAATATTTATACATAATAAAACGCAGTTCTAGATTGCTTTTAAACAGATTAAATCACTTTCATTAAATTTTTGATTTACTGGTATATATTTTTCTCATATCTTCAGATTCAGATGAGAGTTGTGGCAAATGGCCACCGCGCCGCTGTTAAAAATCAGCGGTGTCATCTAACGTCAACCAGCTATCAAGCCGCTTGCAGTCGCATGCTAAAATGTAGCGCCTTTGGACGCAAACATGGTCCCGGTATTAGAAAAGAAATGGGCCAGGACTAACAATTTACAAAATTGTTACTTGGCTGTATATTGTACACAGTCTCTATAAAATTTTGTGTTAACTAGAGCTCTCGTGACAACATACTACCTGGTACCGCAACGAGATGGCGTCCCTGTCGTATCTCTCACAATGTTTTATATTCTAACATCTTGGAACGATTGTAACTTCCATTGTGTAGATTTTTATCTGCGGTTTATTTAAATAGCATAGTAGTGCCGATAACGTCATCTGTTTTTGTCCAACATTGTAGATATTGCATTACAGAATCTGAAGTGATGTTGAGGATTATTTTATATATAATTTCGCATAACTTTATTTTCCTTTGATCAAAAGATTAGAAAATTGGTAGACAACCACGTCTGTCTATGTTAATCTAAGTTGTAAATTGTCATTTCAATTACTTAAACAATTTGAGAGATATTGCGTTTTAAAAATATTTTTAAAATTTTTTATTAAGAAAAATTGATCGTTAAGATCTGATCAACTTTTTAACTAACCATGGAAATGGGTTTTAGAGACCCTAATTCGTGCTCACTTGAAGAAGTTTTCCGACAGTCTTACCATCGATACCTCTTCATTAGTAATTTTTTTAAATGAAAATTCACTAAAAAGGATCAATTTGATAAGCATGGTGATTTTTTTATTAGCATATTATTAGGAAACGCGTAGACATATGAGAACGGTTTTGATGTTATTAGGTTGAGATAATCGTGGGGTGGTACGTTCCTTTAAGTTATTTCTGTAATCGGTTTATTAACTACCTTTCGCTAAATAACAAAAATTTATATTGAAAAGTCATAATTTTATAATTTAGCCTGACGGTGGCATTTCTTTACCAAATAGTCATTTTTCATATTAAAAAAGATCCGAGAGAGGTTTTCCTATTTATTTTTAATTGTGCTATTTAGGATATGCAACAAACAAAAATTATTAGAACCTACCATTTTTAATGTATAGAGGACCTATGTCGCTTTACTCTCTTGCAACACAAAATAAATCTACAGTTCTCTGCAAATATGTTAAACACGGATAGCCTGCAAGACTATATTTTACACTTTAATAAATAGGTTACAATTGAGGCATTGACTGGAATCAAATAACAACCAAACTATAAATAAAAAACTAATTGCCTAAAAAGTTGGTTTAAGAAGTAAGACACCGGCTGATAATTTCATATTACATATTTTATAGTTGGTGTATAAAATTCTATTTGAGGTAGAACTATTAGCATATTTAAAATCAATACCATTATGTATCGTTTAGCGCTTCTTTGAAGACGGTGCAACTTTTTTTAGGTGATTATTAATTTGACAATGTTTATCGCAGTATTGCTGTTGTTGCAACATAATAAATCTAAAAACCAACGGAAAAATTTAAATCCCGGGATGCTTCATTTATTTGCTTAACGAAATGTGGTCTTAGCTGCTGGATTTTATGTCAAATAATTTGATAGCGACAAAAGGTGGTTAAACGCAAGGAAACTATTAGCACGCTCGCAACCTGAGTAATATCTTACAAAATACCCAAAAAAATCAGAAATATCAGATCACGAACATCTAAACTTAAATTTATTTGTATAAAGAATAATCTTTAGAATTAGACACGTGGTTTAAGAAATGAATTACTTCTTAGAAAATATGTTCTCAAGTGTAATTATCTTGATATTTTTGAACACATTGTATATTTCTATTTTATGTATTATTTAATGTTAATGCATGTAATATTTGCTGTCCTTTAGTTTACTATGCAAAATAAAGTCTAATTGTAAGTATATAATTAGCCATTTTAAGCTTTTTGTGATGATTATTTCCATACCTTTGATTATTTTACAACGAATTATTTACACATATAAAATTAAGCAAAAATTATAAATGTGCACGTACAAAGTTAACAGTAAGAAATCCTCGGCTGTCCCTTAGTTTGATTGCATCCCATTTTCTAACAATAATACCTACGGTTTTAAAACAATATAATTTTACACTTCTCTGATATAAAGTATGCATTCAAGCCTGCAAGCGCGAAATTATAGTACATTACATTATTGACAAGTTACATAAAATTCTAAAATTATTCATCCTCTGATGACGCTAACTTGGTTAGTGAAACGAACGTCAAGTTTTTTTTAATGTATTGTAGTGATTTGGGATTTCCAAGTGTACTTATCAGAACTAGTAGTATTTAGAATGCTTCTAGCATTCTGTTTGTTTCAGTGTAGTGATTATACCCTTCTTTATTCTATATATCTTTAAGTTTGCAAAATAAACTTTTTTAACTCCTTTAATAAAGTAGATCTATTTATACAGTCTTTTTGTATTATAAGATCACAGTAAGATTAGAACAGTTACATAGGTTGAAATAAGGCAGCATATTTCAATGGACTGTAAACATCTGGAACCAATATTTACCACATTCCTTCCCTTTAAAATGAAATGAGAAAGTTCCATTCATATAACGGCATTGGTGTGGCCGAATTATTTAACATACATTTTATATATTTTTACATGAGATTTAAGTTAAAATGTTTATTAACGTGAACAGCAGGCATTTTATTTATTAAATGCTTACTTCGCCATCGCGGTCCTTCTTGAAAGTTCTGGCTGTATTTGTATTTATCATCATCAGTAATAATACTTACAAGGTACATAAGCAATTTTATTTTATCTAGTTTGTTGGGCGGTCACCTTTATATTACAACCTAGGTAATTTTTAATTTTGGGTGTAATTTATCCGTTCTCGTTATAATTCACAGCGCCTTCGCCACATGAATGTAATACGAGTATAATATAAAATAACAGCCCACTAATTGTAAAGCAGAATTATTATTATTATTATTATTGAAATAGATTATGTTTGTTCATGGTAAGTTTAAAGTTTATAATCATCTTCAAATTAACGGAAAATTCTAAAACTTGATTACTGGTTTCTTGAATAACAAATTACACTATTACAAATTAACTAACTATTAACAGCTTAAATAAGTGCAAAACTTATTGTGGAAAAATTAAAGGAAACGATAGTAAAAAAATTATTAATACAATGCAGCTAGAATTATATAGAATTAAACTACATACTCGTTTCATTGAATAATTTGTGTATAAAAAGTAAACATAATTGTGAAATTTGTCTAATTTTTACGAAACTTCAAATAACGTTCCATAAGTTGCTTAGTATCACAAAAAACGTTTCTTAAACGAATAATTTTTAATAAGGGAAAAGTAAGTAAGACAACTTTGTTTTAATATATGTAATTTATTATTGATAATATTATAATTTTAACTTACTAAACAATTTCGACCCTAAAGCAACTATAAATTTGTTTAGAGGCCTTTGTTATAGACAATTATATCAAGAAGGGGGAACACTCTTAGCGAAACCGTTCTCGTATTCCCTGAATGATGAATATCAGAGAGTTTTGCATAATTTGTAATTATACTATATTTTATTTACACCGAACAAAAAATGCGAAGTTGATTTTTTTATTGTATAGAAGCACAAACACTTTAATAGTAAAACATCGCATCTCATGCTGTTGTGATGGAACAATAATCCTTTATGAATCAGTGAGACTGTATGGTAAAAATACTTTATAGGGAATTTGAAAAGGTACTTTTACTTTATAGCCACAAATAGTAACATTCACTTCCTTAGGTAACGAAAAAGTAACGGCCACCGAAATATTTCACCAAAAAGTTTCACAATTATTAGGTGTAATATGAAGAAGCCGAAAACATCGCGGCAACTATTAATGCTATTTGAAAGTATCTGCAACTTTGATGTAGCATTTCAGTAACTTAAGATAGGCGACTGTCGTTTGCTACCTTCAAGTTTTCGGAACTTTTGATTTGTTCTATGTGTAACGACGACGCGCCTAATACGTGGAAAGCAGCTAAGAAGTTGCGTAACTCTAAAGTAGTTATAAGCGGTTAATATTAGGCCATTGTCACATTTAATATGTAATATAGAGTTAGTTTCATTACCAAGTCGAAGAATTAGTGGGGATTACGTAATAACTACGCTTTTCAAGTTCCGATTTCAGTTACCATCACTTTGGTGCTAGTTGCGATGCAATTTTGTACGCGTCTAGTTGAATGTGTAATGTGTATGAACCAAAAATCATTTCATACGACAATAAAAACAAGTCACTTGAGCATCCAAGAAAACTTTACAACAGTTAAAACAGTATAATTCTGTCGTGAACACTCGGTTATAGTTAACAAACCTCAGTGAAACATTTGCTACAAATGAGGAGAGTTGTCCTCAAACGGAACACCAAACAAATGTTTGCTGCTCTGATGAGGGTAACTGCATCATCCCTTCTGAAGATGACAATGAATTTGATGGTAAAGGCTGAATATCAAGATATTATCGTTTCTTAGATTTCACTATTGCGACAACAGCTTAGAACATGGTATCATTGTCAAAATAAGCAACAGCGCGTTTACACATCTATCGCAGATATTAAAATATAATATACCAACTGATAGTAGAACTTCATTAAAAACTTAAAAAAAACCTTTGATCTAAGAAAGTTTTGGTACAATGGCATTGGACACAGCATTTTTTCAGCTTAGCAGGTCCATAACACCACCACTGGTTTTTAATGTGGGTAATACAAAGCTCAAAACAAGACATATGAACAAAAACAGCCATAACCTAAAACTTTGTTAGGTTAAAATTACAGACAAAGCAAATAATTTTAAAAGTATCTTCTGTTTTGGGAACCATAGAGCGGCAAGGATCACTACAAAAATCGATTTAATAGATAAGGATGTAGCCGTTACCGCAAACTAACTATACAATGTTGGGTCATAGTCCCACTTGGTAGCGTTTAGTGAAAGTAATTTTAAAGTTTTGGCTTTTCAGTATTCGTCACGAGCAACAAGTGGTAACAAATTTCACGTTCAATATTTTGGTAAATGTCACTTTAAAATGTTTTTTTGAAATGCACCATTTTTGTAGATGCAGATTTATGACACCATTATTACCTCCGCTCTTAGGATCAGTATCTAAAAATTAATCTATTGCTACTTTTGAATTATCATAACAAATTTTTACGAAATTATGAGTTTTATATGTATAAAAGTAAATAGTAATACAACTTGTAACACTTTGAGAGTATTGAAGTTGATTGTCGTATTACGTGATATATAATTTTCTTTAAATAAAGGAACATTTCGAACATGCGCAATTTCTGAATGCACAAATCATTATATTTTAACAGCAAGCGTGCATCCGTTTAGATTAAACACTCAGAACATCCAAATATAAATCATCAGAAAGTTACTAAATTAAGATGTAGAGACCTATTTTCTGACTTCACAAATGTTGGTTGTCTTCTCTGTAACCGCTAACGATGCTTGGGAGCATCACCAGACAGGCAAAGAAACCCAGATTTGTGAAGTCTAGAATTGGACAAAGGGCAAATAATGGTTTTAGAACACAATAGTTGGAGAGATATTTATTTTGTGAAATAATTTTCAAGAAAAAAAGAAAGCACAGGCCAGAGTAGGTAGTGATAAGCTCGTGATAGGGGCTGTAACCGTTTCGCCAGGTCTTTGCTACGTGAAGGCTACGGCGCAGCGTTGTAATGTAGCCGGATACGTTCCCGATACCACGTCGTAACGCTACAATCATGCTTCATGTTGTTGGTTGTTCCGTAATAGGAGCGTTCCTATAATGGATCTTTGACTGGCGGCAACACACGTAGAAGTTATCACGATTTTCGCTGCCACGACTAATTGTGCTAGTTGGGCGTTATTTGAAATGTTTAGTAACGTGTCAGCTACCTGCTAATTGCGCGTCAAATCAATGGAAAAAGAAAAATAGGTTTTACATTTTTTTATACTAAGTGTTTTTGTTTTTATTTTTGGTGTTGTGTTTCTTTAACTAACAGTCTCAATTATGCTGACTTCTCGCTTACAATTGGTGTGTGTGTGTGTTTTTTGTTTGTTTAACGTCGGTCTATTTCCGCGACTATGGCTAATCACCGACGCCAGGGAGCAGTTTCACCTCACTATCCTGGAAATTTTGACAAACCCTTGCCTTTCTGTAAGTAAGGTAGGGATCTTTAACGTGCCCAACATTGCATGGACACGGGATCGACGACTTTACGCCCCCTCCGAAGGGCAGAACATGCAGACATTCAACTTGCTCAAATACAATGCCAAAACCTCAGTTAATGTTAATGTTACAGTTTGTACTGAAAAAGTGAGAGGAGAACGCTGGGATCGAACCCAGTACCCTTCGATTCAAAGGCACACGTTCTTGCCCCTGAACCACCGACGCTCTGCTTACAATTGGTCTACATGATCGTGTGCTTCAGTTTTTGCGCTACCGAAAGGGATTATGTTAGCAATAAGTACATTTAAAACTACGGCAAAATACATGATTACGTCCACGTAAGCTATTTGGGCTAGATCGGTTATAATTAGAAATTATTCATGTAAGACCCTATAACTGTTATAAGTAAATAGAGACATACATTAACATAAGTAAAGCTGGTTTGTCAAATAATTTGACAATCATGAATCTGTCCGCTAGATTGCTGGTGCGATATTCGTGTATGTGAAAGTCGAAAGATTGTTGTTGTTCGCGATTTTTTGGCTGCGGATAATTATCCATTAGCCCTAGGTCGAAAGATATAGTTGGAAAAACTTAGTTGAGCAATTATTGTAAAATTCCGGCATTTACTAATATGGTTATAATTTTAAATTCGAATATAAAAAAAAAATCACAAATTTTATTATATACATAATTATGAGAATTATATTATATTTACATACAGACTTGGAGACTACTTCTCTGGCTTCACTGTTGGTTTTTGTGGGTGAAGGACGTAGCCAGCGCGTGAGCTAACTGGAGCAAGTGTCCCGTCGAATTCTGGATGTTCTTCAATGTTTCTGTGACTATAGTTTCGCTGCTTGATAGTCACAGAAACATTGAAGAACATCCTAGAACATCCAGAATTCTAAGGGCTACTTGCTCCAGTTAGCTCAAGCGCTGGCTACGTCCTTCACCTACAAAAACCAACAATGAAGCCAGAGAAGTAGTCTCCAAGTCTGTATGTAGTAAGGACAAGTTTCACCAAGTAAGGGCAACAAGAATCAATATATTATATTTGTCTATGTGAAAACTGGAACCTGTGATAAGCACTGATAAGTACACTTGGAGAGCCCAAATAACCACAACACATATTTTAAAGACCTTACGATCGTTTCGCTGACAACGTCAGCGTCATCAGAGGATGAAAAATTCTAAAGTTAAATCCACAGCTATAGTGTATTTATATCGCACCTAGGTGACGAACTATTGTTGTCATACACAAAAGTATATTTAATAGCTAAAGTAAAATAAAAATTTTAATTATGAAGTCTTCTGTTGTTTTGATACTAAACGCTATAAATCATTAAAACTCGTTTGGCTTGGTCTGTTTGGCCATACACACTGAATTAAAACCACATTATAAGCTCTAATTATTAATTAAGCTTAACAACACAAGACATATAAAACAAACTTTTCACCTAAGACGTTAATGGGGAAGTTTTTTATTTTTCAAAATCAGTTCGAGCAATGCGGCTTCAATTATTTGTTCTTGTTCGTTATGTTTGTTTCTATTTTGTAATGTATGAAACAGTACAAAATGAAAGTAAACATAAAGGTGATAAAACAGGTAATCTACATACAAAAGACACCTTTCAATTAAAAGAAATATTTTCTAAATATAGATATTATAGATCTTTTAAAAAATGTTATTTATTATCCCGTTTTTTTAATTAGTTAATATTTTACAAATGCTTATTTTATTTGTATTTGACTAACAGGAAAAGCGGCATTTTTAAGGTCATGAAATTTCATAATTAAGAGTTTCGTGCGGATTACTGGAGTAAGGTTTTAAAGTCCACAGCACAATACATAATATGCATATACATTCTTTAATTCAGAAAAAATTAACACTGTTTGATAACGAAAGTACATAGAATACGTTATAGTTGAATTATAAATTTTAATTTCATATATTTTTTTCTTCTAAAAAATATGTTTGTTAGGAAACATTTCGTAAAAGTGTTAGGAGTGATTGACATAATATGCAGTGCGCATCTTTAAATTTCAAATCATTGTCGATTTTCGAGTATATATGGTTATAACAAAAACAATTCGATTAAATTTAAGAACGGTCTAGATATATTATTTACGCTGGAATGTAAACGACATTTTCGTTTATAACAAATTTGCAAAAAATAAGTATAGGTATTTGATAGATTGCATGTAAAACAACATCGCCGCTACCTGTACCTGATCACTTGCTCTGTTCTTAGTCCTCAAAGCTTGCAGCTAATGCCATAGGAGGGGAGGCAATTGCAACTAAGAAAAGAAGGGATATCTCTGAGAACAAATGTGTCCTCAAACCTTGCGTTTAAGACATTGAGATATAAATCCATATCTGGTCCTCAAAGCTTGCGCGAGAGGTATATATATATATATATATATATATATATATATATATATATATATATATATATATATATATATATATATATATATATATATATATATATATATATATATAAACAAACATATAAAGTCTGAAACCGACCTCGGATTTGGGTTCCAGGGGTCCTAAATAGCGCTCATTTGAAGAAATTTTTTCAAAATTCAAAAGTCGAGATCTCCTCATTAGTGAGTTTTTTTTAAGAAAATTCACTAAAAGCAAATAAAAGGTATTTGGGCTTGTCCGGGATTTGAACCTGGGATCTCCCGCACTCTAATCGGAAATCATACCTCTAGACCAACGAGTCAGTTGTTGGAGCTTTGTTTTAATGTCGTATTCCAGCGGGCGTTGTAATTATTTTAGTCATAATTAATGTTTATTCATTTATTTATATAAAAAAACTCGTTTTTTGGTCAACCTTATAGGTTAATAGCAAATTGAGCTATTCAAATATTAAGCATTTGATCAAAATTCGCTACCATAACGCACTTACTGCGTCCAGAATTTTTGTTCTTACAAACATGCATTATATTTCGATGGAAAATGCAAAAATGCAATAACATAATAACAGATATATTGAGCTGTATTGATTTTTTTTTTACGAAAATTCTACAAAAATTATATACTATTAACGATAAACTATATAGCTAAGGCTACTGCCAAGCATCAGAGAAAGGGTCTATTTGAAATGAATTTTCTGGAAACATTTTATTAAAATGAAGGACAATGACGGTTGACACTAAGACTTCAGGGTTTGTAAAACATTCTTCTTGAGACATTTTATTTCCATAGCCCGTATTAGATTCAAGTTCCTTTCCTAAATGTTGCCAATTTTGACGTTTAAATCGCAACTTTGACGTTTTGTGAAAAACCCCAATTCATTTTTGTTTAAATGCCTATACCTTTTTTGTTCTTTGACCTACAGAGCTAAATTTTGGTAGGTAACTTGCCTATAATGATATAAACCCGCGTATAAAATTTGGTTGCCCTTACTTTGTTAATTTTGGAGATATAATTTTTTTTCGAAAGAAAACACAAAATTTTCCGGGAAAACCTCGTCGGATTTTCCTAGGTAACGAACATATCCAAGCCATTTCCAAAAGGAAGGTACTCACCAATTTTGACGTTTAAATCGCGATTTTGACGTTTTGAGGAGAACCCAAATTTATTTTTCTTTGAATGCCTGTAACTTTTTTGTCATTTAACCTACGGAGCTAAATTTTGGTAGGTGACTTGCCTCTAATGATATAAAGCTGCGTATGAAATTTGATTGCCCTGACTTTGTTAATTTTGGAGATATAATTTTTTTTCAATTTTTTTCGAAAGAAAACACAAACATTTCCGGGAAAACCTTGGCGGATTCTCCTGGCTAACGAACTTATCCAAGCGACTTGCGAAAGGAAGGTATGTGCCAAATTTTATCAAAATCGGTCCATTACTTTTTAAGTTATAGGTGTGACACATATATATATATATATATATATATATATATATATATATATATATATATATATATATATATATATATATATATATATATATATATATATATATATATATATATAACATATGAAGTCCGAAACTGACCTCGGATTTGGGGTCCGGGGGTCCTAAATAGCGCTCATTTGAAGAAATTTTTTCCAAATTCGAAAGTCGAGATCTCCTCATTAGTGAATTTTTTTTAAGAAAATCAGTTGTTGGAAGTTTGTTTTAATGTCGTATTCCAGCGGGCATTCTAATCATTTTAGTCATAATTCATGTTTAATCATTTATTTATATAAAAATTATAAATTAATACCTAGTTATTAAATTAAATACTGAAATCTCGGATAAGTTTTGTTTCCGCGGAAACACTGTTTCTTTCTCAACAGAATGAATGGTTGGTTGTGATCCACAATCATCATCAATGTAGTCGAAGCCAATTAAATACGCATTATTAAGGATAACTCAAAAACTACTAGTCAGATCCTGATCACATTTATATGGGGCCACACGAAAAGCACCAGATTTAAAATAAAAAAGAATCATCAAAATCGGTTCACCTAGAAAAAAGTTCTGAGGTAACACACATAAAAAAAACATACAGGCGAATTGAGAACCTCCTCCTTTTTTTGAAGTCGGTTAAAAATGAAGGACAATGACGGTTGAAACTAAGACTTCAGGGTTTGTAAAACATTCTTCTTAAGACATTTTATTTCCATAGCCCGTATTAGATTCAGGTTCTTTTCCCAAATGTTGCCAATTTTGAGGTTTAAATCGCAACTTTGACGTTTTGTGAAAAACCCCAATTTATTTTTGTTTAAATGCCTATAACTTTTTTGTCTTTTGATCTACAGAGCTAAATTTTGGTAGGTAACTTGCTTATAATGATATAAACCCGCGTATAAAATGTGGTTGCCCTTACTTTGTTAATTTTGGAGATATAAATTTTTTTCGAAAGACAACACAAAATTTTCCGAGAAAACCTCGTCGGATTTTCCTGGATAACGAACATATCCAAGCCACTTGCAAAAGGAAGGTACTCACCAATTTTGACGTTTAAAATCGCGATTTTGACGTTTTGAGGAGAACCCAAATTTATTTTTCTTTGAATGCCTGTAACTTTTTTGTCATTCAACCTACAAAGCTAAATTTTGGTAGGTGACTTGCCTCTAATAATATAAACCCTTGTGTGAAATTTGGTTGCCCTGACTTTGTTAATTTTGGAGATATAAATTTTTTTCGATTTTTTTCGAAAGAAAACACAAAATTTTCCGAGACAACCTCGGCGGATTTTCCTGGCTAACAAACTTATCCAAGCGACTTGCCAAAGGAAGGTATGTGCCAAATTTTATCAAAATCGGTCCATTATTTTTTAAGTTATAGGTGTGACACATAAATATATATATATATATATATATATATATATATATATATATATATATATATATATATATATATATATAATATATATATATATATATATAAACATATAAACATATAAAGTCTGAAACTGACCTCGGATTTGGGTTCCGGGGGTCCTAAATAGCACTCATTTGAAGAAATTTTTTCAAAATTCGAAAGTCTAGATCTCCTCATTAGTGAATTTTTTTAAAGAAAATTCACTAATAGGTTAAGATCATATTTTACCAAGCGTCTGCCAGAAATAAATTCACGACGCTATTCTTTTCAAAATCGCGTAACCCGTCCAGTGCGCATGACGCGAAATCACGCTTGCGTGCTGCGCCACGGACGCTCATGACGCGATTTCGAGTCATTACAGCGGGCATGCACATACCGTTTTCATTATGTAAGCCGCCGTTGTACGCATGTGATGTATTGTGAGCCTGTTCAACAAACATCTAGGTATCGTTAATTTGTGCTGGTTTGAGTTCGCAATGGATTCGACTGTGGCAGGACCATCCGGAGTAAAACGACCAAAAATAACAAAAAATAAGAACAAACTTCGTAAACCACTTTCTGACGCTGAGATAGAACGCATTTTACTGGACTCTGACCATGATTTTGAGGATCCAGATTATTTGGATTCGGAATTTGAAAAAAGTGATTCGGATATCGAAGAAAATGAAGACGTTCCTGTTGAGACATAAACTTATTTAGGCACTACTCTTCAGCAAGTTACTGTTCCAACGTCCGATGATGAAACTGTGAACTGGACCCAAACATCCAGCAAGAAAACGCTAGCTTTTACAGGGAAACAAGAGCTAAATACCACCAGACGGTGAGACTATTTACTTTACGATAATTCGCATATTTTTTTATTGAATAAATAATTTTTAATTACAGGGAATGGGCCAATTGATTATTTCAATTTATTGGTTGACGACAGCTTTTTGAATCTTGTTGTTCAGGAAACGAATCGCTATGCAGTCGAGGTATTCCAGTCTCCTAATGTGGGCGAATTTTCCAGAATTGCTCGTTGGCGCGAAAATGTGTTTCTTGACAGCCATGTGTCCCGTCAAGAGTCCTGTTATGTTGCTGAGCTGTCATCTACTAATATTTAACAACTCCACAGCTCTCTTTGAACTGGGATCCCCAATTAGTGCCTTCCCATGTCTGAGCACTGGACAATCTGCCTAGTATGCCTTATGATGGTCACTGATCCGGGACTTGATGGTTCCTGTGCCTTTCGACGCCCAGGACCAGGATCTGGTCCCATAAATGGTTCTGATAATCCTCTCTTCGTAAGACTGTCAGCTTCTTCATTGCCTTTGACCTCTGAGTGACCCGACACCCAGATCTGGATGACCTCATTCTGCCCAACCAGGTCGCTCGTCTCGTTTCGGCATTCACTAACCAGTTTCTAATTAACCCGTGGGCTACGTGCAAGATGGCGTACATTTTGGCCTAAAAGACCGTTGAATGAGCTTTGAGGGAAATACTGCGACTTACCCTCGGTTCTTCCGAATAAACGCCTTCAAATTCACTTTGCAAATGGCTTGGATGAGTTTGTTAAGCAGGAAAATCTGCCTAGGTTTTCCCGGAAAATTTTGTGTTTTCTTTCGAAAAAAATGTATATCTCCGGAATTAACAAAGTAAGGGCAACCAAATTTGGTACGCTGGTTTATATCCTTATAAGTAAGCTACCTACCAAAATTTAGCTATGTAAGTCAAAAGACAAAAAAGTTATAGGCATTTTAAGAAAAATAATTTTGGGTTTTCCTCAAAACGTCAAAGTGGCGATTTAAAATGTCAAAATAGGCAACATTTAGGCAAATAACTTGAATCTAATACGGGCTATAGAAATAAAATGTCTCAAGAGGAATGTTTTACAAACCCTAAAGTCTTAATTTCAACCGTCATTGTCCTTCATTTTACTAAAATATTTGCAGAAAATTCATTTCAAATATACCCTTTCTCTGATGCTTGGCAGTAGCCTTAGCTATAGAGTTTATTGTTTAATGGTATATAATTTTTGTCGAATTTTCGTAAAAAATCAATAAAGCTCAATATATCCGTTATTATATAAGATATGAAAAAAATGTGTATATATTAATTATAGGGTGTCTTGAGCTACATCTTAAAATAATATTTTTACAATCACAGGGTGGCTCATAAGTCATTGGTGATACAAATTTCCTTTTTTTTTAATCAAACACGCCTTATGTTATTGCATTTTCCATCGATATATAATGCATGTTTGTAAGAAAAGAAATTCTAGACGCAGCAAGTGCGTTATGGTAGCGAATTTTGATCAAATGTTTCATATTTGAACAGCTCAATTTGCTATTAACCTATAAGGTTGACCAAGAAACGTGTTTTTTCGGGAACACTTTAAGTTTACTTTTGGAAAATTTTGTACATTTTCACACAATAAAGTTATTTTGATGAAACAAGGCACATTGTTTCTAATATATAGATTATACTGGTAACCAAATTTGATGCCTGCTTTCTTAAAAAAACACACATATTTGTTATTAAAAACATTTTTATGAAAATTCACTACCATAACGCACTTGCTGCGTCCAGAATTTTATGTATCATATAGACCGAGGTGATTGCGTCTCGCACCTGGGCTGCCGCGATTTAGAGGTCTGCCGTAGATTGTCCAAGCAGGAACGTAGACTTAACGTAGTATCACTGTTCATTTTGCCTGCTTAAAATATGTGCATCAACATAAAAACTTTTTTAAGTTACATTTTCATAATACTAGTGAAAAAAGGTGACTTTGGCATACCTTGGTGTGAATTCTTTGGGTTTAAAGCTGCATAGGAGACTGCTCGGTGATTTGGAAGAAATGCCTGAATATTTATATAGTATAAAGGTTAAAAACTTTTGATACGAAGGACACTATATTCGGTGAGAGAATATGATATGTACAATTGAAAGCTATTAAATCTGAAAGTTTTTTCTAATAAAATCTTTAAGTATTTAAAATAAATTTTTGATGCTGTAATGAGCAGAGCTAACGTCATCATTATCAGAGATTTTTGCGTACATGTATAAACGCACTAAAAATAAATAGACACTACCTGTATCCAGTATTCTCCAGGACATCAGAGAAGAATCAATTCTAAAATGTACAAAGTTCTGCAAATGTCTCTACGATCAATTGCTCGCGCATTTGTAATGAGAAATATTCCGGAAGTTAAAGTTAAACTCAGTTGATAACCTACTGAAAGTCCCTTCCACACTTGGGTAGGTAGATGGGTCTAGTTTGCAGTGAAAGTCCATTTGTGTCCCCATTTTACAGACGGTAGAGCCCGGCACTCTAGATGCAGTAAAGAGTCTTTCTGGATACACTTTAAGTGAACACGTTATGGGGCGGGCTGAGTGGAAAATCTTTCTTTCGATCATTCAGGGTAGCTACCTGTAGGTGGCGCTCTATCTGGTAAACCAGACATGTACATTAGCTTTATCCTTAAAGTTACGGTTTCCTGGAGAATTCGTGCCTTATTCGTTATGTCAGGGTGTTCTTAGATGAGGTGATGACCCTTCTAGACCTGGTTTATGAGCTGTTAATTCTACAAAAGTGTCGTAATGGCAAGTAAAGACATATAATTAATGTGAATTAGTGACGTTGTAACAATTCCCATATTTAATTATGTACATAATGCAATTTAATTTAATAAAAGTCTTAACGCAGCAAGTAGCTAATTTCCATAGAACTTATTTAATGTTAAATATGTTTTTATAGAAAGACATGAAATTTAATAGATAGCGTAGCCTTTATAATGGAAAAAATGTACCGTATTTCATTAAACCAACTTCCCGTTTAAATCTACTAATGCAGGAGTCCCTCAAGGTTCAGCTTTAGCCTCTACTTTATTTCTTCTCCATATTCAATGACCTCCTCTGTAACACATCCAACCCAGTTCACAGTTACGCGGACGACAGCAAACTCCACTCAAATATACAATATTCTAAGCCTGTCTCTTTAGCCCAATTAGATGTGGATCGCAGGCTCGCAGATTGTTCTGTCTCTGTGGATCTTGAAAATATTAAACTGGGGAAATATAAATCTTGTACAATTCAACTCCACCAAATCTCAGTCTTGCATTCTATCTCACAAGAGATACACCAGCCCTAAACCCAACACAATGAACAACCAAGTTATTGTAATGAGTCCTTTTCACTTGTTGGCATTTCTGTGGATCGAAATCTCTATTGGCATCAACACGTCACATGATTTGTATAAGGGGCTGCTGAGAAATTAGGTTTCCTCTTCCGGGTTCGCAAATACCAGCTAATCTCTATACCTTATATACTTCACACAAATAAGGCCAAACCTCGAATACTGCTCCCGCATCTGGGGTCTCGCCGCCGCTTCTACACTCGGTATCCTGGACTCCATTTAGAAGAGAGCTATACGTCTCATCGGCAGCTCTACCCTCACCCAAAGGCTGTCATCCCTTGCCCACCGACGTGCCGTTGGTGACATTTCTCTCTTATAGATATCTGCACGGGCCCTGCTCAAAGGAGCTTTCTTCCATAGTTCTTCCACCTGCTGCCCCGACAGGTCTACCAGGGGAACAGAGCGAATGCACCCTTTTACTGTCCAGGTTACCAGACATAGAACATCTTGTTGTGCACGTTTTTTTGTCCTGAGGAGTTCCAAGTTGTGAAATTCCTTGCAGGCACATGTTTTTTCTTCTCCTCCGAACTTCCAAACCTTCAAGTCAAGAATAAAAAGGTTGCCTCTTTTCTCCTTGTCGACACCCACGGTACAATAGTATTTAGGGTGGGGCCCTCGTGGTGTGTTGTTGAAATGAAGACATTTTCATTTGTCTTTCATTTTTAACAATTCTTCTAAATACGTTAACCTTTGCTTCTTGGGGACGCTAGGAAACAATGAGAATACAGCAAATGAAATTAAAGAATCGCCTTCAATAAGTTTAACCTCTTTAATGTTATTAATAAATTCAAGTGAATTTTTTATTGAACAACTTATTTGTTTGACGGGCAAGCGTTTAAACTGATTTATCAACCTCTTTGCCGAATTGTATGTCGGGAAATCTATAGGCGAAACAATAGGTCTCATTGATGTTCCCGGTTTATGTACACAGTACTTTTTGGGGACTTTTGGGTTTGCAACTTGTATCTTTTAGATTTCTTCCTAAGACTTTTGTTATGAATAACATTTTGTACAGATATAATTTTTTAAAAAGCAAATTTGCCACTAACATTTTCGACAAAAAATACTTTAAAAACTTGCTTGGTAACCCAAAAGAAAAGGATAGTATTGCCAAAATGTCGGGAATTTATGAATAATGTTGTAAATATTGTGATTTTAAATAAGTCGGACAAACAAAAAGATCTATTGAAATTAGAACATCTAGGACAATTAAGATACGGTACTATAGATATATTTTCCGTTGCGCGAAATATTTGGGATAATAATCACAACGTAAATAAGGAGAATCTAAATTTTCTACAAACGCCCCCCCCCCCCTACATATGGTTACTCTATTTGTTGCGAAAAATACCGTCAGAAGCACGGCGCTGATAGATTATAAAATAATTCAGATATTTCCCCCAAACGAAATATGTTAGTTTTTGTGTGGTTGGACGTCTCTAAATCGTTAGTGACTGACTAACTACGGAAGAATATAAATAATAAATAAATAATTTTTTTCTGTAAAAATTTATTTTTTAGTTTTTGCAGTCCCACCATCGATACCCCTTCTATTAGCCAGTTTTTTCAAACGCTTAATTTTTTAATAAAAATTCGCTAATAAGAAAAAAACAAAAATGTCACTAACAAAAATGTCCCTAACAAAAATGTCACTACCTAAAAAAAAAGGTAACAGTACACGATGTTTCCAGGCGGTCACACATACAAACACTGACCACGCCCGAGGTTGCTTAACTTCGATGATCGCACAAGAATCGGTTTTTCCAACGTGCTGTAGTTGTTCGCTTGAAATGAATATTTATCCAAGGTTTATTCATTCTTCATTAATTTTTAAGTTTCGATTTTAAATAAAGAATTAAATTATTTTTAAATTTTGCAATATTGACACAATTTTTAACAGTCTTAATTGCATACGTAATGTTTTTGTGTAAAAGAATTTAACATAACTTATTTTAAAGGTTAGAGTCTTGGACAACTCACTCATTTCACAATTTGATGAAACAAAGCAATCATTTGATTCACAAGCTTTTCATATAAACTAGAATTATTAATCGAAAAACAACCTATTCTCTCATTAACCTAAAATAAAAATAAATTGATATGACATATGACGCTACATAAACCGCGCCATTCGCTATAACAATGTAAATAACATAACAAACCAATAGCAATTTAATTTCTGACCACGTGACCAAGAATTGTGTTGTTGGATATTTCAGAATGCCAAATCTATAGATAAATCTCCCTAGACTAAAGTCACAAAAAGTGTTCTAATTGTAAAAGTTTTATTCAACTTATAATGTTTTTATTTAGTTATTGTTTGGATCACAACTTAAAAGCAGGCTCAAACTCTATAGCTGCCGCTTTTACCATAAATCTTGTTGAATAACAAATCAATTCTAGAAATAAATATTACCGTTAATTTTCCTAACGAGGGAAACTGCCCAACTTTGTGTAATAATATTTTGAAACTGACAGCACTGGCTGTTTCAATTTATCAGGCAGATTTTGTAGCTTTCCAGTATTCAAACAAAACAAGCTAAGACATCTGTTATGTCAACCTCTCCCACACATATTACACAACGCCTTAATAAACTTTTAGGAGCATGTAGGAGTTTTTAATTTTTTTAATTCAGGATAACTTAAATTTGTGTTGAGGAAAACCTCTCAAAATGAGTATATGAGAAGATCTTTAAATACTCTATATATGTGAAAAATTCTATACCACTCACTTAAATAATTTAAAAAATCTAGCGTGTTCAAAAAGTTTTCCCCAATTTTCACTGAAATAAGTTTAGTATTTTTTGAATTATCGCTCAATTTTAATGAAAATTCGCTAAAACATGTCTGAGTGTCTGGCTCTTTGCAAGACAGATATTGACCTCATATACTTATATTGTTTTAATGCAATATATTATAATGGATTATCCTGAAAGGCCTTCTACTATCACATAGCACAACCACATAATGACTGGACAACGGTAGGTCTTCATATCTCCAAATTGCAAGTCTCCTCTTCTGTTAAAGGTATTGTATGCTAATTGCCCCTTGCGAGGTCTTCACGCCTGGGCCCCAGAGGAAGGACCCTCGCTGCTCTGCGGTCCCAACTCATTACCCTCCCGAACCTGGCCTCACCCCAACTTAACAACCAGGGTTGTGTTACGAGAAGGATACTGCTAATTACATTAGCCTCCTACAACCGAACTCTATTCGTCTAAATTGTAAATTTATACATCCTGGACTCGCAGAGATCTCCCGGCAAACTCCCCACACTAACAGAACACTGCGTTTAATGTGAACTTTAACTTTCAGAAATTACCTAGAATTGCGGTTTGCAAATCTTCCTTACATCGTTATGGATTGTGCACACTATTTGTGGTTTTCCTAGTCCTAATAGTTGAAGATTTACTTAAGCGTATTGCTATATTAACTAATATTTCTTTGCAGTGTTCAGTTTACGTTTCTTGGCAGAATAGTAGTTTATTATTTAAGAACCATTAAACAGTTTATTTACATTTTATGTGTTAATTAAAACGAAGCATCGCATGGCAACGGCTACTATTATAATTCCGTGAACGGTATGACAAGAGAAATTAAAAAAGTCTGTAGGCAGCAAGTGCGTTATGATGGTGAATTTTCGTAAAAATGTTTTTAATAGCAAATATGTGTGCTTTTTTTTACGAAAGCAGGCATAAAATTTGGTTACCAGTATAACTTATATAGTAGAAACAATATACCATGTTTCATCAAAATAACTTTCTTTATTATTTAAAAATGTACAAAAATTTCCGAAAGTGTTCTTAAAATGTTCCCTAAAATGTGGTCAACCTTATAGGTTAATAGCAAATTGAGCTATTCAAATTTGAAGCAGTTAATGAAAATTCGCTACCATAACGCACTTGCTGCGTCCCGAATATGTTTTCTTACAAACATGGATTATATTTCGATCGAAAACGCAAAAATGCAATAACATAAGGCGTGTTCGATTAAAAAAGAAAAAGAAGATTTGTATCACCAACGACTTATACGTCAACTTGTGATTGTAGAACTATTTTTTAAGATATACCTCAAGACATCCTATAATTACGTATACAGTTTTTTTCTTATCTTAAATAATAACGGATATATTGAGCTTTATTAATCTTGTATGAAAATTCGACAAAAATTATATACCATTTAATGATAAACTCTATAGCATGGTCACTGCTTCCTGCACAATGCAACCCGAGGTCACACAGTCATCACACTTACGTATCGTTTGGCACTACAACTCCACGAACTGGGACGAAAGGCGGCATTACTTTTTCTCATTTCCATGTTGGTCTGTGTGCTTCTCTCATCCTGACCCCTCTGATATCTCACAAAACGTCACCGAAATCATCCATGGCATGGAATTATTTATTCCACGCACATAGAAAATCTCTTCAGACACTCAAAAGCCCTAGTTGTCTAAATCCTGTGACAAGGCAAGACATGAAAAGGCCAAAGCTCACAAAACGCTTCTACACAATCCCAGTCAAGAAAACCGTCAAGCATTTAACGACGCAAGAAACCCTTATGTCCGCATTCTTTCTGGGGCAAAAAACTCGTTTAATAACCACATCAAAAAAAAAAAGTCCTCCCAAGCTCAAACGGCAGCAAACCCTTCTGGACTCTTGCTAAATCTATTGGGAATAATTTCTGCAAGAGCGCGTTCTCACCTCTTGTTTCAGGGGATGAAATTGTTACTACCGCCTTGGGCAAGCCTGAACTTTTTGCCTCGTTGTTCGCCGGCAAATCTACTCTCAACCCACCTCTAAATGTTCAACCACCAACAGACGCTAATGTCGCGCATAAAATGACGGATATCATTTTCGGAACTTAAAAGGTACGAAATTGCTCTCTTCTCTTAATACCAGGAAAGCGTCTGGCTTAGACGAGATCCCAGCAATTGTTCTCAAAAAATGCGCACCAGAACTTGCTCCTGTTCCGACTCATCTATTTCAGATATCTTACAATAAAGGCATATTCCCTAGTAACTGGAAAACTGCTCGAGTACAACCCGTCCCCAAGAAAGGATCCAAAGCGCTTCCTAGCAGCTACAAGCCTATTTCTCTCCTTTCAGTCGTCTCTAAAGTTATGGAAAAGTATATAAACACCGAATTACTTATATTTCTTTAAAAGCACAGTCTAATCCACGACAGGTAGTATGGATTCCGTCAGCGCAGATCAACTGCCGACCTCCTTTCCTTTGTCAAACATTATTGGAGCAAGTCTATTTAACTACACGGTGAATGTCAGATTGTCGCTCTAGACATATCTAAAGCATTCGACCAGGTCTGGCATACAGCGCTGCTTAATGAACTTCCGGCCTATGGCCTACTACCAAAACTCTGTACCTGGATAGCAAATTTCCTCTCCAACCGGAGCATTTGTGTTGTCGTGGATGGCCATTCTTCTAAACTGTATTCAATTAATGCAGGAGTCCCTCAAGGTTCATTTTTAGGCCCTACTTTGTTTCTTGCCCACATCAGTGACCTCCCCTCTGGCACATTCAACTTAATTCACAGTTACGCGGACGACAGCACCCTCCATATGCAATATACAATATTCTAAGCCTGTCTCTTTAGCTCAATTAAATGAGGATCGCATACTTATGGAAGGTTCTGTCTCTGTGGGTATTGAACTGGGGAAGTAGAAATCTTGTACAATTTAACTCCAACAAATCTCAATCTTGCCTTCTATCTCATAGGAGATACACCAGCCCAAGACCCATCACAATGAACAACCAAGTCCTTCAAAGTAATGAGTCCTTTTCTCTTGTTGGGATTTCTGTGGATCGAAATCTCAATTGGCACCAACATGTCACATCAATTGCAGAAGCGGCTGCTAAGAAATTAGGTGTCCTCTTCCGGGCTCGCCAATACTTTTCCCCAGATAATCTCTATACCTTATATACTTCACAAATAAGGCCAAACCTCGAATACTGCTCCCACATCTGCGCTGCCGCTGCCGCTTCTACGCTCGCCACCCTGGACTCCATTCAGAAGAGAGCTATACGCCTTATCTGTGACCCTACCCTCACCCAAAGGCTGCTATCCCTTGCCCACCGACGTGCCGTTGGTGACCTCTCTATCTCTCTCTCTTTTACAGATATCTGCACTGGCACTGCTCGGAGGAGCTTTCTTTCATAATTCCTCCACCTGCTACCCCCAACAGATCTACCAGTGGAACATAGCGAATGGACCCTTTTACTGTCCAGGTGACCAGACATATAACAACTGTTATGTCCGCTTTTTTGTCCCGAAGACTTCGAAGTTGTGGAATTCCTTGCCGGCACATGTTTTGCCTTCTCCTCCGAACCTCCAAACCTTCAAGTCCAGAATTAACAAGTTGCCTCTTTCCTCCTTGTCGACACCCACTCTCGTCTTGTGTTATCGAAATTTATTTATATATATATATATATATATATATATATATATATATATATATATATATATATATATATATATATATATACACATACATACTTGGGGGCTTTCTAAGTGTATTTTGAACCAGCAATGATTCCAGATAAAAAGTGAATCGTTACACGTGGCCTTATAATCTGCCTACTCCCAAAATCTCGCTGAAGATCGTCTATAAGGTCTCAGTGTGTTCAATATATATATATATATATATATATATATATATATATATATATATATATATATATATATATATATATATATATATATATATATATAAGAGCAAACAGGCAGCAAGAGAACAATTCAACAAACCAAATCGTAAACCATGTCAAGGAGGCATAAATGAAGCCATAAAAAAACATTAAAGTGAGAAAGGCTACTTTAAATTCATGTAAATTATAGTAAATATACTAAAAGTTATAATTAACAATTTTATACCGTTACATGTTGCAGCGTCCATACACAAATGCAGTCAATTGTAGTCAACGTGTTGAGGCCTTTTTTATGGACACAATCGCATATATCTAAGTAAAATGGTGGCACCCATTTCAGCAGAATATATTTTTTAGACCTGACGATCGTTTCGCGACAGTTACGTCACCAAAGGGATGAATAAACTAGTTTAGTAAACTGAGTTCATCAAATTGTACTTATCAGTGCTCATCACAGGTACCAATCTTCACTCGGTCACAATTGATTACATCTCAAGTCTTCTTTAAAATATTTTTTTCAGAATGTTCAATACATATAGCTTATATAAGAGTCTAGCCAAAAAAAAAAAAAAACTGAACTACCATTAATTTTTACCGTCCAATATATTTTCGCATACAATTTTATATACTGGTATATTTTCTATAATATAAAATCGTCGCTCTCTTGTATAGGAAGAATAACCTGATATCTTTCGAGACCTTCAATCACAAGCAAAGTGAGGCAATTCCATAACGAAAACTGGAGCATAAGATATTCGATATAAAATAATTAGGTTACATAATATAGGAGCTTTCCTTAAAGCAGTTCCTGCCGAAATCTAATGAAACCCATCGAAAACAAGAATGCTCCTTTTATGTCGGCATGAAATTATCGGCTTGATTGATTTTTATACGAAAAGAACATTAGCATGCTGGAAAAAAAATTGACGAGATTGAGTGGTGTTTTTTCATCAGCAGCGACCGCATCATTAAACAGATCGCTTCACTTAATTATTGAATGAAGTGGTTTATTCTGCCGGACTGAAATTTGATGGAAATTAATTAATTGGTTTTTACATGAAATTCGTTATAAACTTGATATTCGCTGTGCACCTAATTACTGCAAGACTTTATATAGGGTGTGCCAATCATAACTTCCCATCTAGAAAATATCGAAATTGCAAAATAGGAAGAAAACCTGAGATACGTTGACTTTGTTTTCAACGGGGATATATGATGACGTGGGTTTTGGTGTCCTTGAACCTACCACTAAGGCTGGAGCGTGAAGTACCCTTAAATTTTAAATGGCACCCAATGTTGGGCGACTACCTTATTTTAACCCTTTCAGTTCCACTTATAACAAAAAAAGTATCCTCGTAGTCGTATCTGTTCTTCTCCAGGGACATATTTTATCAAGTATTAAATAGACGGAATTTGTGTTTTTAGTGCTAGGGACATGTACTTTCTAAGGCATAACCATTATTTAGCAGTTTAAAAGCACGCGTACCCCCGTGACTCCAGTTCACATAACCTTTAATTGACATCAACCGGCTGTTTTAGACAAGTACGTGACGCCGTGAGGTTTGTGTTAAAAAGGTGGTTTTTAGCAAAGAAAAAGCTGTTATCTTTGGAATATAGTAAGTGTAAGGGTTAGCTTAGTTACTGCTATCGATATTTTTGTGTTATATATATATATATATATATATATATATATATATATATATATATATATATATATATATATATATATATATATATATATATTGCAGGCAAGCTAAGCAAGCATACAATACCAAGTTCATAAAGTCAGCGACAAACAAGACTAAAGCTACGTAGCAGGTAGTAAGGCAGGTGACTGGACTAAAGCTACGTAGCAGGTAGTAAGGCAGGTGACTGGATGCTCAGGAGGCCAGAGATTTGACATAAAAAATTTCACTATAGATGAGGATACGGATCAGGAACGCTTAAATTACATAAATAAATATCTGATCAACGTGTGTAAAAACATCAACACCAACAATGCTCCAGCAACAGATGAAATTAAATATGTTAATGACACAATATTTTTTTACCCCACCCATGAAAGTGAAGTGTACAATACAATTTTTTAACTTAGAAATACCAATTCAGTAGGTTTTGACGAGATTCCGGTAAGGCTGCTGAAAGAGTGTGCTGATGTTTTAGTCAAGCCATTAGCACATATCGTTAACTTATGCCTGGCTCAGGGATTGTTTCCGGATGACCTGAAGAACTCACTAGTGATTCTAATACATAAGATTGGGGACATATCTCGACTTACCAATTATATACCTATATCACTAATTTCGAATATAGCAAAAATAATAGAAAAAACTCTATGCAAGCGAATAGGGGCTTTTTTAGAGAAACACAAAATATTTAGTGAGAATCGAAATGGCTATATTAAGAAAAGGTCAACTAAAAGGGCAATATTACAAGTTATCAAGGAAATTACAGAGGGACAAAATAAGCGTGAAAGCACAATGTGTATGATGCTGGATTTATCTAAAGCTTTTGATAGGTGTCCCACGACACACTGTTAGTTAAGTTGGAATTGCTGGGTTTCAGGGGAGTCTCGCTGAATTTAATGAAGTCATACCTATTAGGCAGGAAACAACGTGTGGCTTTTAATGATCATAAGACAGGAGTGTTTCTGGCATCCGAGTGGAAGATTATAGAACGAGGTGTGCCTCAGGGCTCAATCCTTGGGCCAATCTTGTTTTTACTTTATATGTTTGCTGACGATACATCTTTGGTTTTACGAGCTTCTTTAGATAATGATCTAATTTATGAGGCATCACAATCACTGAAAATTCTGGAAGAGTGGTACAATGGAATGGACTTACAATTGAATGTGACTAAAACAAATTTAATCTCATTTAACTATTTTTGGGGTAACCAGTTATCGCTGAAATTCAACTCAGAATCGCTGAGCACGCAGGATGATGTTAAGTTTTTGGGCTTGAAGCTTGATTCTCAGTTAAACTGGAGGGCTCATGTTGGCTATCTGGCAGGTAAACTGTTAGCTTTTAGTTATGCTCTACGTGTTCTCTCCGATTCTAGTAGTATTAGTGCTGGCCTCGAGGCGTACTACGCATATGTGAACTCAAGGCTTCGATATGGACTAATATTCTGGGGGAATTCCATAGAAGCCGGTAGAATCTTTAGGCCCAAAAGGCATGTATCCGCAGCATATTCAATCTTAAATATAGGGGTTCGTGTAGGAAAACATTCCTCGACAACAGAATACTTACCTTGCCAAGTTTGTATATATTAGAGTGTGCGTGTTTTGTTAGAGAAAATCGGAGTTTGTTATCAGATTGTGAACAACAGCATCAATACAACACTAGAGCACGTTTCTATCTATCTATCTATTTTTTTTTTTTTTGCTGCGGACTTGCTGTCTATAAGCCCAAGTACTGATTTATGGCGATCTCCGCGTATCGTCCAGGTGCTTTACTATTTAGGTTATCCTGGCTGTGACCAGTCTGCCAAAATTGAATACAAATTAGAGCACGTTTAAAGGATCAGTTAATTGCGCCACAAACTACAAAAAGTATTGTTTACAATAGTGCTGTGGTGCAGGCCCTAAAGGTGTACAACAAACTGACGGTGCAGATAAAGGAGCTTCCACCTGCAAAGATGAGAAAAACACTAAAGAATATTCTGGCGGCAAAGGCCTATTATAGTATTGATGATTTTTTAGCTGACAAGTTGTAGCTGTTGGTAATCAATAT
The DNA here is from genome assembly GCA_964006375.1 of Tillus elongatus. Taxonomy (NCBI): domain Eukaryota; kingdom Metazoa; phylum Arthropoda; class Insecta; order Coleoptera; family Cleridae; genus Tillus; species Tillus elongatus. The sequence continues at coordinate 15,061,938 of OZ023265.1, forward strand.
CGTGATAGATGTATAGTTTTTTGAATTGTAATTCCTGTGTTTTTTATGTTTTTTAGTGAATTTTCTTAGAAAAAATTCACTAATGAGGAGATCTCGACTTTTGAATTTTGAAAAAATTTCTTCAAATGAGCGCGATCTAGGACCCCTAGAACCCATATCCGGGGTCAGTTTCAATTTTTATATGTTTATATATATATATATATATATATATATATATATATATATATATATATATATATATATATATATATATATATATATATATATATATATATATATATATATATATATATATATATATATATATATATATATATATATATATATATATATATATATATATATATATATATATATATATATATATATATATATATGTATCACACCGATAACTCAAAAAATAATGGGCCGATTTTGATAAAATTTGGCGTGTATCTTTCTTTTGTAAATGGCTTGGATAAGTTCGTTAGCCAGGAAAATCGGACGAGGTTTTCCGGGAAAATTTTGAGTTTTCATTCGAAAAAAATTCTCATCTCAAAAAGTAATAAGCCGATTTTAATAAAATTTGGCACGTAACTTTCTTTTGTAAATGGCTTTGACAAGTTTGTTAGTCAAGAAAATCGGACGAGGTTTTCCGGGAAAATTTTGAGTTTTCATTCGAAAAAAATTCTTATCTCAAAAAGTAATAAGCCGATTTTAATAAAATTTGGCATGTACCTTTCTTTTATAAATGGCTTTGACAAGTTTGTTAGTCAAGAAAATCGGACGAGGTTTTCCGGGAAAATTTTGAGTTTTCATTCGAAAAAATTTTTTATCTCAAAGAATAATAAGACGATTTTGATAAAATTTGGCATGTACCTTCCTTTTGTAAATGACTTTGACAAGTTCGTTAATCAAAAAAATCGGACGAGGTTTTCCGGGAAAATTTTGAGTTTAAATTTGAAAAAAATTTTTATCTTAAAAAATAAGAAATCTATGATAACCAAATTTGGTAGGTATGTTTACGATATAAAAAGTAAACTATACACCAAAATTTAGATTCCTACGTTACAAGAAAAAAAAGTTATAATAAAATATTTTGTGCCAGATCATTTCTATGAAAATTCACTACCATAACGCACTTGCTGCGTCCAGGCTTTTTAAATGTTGACGTGTTCTACATATTTTTTTAAGTATTTACGGTGCGAATAAATATATTATTATTATTATTATATAGTTTGGAAATATGCAGAAGACGTTATTTTTGATGTCCCTCCTCAGGGACAAAAAACTTTATGCTTAAATAAATCATGTATCAGTGCATGTCATTTAAATCTTAACCCATTTAATTTTGTGGTTTTGTTGTTATACTACATAGGTGTTTCATTTTTTTTTTAATTTATTTTAGGCAATGTCGAAGTACAAAAACCTCTTACCGATGAGGAGCTCATGTACTATTGAGAAAATGACGATATTCAGATGTTCTGTTGTTGTCTGACGAAGAGGACAATGGGACCGCTGAAGACCAAAACAGTGTCCATGACGATGAAGTTTTTGCAGAGATAAATACAAGATATAATGTAGAAATTATTGAGATAGATGAAACGCGCGTGGATTAAATAATAAATATAAACAAAACAGTATTAGAAGAGATTACCGATACTAAAAAACGTGAAAGAGAAGATTTTAAAAAATGGCTTCACTGGCAAACCCAAGATTAGATGGATGTCTAGTGTAATGTTTGAGAAAATAAATATTAATTGGTATAGAGCACCTCCACTTGACCCCATTATTGACTTTCCATCGCCAAAAAGTTTTTTTATGCGATACATTTCAGAAGACATAATACAACTGATTGTAGATATGACCAATTTGTATTCAACTTAAAAGAATATACCTCGATTTTGTCCAACAACACCAGAAGAAATTAAAAAATTCATTGGCGTACATGGTGCAATTGGCAATTGGCAATTTGCAATATCTCAGGGAGTGCATGTTCTGGAGCCCCAAGTATGCAATTTTTTGATAAGAGATTCTGTCAGCCTACATAGATTTTAGTGAATTTACATTAAGAAAATTCACTAATAGAGAGGTATCGATGGTAAGACTTTTGACCGATTTCGACCAAATTTGGGGATTAACTTGATTTTGTTAATGGCTTGGACGAGTTCGTAGATGGGCGCCGTGCGTCTAATTTTTGTTAGAAGAAATGTAAAGAAAATTTTGAAAACGCAATATTTTTTGAAATATTGAAGTGTTTAGAATGAAAGTTTGCGCATATATAGGAGACGTTACAATATAGCTGTTAACCAAATTTCAAATTAAATGGCATACGAGGACAGAAGTTATTAAAAAATCAAAATTATAAATGAATAAACAGTCGAAGATATCGGTTCACATTTTATACAGCATTTCCCACGTTCAATGTTGATAAGGATGATTAGACTGTGAATGCGTCATTTTCAGTAGATAATTAAAATAGAAACAGTCACCTGACAATTAAATATAAAGGAGCCGGGTTATCAGATTTAATAAAATTTCATTTGAATCTTAAAATCTAAAACGTATACTAATACCACATATTGGTATTTATTCATTACAAATAAAAGTTCGTCAAAAAATTAATCCATTCAATAAATGTGGCTTAATATTAATAAATGTTGAGTTACCAATAATTTCTCATTCGATTTATCCATAAACTCTAATTTACTCAACCTGACACCGCTGCATGGTAGGCCAACTGTCATCGCGAAACGGAAGCCGCCGATTGCCGACGCCGAAATACGAGACACTCAACGTCTCAACGTGTTATTTACATTTATTAAAACTGAAATGTTTTGTTATATTACAGAATATACCAAATAGAAGTTTCACTTCAATGAAATGGTTTAAAACTATAAGTTCAGTACTAATTTCCGACTCTTCAGCACCAGTAGTATTATAATCCAGAAATATATTCACTTTTAAATATCAATATAACCTCAAAACATTCGAAGATTCGTTATTATTGTTTATGGTTTTATTTTGCAAAGCATCCTTACAGGAAGTGTTAGCGACTAGCCACGTTTGTAGTTATAAAGCTCTTTATTATTATATCTCTACATATTATGTTAGAGTTGTTATTTAAAAGTGTTCTTTTGATTTGGTCCTAAAGTTTCTGACACAATTGTTGATCAAATGTAACCCAATAAACACACGTGCGTTTAATAAACGTATATTTTACGTAAAGACCGTTGAAAAAACGTTATCGGTTATAAAAATTAACGTTCAATTCTAGGCTAAAAAGGTAACGTTACCATTTCTTAGTTGTAAAGACGTTAATTATGAAGAGTTTTTAGACATAATATTTAAACGTTATTTAAACACATTTCGCCTATCAAAAAACTACGTTTAGTTGAGAATAATACGTTGAATATATGTATTTTATTAAACATTTTATAAACGAAAGATATTGTGTGCGGTATAAACGTTATATGTAAAACAGGTATTTACCTAATTTTTGTGAAAAAATTAGGTAAACATTTTCTCGTAAATACCTTATTGATGAAGGGTATAATATTTAAACGTTGTTTCAACACAGTTCGCCTACCAAAAACCTACATGAAGTTAGGATTCATACATAAAATACACGTAGTTTATTAGACATTTTATAAGTGAGAGATATTTATGTGATATAAACGTTATATTTAAAACAACTGTTTTCCTAATTTTTGTAAAAAAAAGCAACGAAACAATTTGTCATTGTAAAAGACCTTATTAATTAAGTGTTTTTAAACATAATATTTAAAGGCTGTTTCATCACAGTTTGCCTATGAACTACATGCACAAAGTAGGGATTCGTGCATAAATTATACGTATATTACCAGACATTTTTTAAGCGAGAGATATTTTATGTGATATAAACGATATATTTAAAACCACTATTTTTCTAATTTTTGTTAAAAAAGCAAATTACTTAACAATTTATCGTTGTAAAAGACGTTATTAATTTAGTGTTTTTAAACATAATATTTAGACGTAGTTTCAACAAGGTTCGCATATAAAAATATACATGAGATAGGGATTTATACATAAAATATACGTAACCTACTAGATATTATTTTAGCGTGAGATATTATGTGATATATTATATTATGTACCTATAGTTATATAGGTTACATTTTTTCCTGGCTTTTAAAAAAAATTTGTCACATAATCAATCTGAGAGGTATTCGACAATGCCTGTATGTTTTAAAAGGAGTTATTTTGTCTTTTGCATTCCACTGTGTGATACATAAAACATATTTGTCCTTGTAAATTAGTAAGTGTTTGTGCGCATGCTGAACGAGAATGAACAAGAAATCAAGAAATAGAAATAGAAATAGAAACAGAACAGGTAAAGTGATCGCATACAGTGTGTAACGTGGTGCTTGAAATTAAATTTTATTAAATATTGTATTCAGTACGTGACACTTGTATTTTATGGTGGATGGTGGTCTGTTCTATAATTTATAATTGTTTTATACATATTTACAAAGAATGATTATCATCCTGTAGCGATTTCTCTTAAAAGTTTTGGAAATAGGTACAATTAGTGCAGCTCAAAGTGTCAAGTTTTATGTCGTGAAGTTAGGTTAAGGTAAGCTGTATCATAATATGTAATAATTGTCTTCAAACGTTGTCGAAGTTAATCACATTTCTTATACTTTGATTGCTATAGAGCGTTATTAGGTAGAATAAATAATTGGGACTTATGAGTTTAGCCGGCGTGTTTAAAATCGGCCATGTTGGTTGCTTTCTCATATTTCCAAGTTTAATTTTATTGAGGCATTAGACGTATATCTAACGTTTATGAATACACCTTTTTTTCCTCAATTTTGATTGTTCGTGAATCAAACTTTTGAATGAGAGTAATAATGGTTAGCTACGGGTTTAGCATTTATAAATTCTGATGTATTTGTTTATTTTCCCCAGTTTAATTTAATTTTCACGATACATGTACACCTATATATAGGCGAACGTTAAGTAGACGCCTCCCGTGTAACCATATATAGTAGTATATGGTAATCACAATTTTATGACCTATTTATTTCTATTTAGTAGTTTATAATTTTAGATGCTGCAAAGCTAAATTTTCCCCAACGTGAAAAAGGCGAAAGAGCAATCTTTTGTGCTGTTAAGGATTGGTTAAAATTAGCTACTTCGAAAAGGTCCAGAGCAAAAAACTAATGGAGCAATACTTTTTTTGGTTGAGAAGTTGACAAATAATTTAAGAAATATATTTTTTATTTCATGATTAAGACGCTATGATTGAAGAAGCTTGTTATATTTTTAGAATGTGGTATTAATTATTTTAGTTTTTTGATAATGAAATGTAAGTTTTTTAAAATATATTTTTGTTTTTTAAATAAAGTTATGTTTATTTGGCATTTGACTTGTGATCTAATCCATTTTTATAAAGCCCATTTAAAATTATAAACATAAATAATAATTTGTCAATGGTAGGTTTATAAAATGTAGCAGAGTAGCAAATTTAGAAGTTTTGATGAGCAATGAGCACTTAAAGTAAGTATCTACACCGCAATGGAGTCCAGTTTGACACTTCTACACCTAATGATCGTTTTTCCTATAAGTTCTCATCTTCTGCTGTCAGCTGGGTTAAAAAACTATCATTTGGTAGGTATGTATTAGTTGTAATTCAAACGTTTATTATACGTCGTTAATACAAGCAGATTAACGTGACAGATCTCGTTGATAAACATTAATTATAAACGTATATTCTTCAGGACAGATAATGGTTAAATCAACGTTGCAAAACCCTTGTTAATAAACATGTATGAAAAATGTATATTTTACGTTATTAACGGCAAATAGTTTAACGTTAGAAATTCCCGTTGATAAACGGTAATTATAAACGTATATTCTCCATTACAGATGATGGTTAAATTAACGTTGTAAAATCCTTGTTAATAAACATGTAAGAAAAATGTATATTTAAACGTTAAAACATACATGTATAAAAACGTTTTTATATTGGTTTAATTATATGTTTATTCGGGCGACATTTTTACCAAAATTAAACGTAAGGTAGCAGTTTCCTCTTAAACGTTTAATTAACGAACATGTGTTTACTGGGAAGTAGCACATGCTTATCGTTATTTGTGTGCTGCAATATTTTTAATAACCTGGCAAGTGAAACAAATACTAACTTATACTTATCGGTTCCAGTATCACAAAAATTTCGGGACGCAGCAAGTGCGTTATAGTAGTGAATTTTCATAATAATTGTACACTGTTAGTAAGATATACTATTAAAACTAATTGTTTATATTTAAATGGGCCTTTGAGATCAGTTTTAGAGTCCTAGTTAGCGATTATTTGAAAAAAATTATGTTTTATATGGAGCTACTAAATTCAAGTTTGGTCTTAGATATAATATGTAAATACTGCAAGTGTCTTTAAAAAAATGTGTTACAAATTTCATTAAAGTTACAAAAGCTTTTCAGAAAGCAATTAATTATTTACAAAGGGAATGTACCTGTCAAATTATAAATATGACAGGTATTTTTCCTTATTAATTGTTTTGATGGTTTTATTTTAGTCAACCCATCTAGTTTTTGCAAACAATAAACAACAAAAGGGGTTTTTTAAAACAAAACGGAGCTCAATATGTTATTTTTCTTTAATTTATTACTTGCGTCTACATAGGTGTTACTACTTCAAGATTGAAGATTCTGGCTTAATGGGAAATTTATTGAGCTATCAGATTTGAAATATTTTTACGAAAATTTTCTACCACAACATAAAAAACCTTTTTTGTTGTTTATTGTTTGCAAAATCTGATGGGTGAACTAAAACAAAACCATCCAAGCAATTGATATGGAAAAATACCTGTCATATTAATAATTCGACAGGTACATTCCCTTTGTAAATAATATTTTTTTTTATGAAAAGCGTTTGTAACTTTAATGAAATTTGTAACACAACTTTTTAAGACACTTGCAGTACTTATATATTTTTATAATTCGACAGGTACATTACCTTTGTAAATAATTATTTTTTTCTGAAAAGCGTTTGCAACTTTAATGAAATTTGTAACACAATTTTTTTAAAGGCACTTGTAGTACTTACATATTATATCTAAGACCAAATTTTAATTTAGTGGCTCCATATAAAATATAAAGTTTTTCAAATAATCACTAACTGGGACTCTAAAACCGATCTCCAAGGTCCATTTAAATTTAAAGAATTAGTTTTAATAATATATCTTACTATAAGTGTACAATTCTTATGAAAATTCACTACCATAACGTACTTGCTGCGTCTAGAGTTTTTTAAACTTCGGCAAGCACTTCATTTGGTAGATATTACCAGCCGACCTGAAAATAATATGGGCAGATTATGGAAAGTCCGAGACACATGATTGTATTAAAATAAGCTCTCAAGAGGTTCCACTAGAAACGAATTTATGCGTTGATGAACAAATAGTACCCTTTAAAGGTCAAATTAACATTCAGCACTACGTAAATAATAAGCCCAAGAAAGGCAACGTCTGTTGGGTCAGCTAGTTTAGAAATAAAAATTTCCCCAAAACGCTACGTAACCTTTGTGTTACACTTTTTGAGGATTGCTAATTTGGAGTATATAGAACATAAACTAAATTGATTGGCTTAGAGGTCTCAAGTTATGCGTTCCCTCTGAAAGCAAGGTAGTGTCTGATATCTCCAGTAGCAGACATCTTCCCTTAAGTCCTGTGTGATAATTCCAGATAGGAGAGTGATTAATTGTAAACATGTTACGGGAATGTAGCAGGCATTCACCGCACACTAACACTATTCCATCCTTCCATGTCAAGCCACATGCAGATATTGTTATGGTAATTATATCTTTGAGTGATTGCTATTTAGTTCTATACGCAGTGCAGTGGATGACGAGATTGCTCTCTTTAACAATCTATAACTGATTATGAATTATCTTTAATTAAGTGTTACCACAGATAAGTACACTTGGAGAAAACCCAAATCACCACAACACATATTTCAGAGACCTTACGATCGTTTCGTTGACCAAGTCAACATCTTCAGAGGAAGAAAAATGTTACTACAGATCTTAGAAAACTCAAACTTGATAGAGCGTTATTACATCATGCCGGAAGACCACAGCTGATTTTTTACATAATTTTAATCTAAAAAATTCAATATTTTTTCACTAAGTGAAGATTGTAACCTGCGTTGAGCACTAATAAGCACACTTGGAGGGCCCAAATCACCACAGCACATTTTAAAAACCTGACGATCGCTTCACTAACCAATTTAGCGTCATCGGAGGATAAATAATTATTTTTTTTAAATATTATTGGCTGCGGCATCTCAGGCCATTAGCACATCCATTTCCCATCATTCAATATTTTTACAAATTTTCCAGACAAAGTCAACTTGGCTCGCCCAGGAATCGAACCCGGGACCTCTCGCTTAGCAGGCTGGCACCTAGCAACCTGCGCCACGAGGGCGTCTAAATAATTCTAAATATCCTTTCTTCACCACTCTATTTATACGAGGACGGGTCAATAAGTCCGTGACTTTTTGAATTTTCCGCCTCTTCACAGGAAGGGCAATACTGCTCCTGTCAACAAGCATCTGTCAGTTGACTCCTGTCGAATTTTGAACAAGCTGCGTCATTTAGTGTGTGTTAGATAGCCATTGAAAGCAGACAACCCCTTGAGTTATAAGGACAATGAAAAAAAGTTAATTTGGTGTGCTGCATTACTTTTTGCGAAAAATAACATCACTCAAACCAAGGCTAAGCTTGATAAATACTATGGGGACTCTGCACCATCAATTTTCATGGTAAAAAAAGTGGTTTAATGAATTTAGTTGCGACCGTACAAGCACAAATGACGCTGCACGTTCTGGAGGACCAGTTGGGGTCGCTACACCCGAAAAAATTGAAAACATTCATGATATGGCGTTGGCCAATCGGAGATTGAAAGTGCGGGAGATTGTGGAAGCCATAGGTATATCACATGGCTCAGTGGTTTCGATTTTGCATGATCACTTGGGGATGAGAAAGCTATCCGCAAGATGGGGGCCGCGTTTGCTTACGATCGACCACAAACGCAATCGTGTGACAACTTCGAAGGAGTGTTTGGTTCAACCGCAATAGGGACGAGTTTTACGCCGTTTCGTAACCGTGGACGAAACATGGAATTACCACAACACACCAGAAACTAAACAGCAGTCAAAACAGTGGGTTTCTCCGTGCGAATCGGCGCCGAAGAAGGCCAAGGTGGGTTTGTCAGCCAATAAAGTCATGGCGACCATTTTTTGGGATGCATTACCTTTAAAAGGGGAGAACAGTTAATAACGAATATTATACCAACTTATTGGACCGATTCAATTACGAGTTGAAGAAAAAACTACCGCAGTTGGCCAAGAAACAAGTTTTTTTTCCATCAAGATAATGCAAGGGTGCACACATGTGTAGTCGCCATGGCGAAATTGCACAAATTGGGCTACGAATTGCTCCCTCATCCGCCCTATTTTCCGGATTTAGCCCCCAGTGACTTTTCTTGTTTCCAAGCTTAAATAAATGACTCGGCAAAAAGAGATTTGACTCCAATGATGAAATCATCTCACAAACAATTACCTATTTTGAGGACCTCGACAAATCTTATTTTCTGGAAGGGATAAAAAAATTGGAGAAACGTTGGACGAAGTGTATAGAGCTCAAAGAAGACTATGTTGAAAAATAAAATGAGTTTTTGTCAAAAAACCTGTTTCATTCAAAAAGTCACGGACTTATTCACCCGCCCTCGTATTCTTCTGCAGGTCACTAACGATATAGGGAGGTTCAACGACATTAAAATTTACATATTTCGTTCGGCGGAAATATCTTAGTTCTTTTATTATTTATCGGACGTGCTTTTGCCGTTTTTAGTGAATTTTTTTCAATAAAAATAATAGAGAGGTATCGATGGTAAGACTTTGCAAAAATTTTTACAAATGAGCGCGAACTATTTTTTGTAAGGTAATCTATTAGGAGACTACCCATAGGCGGCGGAGCGAGATTTATACACGTCTTATTATTACTATAATTAGCACTATATATATATATATATATATATATATATATATATATATATATATATATATATATATATATATATATATATATATATATATATATATATATATATATATATATATATATATATGTATACTTTCGGAGGCGTTTAGCTGTCTTGGTTGTCTAACATTTTTTATCAACTTTAGATTCTCCGCATTAACGTGGTGATTATTATCCAAATATGTTGTGCAACGGGAGATCTATCTATAGTACCGTATCTTAATTGTGCTAAATGTTGTCTCAATATAATTTCAATAGATCTTTTTGTTTTTCTGACGTATTTAAGATAACAATCTTCACAACTTCTTTCAGAATATTCCAACATTTTGCCCTCACTCTTCTTATCTTTTGGGTTATAAGGTCAATGAAATGTCGGGTATCTATGAGACAAGCAGTAGTAGTAGATAAGTCATGCGTGGCACAACATATTTGGGATAATAACCACCACATCGATATAGAAAATCTGAAACTTATTAAAAACGTTACACGGACAGCTGAATTCCATGCGCACGAAAGTATTTATCTTTCTAGTGCAATAAAAAACAAAAGTTCCTTAAACCGAGCGCCGCCACTGGTTTGCAGTCCTCTGTTTGCGCTCTGTCTTTGAAGCAGATAAACATTCAAAAACCTTTATAAAGGAAGTTCAAAAACCTCGTCCGGCAAGTAAAATACAATACACTGAAGAATTTGCCTCCGATTAAGTCTCCCTCTCGGTATCGGTTTTTACCTAAGCTTCAGTATAAAAGGTGATGTTAGTAGTTAAGTAGTTGGAATCTTTCATCCTCTGATGACGCCAACTTTGTTAGTGAAACGTTCCTCAGGTCTATAAAAAGATGTGTTGTGGTGATTTGGGTTCTCCAAGTGTACTTATCAGTGCTCATCACGGTTGCCAATCTTCACTCAGTAATATTTAAGCTAATGTTAATTATTTCGTTTTTCCCCATTACCAATGTTATTAAAAATGTTTCAAGGACTCAAACTATGTATTGAGTATATTTTATATAGATAAGTAAGTAAGGCAGAAGAGACCAGAGATGTGTGAAAGAACAACCAACTGATCTTGGCATTGAGAAAATGCACCCCGACAAAATTCAATTTCTTGTAAACTTTTGGAAAAATAAATATATTTCAATACTCAAGCACCCTCCTTATTTACCAGAGTTAGCTTTATGTGAATTCTAATTATTTCCAAAAGCAAAAACTTTGGTTTTGAAATATAGCCAGATATTCTTACAATAAGAAGCGTCTTTGATGTAAGTACACTTGGAGAACCCAAATCACCACAACACATATTTTAAATTTTCAAAGACCTTACGATTGTTTCACTGACCACGTCAGCGTCATCAGGGGGTGAAAATTCTAAAGATAAATCAGCAGCTGCAGTGTATTTATATCGCACCTAGGTAGACGAACTAATCCGAAGTAAAAATTGTAGTCGGAACCCATCGTTTGTCTCTTTTGTCAATATTGGACGAACGAGGTCGACGAACTACTTTAATCTTTTGGTTGACAAATTTATGAGCTTTTATCTAATTTAAGGATAATTGGCTTGAAATGAAAGGTACCGAGATATTTAAGGAATCTCACGTTCTTTTTGATCTAAAAATTTCACTATGTGAATATTGGAGCCCGTGACGAGCACCGAGAAGCATATCTGGTGAACAGAGCAATGACAACAGCCCATCTTTTTAAAAAAACGAAACGACTGTTTCCCTCACAATGTTAGCTTTAACAAATGATAAATAATTCTACTAAAATTCTACATAAAAACTAGTATTTATATTAATTTCTTATTCTACGTAAAAACAGATATTGACTTCTTAGATACAAAGAAAAGTAAAGATGATTTTTAAGTCGAGAACTAAACGTAGAGCCTAGTATCTGTATATACCGATCGAGTTATTGATAATAATTTATTACTCTGCCAGACAGATTAGGAGTGTTAAGCTGGTCAAATGCAAAATAAAGGGCTTGAAATTAGAGGTGCCCCAAGATTCAATGACGTTTTGTTCTTAATCGACCTTGATATATAAACGCTTTCAAAAGTATCACGCATAGTTTGATGTCTAATATTTTTGCCAAGTGTCAAATTTTCCTTGTTAACGTGGTGATTATTATCCCATATGTGGTGATTATTATCCACACATGATTTGTCTACAGTACCATATCGTAAATGTGCGAGATTTTCACGAAATATGGTGGCTATGTTTCTCTTGGTTTGACCCACGTATTTAAGATTACAATCTTTGCAACTTATCTCATAAATACCCAACATTTCAGTCGCTTTGGCTTTGTCTTTCGTATGACCCAACAAATGTTTAAAATTACTTTTCGTCCAAAAAGTCCAATGTAAATCGGCTTCATTGATTGTTGTTGCCCTTACTTGGTGAAACTTGTCCATACTACATACAGACTTGGAGACTACTTCTCTGGCTTCACTGTTGGTTTTCGTAGGTGAAGGACGTATCCAGCGCGTGAGCTAACTGGAGCAAGTGACCCTTCGAATTCTGGAAGTTCTAGGATGTTCTTCAATGCTTCTGTGACTATAGTTTCGCTGCTTGAAAATGCTGTCAAGCAGCGAAACTATAGTCACAGAAGCATTGAAGAACACCCTAGAACTTCCCGAATTCGAAGGGCCACTTGCTCCAGTTAGCTCACTCGCTGGCTACGTCCTTCACCTACAGTGAAGTAGTCTCCAAGTCTGTAGTTAATCGGCTTTCTTAAAAATACTTTCCAAACCATTTTTGATACGTGGTTGATAAGGTAGACACGAACATTTTTTCTCTATTTTATCTTTCTTTAATGTCGTGCATTCAGATATCATTTTCTTTGTTTTTTGTTAACCAATTTGTCCACTAAACCATGCGAATAACAGTTATATCTCGCCACGTTTTTTATGTACTTTAATTCTATATTAAATCTACTTTTGCTTACTGGAAAATTTATCAATCTAAGTTGTCTCCAAGTCTGTATTTATCAATCTGTTTACCAAGATATTTAAACTAGGCGTTTTTTGTGCAAACGTATGATGTGAGTCGTTAGGAATATAACTAATAGTGATAGTTTCCTTCCTGTAGACATCGAATTCACGCGAGCCAGTGTTTTTATTTTTAATAACTAGTACATCTAGAAAAGGAAGCTTATTGTTGATTTCTATTTCGTGGGTAAATTTTACTGAATAAAATATGATGATGTACTGACTTTTTTAGGGAAACTACAACAATTTTAGTTAGATATTATTTCAGCTAAATTAGTTTTGTCGTATAAGCATTACTCTCCAAACTGTTAAAGACTAAAGTGTAAATATTCAGGTGGCTAACTAGACACAAGCAAGATTTTTTCTCATAACAGCCCACACATCTCGGGCTAACGCTGAACAAATTATTCTTATCAAACAATGTTAAATGTCCGTGAACGGGTTTTCACGGCTACTACGTCGCGGTTGTTTCCATCCGATTGAGTAAAACTCAATATATGAGCATGGTAAACCTAAAGTGACATTTTTATGCGACACTAGATCCTATAAAAATAGCTGTTTTTATACTTGTGACTTTCAAAACGAAAATGCTGACATATATTTTCGGCAGCATAAATTTCCCTCCTTGGAATCAGTGCAGTGTAGTTTGTCAGGTGTTTTCTAACTAACTGTAAGCAACTTTACAACATTAAAAAATTGACAATAACGATTACACCATCAAAAGTTTAACTAGAAAGGGCATTCAAAAAGGATATTTTGTTTATCCGGAAATTTAGGATATTGCTCTAATTGAATACCATCAGGTTCTTAGAATGGTAGTGATCAAATATATTATAACGGGTAAAAACATTTTGAATATAACCATAGAGTTCCAAAAATTCGAATAAATTTCTCTTTTTAGTGAATTTTCTTTAAAAAAAAATATTCCATAATGAGGAGATCCCGACATTTGAATTTTGAAAAAATGTCTTTAAATGAGCGCTAATTAGCCCCCTAGAAAACATATCTGGGATCAGTTTCGATTTTTATATGTTTATATATATATATATATATATATATATATATATATATATATATATATATATATATATATATATATATATATATATATATATATATATATATATATATATATATATATTGTTGTGATAACTCAAAAAATAATGGGCCGATTTTGTTTCAATTTGGCTAATACCTTCCTTTTGTAAGTGGCTTGGGAAAGTTTCATTATCCAGGAAAATCAGGCCAGATTTTCCCGCAAAAATTTGTATTTTCTTTCGAAAAACTTTATATCTCTGGAAAATAATAAAGTGAGGGCAACCAAATTTGGTACACATGTTTATATCATTATTGGTAAATTATGTACCGAAATTTAGTTCTCTAGGTTAAAAGACAAAAACGTCAAAGTCGCGATTTAAAACGTCAAAATTGGCAACATTTAGGCAAAGAACCTGTAACTAATACGGGATATGGAAGGAAAATGTCACAAGAAGAATGTTTTAGAAACCCTTAAGTGTTAGTTTCAACCGTCATTGTCCTTCATTTTACTAAAATATTTACAGAAAATTCATCTCAAATAGACCCTTTCTCTGATGCTTTGGCAGTAGTCTTAGCTATAGAGTTTAGGGTTTAATAGTATATAATTTTTATCGAATTTGGGTAGAAAATCAATAAAGCTCAATATCTCCATTATTATACAAGATACAAAAAATTGTATACATTAAATATGGAGTGTCTTGAGCTACATCTTAAAAAATATTACTAAAATCACAGGATGGTCCATAAGTGGTTGGTGATACATATTTTATTTATTTTTTATCCAACACGCATATGTTGTTACATTTTTGCATTTCCATCGAAATATAATGCATGTTTGTAATAAAAAAATTCGGGACGCAGCAAGTGTGTTATGGTAGCGAATGTTTATTAAATAGTCCAAATTTGGATATCTCAATTTGCTATTTACCTATAAGGTTGGCTAGGAACAGGTTTTTTTGGGAACACGTTAGGTTTACTTGCAGAAATTTTGTAACATTTTTAAACAATAAAGTTATTTTGATGAAATATGGCATATTGTTTCTACTATATAGGTTACACTGGTAACCAAATTTCATGCCTGCTTTCTTAAAAAAACACACATATTTGATATTAAAGACAATTTTATAAAAACTGACTACCATAATTCACTTTCTGCGCCCAGACTTTTATTTAACGATGAAATAAAAGTTCATTTTCTTTGTGATATTATTATAAATGATACTGTTAGAAATAAAGAATGTAGGTTTTTGTTATTTCTTATGATCTCATAAGAGTTTGAAATATTTTTTGTTCAATTGTTATTTTCTACATGTTTCTAAAGCTATTCTTTACCTGATTTAGGTTTAAGTGCCATAATCCACTACAGGCAGTAAGGATTCCGTCAGCGCAGATCCACTGCCGACCTCCTTTCCCTTGTCACCCATTTTTAGAACAAGTCTATGGAACTACACGGTGAAACCCAGATTGTCGCTCTGGACATATCCAAAGCATTCGACCAGGTCTGGCACGCAGCGCTGCTTAATAAACTGCCGGCATATGGCTTCCACCAAAACTCTGTACCTGGACAGCAAATTTTCTCACCAACCGGAGAATTTCTGTTGTCGTGAATGGCCATTCCACTAAACTGTATCCAATTAATGCAGGAGTTCCTCAAGGTTCAGCTTTAGCCCCTACTTTGATTCTTCTCTACATCAATGACCTCCTCTCTAGCACGTCCAACCCAGTTCACAGTTACGCGGACGACAGCACCCTCCATTCAAATATACTATATTCCATGCCTGTCTCTTTAGCCCAATTAGATGAGGATCGCAGACTCATAGAGGGTTATGTCTCCGTGGATCTCCAAAAAATATTAGACTGGGGAAGTATAAATCTTGTACTATTCAACCCCACCAAATCTCAGTCTTGCTTCCTTTCTCATAAGAGATACACCAGCTCGAGACCCATCACAATGAACAACCAAGTTATTCAGAGTAATGAGTCCTTTTCACTTGTCGGAATTTCTGCGAATCGAAATCTCACTTGGAACCAACATGTCACATCAATTCCAGAAGCGGCTGCTAAGAAATTAGGTTTCTTCTTCAAGGCTCGCAAATACTTTTCACCAGCTAATCTCTATACCTTATATACTTTACAAATAAGGCCAAACCTCGAATACTGCTCCCACATCTGGGGTGCCGCTGCCGCTTCTACACTCGCTATCCTGGACTCCATTCAGAAGAGAGCTATACGTCTCATCGGTGACCCTACTCTCACCCTAAGGCTGTCATCCCTTGCCCACCGACGTGCCGTTGGTGACCTCTCTCTCTCTCTCTCTCTTTTATATATAGATATCTGCACGGACACTGCTCATAGGAGCTTTCTTCCATAGGTCCTCCACCTGCTGCCCCCAACAGATCTACCCGGGAAATAGAGCGAATGCCTCCTTTTACTGTCCAGGTTACCAGACATATAACATATGCCCGCTCTTTTGTCCCGAGGACTTCGAAGTTGTGGAAATACTTGGCGGCACATGTTTTTCCTTCTCCTCCGAACCTTCAAGTCCAGAATTAACAAGTTGCCTCTTTCCTCCTTGTCGACACCCACGGTACGATAGTATTTAGGCTGTAAGCCTTCGTGGTGTGTTGTTGAAATATAAAAAAACCACACACATGTTTTCCGTCTATCGATGACACTGTTGCAGAGTCCCAAGGGTTTTTTGTACTAGTTTTCGTTACTATTGTGTTTTTACAATGTTCGCTGCCATAACTACCTTAATAAGTATTGTTATTCTCTTTACCAACTATCTGGTTGTAGTGAAAAGCCTTAATTGAAAAATGGGTAAGTTATCGTTTATAACTAATATGCCACCCTGTACAGACTATGCCTATATATTCTTTGGTTAACGGTGTTACAACAGAAGCACTTCCTGTACATGTGTTGCTAATTTATGGGCTTATTAAAGTCTCATGATTTCAGTGCCCTGTTTGCCACAATACTTCAGCTACATTATTGTAGCCATTACCTGCAAAGCTACCCAGAATAATGCGACTTAGTTTATGGCAACATCTCAACTATAATATCTAAATAAACTAATAAGCGGTGTGGAAGCCAGAGCGTTCGTTTAGTGCATTACAAACTACTTGTTTATTTTGGTGCAAGAGAGTAATTTATGCTGCGACAAAGACGGCAATTTGAAAGTAAATCAACAAGCTTAAATCTTTAGGTGATGGATGTCTTTTATCTGTTACAATTAAAAATTTGTCTGAGATATTTAAAAGTGGACAGTCAAAGGTCAAAAATGAGAGTGAATAATTTTGTCACCACTTGAGAAAACATTGACTCTGTTTATCAAATGAGATTTTAGAAAAAAGTATAGCAGAAACGTAACACATTTTCTATGAACGTATGTTTTACATTGTCACGATTTTGGAATTAAAAAAAAAATCGGAAATGTGTTTCGAAATGCTTAAACCGCGACAAGAAGCGCGCTCGTTTGACGGAGACAATTTCATATAATCAACAGCAGATAAATTTAATCTATATGAATTTTGTATTAAAGTTTTGCTTTATGTTTGATTGCGTCTAGAAAATTTGAAAAAACTGGACATAGTTCGCATTAGTATAGTGAATTTTATCATTAGAAATGCTCTACAATTTTTTTTAGAAAATTATATGCACATATAAGTATATATATATATATATATATATATATATATATATATATATATATATATATATATATATATATATATATATATATATATATATATATATATGTATGTATATATATATAATAATAATAATAATAATAGATTTATTTTTTCAAAATACAGTTCAATAACAATAACATACATAGATCTACTGAACATAATAAATCTTGGAGAGATCCACAAAAGTCAGAGACTTGTGCGTGGATACATCTAGACCAAGCAAAGAATACAAAACTAAGTAATGAACACAAGAACACACACACACACACCCACAGGCGCAAAAACCAAAAACACCCACCAGCACACTCACACAAACACATTCTCTCACACATTTTCACATGTACAATGTACACTCTCACAAATGTATATAATAATAAAAAAAGTGTGCATATTTAAAATGATTACTGTGCGGTACAACATCGCAAAAGATATCATACGACCTGCTCAACACCTATCTGTGTACTAAACCATGAATGATGTGTCTAGATTTCGAATATATATATATATATATATATATATATATATATATATATATATATATATATATATATATATATATATATACAGGCTGTTTCAAAAAACATGCACCATCGCTCGTGGGGCAATTCCTTACTAAAAAATAAGAAAAAAAGTTCCTGTGCACATGGGCCCGGAAACGCATAGTTTCCAATATACAGGGAGTTGAATTTTAATTTTTTTTTAAATTTTTTATAAATAATTTCAAAACCACTGGATTGATTTTAATGAAACCTGGAACTTGAAAGTGTATTACGAAAGTGCATATTTTCAAGTAAAAATCTACTTACAACTGCGTCAGTGGCGTGCGTACGGGGTAACTGTAAAAATTCATTTGGGGAAAAAATATGTGCGTCACTGTCTTTTTCCAATTTTGATACATCAGTTATGAATCTTATTACATAAGCCACAAAAGCCACCTCTTGGTATTTTTTCGTTCAGGGTATCCCTTAGGAGATATGATTAATTTTATAAAAAGGGGCAAAGTACCGATTCGTTGGAGTAATGAAAACAGTAATCGTAAAGTGCCATGAAACTATAATTTTTGACAGTTCTCTAAATTCTACAATTTTGATGTGCTTTGTAGGCGTCAAAAGAGTTTTCGTGCTATTCTTTAAATTTTGATACGGTGCAGTATTTTCGTTTTTAGTTATTTGTTGATACTGAGCTGCTCATTAATATTATTTCCTCCTCTCAAGATGGTTTTCATTAAGTACACTTCAGCATATTTGACTGAGATGTTGTTAATTTATGGACAAACAAATCAAAATGCTAGACAAGCTGTGCGAGTTTATCAGGAAACTTATCCGCAAAGAAGAATTCCTGCCAAAAATATTTTCCCACGTATTGTAAGACATTTGAGAGAAACTGGTTCTTTAAAACCTTTAAAACCTGATTCTGGACGCAGAAGATACCGCCGAACTGTACGAGTTGAAGAGGCAATATTAAATAGAGTTGAACGTGATCCTAGTACAAGTAGGAGAATTATTGCCACCGAACTGGGTAATATTTCGGCATCATCAGTTCACAGAACTCTGAAGGATCAAAGTTTATATCCCTATCATTTTACACGTGTCCAGGAACTTCTACCTAGAGACTTTCAACCAAGGGTAATGTTTTGTCAGTGGTTCTTAAACAAACTTAGGCACGACCAACATTTTTCTAAACGTGTACTATTTACTGATGAGGCGTCATTTACGCGAAAAGGTATCGTAAATTTTCACAATTTCCATACATGGGCCGATGAAAACCCACACTCTCTAAGAGTTGCAAATTCGCAGTATCAATTTTCCATCAATATTTGGGCTGCTATTATTGAAAATCACATAATTGGTCCTGTTGTTCTACCGAATCGTCTTGACCATGAATCATATTTAAACTTTTTACAAAATGATTTGCCGTTGTTACTACCGCTTTTTATGAGAAATGGTACAATGTGGTTCCAGCATGATGGTGCGCCCGCACATTTTGCAGCAGGTGTAAGAACATATTTAGCCAACACATACGGTCACCGATGGATTGGTCGTGGAGGTCCGGTGTCATGGCCACCTCGATCTCCGGACCTGAATCCTCTCGATTTTTATTTGTGGGGTCATTTAAAAGAAATAGTGTATAAAACACTAGTAAATACACGAGAAGAATTGTTGGGAAGAATAGAATATGCATTTGACAGCATTAGAGAAGATCAAAATATTTGCAGAAGAGTAAGAAGATCTTTGCGCAGAAGGTTAAATAATTGTAACGACGCTAATGGTGGTCACTTTCAACATTTTCTTTAGCTTTGTTATTAAAGTCAATTGAGTAATGTACAAAAAACAAGAGTTTGGAAAAATCATGGTGTCTTTACGATTACTTTTTTCATTTTTTATTTTTATTTTTTATTTATCATTTTTTATCAATGTTTGTAATATTCATTTCAATGTTTATCACCAATAAGTTTTACGTAGGTTAGTTATTTGAACGTTTATTGCTGTAATGTTTACTGTATCTTTTGTTTTTCATATTCTTATGGTTGCAGTAAACATATATTATTATTATTATTATTATTATTATTATTATTATTATTACGCCGACTAATCGGTACTTTGCCCCTTTTTATAAAATTAATCATATCTCCTAGGGGATACCCTGAACGAAAAAATACCAAGAGGTAGCTTTTGTGGCTTATGTAATAAGCTTCATAACTGATGTATCGAAATTGGAAAAAGACAGTGGCGCACATATTTTTCCCCAAATAAATTTTTACAGTTGCCCCGTACGCACGCCACTGAGGCAGTTGTAAGCAGATTCTCACTTGAAAATATGCACTTTCATAATACACTTTCAAGTTCCAAGTTTCATTAAAATCAATCCAGTGGTTTTGAAATTATTTATAAAAAATTAAAAAAAAAATTCAACTCCCTGTATATTGGAAACTGTGTGTTTCCAGGCCCATGTGCGCAGGAATTTTTTTTCTTATTTTTTAGTAAGGAATTGCCCCACGAGCGATGGTGCAGGTTTTTTGAAACAGCCTGTATATATATATATATATATATATATATATATATATATATATATATATATATATATATATATATATATATATATATATATATATATATATATATATATAAAGATCTCCGCGGTCTTTAATGTGAGACATATTTGGTTCTCGGGTTGAACCGCGTCCAGAATGTATGAAAATCCGACGTTCCGGTTTTGGAGCCATTTTCAAGAGGTAAAGGAAATGTGTAAAGACACACTAAGGCCTCAATCTGCCTACTCCTCAGAGTGGTGGACAAAGGTGGGTAAAGGAAATATGTAAGGACATTCTGAGGCCTCAATCTGCCTACTCCTTAGAGTTGTGGTCAAAGGTAGGTAAAGGAAATATGTAAGGACACTCTAAGGCCTCAATCTACCTACTCCTTAGAGCGGTGGATAAAGGTGGGTTGGGTTGTTGTAGCTCGATTACGGGGCCTCAATCTACCTACTCCCCAATTCTCGCCGGAGATCGTCTGTGAGGTCTCAGTATGTTCAACCCTAGGCCTCAGAGAGATCTGGCAGTTCGTTGCAAGTGTTGTCTTATATATGTGGTTCCGTCTACCTGCTTCGTTATCAGTGAAAGTAGTGGGGTCACCATCAATTAAGTGGGGGACTTTGGTCACGGTACCTAGAGGAGGATTAAGAATGTCACCGGCATTTGTTGAGGCAGATAATGATGCAATAAAATTGTCTGTGGAATTTATTTTCTTTTTGTGTGTGTTGTAAAGAAGATATAATAGGTTTCCAAGTAGTCGGAAGGCGAAGACCGTCATCTCTCTTATTTAAACAATCGGGGCGTTTTTCAATCTCGATTGCTTCGCAGATAATTCTCGTTTGAAGTTATAAGCCGGTGCTATTCTTTTGGCATTATTGAAGTCTATTTTGTGCCCTGTATGGATATGATGCCTGGCCAGCGCCGATGAGGGGTCGGATTTTCTAACTGCGAGGGTGTGTTCATATATTCTATTGTGGATGCGTCTATTTGTTTGTCCTACATAAGTTCGGGAACAGTCTGAACAAGGAATTTCGTAAACTCCGTGGGATTGGTTTGGAAGGGTATCCTTGGGAGTTTTTAACAGATTTGGCAGTTTTTTCTCTGTTGTGAATACGGTTTTGATACTATGGGTTCTAAAAATTCTGCTGATTTTGCCGGTGACACCTTTAATGTATGGTAAAAACGCTGTGTGTTGTTGTGTGGACTCTGTTTGTTCTTGTTGTGGTGTAGTGGTTTGTTGTTGTGGAAACTTATTATATCTTCTTTACAAACACACAAAAAGAAAATAAATTCCACAGACAATTTTATTGCATCATTATCTGCCTCAACAAATGCCGGTGACCCTCTTAATCCTCCTCTAAGTATCGTGACCAAAGTCCCCCACTTAATTTACGGTGACCCCACTACTTTCACTGATAACGAAGCAGGTAGACGGAACGACATATATAAGACAAGACTTGCAACGAACTGCCAGATAGCATCAGTCACCGTCCAGACAGCAGAGAACCAGCACGCTCCAAGCCACTCCAAGCGGTCACAGCCAGCTTGTAAGCGAGAAGCGTCTCATTGGTCATTGCCGTTGCCTGACTCCGCCCACCCAGCCGCCAGTCGCTGCTCTAGCAGCGAGCTTGTAGCCAGTTTGGTTCGGGGTCTTCCATCGGCGAGAGCCCTCTTCACAGCCGTTCAAGCGTGAGTATACACTACTTGCCGTTTTAACGGCAAAAAGCGACCGTAACCTTCACGGTTGTCTATCCGACCAAAAAGATACCCGTGCTTACTTGAGGATCCAGTTCTCGCCCTACCCTGGTTACCGGGGCTGGACACCCTCAAGTGAAAGACACCTTCTCCCCCAGGTCAATCCTGTGGGGAGCTCTAGGTACCCCACCACAACCAAAGCCACAGACAAAGACCCTTCCATGGAGAACCCCACAAGGAAGGCGGTCGCCGACAGCATCCTGTCTAACGGAGTGTCCCCGGAGGCGATGGCCTCCATTTCGGAGATAATACGCCAATACCATAAGGGCTCCGCCCCCGCCGCAGCCGCCGAATTCTTAAACGCAGTAGACAACCCCGCCTACGAGAACCAATTCCCACCGCTCCAAACCCCGGCGGCCACTTCCCAAGTCGCCGCATCCGAACACACTCATCCCACCCTAGCCGACAGAGGTCCGTCAACCAGCCGCTTTGCAGAGGAAATTAGGCTCCCTATCTCCCTCATTTCAGACGGGTTCTCCAAACCCGCTAAAACTTCCAAGAGGAAATGCGAGGAACCTCCTTCGCAACCACCTCTAACTAAAAATAGATTCGACCCGCTGAACAGCCCGGAAGCCACTGATATGGAGACAGATGTCCTAACATAACCGCCTGCCCCTCGCAAGCCATCAATCCCACCTATCTTTATACATACTAAATCAAAATGGCTAGACATCTCAAAAGATTTCCAAATCAAGAAAATTCAGATCCTTAAGGCGAAAAACCAAAAGGACTCTATTAAAATAGAACCGGCCACTCCCGACGATTTCAGACGGGCTACAGCCTACCTGAAATCAATAAATGTGGAATTCCACACTTACAAACTACGCGAAGCAGAACCGCTGCGCGTAGTCCTGCGCGGTCTCTACGAGTCTCTCACTCCTGAGATAATCGCAGAGAAACTAACTGAAATGAATTTCCACCCCACATCAGTCCACAGGATGAGGCACCCTAGGACAAAAGTCCTTATGCCCTTGGTTCTGGTCGAACTTCCAAAAACCGAAAAACATATATTCGACATCAAAAAAATCTGTGATCTACAAGTAACCGTAGAATCACCCTACAAAAGAACTTCCCCTATTCAGTGCCATAGATGTCAAAAGTTTGGACACACCCAATCAAACTGCCACGTGGCCCCACGCTGCGTAAGATGTGGTCAAAACCACACGAGCACAGCCTGCCCCAAAACACAAGATGAGCCTGTAGCCTGCTCAAATTGTAAAACCGCCGGACACACGGCCAGCTACCGTGGGTGCCCGGCCTTCCCAAAACCCGCCAAAACTACCCGCAAGGCCAAACATGCTAACTACGCAGAGGCCTTGAAACCAGCCGTGCAGAGACGGCCGGCACGGACCCCCCAGACTACTCCCCCCATACCAGTCACAACTTCCAATCAGCCCCCTAAAGCACTCAACACTACCTCGTATTCCCTCTCACCATATGGTGGCGGGTCTGAGTGTGTGCATAAGGGCATTCTCCACTCCTGTTTAAATCAACAAAAAAAAAAAAAAGAACTGCCAGATTTCTCTGAGGCCTATGGTTGAACATACTGAGACCTCACAGGCGATCTCCGGCGAGATTTGGGGGGTAGGCAGATTGAGGCCCCGTAATCGAGCTACAACAACCCAACCCACCTTTGTCCACCGCTCTAAGGAGTAGGCAGATTGAGGCCTTAGAGTGTCCTTACATATTACCTTTACCCACCTTTGTCCACCACTCTAAGGAGTAGGCAGATTGAGGCCTTAGAGTGTCCTTACATATTTCCTTTACCCACCTTTGTCCACCACTTTAGGAGTAGGCAGATTGAGGCCTTAGAGTGTCCTTACATATTTCCTTTACCTCTTAAAAATGTCTCCAAAACAGGAGCCGAAACGTCGAGTTTCCATAAATTCTGGCCGCGGTTCAACCCGAAAATCAAATATGTCTCACATTAAAGACCGCGGAAATCTATCTGAACATATATATATATATATATATATATATATATATATATATATATATATATATATATATATATATATATATATATATATATATATATATACATAACATGTTCTGCTCCGCTTTTTTGTACACAGCAGTCTGAAATAATTTTCAAATGCGCACATGTAACCATATATGATATAAAGAGTTTTATTACTTTATTATAAATGCTTCATTTAAAAGGACTACGTTTATTTAATCATCGACTCACTCTGTATATAGGTCTTTTTGTGATTAAAAATACATTCGGATATAATGTCAGTCCCGTATCGCATGACTGATCTAGATTTACAACACACCACGATACAGTATCATATCTCGTCTCATTCGAGTAGGGTAATCTCCACCACGCCAAAGCTAAGATAGGGTAATCTGTAGGTTTACAGGCTAATCGTAGGAATGCTTGCGGAAGTAATTACAATAGAGACACGTGCCGGATCACGTGCTAAACGATAAGTGTTTAAATATCTTCGATGATATCAAACATCCGCGAATATAAGCAGGGTCGATGTTATGGGGAACGATTACGTTAACAATGTAAGCCCTTTAAAACCAAGTTTATATTTTGTAAAAGAGAGGTAGTATTCATCTGCGCTTATAAGCCTACAGTAATTTTCTGAATAAATACGCTTTAATTTTTTTATTTACTTTTAGTTTTAGTCGGTGTGGTGATTAGCCATAGTCGCAGGAATATACCAAAATTACATTAAAAAAAATGCGAGACAGTATACAATCAAAGAATTCAGTAAATCTTGTAAGCACAATTTCATTTATTCGACTTGATCTTCCTTAAGATCTACAGACTTAGCAGAATGTTTATAAAGCGATTCTTAGACCTTGTAAATAATATACAGAGTCTAATGTTTATATTCCTTTTATCTCCATTTTTAAAGACAGCGAAAATCCGTGAACGCTTGAAAACCCCAGGAAAATACTCAACGTCAATACATCTGTTAATAATGTATGCCAAGGGAAAGGATATGAAACCGGACATCTTTCTTAAAGTTTCCACTCTCAAAATATCCATCCCCACAGCCTTGCTATTTTTTGAAAGATTTTACAATAAAACTAACCTCCCCTGCACCTGTATGACTTACAATAATTGAATTTCTCATTACAATTCTAGTAGGTTTATAACTGGGGTCTCTCCTAATATTATCCGCTCCTTTTAAACCCACGGTAGCAAAATTATTGTTAAAAGAATTGGCTATGAGTTGGGGGTCTTCTATTTTGTGTCCGTCTTCCCCAATAATGTATTTCATTCTATCATTAGCCGTGTTTTTATGAATACATATCTCATTAATATTGGACCGCAATTCTTTGGCATTCTTTTGCTTCTACTTATTTTGCCCTTGTAATCCTCAATTTTAGTAACTTTTATCAGCGAGTTTAGTCTGTTTCTATAAATTCTATATTCAGCTCCTAATGGTTTATTACGTGGTTCTCTCAATAATCGCCTGAATATCTTTTCTCTTACCTCAATAGATTTTATTAGGCCTGTAGTAATCCAGGATTTTTTTCACACTTTTTACCTGTTTCCTAATCGTACACGATTCAATGTTTCACAGTATTTACCAGAGAACAAGCAGAAGACTACAAATCATCACCATAGAGTACCACATCCCAAGTCTCCAGGCTTAGTACCTGTTTCAATCTCGTATAATCAATACATTCCACTGTTTTAAGTTTATTGCCCATCAAATAAGCCATCCCTCTCTCTGACACTATTTGAATTATAGTCATAAAGTGATCAGTAATATTAGATTGAATAACTATAGGCAAAACACATACTACGCCCGCACTTGCGTTGACAAACATGTGATCGATGCATGACTCTGATGATTCAAGCGTGCTTATTTATAACAGATAAAAAACCAAACTCGCGCATTACATTTAAATAAATTATAGCCCCATCGCTAAGGGATTCATTGTGCCTATGGATTATGTTTATATCGATTTCACCAACAAATAAGCAATAATCTGCTCTTTCCAAATTCAGTTCTAAGCAGGATCTTAACTCGTCCATAAATTGCAAGGTACAGCTTGCCTGAGACCTATACGCAGCCACTATATTATATACCCTTCCAAATTTTAAAGATGTCTTTACAAATCCATGATTACCCATCTGCACTATTTCATGCCAGTATGCTATATCGTTTATATATATATATATATATATATATATATATATATATATATATATATATATATATATATATATATATATATATATATATATATTATTATATTACGCCATCATTCTTATTATAGCTGCCCTGGTGGTAGATCAAGCTTTATTCATCAATGCAGTACAAATTAGGATCGTGAACCCTCCACGTTTCCGTAAGTACAATGCATTTAAGCTCATAATTGAACTGGTGAACATAACATAAGAACTCGTTAAAATTCCGACCCAGACTTCGTATATTGTTGTGCACCAATTTCAATTTATGATTGGCTACGTCTATACCTAAGACTTCATTTACCTCAGCTACGTTACTTAGCACTTCAGTGCTCACACATTGCAATTTATATTCTCTGATGTATCGATCCATTTCTTTAAATGTAAAATAAAAAACAATATAAGCACCAATGATTTATAAGTGAAAAATCGCACGCACCACAACTTTTATAATAAAACGCCTAAGAGATAGGAACTGAAGTATGAATTAAGCTCGAAACTCGAAGAGCCTGAGGAAACCCCGAGTATACTGCACTGAAAAAGATGCCGCACATATAAATACCCATAGCCAAAATCCTTATCAGTATGCAGTGCTCGATTCGCAATGCTCATATAAAAAGTTGTGTAAACATACATCTAAAGGTGGCAGTGGAGGCGTTTGCACTCAGCAATTCTTTAGCCAATATGGTTCAGCAATCTACTTACTTTCCTCGCATCTCAACACACAGCTCAAATCCCTTGGACTCCCTTCTTACTACAAAACCTGAATGATATAAGACATCAATCACCGCCCCCTTGATCGCTCAGACCATGGCATGGTGCTTCCTGCGCAATGCAACCTGAGTCACAGTCATCACACCCACTTATCGTTTGGCACTACAAATCCGAGAACTGGGACTAAATGCGGGATTACTTTTCCTCATTTCCATGGGCGTCTGCCTGCTTCTCTCATCCTGACCCCTCTGATATCTCACAAAACGTGACCGAAATTATCGAAGCTGACATGGAGTTATTTATTCCACGTACACAGAAAATCTCTTCAGCCACTCGAAAGCACTGGTCCTCTAAATCCTGTGACAAGACCAGACTTGAAAAGGTCAAAGCTCACAAAACGCTTCTACACAATCCCAGTCAAGAAAACCGTCAAGCATTTAACGACGCAAGAAACCGCTATGTCCGTATTCTTTCCGAGGCAAAAGCTCGTTTAATAACCACATCAAAAACAAAGTCCTCTCATGCTTCAACCGCAACCTGCTGCCCCCAACAGATCTACCAGGGGAACAGAACGAATGCACCCTTTTACTGTCCAAATCACCAGACATAGAACATCTTGTTATGCCCGCTCTTTTTTCCCGAGGACTTCCAAGTTGTGGAATTCCTTGCCGGCACATCTTTTTCCTTCTCCTCCAAATTTCCAAACCTTCAAGTCCAGAATTAACAAGTTTCCTCTTTCCTCGTTGTCGACACCCACGGTACGATAGTATTTGGACTGTAGGCCCTCGTGGTGTGTTGTTGAAATATATATAAAAAAACACTAGTGTCGTACAAAAGCAACAACGTAAATCTAAAATAAATCAGGACAACAAGCACGAAAACGAGTCTGCACGTATAAAAGCCAGACAAAATGCACTAGGACGTTTCACCAGTCCTCTTCTTACTTGGTCGCAGATTCATCGGTGCTGTCTCCTTTATGACCTGCCTATTAAGCACCCCCGGCGCCGCTCTGCTCCTTGTTTTCTTTGAATTATTATTCTGCACCGCATCGTTCACTGGCACCGCGCTTCTCCTATCTCCTTCTACTATCTCCACACTCTGCGGCCAGCAAGTACTGTTGGCGTTGATGCTCTGATTCCCCTCCTGTTTCTAAATTGTCTTCGCCAGTATCATGGTCGACTCTGCGTGTAGCCAGCAACACCACATTGACGCCAAGAGACGCTGGCGCACTTTCTGATCTGTCCCAACCTGACTCCTAAACGTTCAAGTCTTCCAGCTTCTTGCTTTCCAATTCTTCCGCCATATATGAAGTCCCATTCACAATGAACTTCGACCCTTTGATCAAATACTTATTTACCTTTTCTAACCTGGCTAAAGCCAAGTGTCTAGCCAAGCCAAGACTATATTTCCCGCTCTCCGTTTCACTGTCAGGTCATACAATCTTACACATAATACCGGTACACCACAATGATTTTACTGAAGATTGAGTGATGTTTCAAACACTGCCTGCTACGTCGAAGGCTACTTTAGAGAGTTTTTTCTAGCGTACTTTCACTTTGAGAGGAAGCTTTAGGATACCCATGCCGAGAGTGGCTGTGAAGGTTATAGAGAACCGAGCACTGATTGCTACTAACTGAGAGGGGCGGTGTGAGTGTCACCATGGGTGTTTTCTCCTATACTCACCGCTCACGCCGGGGGTGGCTGAGCGAGAGTTATGAAGAATGGAGCATGGAGAACTACTGACCGAGAGGGGCGCTGCGAGTATCACCTTGAGAGATATTGCTTACATACGCATACTTTCTTGAGACTGTCGAGACTGAGACTGAAACTGACGCCGAGGTGCTGCCAACTGAGAGCTTGAACTGAGAGCGGTGGGAAATTTGATTTACTAGAATTATTCAGCTTCCCTGAAAAATCCACACGCACGAATAATCGAGAGTATACTGTATACGGAAAAATTTAAAACTTTTTTTCTAAATTTCAAAATTGCAAGAACCTAAGAACAATTCTAAAATCCTCTAAAAAGAGCAAGTCTAATTATATCACTTATATTTGAGAAAGGTTGTTAAATTATCAGTTAAAATATTTTTATAGCGAAGATTGGTTAACGAATTAATTAATCTTTATTTGCGAAAGTTTAATTTAGAGCGCCTAGGATAAGCGTCTAGTAAATAACTGTTTTCGAAAACAAATTCCTTGTGGTACGGTCCTGGACATATAAAGGGCTCATTTTTAATGTGTCATATCACTTGTATCTTGTGTTTAATGGGGAGAACAGATTAAACGTTTTGATGGGCGACATGTCACTAGACATCCGACCTTGGTGCAAACTGATGCCTACATGAACCCACTTTATACACACAACACACACATACATAAACACAACTGTACACAAAACACCTACACAGCAACACCGGCTCCAAAATAACTCCTGTAATGGTGATAAATTCGCTCCATATATTCTCACCAATGCGGATATGTGAATATTGCCTTTTCCCGGGAATTATCACATTAAAATTGTGAGATGTGACTTGTCTCGTTTTATTTTGGAATTTTATAAATATGTGTACACGTAAAGTACTGCGACCTAAATATAAATGTCAACAGCGTTTTGGCGGAAATGTTATTATTGTTATAAATTTGAATAACAATATAACAATTAAAAGATGCGTAAACATATCATTTAGCTAGGACGCAGAGTCGTAATTTAGTTTTTTTTTTAAATAGACACATATTATTGTCAAATTCAGACGTGATATACTTTTATATTTTCATTTAAAATGTCACTAATAGGAAGGACATAATGGTGAGACTTTTGTAAGGTTTCAAAGCGTGTGGCATTATTTCGTTGGATCCTAATAAGGTTTTCAATAAAATACCACGTAATAGTCCAACAAACAAAAATAATCAGAATGAACAGGCTTGGACGCAAGCAATAGTTGAACACTTAACGCTTCTACGCAAACTGCTTTAAAAAGAGGTTACAAAAAATTAATATTTCGCCTGTAAGAAGCATTTCAACAGCTGCCTTAATAGATTCAACTTTAATTTCTACACCAACAACTTCTAAATAAAAAAAGAAGAAAATAAAACAACTAAGTGAAGATTGGAACCTGTCATGAGCACTGATAAGTACACTTGGAGAACCCAAATCACCACAACACATTTTAAAAAGACCTGACGATCGTTTCACTAACCAAGTTAGCGTCATCAGAGGATGAAACATTCTAAATACTTAAAAAACTAACATCAACTTATATACCGGATCTCAGGTAAAGAGATCGAACCGAGATGACACGCTAGTCGTAGGCAAATTCCAAAGTGTATTGTATTTTTATCGCCTGACCAGGTCTTTGCGCTATCCCTACTGCTTTATCTAAAAGTGTCTATCTGTAATAGTCCTCTTCTTCCTTTGGCGGCAATAACTGTATACTTGTGTTATCGGTAAAAACGTGCCGAAAACGTGGGAATTTTATTTAGCAAAGTAATCGATCAAGTGACTCGTAATTGGAGCTGGTGCACTGTTCATACATTCTTTGTTGCAACTATATTTCGCAATATATACGCTCTCAAACCCATTCAGCTGACCTGGTTTTCTAACATTTTTTATTAATTTCAGATTGTCTTTATCAACGTGATGATTATTATCCCAAATATGTCGGGCGACGGCAGACTTATCTACAGTACCGTAACGTAATTGGAATATGTGTTCTTTGAATCTGATTCCAATCGATCTTTTTGTTTGTCCGACGTATTTAAGATTACAATCTTTACAACTTATTTCATAAATTACCGACATTTTGTCCGCGCTATCCTTGTCTTTTGGATTACCTAGATCATCCCCATATCCTGTCGATTCGCTACCGACAGGATAACGTACACCTCCGTTTCAAATGCCGTGGTATATGCGCCTAGAGCATAACTCTCGCGCACCCCTAGGCTGTCGATGTATATTCCAGCCCTGGAGGATTGCTGATCATCTAGCCGCGATCCGTTGGTAAAACAGATCAGGCTTGCTGGCTGGAATGCAACCTCATTTTCCATCTACTGATCCCTATTGGGGAGTTTGAGGGTATATGGCCTAGGCAACCTAAAATCATTCTCAGCATTCCGTACTTTGATGGTGGAAATCGGAATTTCCTTTTCCACCTCCTTGGCAATTCTTGCATTTCGTATTATTGCTCCCTCTCCGCACCAGTTTCCAAAGTCTCGCATTCTAAGATGCGACGCCATAGCCTCCCTTCTGGTATAGATGGGAAGCGGTGGCAGCATCAGCAAGACCTCTAGCGCGGCTGAGGGTGTCGTCCTCATGGCGCCTGTGATACCCAGGATTGCCAGCCTTTGGAGTTCGGCCAGCTTCTTGGTAGCAGTTTGGTTCATACCGCACCACAAGACCAACGCCCTGTAGAGGATTTTAGGCCTGACGGTAGCAGTGTAAATCCAATGAAGGTTCCGAGGATTAAGTCCCCAGGTCATCCCTATTACTCGACGCAACTGCCAGAGGGTCGCTACTCCTTCCTTACTACTCGTTCTATTTGCGACCCTCATCATTAAAGGGTTAAGATAAGAGTGAAATATATTTTTTTAAACAGTAACAAGCATCGTTACAACTATTTAACTAATATATATATATATATATATATATATATATATATATATATATATATATATATATATATATATATATATATATATATATATATATATATATATATATATATATTTAATAATTTAAGTGCCTTAACAACTAAGGTCATTGACACTAACGACACTTTAAATAATTACACAACAAAATTATATATAACAAGAGGAACTAATAAATAGACTTAAATACTATTATATAAATTAGATTGTCTTAAAAATCTAAGTAAACAGTTTACATTCGTAAAATTTAGACCTACAATTTTACAGAAGTTTCTTTCACGCAATAGAGGAGCCCGTTACTCTTGTCCATAATGTACTAAACTACAGGAGTTTTTTTTTTTGATAGATAGGTTCAGAATGACGTACTGAATGTAAAAACACAAAATCCTTACAAATTAGAAGGGCGGAAGTGCCGCCATTTTGAGAAAAACCGTTTCGGCCTATATCTCCATAACCGTGCACTTTAGACCAAAATTGTAATGACTATTATTGTAGATAATTGCATTTCTCATCTTTTTTGTTAATTTTTCTTTGTATCACTCACCGTTTACAACTTATACGACTATTAGCATTCATTTATTGACTTTTTTACCTATATATTGGTTAATAATTGTTTAAGAAATAAAATTCTTATAACTTAGCTTTTCAATCGACAAATTTCCTACAACTTCTACAAAAAACTTTTTTTTCTCAAATTAATATTTTCAAAGTTATAACGCGTTAAATGTTGCACTTTTCAATCGACAATTTTTTCTGGAAATATTTTAGGACAATGACGTTTAAAGCTAAGACTTCAGGCTTTGTAAAACATTCTTCTTGAGACATTTTCTTTCCATAGCTTATATTACTTTCAGGTTCTTTGCGTAAATATTGCCAACTTTGACTTTTAAATCGCGACTTTGACGTTTTGGGGAAAACCCCAATTTATTTTTCTTTAAATGCCTACAACTTTTTCATATTTTAACCTACAAAACTAAGTTTCGGTAGGTAATTTACCTATTATGATATAAACCGGAGTACCAAATCTGGTTGCCCTTACTTTGTTATTTCCAGAGATATGATTTTTTTTTAAGGAAAACACAAAATTTTCCGGCAAAACCTGGGCCGATTTTCCTGGCTAACAAACTTACCAAGCCACTTGCAAAAGGAAGGTATTCACCAAATTTAATCAAAATTGGCCTATTATTTTTTGAGTTATCGTTGTGTTATATATATATATATATATATATATATATATATATATATATATATATATATATATATATATATATATATATATATATAAATTGAAACTGACCCCGGATATGTGTTCTAGGGGGCATAATTAACGCACATTTGAAAAAAATTATTCAAAATTCAAAAGTCGGGGTTTCCTCAGCGAATTTTTTTAAAGAAAATTCACTAACATTAATTTGAGAAAAAAAAGTTTTAAGTAGAAGTTCTAGAAAATTTGTCGATTAAAAAGTTAAGTTATAAGCATTTAATTTTTAAACAATTATTAACAAAAATATAGGTAAAAAAGTCAATAAATGAATGCTAATAGTCCTATAAGTTGTAAACGGTGAGTGATACAAAAAAATATTTTACAAAAAATATGAGAAATGCAATTATCTACAATAAAGGTCATTACCATTTTTGGTCTAAAGTGCACGGTTAGGGAGATATAGGCCGAAACGGTTTTCATCAAAATGGCGGCACTTCCGCCCTCCTAATTTGTAAGGATTTTGTGATTTTACATTCAGTACGTCATTTAGAACCTTTCTATCAAAAAAAATAACTTCTGTAGTTTAATGCAGAAACAAATTCTCTATTGCCTGTACTATATAAGGGACGTTCTAATAGAATGTGAAAAATTGAAATTGGGCGGTCACAGAGCTCACAATACGGGCGTTGCTGTTGATTTAAAAGATAACCATGTGTATGTAGATAGTGGCCAATTCGAAGTCTTCTGATAATCACTTCTTCCCTGCGAGATAAATCTGGAAGTTGGATAAAAACATTTCAATCGAAATTCTAGCATAACACAGTTGCATCTTTTATCTCAGTTTGCGTAACCTGAAATTTGTAGCAATAAGTTATGTGTGACTTCTTGAAAGTCATCATAATTTTAAGGACACAGTGCGCATGTGTGTGACAACTTATTACTAATCATTATTGGTACCAAAAACGAGATATAGCTCCTAGATAAATTTCGGGGAATAATGTAATTTTCTTGAAATGATAAACATCCCAAATGCTAGTAAAGTTGAGACCGACCATTTTAATTAAATTAATTTATTAACTGTGAATATTCCTCATTGACTCATGATCAAAGCAGATATTTTCATAGGTACTTCTCTCAGTTACATTACGCTAATTTGCTTACGTCGGAGTAATTCGCAGCTTTGAGATATTTGCAGGATATTAATTTGAGAGCTTCCAGCACAGTCCATAAAACTTTTATCGCCAGTAAAATTTTGTAGCTTAGTTATTGCCTCGCAAAACTAGTTGTTTCACTACTCAAATTTTATTTACCAATAAAGTTACCCTCTACTTGAATATATTGATTGAAGATGGGTTAATATTTTTGATAGGAAGGATTCAATAAATTGAGGAAGGAAAGGAAATCTGTATTGTTTTGGCTCCGTTTTAAGTTTTGCTAGTAAAAGCTTTGAGAGGCATAACATTATATTTTGATGGTATGTATTTTCGTGCTTCGCTTTTATACGTTTCCTAACAAATTTCCTTTAAATTTCCTCAGCATTGGTTACGCCAAAAGAAAATTTTGAAGTGTTCGATGTCTGAAAGCATTAAAAGCGCTGACAGAGCAAGAGCGTATATCACTGAGCTTTAAAAAAATATTTTGATCCAAAATTGCTTAGCTTAACAGCTAAAAATTAAAAAAAAGATACAATTTAACACAATCAGGCACGTATATGGAATAACGGAAACAAAATTTTTAATGTTTCGAATAAAAGGGAATAATCACCAACAGCACGTCGGTGGGCAAGGGATGGCAGCCTTTGGGTGAGGGTAGGGTCACCGATGAGACGTATAGCTCTCTTGTGAATGGAGTCCACGATAGCGAGTGTAGAAGCGGCAGCTGCACCCCAGATGTGGGAGCAGTATTCGAGGTTTGGCCTTATTTGTGAAGTATATAAGGTATAGAGATTAACTGGTGAAAAGTATTTGCGAGCCCGGAGGAGGAAACCTAATTTCTTAGCAGCCGCTTCTGCAATTGATGTGACATGTTGGTGCAAATTAAGATTTCGATCCACAGAAATGCCAACAAGAGAAAAGGACTCATTACTTTGAATAACTTGGTTGTTCATTGTGATGGGTCTAGGGCTGGTGTATCTCTTATGAGAAAGAAAGCAAGACTGAGATTTGTTAGAGTTCATTTGTATAAGATTTCTACTTCCCCAGTCTAATATTTTTTGGAGATCCACGGAGACAGAACCTTCCATGAGTCTGCGATCCTCATCTAATTGGGCTAAAGAGACAGACTTAAAATATTGTATTTTCAAGTGGAGGGTGCTGTCGTCCGCGTAACTGTGATCTGGGTTGGATGTGCTAGAGAGGACGTCATTGATGTGGAAAAGAAACAAAGTAGGGGCTAAACCTTGAGGAATTCCTGCAGTAATTGGATACAGTTTAGAGGAATGACCATCCATAACAACAGAAATGCTCCTGTTGGAAAGGAAATTTGCTGTTCAGGTACAAAGTTTTGGTGGCAGGTTTTAGGCCGAAAGTTTATTAAGCAGCGCTGCGTGTCAAACCTGATCGAATGCTTTGGATATGTCTAGAGCAACAATCTGGGATTCACCGTGTAGTTCCATAGACTTGTTCCAAGAATGGGTGACAAAGGAAAGGAGGTCGGCAGTCGATCTGCGCTGACGGAATCCATACTGCCTGTCGTGGATTAGACTGTGTTATTCAAGAAATTTTAGTAATTCGGTGTTTATATACATTTCCATCACTTTAGAGACGACTGAAAGGATAGAAATAGGCATGTAGTTGCTGGGAAGCACTTTGGATCCTTAATTGGGGATGGGTTGTACTCGAGCAGTTTTCCAGTTACTAGGGAATATGCCTTTATTGTAAGATATCTGAAACAGACGAGTCAGGACAGGAGCAAGTTATGGTGCGCATTTTTTGAGAACAATTGCTGGGATCTCGTCAAGGCCAGACGCTTTCCTGGTATCAAGAGAAGAGAGCATCTTTCGTACCTTTTTAGTTTTAAAGATGATATCCGTCATTTTATGCGCGACATTGGGGACTGTTGGTGGTTATAGATTTGAAGGTGGGTTGAGAGTAGAATTGCCGGCGAACAACGAAGCAAAAAGTTCAGCCTTGCCCAGGGCTGTAGAACCAATTTCATTCCCTGAGACAAGAGGTGGGAACGTGTTTCTGCAGAAATTATTCGCAATAGAATTAGCAAGAGTCCAGAAGGGTTTGCCGCCGTTGGCGCTTAAGAGGACTTTGTTTTTGATGTGGTTATTAAACGAGTTTTTTGCCTCAGAAAGAATGCGGACATATCGGTTTCTTGCGTCGTTAGATGCTTAAAGATTTTCTGGACTGGGATTGTGTAGAAGCGTTTTGTAAGATGTAACCTTCTCAAGTCTGTCCTTGTCATAGGATTTAGAGAACCAGGGCTTTTGGGTGGCTGAAGAGGTTTTCTGTGTACGTGGAATAAACAATTCCATGCCTGCTTGGATAATTTCGGTGACATTTTGTGAGATATCAGAGGGGTCAGGATGAGAGAAGCAGACAGACGCCCATGGAAATGAGGAAAAGTAATCCCGCATTTCGTCCCAGTTTGCGGAGTTGTAGTGCCAAACGATACTTGGGTGTGATGACTGTGTGACCTCGGGTTGAATTGCGCAGGAAGCAGTGACCATGCCGTGGTCTGAGCGACCAAGGGGGGTGGTGATGGATATCTTATAGCATTCAGGTTTTGTAGTAAGAAGGAGATCGAAGGGATTTGAGCTGTGTGTTGGGATACGAGGAAAGTAAGTAGGTTGCTGAACCATATTGTCTGAAGAATGTACGACTCAACAGTGGCGGTCTGTCTGTATACCTTCCTAGAGGACGCTGTTCGAAACTGCTTGGCAATTAACATATAAATAGTAGTTCTAGTCTTTATTCACTTAGTTTATTGATACCTTTGATAACGGTAACTTTGTTAGCGAAACTAGCGTAAGGTCTAAAAGCTGTACTGTGATGAATCTGCACTCTTTGTTCTATGTCTTACTATAAAGGTGAAATTGGGCTTCATCGCACTAACGCCGCACCTGTATAAAGAACACTTTATGAAAGTCCACTACCATCATGCAAAATGTAACAGTTGGAAAGAAAAATTTTAAGGTGAGTACAACAAAATATACGCATCTCCGTTAAAACATATGGCTTTATTAGCTTGCAAAAGCTTCAGTGCATACCGAGAAAATAAATTTAGTTGCAGCGATTTAAATTATTTCGTTTCTATACAGTTCACATGCGGAAAGTGGTCGTGTTCTGTGGGTCAAAAGCCACAAAATGCTTTCAGAATGAATAACGTTTGCGATAGATACCAGACTAAATTTAAACATATGTATTTTATTTACTACGCTATTGTTTAAGCATATACGGGAAACAGGCACAAAAATATTTCAATTTAACTGGGCTGCGGTGGCCATATAAATGAAATATGTAGATTTAATGCAAATATAAAGGAAATAATATAGCATTGTATTTTGTTTGATATAATATACCCCCAGAGGTGGAAATCGCATTATTAGAAAATATTAATTTCCCTAACTCATCCAAACCGTTTTTCACAAACGCCAGCGTGTGTGTACTATTGGCTTCAGGCTTATTGGCTATTTTCCACAGTATATATATATATATATATATATATATATATATATATATATATATATATATATATATATATATATATATATATATATATTGTAAGCAATATGCTTACTGGTTCTTTAGTATTGGCTTATTTCCTATTTGCCACCATATATATATATATATATATATATATATATATATATATATATATATATATATATATATATATATATATATATATATAGGCAAAGTACCGATTAGTCGGCGTCATAATAATAATAATATATGTTTACTGCAACCATAAGAATATGAAAAACAAAACATACAGTAAACATTACAGCAATAAACGTGCAAATAACTAACCTACGTAAAACTTATTGGTGATAAACATTGAAATGAATATTACAAACATTGATAAAAAATGATAAATAAAAAATAAAAATAAAAAATGAAAAAAGTAATCGTAAAGACACCAAGATTTTTCCAAACTCTTGTTTTTTGTACATTACTCAATTGACTTTAATAACAAAGCTAAAGAAAATGTTGAAAGTGACCACCATTAGCGTCGTTACAATTAGTTAACCTTCTGCGCAAAGATCTTCTTACTCTTCTGCAAATATTTTGATCTTCTCTAATGCTGTCAAATGCATGTTCTATTCTTCCCAACAATTCTTCTCGTGTATTTACTGGTGTTTTATACACTATTTCTTTTAAATGACCCCACAAATAAAAATCGAGAGGATTCAGGTCCAGAGATCGAGGTGGCCATGACACCGGACCTCCACGACCAATCCATCGGTGACCGTATGTGTTGGCTAAATATGTTCTTACAAGTGCTGCAAAATGTGCGGGCGCACCATCATGCTGGAACCATATTGTACCATTTCTCATAAAAAGCGGTAGTAACAACGGCAAATCATTTTGTAAAAAGTTTAAATATGATTCATGGTCAAGACGATTCGGTAGAACAACAGGACCAATTATGTGATTTTCAATAATAGCAGCCCAAATATTGATGGAAAATTGATACTGCGAATTTGCAACTCTTAGAGAGTGTGGGTTTTCATCGGCCCATGTATGTAAATTGTGAAAATTTACGATACCTTTTCGCGTAAATGACGCCTCATCAGTAAATAGTACACGTTTAGAAAAATGTTGGTCGTGCCTAAGTTTGTTTAAGAACCACTGACAAAACATTACCCTTGGTTGAAAATCTCTAGGTAGAAGTTCCTGGGCACGTGTAAAATGATAGGGATATAAACTTTGATCCTTCAGAGTTCTGTAAACTGATGATGCCGAAATATTACCCAGTTCGGTGGCAATAATTCTCGTACTTGTACTAGGATCACGTTCAACTCTATTTAATATTGCCTCTTCAACTCGTACAGTTCGGCGGTAACTTCTGCGTCCAGAGTCAGCTTTTAAAGGTTTTAAAGAACCAGTTTCTCTCAAATGTCTTACAATACGTGGGAAAATATTTTTGTCAGGAATTCTTCTTTGCGGATAAGTTTCCTGATAAACTCGCACACCTTGTCTAGCATTTTGATTTGTTTGTCCATAAATTAACAACATATCAGTAAAATCCGCTGAAGTGTACTTAATGAAAACCATCTTGAGAGGAGGAAATAATATTAATGAGCAGCTCAGTATCAACAAATAACTAAAAACGAGAATACTGCACCGTATCAAAATTTAAAGAATAGCACAAAAACTCTTTTGACGCCTACAAAGCACTTCAAAATTGTGGAATTTAGAGAACTGTCAAAAATTATAGTTTCATGGCACTTTACGATTACTGTTTTCATTACTCCAACGAATCGGTATTTTGCCCCTTTTTATAAAATTAATCATATCTCCTAGGGGATACCCTGAACGAAAAAATACGAAGAGGTAGCTTTTGTGGCTTATGTAATAAGCTTCATAACTGATGTATCAAAATTGAAAAAAGACAGTGGCGCACAATTTTTTTCCCCAAATGAATTTTTACAGTTACCCAGTGCGCACGCCACTGACGCAGTTGTAAGCAGATTTTCACTTGAAAATATGCACTTTCATAATACACTCTCAAGTTCCAAGTTTCATTAAAATCAATCCAGTGGTTTTGAAATTATTTATAAAAAATTAAAAAAAAATTAAAATTCAACTCCCTGTATATTGGAAACTATGCGTTTCCGGGCCCATGTGCACAGAAAATTTTTTTCTTATTTTTTAGTAGGGAATTGCCCCACGAGCGATGGTGCATGTTTTTTGAAACAGCCTGTATATATATATATATATATATATATATATATATATATATATATATATATATATATATATATATATATATATATATATATATTGTAAGCAAGATGCTTACTGGTTTAAGTATCTTGTTAACGAAATTTCTCCACACATCAATGTTCAGAGAAGATGTAAATAAATTACTGGATAGGATCTCAAAAAAAAATTATTAAAAATCGCCACAACAAATATTTAAACGCTAGTAAATATAATCCGAATATGAATAATTATATAGACTCTGGGCATGATGAAATTATAAAACCATCAACTGCTCAAGTTGCAATTAAAACCAGGTCACTTGAAACATAGTGGATAGAGAAATGTTAGATTTGCAAGTTTTGAGTTCTATAGCCTTTGCAACGAGGTCATTTGATTTTAATGGCGACAAAAAATGCAAACTCGGAGTTTGAGACGTGAAATAGAAAAAATACTTGTCTAAAAAGTTAGTGGCCAGGCAGCCGGTCTCCGGCTAGGCAGTGCCGCCGCGGCGATAATTGTCAAGGGTTTCTGTTAAATAAATTGAGAAGGAAGTGAAATTTTAGAGAGTGAATTAGGAGTGTTTTAAAAAGGGCGAAGAGCGCGGACGCGCAGTTGAACGGGCGATGGAGGGGCTGGTAAGCAAGATACAAGGCTGGCTTAGGGCCCCAGGGGTTTGGTAAGTCCGCTCCATGTTTAACTATTGCTTCATTTGTCTTTTGTTTGAGAGGCTAGCTGTCTCGGGTGTGAAGTAATTTTTATATAACATTTGTATAGATATATTTTGGGCCATAGGCTGTAAGATATAAATAGTATGGATGATTGTGCCGTAGGGGCTAAAATATAATTAGAGTGAATTGG
The DNA here is from genome assembly GCA_964006375.1 of Tillus elongatus. Taxonomy (NCBI): domain Eukaryota; kingdom Metazoa; phylum Arthropoda; class Insecta; order Coleoptera; family Cleridae; genus Tillus; species Tillus elongatus. Next base: position 15,102,974 of record OZ023265.1, read on the forward strand.
AATCATACTAAAATTGTAGGTGTTGTGTTAAGGGATTTTAATAGACGGGGAATTGTTGTAAAATTATACTAAGGATAAGATAGGGCTTGGAGCCATAAAGGTTTTTAGTTAGGAACCTAAAGGACTGTTACAGGTAAAAATTGAAGGCTAAAATTAAGCCGAGAAAGAGTATCTTATTAAATTTATGGGAAATTATACCCGGGGCGAAACCAATTTAATTTTCACCGGTATCAATTTTGCGTTACATTTAGGCCTTTCTAAGATTGGGGAAAATCTATCACATAATTATGTTAAATAACTTTAGGATTTATATTATTTTATTATCCAATTAATGCAGGAGTTCCTCAAAGTTCAGCTTTAGCCCCTACTTTGTTTCTTCTCCACATCAATGACCTCCTCTCTAGCACATCCAACCCAATTCACAGTTACGCGGACGACAGCACCCTCCCTCCAATATACAATACACTAAGCCTGCCTCTTTAGCCCAACTAGGTGAGGATCTCAGTCTCATGGAGGGTTCTATCTCCGCGGATCGCCACAAATATTAGACTGGGGAAGTAGAAATCTTGTACAATTCAAACCCACCAAATCACAGTCTTGCCTTCTTTCTCATAAGAGATACACCAGCCCTAGACCCATCACAATAAACAACCAAGTTATTCAAAGTAATGAGTCCTTTTCACTTGTTGGCATTTCTGTGGATCGAAATCTCAATTGGCGCCAACATGTCACATCAATTGCAGAAGCGGCTGCTAAGAAATTACGTTTCCTTTTCCGGGCTCGCAAATATTTTTCGCCAGCTAATCTCTATACTTTATATACTTCACAAATAAGACCAAACCTCGAATACTGCTCCCACATCTGGGGTGCTGCTGCCGCTTCTACACTCTCTATCCTGGATTCCATTCAAAAGAGAGCTATACGTCTCATCGGTGACCCTACCCTTACCCAAAGGCTGCCATCGCTTGCCCACCGACGTGCCGTTGGTGACCTCTCTCTCTTTTATAGATATCTGCATGGGCACTGCTCGGAGAAGCTTTTTTCCATAGTTCCTCCACCTGCTGCCCCCAACAGATCTACCAGAGGAACAGAGCTAATGCACCCTTTTACTGTCCAGGTCACCAGGCATAGAACATCATGTTATGCCCGCTCTTTTGTTCCGAGGACTTCCAAGTTGTGGAACTCCTTGCCGGCACATGTTTTTCCTTCTCCCCCGAACCTCCAAACCTTCAAGTCCAGAATTAACAAGTTGTCTCTTTCCTCCTTGTCGACACCCACTGTACCATAGTATTTAGGCTGTAAGCCCTCGTGGTGTGTTTTTGAAATTTAAATTTAAAAAAAAATTAAAATTATTGGAATTAAGAGTTTTTTGTCTAATTTTAATCATACGGAACCTTTGAAATTAAAGGATGTATTTGAAATTTATTGTGCTGTTAAAATGTTATTCGTTTAAATTTTATTTTGTATTAAAGCCATTTTAAAACTAAATGCGGGGTTTTATTCTTAACATAAGACTCCCTAAACTAGAGTTATTTTAACAGTCCCTTTTAAAATGATTATGACGTGGTTGTCACTCAGTATACACTAAGGCTGAATATATAGTTAAATTTTGGGAATTTGATACCAGATGCTCGGTTTTAGTGTTCCAAATAAATTTAGGCAAGACCTCCCTTGAAGGTCTTTAAACTTATATATTGTTTTCAAGGTAACAAGGGGTAGTTTTTGAATACACGTTCTGCCGCTCGAACGTTACCGAATTTAAAAACCGCACCTGATTAAATAATTTCTTAAAATTTAGAAGCAATAATAATCAGAGTTTACATTTGAAAAAACCGTTGTTTTAAAGAAAATTAACCAAAATGTTGGCTGACTTTCATACTCACTATAAATTTGGCAATTCTTCCAGAGACTCCGGTTCTGTTGCGAAAATTCTACTCTTTAAATGGTCCCATAGAAAGAAGTCTAAAGGAGTTAAATCCGGTGATCTAGGGGGCCACTCAATAGCACTTCTTCGCCCAATCCATTGCACTGGAAACTCTCTGTTCAAAAACTCCCTAAGACGTTGTAAAAAAGGCGGAGGAGCTCCTTCTTGTTGAAACACTAATTGATTTTCCTGATAACGATCATCATTTTCAACAATGTCAATTAGTAGAGGGTAAACGATATCTTCTAGTAACTCCAAATACGTTTCGCCATTCAAATTGCCATCAAGAAAAATTGGTTCGATTAAACGGTCTCCAAAAATGCCAGTCCAGACATTCAATTTCTGTGGAGTTTAAGTGTGGCCTTCGTGAAAATTACTTGGATTATTATCTGCCCAATAACGACAATTATGACGATTGACTGTAGAGTTTAATAAAAACGTACACTCGTCTGAAAAACAGATATTGAACAGAAAGTTCCCATTGTCAGCTATTCGTGCAGTCATAACTTTACAAAATTCCAGCCGCCGATCAAAATTATCTTCATTCAGTTGTTGTACAAGATGAATTTTATACGGGTCAAATTTATGATGCAATTTTCTCGTGCTCAAAGTTGGGTCTGCAGCAATTTGTCCTAAAATTTCAATCTCAGTAGTCTCATTTCTAACCGGAAATTCACGTTCAGGATCCCGTTTTTTGTTGGCTACTGAACCACTTTGTCGAAACTTTGCAACTAACTCCAAAATGTATTTTCTGTTAACATGTCTCTTCGGATGTCGTTCATTAAACAAATTTGCGGTACGGTTGGCACAGTCATCGTCTTTTAAAAAAAGAGTAATTATTTCAACTCTTTCTTCTACAGAATACACCACTGAATTTTTGGTATTTAATTAATTTTCGGTAGTACTATCAAGTATCAAACCGACCGATAAACTGAAATAATAAACCGCATTTCTCTCATTCCTATAAGAAATGTTCTGATAGTCAATTTTTTGGTTACATACCAACAAAACATTGACTATCAGCACATTTCTCATCGGAATAAGTGAAATGCGTTTTTGCATCTTCAACTGCGAATAATTTTTAAACGAGTTAATAAAACTTCCAAAAACATTAGTGTGCTGAATTCAGAAAAGAAAGAGCTTTCAAATGGTGTAACACTCGACCCATGTTCCCTATTTAAAATGGTAAGCGGTTGATGTGACAAAGTTGAGTTTTATATCAAAACATGTCCCCCTCAATACTAAAATTGACTTGTTTCAGATGTTCTTAAAAAAAATATCTGGACGCAAATCGGTCTGTTTCGTTTTCAATTCGCGCCACCCTATACCTATCTATATATATATATATATATATATATATATATATATATATATATATATATATATATATATATATATATATATATATATATATATATATATATATATATATAATTTTATCAAAAAGATTTCGTATATAGATTGTATGAAAATTCGCTACCATGACGCACTTTCAGCATCCGGACTTTTTATCTTTATTTCTTAACTGGAATTACTGTTACTTCGGCCCTAAATAAATGGTATGTCGTTCCTTAACTAAAACGAGCGGGTTCTGTGAATTTCGTAATATAAAGTCCTTCCCTTTTCAGCAATGACTGAATATAGCGCAAAACGGGCGACATGAAATGAGGGTTGTTAGCTTTATCTTGCTCGATTTTTACCAATCAGGAGAGAAACGTGTAATCTGAAACGAAATCTGTACAAATACGAACGGTAATTGAGTTTAGTCCAATTAATACCGACTACAACAAAAACCAAAGACATTGATTAGATGGTTCAGCTGTACGGATTTCCTATGTTCTATTATCAGGTTATCAGGTTTTTGAAACATGATATATCATAATGGAAATACAACCGTAAAAGCTGCACTGTTCACTAAATATATCTGTACGACGGGCCTACACGTTCATTAGATGTTTTGTGTTGCCTAATTAGAACATAACAGAGGCAGCTTGCGAAATACCGTAACGAAACAAAATCTATCTCTACTGGACTAGATTTTTTTAAGTTGAAATATATGTGTTTCACTGTTGGTGGATATAGCTGCTTCTAATGTAGTTTTAATTCGTCTGGGATTCTTTCGTTAATTTAATATAATAAAGCTGTTATTAATAAAGTAAAGGAGCTTTGTTTTTAGATTTGTTTTCAGACCAACACTGGGTGTTTTGACAACGTCTCTTTTAAACAAGTCTAAGAGCTCAAATGGATTTTGTACTATGGAGCTTTTCTGATTGATAGTCAATGTAATAAAACTATCACTAATAAATGGGAGAATATAGTTTTGTTTGTGATTTCATTTTTAAACCTAGGCTGGATACTTTGGAGAAATCTCTTTCTAGGGAGCCTGAAAGTTACAATTGATCTTCAAATGGATTTTCGACTGTTTGTAGCTTTTCTGTTTGATAGTTATTACAAAAGTCTGGATGCAGCAAGTACGTTATGGTATTCAATTTTCATAAAAATGTTTTTAATGGCAAATATGTGTGTTTTTTTTTTTAAGAAAGCAGGCATCAAATTTGGTTACTAGTATAACCTATATAAGAGAAACAATGTGCCATGTTTTATCAAAATAACTTTATTGTTTGAAAATGTACAAAAATTTCCGAAAGCAAACTTAAAATGTTTCCGAAAAAACTGGTTCCTTGGTCAACCTTATAGGTTAATAGCAAATTGAGCTATTACAAATTTTAAGCATTTAATGAAAATTCGCTACCATAACGCACTTGCTGCATCCCGAATTTATTTTCTTACGAACATGCATTATATTTCGATGGAAAATGCAAAAATGCAATAACATAAGGCGTGTTCGATTAAAAAAAAAAAAGAAAATTTGTGTCACCAACGACTTATGGGCCAGCCTGTGATTGTAGAAATATTTTTTTAAGATGTAGCTCAAGACACCCTATAATTAATGTAAAATTGTCTTCGCATCTTGTATAATAATGGATATATTGAGCTTTATTGATTTTTTTAGGCAAATTCGACAAAAATTATATGCCATTAAACGATAAACTCTATAGCTAAGACTACTGCCAAAGCATCAGAGAAAGGGTCTATTTTAAATGAATTTTCTAGAAATATTTTAGTAAAATGAAGTACAATGACGGTTAAAACTAAGACATCAGGCTTTGGAAAACATTCTTCATGAAACATTTTCTTTCAATAGATCGTATTAGTTTCAGGTTCTTTGCCTAAATTGGACCAATTTTGACGTTCTAAGTCGCGACTTTGACGTTTTAAAGAAAACCTAAATTTAGTTTTATTTAAATGCGTATAACTTTTTTATATTTTAACCTGCAAAGCTAAAGTCGTCAGAAATCAGGCAAAAGTCTTCAACATATCGACGTCGACGTTGTCAGACCGCCACGGTTAGTCTACCCCATAGCTCCGATGGATTTTTTAAACTAGCTGTCGCTGTCAACTTTGACGGCATCAGGGATACCGACACTCAACAGGCGCTGAGGATAGCAAGACATAGAAACTTGTTCGATGCTTTGGCACATTCGCTAGAGTTCGAGCAGCAAAGAAAGCCATGTTCGCGGTCTCCAAGTACGAGATAAAAAAAGAAAGTAGAACAAATACTTCCTACGTCTCATGAGAAACCAATAAAAGCTCACTGTGCAAATGCGATGCGTTGCTGGAACTGCGGCAAGGTGGGACTTATAAGGGGCGAATGTTACTACAAAACCTGAATGCTATAAGACAACAGTCACCACCCCCCTTGGTCGCTCAGACCACGGCATGGTCACTGCTTACTGAGCAATGCAACTCGAGGTCACACAGTCATCACAACCACGTATCGTTTGTCACTACAACTCCGCGAACTGGGACGAAATGCGGAATTACTTTTCCACATTTCCATGGGCGTCTGTCTGCTTGTCTCATCCTGACCCCTCTGATATCTCACAAAACGTCACCGCAATCATTTAAGTTGGCATGGAATTATTTATCCCACGTACACAGAAGACCTCTTCAGTCACCCAAAAGCACTGGTTCTCTAAATCCTGTGACAAGGCCAGACTTAAAAAGGTCAAAGCTCACAAAACGCTTCTACACAATCCCAGTCAAGAAAACCGTCAAGCATTTAACGACGCAGGAAATCACTATGTCCGTATTCTTCATGAGGCAAAAAACTCGTTTAATAACTACATCAAAAACAAAGTCCTCTCAAGATCCAACAGCACCAAACTCTTCTGGACTTTTGCTAAATCTATTGAGAATAATTTCTGCAAGAGCACGTTTGCACCTCTGGTTTCAAGGGACGAGATTGTTTCTACCGCCCTGTGCAACTTTTTGCCTCGTTGTTCGCCGGCAATTCTACTCTCAACTTACCTCCAAATGTTCAACCACCAACAGTCCCCAATATCTAAAAAGACACGAAAGATGATCTCTTCTCTTAATACCATGAAAGCCTCTGGCTTTGACGACATCCCAGCAGTTGTTCTCAAAAAATGCACACCTGAACTTGCCCCTGTCCTGACTCGTCTGTTTCAGACATCTTACAATAGAGGCACATTTCCTAGTAACTTCTCGTGTACAACCCGCCCTCAAGAAAGGATCCAAAGCGCTGCCTAGCAATTACAGCCTTATTTCTCTCCTTTCAGTCGTCTATAAAGTGATCGAAAAGTATATAAACACCAAATTAGTAAAGTTTCTTGAAAAACACAGTCTAATCCACGACAGGCAGTATGGATTCCATCAGCGCAGATCAACTGCTGACCTCCTTTGCTTTGTCACTCAGTCTTGGAGCAAGTCTGTATAACTACACGGTGAATCCCAGATTGTCGCTCTAGATATATCCAAAGCATTAGACCAGGTCTGTCACTCAGCGCTGCTTAATAAACTTCCGGCCTATGGCCTACCACCAAAACTCTGTACCTGGACAACAAATTTGATCTCCAACCAGAGTATTTCTGTTGTCGTGGATGCCATTTCTCTAAACTGTATCCAATTAATGCAGAAGTCCCTTAAGGTTCAGCTTTAGCCCCTACTTTGTTTCTTCTCTACATCAATGACCTCCTCTCTAGCACATCCAACCCAGTTCACAGTTACGCGGATGACAGCACCCTCCACTCAAATATACAATATTCTAAGCCTGTCTCCTTAGCCCAATTAGATGAGGATCGCACACTCATGGAGGGTTCTGTCTTTGTGGATCTCCAAAAAAATGTTAGACTGGGGTAGTATAAATCTTATAAAATACAACTCCACCTTATCTCAGTCTTGCTTTCTATCTTATAAGATATATACGAGCCCTAGACCCATCAGAATGAACAACCAAGTTATTCAAAGTAATGTGTCCTCTTTACTTGTTGGCATTTCTGTGGATCGAAATCTCAATTGGCACCAACATGTCACATCAATTGCAGAAGCGGCTGCTAAGAAAATATGTTTCCTCTTCGGGGCTCGCCAATACTTTTCACCAGCTAATCTCTATGCCTTATATACTTCACACATAAGGCCAAACCTCGAATAGTGATCCCGCATCTGGGATGCCGATGTCGCTTCTACACTCGCTATCCTGGACTCCATTTAGAAGAGAGCTATAGGTCTCATCGGTGACCCTACCCTCACCCAAAGGCTACCATCCCTTGCCCACCGACATGGCGTTGGTGACCTCTCTCTTTCTCTATCTCTCTCTATCTTTCTCTCTTTTATAAATATCTGCACGGGCACTGCTCTTAGGAGCTTTCTTTCATAGTTCCTCCACCTGCTGCCCCCAACAGAGCGAGTCCACCCTTTTACTGTCCAGATCACCAGACATAGAGCATCTTGTTATGCCCGCTCTTTTATCTCGAGGACTTCCAAGTTGAGGAACTCCTTGCTGGCACATGTTTTTCCTTCTCCTCCGAACCTCCAAACCTTCAAGTCCAGAATTAACAAGTTGCCTCTTTCCTCCTTGTCGACACCCAAGGCACGATAGTATTTAGGCTGTGAGCTTTCGTGGTGTGTTGTTGAAATAAACAAAATAAAAATATATCATTAAGGAACACTCTGTATATTTAAATTTTCTGGGGCCTATAATTCTTGCAACCAATTTTGTTTCAAATGAAAAGTAACTAAGAAATAAATAAATCTTGTTTACTGTTTGCCCGTAAATAACCCAAACACAAAATCAAAGCAAGGCACATCTGTAAACAAAGCCTGAGACTCATGAAGTCCCGATTCCTCCAATAAGATATTTGAGTTAGAAAGAGCTTCTGATAATAAAGATTTGCACTAAGAAGGGAATATTGGATCCCAGTAGGATGCCTGATCAGAATTTACAGCCGAATCTCACTCGAAATATGGTCCTACCTTAGTTTGAATCTTTAAAATAAAACTGCCGCTACGGTCGAACGGAAATCCGGGTTATTGGCTGCATAATGTAGTTCTCTGATGCTCGATCGTGGTAGCAAAGCTTATCTCGCAAATTTTTGGGGTTCACGTGCTTTAAGTTTTAATTTTATTAAAATTCCGCCGGTGATTTATGAACTTAATTATTGGTTATCGCGGGGGAACGTTGCACAAAATCCATGGATTCTTATAACTGGCTTATTATCGCATTAGATTAAATTTGTGTCAGCATGAATTAACTTGTCTTTGGGAAATGTTTTATGTTTATAATTAAGAATTTGTTATTCTGGAAGCTTGTTTTATAAATTCTCAGTTTTATCTCTAGCAAAAGGACTAATGAATAAGCAAGATATTCATTTAAACGTGATTACTAGGCCCTTGAAATAAAAGTGTTTCGAATTCAAATTTACATATAACGTGTAATGTTACAAACACTGCTCCTGGCGTATTATTTGACAATGACGAGTTTTTGGGTGTTAGTGAATTTTCTTTTAAAAAAATTAACTAATGAGGAGATCCCGCTTTTGAATTTAAAAACATTTTCTTCAAATGAGCGCTAATTAAGCCACCTAGAACACATATCCGTGGTCAGTTTCATTTTTTATATGTTTATATATATATATATATATATATATATATATATATATATATATATATATATATATATATATATATATATATATATATATATATATATATACATAGTAAAATTGAAAAGACACGTATTTTATGAATTTCGGATTAATTCTCACCATTCAAATTATCGTCGTATATTTCTAGGGCAACAACGCCGTCATTCCTTACAGCACAATAAACATTAAACTGCCAGATTTCCTGAAAATGTCCTTCCCTAGAAGGACGAACATTGGTGTCACTCCAATAGTGAGAATTACGACGATTGAAAAGTCCATTCTTTGAAAATTTTGCTCCATCCGTCCATATGATGTTATCTAAAAACAGCTCGTTTTCTTGGAATCGCATTAAAATAAATTCACAGAACTCCATCCTTCTTGAAAAATCAGTTTCCTCTAAATGTTGCACAACTGAACAAGCATAAGGATGGAACTTATAATTTCGTAAATTTCGCAGAACGGAGGTTTTGGACAATCCTGACTCCAGTGCTACTTGCCTCGTTGACTTTGTAGGGTATGCGGCAAAATATCCCAAAATTGCTGTCTCAATTTGTTTGTTGTCAACAATGGGTTTAGCCCTTTGCACCTTTTCCTTGACAGATCCGCAATTTTTGAAATTGTCTACTATTCGTTTGACGGTTTTACGTGACGGTTTTTGTTAATCTGTATATCTATCAGCAAATGTATCACACGTTCGCGATTTTACTTTATTACATTCTCCATAAATAGTAAATAAATTTAAATAAACTTCGTCTGTTTAATTTAACCGTGCGATTATTAGCTAGTTAATCAACAAACTCTCAAAGTTTCCATAGAAACACATTCGGCAATTTATGCCATGGCTAACGCTTATGGTAGGAAATTTATCAAAATATCAGGCTTTGAAATGAGTTTTTTCAAAATAAAATGAAAACCGTTTGATTTAGATATAGGTAATTACATACAAAGTATCAGTGATTTTTTGAGCTTAACACGATAGTGTTATAAAAAAAGGGGGTTCCAATTTGAAAATCGCGAGATTTTTGCAATTCCTTATTGCAAACTTCAAGAAATTTTTTTGGACACTCTGTATACTCTATCGTTAGTCTCGATGTGGAAATAGATTAAGTGAAATATCTTTCAAGATAATTCTAAAAATCGTAACGAAATATGTTCTTATTATAAAAATATCGGTATCTTTATGACTGGCCGTAAAAGTCACATTTTATCTTAAAGTCTAAATATCTTCTGGACGGTTGATGATAGGTATAGAACATTATTTACAAAAAGTGTTCAGAATTTATTGTGGAATCCGAAACTGTAATAAAATATAGGATGTTCTATTTAAAATAAGTGAATTGACATCTACTTCCGGTATAATCGGAAGTGCCGCTATCTTAAAAATATTTTTAACCTGTGGCCCCCAACGACTTTAGTGTAATATCCAATTTTCAGGTTTTTCCTATTGATAGTTTTCCCGCAATCGATCGCGGGACCTCCCGGAGGACCACTCTGTATATATGTATCACACCGATAACTTAAAAAATAATAGGCCGATCTTGATCAAATTTAGTGAGTACCTTCCTTTTGCAAGTGGCTTAGATAAGTTCGTTAGCCAAGGAAATCGGCCCAGGTTTTCACAGAAAATTTTGTGGTTTCTTTCTGAAAAAAAGTATATCTTCGGAAATAAGAAAGTAAGGGCAACCAAATTTGGTACGCGTGTTTGTATTATAAATTTAGGTCTCTAAGTTTAAAATGTTGGAGTTTTCCCCAAAACGTCAAAGTCGCAATTTGAAACGTCAAAATTGGCAATGTTTAGGCAAAGAACGTGAAAGAAATACGGATTGTGAAAAGAAAGTGTTGCAAGAAGAGTGTTCCGCGAACCCTTAAGTTTCAGCTCCAACCGTTATTGCCCTTCATTTTACTAAAATATTGACAGAAAATTCATTTCAAATAGACCCTCTCTCTGATGCTTTGGCTGTCGTTTTAGTTAAGTTGATGCTTTCGCTGTAGGTTTAGTGAAGTTTATGGTTTAGCGATCTTTAATTTTTAGCTAATTTTCATAGAACAAATTTTATCGAAATATAATGCATGTTTGTAAGAAAACAATATGGAGGCAGTAAGTGCGTTTTAGTAGCAAATTTTCATTAAATCCTTCAAATTTCAATGACTCAGTTTGCTATTATCGTAAGGTTTGTTGGCTAGGAGACCAACATTTAAGTTTATTTTCAAGCAATAAGTAATTTTGATAATATATAGAACATTGTTTCTACTACATAGGCTATACCGGTAATAAGATTGATGCCTGCTTGCATTAGCTATTAAAAACATTTTTATGAAAATTCACTTCCATAACGCACTTGCTGCGTTCAGACTTTTTTATTCTTCTTGTTTGATTTAGCTGACTAATTATCAGTTACATGTTTAATATCTATATACCAGTTCTATTTTTTAACACCTAACATTCTTGAATCAACTGCTGTTCCTTTTATTACAAATTAAAAAAATATGCCCATCGAATAGATCTACCTTTTGTGTATAATTTTAGATATGCCGAATGCATACAGGGCGTCCCACGTAGATCTTCCATTATCCGTTTCTTGAGTACGGCTGACAATTGAATTCTGAAAATTTTCCAGTTCACTGAAAATATTGACATTAGTATGGGACTTCCGGTTACACCGGTAGTAGACGTCAACTTTCTTATTTCAAATAGAATATAGTGTTTTTATTACGGATCTAGATTGCCCGTCAAATTTTATGGTGGGTTTCACTAACATGTTATGTCATTTTTCTCAAGCATTTTCGAGATGACTTTTTTCAAAAATTTCTTAAAGAACATTGTCACATTTACACACCTGTATCTCTCTTATTTTGCAACCTGAAGAGTTGAAATTTTAAAGTGTAGATTCTAAAATGCCACAAAATATTTGGAATTTACTAAAGGTAGTACAAGTTAGACAGGGTTTCCGAAATAGACCGGTCAATCGTGACAACTTTAAAACCTAATAACCTCTTATTTTAAATAGAACACTGTATATTTTATAACGTTAGTTCATGTACTTTTTATTGTTCTTTCGACTAGTATCAGCATTCCCTATACCTAAGTCCCACCAATTTGACGATATTTAAAGATTATTTGCGATAAGAAATAATTATTACTTAGTTTATCAGGTTGCCTAGATGATGAAAATATTAAATGTTATCTTCCGACATAAGTAAAATAAAACTCGGGACGCAGCAAGTGCGTTATGGTAGTGAATTTTCATAAAAATGGTTTTTATAACCAGTATAACCTCTATAGTGGGAACAATGTACCACATTTTATCAAAATAACTTTGTTGTTGGAAAAGGGCAAATATTTTTCGAAAACTAACTTAAAATATATCCGAAAAACTGACCCGATTTTCCTGGCCAACAAACTTCTTCAAGGTATTTAGCCACCTACCAAGATATAATTATTTACAAAAAGCTTTTCGACAAAACTTACAAAAAAAATTGTAAACAACTTTTTTGCGAAAATCCAAAAACATCTTTTTTGCAATAACTCATTAAACATTAGGTACTAATTACCAAAATTTTACAAAAATTTCACAAACAATGATTTCTACATAAACAAATAAAGTTCGCTACCATAACGCACTTGCTGCGTCCAGAATTTTTTTCTTACAAACATGCATTATATTTCGATGGAAAATGCAATAACATAAGGCGTGTTTGATTAAAAAAAATTATTGTATCACCAACGACTTATGGGCCACCCTGTGATTGTAGAAATATTTTTTTCAGATGTAGCTCAAGACACCCTATAATTAATATATACAAATTTTTTTCATATCTTTTATAATTACGGCTATATTGAGCTTTATTGATTTTTTACGAAAATTCGACAAAAATTATATACGTTAAACGTTAAACTCTATAGCTAAGGCTACTGCCAAGCATCAGAGAAAGGGTCTATTTGAAATGAATTTTCTGGAAATATTTTAGTAAAATGAAGGACAATGACGGTTGAAACTAAGACTTCAGGGTTTGTAAAACATTCTTCTTGAGACATTTTATTTCCATAGCCCGTATTAGATTCAAGTTCTTTGCCTAAATGTGGCTGATTTTGACGTTTTAAATCGCAACTTTGACGTTTTGAGGAAAACCCCAATTTATTTTTTTTAATTGCCTATAACTTTTTTGTATTTTGAGCTACAGGGCTAAATTTTGGCAGGTAACTTACATATAAGAACATAAACCCGTGTACCAAATTTGGTTGCCCTTACTTTGTTAATTCCGGAGATATATTTTTTTTTCAAAAGAAAACACAAAATTTTCCGGGAAAACCTTGGCAGATTTTCCTGGCTAACGAACTTATCCAACCCATTTGCAAAGGGAATTTATTCACGAAATTTAAACAAAATCGGCCTATTATTTTTTGAGTTATCGGTGTGATACATATATATATATAAATATATATATATATATATATATATATATATATATATATATATATATGTATATATATATATATATATATATATATACATATATATATATATATATATATATATATATATATATATATATATATATATATATATATATATATATATATATATATACATATATATATATATATATATATATATATATATATATATATATATATATATATATATATATATATATATATATATATATATATATATATATATATATATATATATATATATATATATATATATATATATATATATATATATATATATATATATATATATATATATATATATATATATATATATATATATACATATAAAAATTGAAACTGACCCCGGATATGTGTTCTGGGGGGCTTAATTAGCGCTCATTTGAAGAAATTTTTTCAAAATTCAAAAGTCGGGATCTCCTCATTAGTGAATTTTTTTTAAGAAAATTCACTAATATGCGACGACTTTTGAATATAACTTTTATTTACGAGTATAGTCGAATTATTAAGAGAATTATTAACAGAAGCTGTCTTGCATATTAAGAAAATTAATAGGAGAAATGTATTTAAATATGAGCTGGCCAGGTTTATAGTATTAAAATGTTTTTATACCATTAAACAGTTTCTCGAATTTGCAGGTAGTTAATCTGTACCGTATATCTGTGATTTTGTAATTGTGCTTCTGTGATTTTATTTTGACAAATTCTGTATGGTGTAATACACTGTCTGAAGAGATAATAAAGGATTATTATTAAAAGAAAATTAAAAAATCATCGGGAAAAATATCTAAAAAATAAAAGACAAAGTGAGAATCGCACAGCGTCTAGTTAAATATTCAATACAGGACCAGTAGAGCCTGATGAATCAGTTTCATCGGTACCAGACCAAGCAGTAACAGAAGACAAATTTAGGGACGCAGCAAGTGCGTTATGGTAGCGAAATTTCATTAAATGCTTCAAATTTGTATAACTCAATTCTCTATAAACCTCGAAAGTTGAATTTTGGTGGAGTACGGTATTTACGAGGGCAACATAGCAACAAAATTTAATCAAAATAACTTTTTTTTTGATACAAAGTTTTTTTTCGAAAAAATTATTTTTCTAATTTTACAGTCTCAGCATTGATACCTCTTTATTAGGGATTTTTTTTTTAAATCGCATAATTTTTTCAAATAAAAATTCGCTAATAAAAACAAAACAGAAATGTCGCTACTTAAAAAAAGGCAACACTACACTGTGTTACCAGACGGTCACCCATCCAGACACTAACCATGCCCGAGGTTACTTAACCTCGGTGATCGCACGCGAATCGGTTTTTTTAACGTGCTGTAGCTGATCGCTTGAAGTGATTATTTATCCAAGGTTTATATATTCGTTATGAATTTTTATGTTTCGATTTTAAATAAAGAATTAACATATTTTCAAATTTTGCAATATTTACACAATTTTTAACAGTCCTGATGGCATACGTACTGTTCCTGTGTGAAATAATTCAACATAATTTATTTTAAAGGTTAGCGTCTTGGACAACTTACTTCGCAATATGATCAAATAATTCTGTTGCTTTCCGGAATGCTTTAATTCACAAGCTTTTCATATAAACTAAAATTATTAACCAAAAAACAATATATTCTCTCAGTAACCAAAAATTAAAAAAAATTGATATGATATATGATGCTACAGAAACCGCGCCGTTTTTCAATTAGAATGCAAATAACAGAAAAAACCGATAGCAATTTAATTTCCGACCACCTGACATAGAATCGTCTTGTTGGTCATTTCAGAATGCCAAATCTATAGATAAAACTTCCTAGACTAAATTTACAAAAAATGTTATAACTGTAAACGCTTCATTCAACTTATAACGTTTTTTTTTAGTTATTGTTTGGATCACAACTTAAAATCAGAGTTAAATGCTTTAGCTGCCGATTTTACCAAATAGCTTTTCGAGTAACAAATCAATTCTAGAAATAAAGCGGTAATATTCCTAACAAGGGAAACTTCCCAAGTTTGTGTCATAAAAGTTTGAAACTGACAACTCTGGCTGCTTCAATTTATTAGGCACATTTTGTAGCCTTTCAACCTTAAAAAAAAACTGAGACATCCGTTATGCCAACCTCTCTCACGCACAACGCCTTAATAAACCTTTAGGAGCGTGTCGTAGCTTTTAAAATTCTTTAATTCATGATAACTTAAATTTGTGTTGACAGAAACGCCGATCTTTGAATGCTCTATATATATACATTGAAAACGAAACAGACCAATTTGCGTCCAGAGAATTTTTTTTAAGAAATGCTTGTTAAAATACATGTTTTGACATAACACTCAACTTTGTCACGTCAAACCTTTAAAGGTGGTGATAACAACCCTTATATTTTAAATAGGGAACATGGGTCGAGTGTTACATCAATTGAAAGGTCTTTCTTTTTGAATTCAGCATACTAATTTTTTTAGAAGTTTTATCAACTCGTTTAAAAATTATTCACAGTTGAGAAGATGCAAAAACGCATTTCACTCATTCCAATAAGAAATGTGCTGATAGTCAATGTTTTGTTGGTTTGTAAACAAACAATTGATTATCAGAACATTTCTTATCGGAATGAGAGAAACGCTGTTTATTATTTCAGTTTATCGCTCGGTTTGATACTTGATAGTACTACCGAAAAGTAATTTCTCAATGGTGTATTCTGTAAAAGAAAGAGCTGAAATAATTACTTTTTTTTGCAAAAACGATGACTGTGCCAACCGTACTGCAAATTTGTTTAATGAACGACACCCGAACATAAAATACATTTTGGTGCAAAGTTTTGATAAAGTGGTTCAGTAGCCAACAAAAAACGGGATCCTGAACGTGAGTTTCCGGTTAGAAATGAGACTACTGAGGTTAAAGTTTTAGGACAAATTGCTGCAGACCCAATGTTAAGCACGAGAAAATTGGCCACTGTTTCAAACATCAA
This sequence comes from Tillus elongatus, assembly GCA_964006375.1. Lineage (NCBI taxonomy): Eukaryota > Metazoa > Arthropoda > Insecta > Coleoptera > Cleridae > Tillus > Tillus elongatus. Next base: position 15,119,317 of record OZ023265.1, read on the forward strand.
AACTAGAATTATTCAGCGAATATTGAAGCATAATAAATTTCACCCGTATAAAATTCATCTTGTACAACAACTGAATGAAGATGATTTTGATCGGCGGCTGGAGTTTTGTGAAGTTATGTCTGCACGAATAGCTGATAACGGGAACTTTAATATTAAGCAAGTCGAGTTTTCTTGTGAGGGGGACAACTTTTGGCGCAAAATGTATGGTCCAAACTTTTAATTACTCTTTTTTTCAAAAAACGATGACTATGCCAACCATACCGCAAATTTCTTAAATGAACGACATCCGAATAGACATGTTTACAGAAAATACATTTTGGAGTTAGTTGCAAACTTTCGACAAAGTGGTTCAGTAGCCAACAAAAAACGGGATCCTGAACGTGAATTTCCGGTTAGAAATGAGACTACTGAGATTGAAGTTTTAGGACAAATTGATGCAGACCCAATTTTGAGCACGAGAAAATTGGACACTGTTTCAAACATTAAAAGAAGAGCTATTCAGCGAATATTGAAGCATCATAAATTTCACCCGTATAAGATTTGTCTTATACAACAACTGAATGAAGATGATTTTGATCGGCGGCTGGAGTTTTATGAAGTTATGTCTGCACGAATAGCTGATAACGGGAACTTTCTGTTCAATATCTGTTTTTCAGACGAGTGTACGTTTTTATTAAACTCTACAGTCAATCGTCATAATTGTCGTTATTGGGCAGATAATAATCGAAGAAATTTTCACGAAGTCCACACTCAAACTCCACGAAAATTGAATGTCTGGACTGGCATTACTGGCAATTTTAGTGGAAAAACGTATTTGGAGTTACTAGAAGATATCGTTTACCCTCTACTAAGTGAAATTTTTGAAAATGATGATCGCTGTCAAGAAAATCAATTAGTGTTTCAACAAGATAGAGCACCTCCGCATTTTTCACAACGTGTTAGGAAGTTTTTGAACAGAGCATTTCCAAGACAATGAATTGGGCGTAGAGGTGCTATTGAGTGGCCCCCTAGATCACCGGATTTAAATCCTTTAGACTTCTTTCTATGAGGTCATTTAAAGAGTAGAATTTACGCAACAGAACCGGAGTCTTTAGAAGAATTACGACGACGCATTGTTGAGGAATGCCATCTAATAAGTCGACAAATGCTCCAGAATGTCAGAGCTCGTTTTGAACAAAATTTGTACTTTTGTATGGAAGCTGGTGGTCAACACCACTTGCTTAACTGAATAAACATTTTTGAACGTCTGGTTTTGTTTTTTAGTTTTTTTTAACGAAAAATTGACTAATTAGTGTATTTATTATCACAATGAATGAAATATGATCTTGCAACTCTAGCTGTGAATAATTTTTAAACGAGGTGATAACACTTTCAAAAAAATTTGTGTGCTAAATTAAGAAATTCAGCTTTCAAATGACCTAATACTATACCCATGTTCTCTATTTAAAATGTAAGGGTTGTTATCACCACCCTTAAGGGGTTGATGTGACAAAGTTGAGTTTTATGTCAAAACATGTCCCCTCAATATTAAAGTTGACGTCTGAAACACGTTTAAAAAAAATTTCTCTGGACGCAAATCGGTCTGTTTCGTTTTCAATGCGCCACTTTGTATATATATATATATATATATATATATATATATATATATATATATATATATATATATATATATATATATATTATAAATTCCACTCCACTCACTTTAATTTAAAAACATATGAAATTTTTAACAGACCTTGGTTTTGTGTTCTAGGGATCCAGAATCCCGCTCATCTGAAGAAAATGTTCAAAAGCTTTTCATCGTGACCTCTCTATTGGCTAATTTTTCTTAATGAAAATTCGCTAAAACACAAAATCAAGGCTTCGGTAGTCGCCGTATGGATATTTTTGATTTTTAAAGGATATATTCTGGTAAAACTCAAACTCAGAACACTTCGTAGAGAGCTGACAAACGTTAAATTTGCTAACCTCTGTGTCTTTTAAAGATACAAACACATGACATAACCCAGCAAAATTCGTCTGGAAATTATCTAGTTGAAAAGACGCGTTCTATATAATTGTGACAGTTACAATATTACCAACTTTACAGACTATAAAACTCTACGTTAGTGGAACCAAAAACGTGTATACAGTTTGAAAACAATGTTAAGTAGTTTGACATGTCGACGACAAAACTTTATTTCATTGTTTCACTAGTCTCGCTTAGTCGAGCCATAGATTTCTAAACGCAGTGAGCTACAAAGGATTTAAAATGATAGTTTTATGTAACTATGTCAGAAATAACTGCTGATTTCAGGAATGTCGGCAATTACTTTGCGCGCTGTTTCAATATATTTAAGTCTAGTACAACGAGGTAGTCAAGCAGTAATATTGAAAGTTTCTACATTAAAGAAATATCCTTTTTTTCAAGAATTCCTGTTACGATTTTCAAAGTATTTGACCGGCCTAAAAAGAGTTTATGAGTTTTTAAGTTTCTAGAGACACCTAAAGCTTGAAAGTCATGATTTTTATATCATAATATTATCAGGTGGTCAAAAGGATCAATGACGTTGTCTATCAATATCAGAGGAGCCTGAAGAGCAAGATGAAGGTGGTCCATATGCACAGACTTACGCCATTCCAAGAAATCTCAGAACTCGACCGGGACGAAACAGAATAAACTGTGTACCAGCTTTAAGTACCTCTATGCCTAAGACACGTAGCGCAACAATCGAAATGGACGCCCAGCTATTGGTATTAATTAAATAAATGAAAGAAGAAGCCAGAAAAAGAGGCGATAAAATGAGAAAAGGAGACGAGGAAGCCAAAGAAGAAATGAGAAAACGAGACGAAGAAGCCAAAGAAGAATTCAGAAAAAAGGAGATGTAGAGTCCAGACAAAGAGACGAAGTAGCCAAAGAAGAAATGAGAAAAAGAGATGAAGAAGCCAGAAAAAGAGATGAAGAGGCCAGAAAGAGAGACGAAGGAGGCAAAGAAGAAATTATAAAAAGATACGGAGAGATAAGAGAGGAACTGAGAAAAAGGAACGAATAATCAAATGAAGAAATGAGAAGAAGAGATGAAGAAACAAAAAATTCTGTAAGAACAGGCCAGCAGAATTGAGAATATTACTTTAGTCAACGAACGTATGAAGCACGTAAAAGACGACATCTTCCAGCAAGTAGAAAGCAGAGTAAGGGGTATCAGCGACGATTTACATGACAAGCTGACGAATATACAAGAGAAAGTGCAGCAGAAAATACAATCACTAGAAAATAAGTGCGAAACCCTAGCCAAAGGAAACATCAGGCTCGAAGCCCGGTCGTAATAATTAAGGTCCCCACATTTGATGGCTCAGTTCCGTGGGGTATTTATCTACGACAATTTGAAGCCGCTGCTACAGCAAATGGTTAGTGCGAGAGAGAGAAAGCGACTTCGCTTATTGTGGCTCTCAGAAGAGATGCCCTAGATGTGCTCCAAGGTATCCCCAGGGAAGAACAGGGCAGTTTTGACAGCATTATATATTACCTAGAAATGATATTTGGCGACCAGCAATTACAACAGCTGTACCAAACTCAGTTAAAAAGTCGCTGTCAGAAATCGGGCGAAACTCTGCAACAATTTGAAGCCGACGTTGCCAGACTAACACGATCAGCTTACCCCACAGCTCCGGTGGAATTTTTGAACCAGCTGTCGCTGCAAACATTTATTGACGGCATCAGGGATACCGACACTCAACAGGCGCTGAGGATGGCGAGACATAAAAACTTGAACGATGCTTTGGCACATTCCTTGGAGTTTGAAGCGGTAAAGCAAGCATCAGAAAGTCAAGTGAAAGTTCGCAGTCTCCAAGTCCAAGAAGAAAATAAAACAGATTCATCCAAGGTCATGCAGCTGCTAGAGAAAATAGCAGAAAAAGTAAGGCCCACCTCTCATGGACACCCAATAAGAGCTGCTGGAACTGCGGCAAGGTGGAACATATAAGGGGCGAATGTTGGGCTCTAAGATCACGCTCAAGGGAGAAAATGAAGCTAACGCCGGTAACCATTTCTCAGGTTAGCGATTCTGGCAGCGCTCTCGTCGTAGACGGATACGTAAGCGGTAATAAGACCCAGAGACCCAGATGGTGGTCCACACAGGCGCAACTAGGACGATAATTCGCAGCGATATGGCTTCAAGATGACGAGCAAGAGAGCCAGACAGAGTGTACAGAGTAAATGCAGCCGGTGGTGATCGGATCCAGCTCTTTGACGAAACTGACGTCGAGCTGTAAATTGGGACATGGAAGGCAAATCAGAGAGTCATAGTCGCCGCCATATGAGACCCGGTTATAATTGGCATGGACATACTTCAAGGTCAGTGCGCTAAACTTGATCTTGGCACCAAATCCTGACTATCAGCGGTGAAGAAATAATAATGTCGCCTGGCAGTAACCTGGTAGTGCGAAAATCACCATAGAGAAAAATAGCAACGCCTGCCGTCAAAGTGCCATTCCAGTGAAGAGAGCTGTGAGATGAACAGACAACCCAGTTACTCAGCCAGCAGCAAGCGGGGAAGAAATTATGAGAGAAGTACAAGATGAAGTGTGTAAAGACCATGTGAATGTGAAGCCAACCCAGAAAAAGGTCAATGAACACATTTGTTGGAACAGAGCCCGTCGAGATATTCGTGCGAGTAGAAACACCAAAACAAGAGCAATTAGATGGATGAGCCAGTACCACGTAAGAACTTCTCTTGAAGAAAGTTCCGACATATTGACGAGAAGAAAAAACGTTGCTGTCGGAATGCATATACGAATAGAAAGCGACCCGTTATGACGTGCGAGCTAATTCAGCTGGTTTTAAAGAAGAAGTTCGGATGTGCTTCTACAATCCAGTACAACACAAGGGACGATCACCGAAAGTACATAAATTATGGAAAGGTCCTTATAAGGTGGTCAAAAGGATCAATGACGTTGTCTATCGAATTCAGAGGAGCCCGAAGAGCAAGGTGAAGGTGGTCCATTGCACAGACTTACGCCATTCCAAGACATGTCAGAATTCGACCGGGACGATCGAGTATAAGAGGAGGGCAGTGTCACATTTGTCTATGAGAATTAAGTTTATAGTTACTTCTGTGGTCAATTGTAGTGTGTTGGTAACAGCGAACACTCTGGAATGATATGTCTAGAAGGGACCAGAAGTGACAGGTGTAAAAAAGTGTACAAAGTCTAGAATATCTATGGAGAGTATAAATAGACGAACGGTACACAGAGTAAGTAAGTTCAGTATTATGTCAGTGTGGTGTATAATAAGTGGTCATAAAGTATTAAGCGAGTCAGCAGTAAGTGTTGGTGTATAAGAAGCGATCATAGAAGGCGAATAGGGTAATATAGTTCTATGGACATTTAGTAATAGAGAGAAATATTTTAGTTGATACTGGTGTTGGAAAATAGTTGGTTATAATAAATTAGTAGTTTGAAAAGTTGCGTTTTGTTAGTCAACAAATCCAGAACTCCGTAGAACGTAACAATATAAAACACATAATGTGCAAAACGTATTATCATAATCCAGAAGCAAGAAGCTTGTCACAACATAAATCTTTAGCCATAAACTTGGCATTTGTTACGTTTCTTTAAACGCAATTTCTTCACCAAATTTCATCAAAATAACTTTGTTATTTTCGCAGGAAAATTTAGATTTTCCGCGGAAAGACTAGTCCAATCAGATTGGCCAACAAACTCATCCAAGCGATAGCAACATTGTTAAAGTTGTGATCTCCTTTAGGGGATTTTCTTTTACGTTAAGCGAAAACTAACTTTTCTGTCCCCGAAATAATGATGGCGCCTACTTTTTTAAAGATTCCTATTTGAATAGATACTCCGTATCACATTCGCCATACCAAAAATGTATAATCTAAAAAAAGTATGCTAATTAGCAATGTTTAAAAAAGTTTCCAAGCAAGAAAAAGAGAAACAAAATTGCCTGTCCGCTAATCTTTCCATTTACGTAAATGAGCTTGACATCTGATTTAAAATAAAAAGAAGCGAAATATAATAAGAATATCTAAATAGTCTTGTTAATTTAGATCTCAAAACAATTTAGCTCGACACCGTCAGAAGCAGCTTTCTGCCTCGGCCCTTAAATTATTTCCAACTTCTTTTTATCATTTTTGTACGCGTTCTTTTCATCCAATCAGAAAAAGTCGAAATAAAAACCAGCGCGTCTCGATGATCCCAGATAGAGCATGCCCGTATTCGTTTAACAATAATGAAATATCTGAAAAATGCTCTGAACCTATTAATGAAAGAACTGACGCAATGTTGTTGACTTTCATTTATGCAGATAGACGACTGTTTGCACAACCTAATTATTTTTCCAGCCGATGTGCCCACGAGAACTTTTTAGCTATTGTATTCAGTATGGTGAAAATGCTTTGAGGTAATATTTCTAATAACTGAAATTGATACCACATTATATTATGAGTTATTTGGGTAACAGATGTTAGAGAGGTTGAGAATATAATCCTTATGCCTTGCATAACTTTATTAAAATTCCTACGTGTTTTGACAATTAATAGATAGCTTTAGAGAAATTTAGAAAAAGTTCGGGACGCAGCAAGTGTGTTATGGTAGTGAATTTTCATTAAATGCTTCAAATTTAAATAACTCAATTTTGTATAAACTTAGAAAACTGAGTTTTGGTACGTTTTGAGCCCTTTCCGAAGACTACATACACACCAAATCTCATTAACATATCTTTGTAATTTTCCGAGACGAAAATTTTGTTCGAAAGAAAATTAAAAATTCTCTCGGAAAACCTTGTCCGAGTTTCCTAACGAACTGATCCAAGCCATTAGTAAAGGAAAGGCACTTGCAGAGTTTCAACCAAATCGGTCAATTATTTTTTGAGTTATCGGTTGAATACATATATATATATATATATATATATATATATATATATATATATATATATATATATATATATATATATATATATATATATATATATATATATATATATATATATGTATATATATATATACACATATATACATATATATATATATATATATATATATATATATATATATATATATATATATATATATATATATATATATGTATGTATGTATATGTATATATTTGAACAAATTTTTGGAAAGTCACACCATTGATACCTCTTTAATAGTGATTTTTTAAAAATAAAAATTCACTAAAAATCTGAAAGAAATTCAGTCAACGGTGAGAGCGGAACCAGCGTTCCTTTGCTTATCAGCAAGTCATCTAAACATTTGACCACAGTAATACTTGCAGAATATTGTGCAATAAAAGGTATATAATCGGTAATTGTATTCAGTTATTTATTTGTAATATGTGAGGTCTTTAGAGGCATATTTTGGAAATATTTTAACAAATCAGAAGATTAGCATAAATCTAAAACATTCTAATATACATTTTAAGCAATACTTACGATTTATAATACACAATAATTATACTAATTTTCACTTTCCAAATATCCAGTTTGACATTTACAGGAGAAAAATTATCAAGTTTGCAAACTAATTTTTCTAATACTTCTTCAACTTTTTGCGCCATGATAAGATAAACGTTGTCTGTAATATTTAATAGGGTTTGTTTAGCATATCCAATATTTTGGTATTGCGTCTTCTCTGGCTTTTAGTGGCTCTAAAATGTTTCTTCATTAAGTGCTTATAACTTTTTGTTCTTTCACCTTAGAGACCTACATTTTGGCGCAGAGTTTGGTTTTTACAATATAAACCAGCCTGCCAAATTTGTTTGCATAGGTTTGTTATTTCCGGAGACATAATTTTAGTGAATTTTCTTAAAAAAAATTTACTAATGAGGAGAATTTTGAATTTTGAAAAAATTTCTTTAAATGATCGCTATTTAGGACCCCTGGAACACAAATCCGAGGTCGTTTTCAGACTTTATATGTTTATATATATATATATATATATATATATATATATATATATATATATATATATATATATATATATATATATATATATATATATATATATATATATATATATATATATATATATATATATATATATATATATATATATATATATTTATTTATTTATGTGCCACACCTATAACTAAAAAAATAATGGACCGATTTTGATAAAACTTGGTAAGTACCTTCCTTTCGCAAGTGGATTGGATAAGTTCGTTAGCCAGCAAAATCCCCTGAGGTTTTCCCGAAAAATTTTGTGTTTTCTTTGGAAAAAAATTGAAAAAAGTTTATATCTCCGGAATTAACAAATCAAGGGCAACCAAATTTCATACGCGCGTTTGCATTATTATAGATAAGTCACCTATCAAAATTTAGCTCTGTAGGTGAAAGGACAAAAAAGTTACAAGTATTTAAAAAAATAAATTTGGGGTTTCCTCAACACGTCAAAGTAGCGATTTTAAACGTCACAATTGGCAATATTTAGGCAATGAACCTGAAACTAATAAGACCTATGGAAGAAAAATGTCTCAAGAAGAATGTTTTACAAAGCCCAAAGTCTTAGTTTCAATCGTCATTGTCCTTTATTGTACTAAAATGTTCCCAGAAAATTCATTTCAAATAGACCCTTTCTCTGATGATTTGGCAGTAGTGTTGGCTATATAGTTTATCGTGTAATGGTATATCATTTTTGTCAAATTTTCGTAAAAAATCTTTAAAGTTCAATATATCCGTTATTATGCACGGTACGAAAAAAAATTGTATTCATCAATTATGGGGTGTCTTGAGCTACATCTTAAAAAATTCACTAATTGGGAGATCCGTGTTTATATATATATATATATATATATATATATATATATATATATATATATATATATATATATATATATCGTACCGATAACTCAAATGGACCGATCTTGATCAAATTTGGTGAGTACCTTCCTTTTGCAAGTGGCTTGGATATGTTCGTTGTCCAGGAAAATCGGACCAGGTTTTTGTGGAAAATTTTGTGTTTTCTTTCTAAAAAAATTTATATGTCCGGAAATAACAAAGTGAGGGCAACCAAATTTGGTACACGTATTTGTATTATAAAGAGTAAACCATCCAAAATTTAGGTCTCTAAGTTTAAGGACAAAAAGTTACGTGCAGCTAAAGAAACAAATTTTGGAGTTTTCCTCAACACGTCAAACTCGCAATTTAAAACGTCAAAATTGGCAATGTTTAGGCAAAGAACGTGAAACAAATACGGATTGTGAAAAGAAAATGTTGCAATAAGAGTGTTCTGCGAACCCTTAAGTTTCAGATTCAACCATTATTAGCCTTCACTTTGCTAAAACGTTTACAGAAAATTCATTTCAAATAGACCCTTTCTCTGATGCTTTGGCTGTCGGTTTAGTTAAGTTGATGCTTTCGCTGTGGGTTTAGTGAGGTTTATGGTTTAACGGTCTATAACTTTTAGCTAATTTTCGTAGAACAAATTTGTTACTGCATTTTAGCATTTTTTATCGAAATATGATGCATCTTTGTCAGAAATAAATCTGGACGCAGTAAGTGCGTTTTGGTAGCGAATTTTCATAAATCCTTCAAATTTCAATAACTCAATTTGCTATTAACGTAAGTTTTGTTGTTTAGGAAACCAACATTTAACTTTATTTTCGGAAATTTTTTGTATAAACGCGACAAGAGCGTTTTGGTAACAAATTTTCATTAAATGTTTCAAATTCAATAACTCAATTTGCTATTAACCTAAGGTTAATTGGCTAGGAGACCAGTTTTCTCAGAAACATCTAAAGTTTATTTTCGGAACATTATAGGTTATACCGGTAACCAAATTGATGCCTGCTCGCATTAGAGCGATATATTTGTAATTAAAAATATATTTATGAAAATTCACTCGCATAACGCACTTGCTGCGTCTATTGTATGTTTTTTCAAAAGAAAACCGAAAATTTTCCCGGAAAACCTAGTTTGATTTTTCAGGCTAAGCCACTAATTAAGGGAAATAGATTATACTATATATATATATATATATATATATATATATATATATATATATATATATATATATATATATATATATATATATATATATATATATATATATATATATATACATATAAAAATTGAAACTGATCCCGGATATGGATTCTAGCGGACCTAGTTTGCAATCATTTGAATTTTTTTTTTAATTCAAAAGTCGGGATCTCCTCATTGGTGATTTTTTTAAAGAAAATTCACTAAAGTGCCTTGGTTTCGACGACACGGCGACGTCGCCTTTAAACTGTAATGATGATGGCTATTTATACGTTTTTATTGTGTTAGTATTCGTGTTTTAACAGTTGTATCCGTGTTAATATTAATTTAGTTATTGAACAAATACACGAACAACTACAAAAACGTAAACCTTTTGCTGTGGATATAATAACCCATTCAAAAACTTATACAATTATCTCAATTAGGAGTCATTTCCAAACAAGTTGGTAAGTACGGCGCGCGCTAATGTACTTTATAAGTAAGAAGGATTAAAGACACAATACACGCAAACACGCAAAGATACAGATAAAGCTTTAAAAGCACGCACACTATAAGCAGGCCAGGGTCTGATTTAGTTGGCGAAAATAGCCATAATCTCTTTACAACGCCAGTCTAAGATAAAAGTGGCTTATTTTTCTGAACACTGATGAGACTAAAGTCTTGGATTTTTTCATTTGTAACTAAAATGCATAACTTTCACGTTTCATTATTATTTTAGAATGAACTTTTAATTAAAACTGTTTTAATTTTTGTAACAAAAATTCGCTACCAACGAGCATTAAGTAGTGCGTATATCAGAGATAAAGTATTTTTAAAATAACTAAAATCCGCAGGCACAAACTAGCTTAATTCAAGAACGTAAACACATGATTTTTTGTCAGTTAAATCATAAACATCAAGCAATTTCTACTATTTAACAAAGATCACTTCACTATATAGCAAACTAGAATCCGATCGCAGGCTTGAGTGATAGGAACGCTTCCGCCAGTGAGAAACGGAATACAACTACAATATCCGACCAAGCTTTCCTGGGTCTTCTATGACATCTTTTGCATCCAGATGGTCTTTCTATTACTAACATTACGTGTGACGCATTTATTCTATATTCCCAAACGAACTAACCACAAATATCTCATATTTACTTTCAATAGATTTTTCCCCATTACATCCGTTCAGAATGTAATGGGGAAAGAACATGATCTATAATAGCTCATCAACTATACAGTGTGTCCCAAACTAGATGGGAATGTATAGCTATATCCGTTATTATTAGAGATAGGGAGACGGTTAAATTATCAATCTTTTGTAGAATTTCATTCCCATTCCAAATATGACTTGTATTTTACCCTTCCTTTTTTTCGTTTTCGAGTTATTTAAAAAACCAAAATTGTCGATTTTTTTCTTTTCAATATCTAGGTAGGCGTTGATATGACATGTCTAAGACGTGTACATTATCAGACACAAGTATCAACGTTTGTTTTTGTTATGACAGCCATATTGGATTTTTTTCTCACGTGATAGCCTGTAAAAAGAGGTTTCCAATGATGTACAACATGCTTGAGAAATCTTGTAATTGCACTGAAAATTCTGAGAAAAACCGTTTTGAGGCTAGTAGGCTATGAAATCCAATACCAGAAAACAAATGGCCAAAAAAAAAGTGTTCAAAAAGCAGTAGACCATGGAGTCTAACAATAGACTTCTACTTTTAACATAATTTTCCGTAACGATTCACGATAAAAAAATTGAATTTGGAGCACACAAATGAATCGGCCCATTATTACAAATGATATTTTACATTACAACATTATCCTAAAAATTGTTATAATTTAATTAAATAGGTACACCTAATAAATAACGAAATTTACTAACAGAACTCAATAAAAAGCAGGTTAATGATTCATGAAGACGCCGTTGAAAATTGTTTGATTTTAAGTCAACTGAAAAACAACAGAAGAAATGCTTCTATGCATATAACCCAAGCAACAAATTAAGGCATGTTAACCAGCACCCGAGTCCAAATAACCTAACCAAGTTGTAATTTAGTAATAATTAACTAAAATGTTGCCTTGATTCTCATAATAACTACAAATTTGGAAATGCGGCTCCGAATTAGCTTACTTTTAACTATTAAAATTACTCCAAAGTCAGTAACTTACAAGTAACTAAATTGGGAAAAAATTGGTTTAATTTTATTCATAAAATATACTTGAATATACTTTTGTGTTTCAATTCCAGAGTTGGTAATTTTTAGGTCGAAGTGTGCCATAAATTGGACTGAAAATCGACTACCAAGCCCAGACACCTGAAATACCTACTTTCAGGTAATTTATTACCTAATATTAACCTGCAATATGTCTTTGTGGTATAGTAAATTGGAGGTCTTCTTATGAAGTCTAGCTTACATATATATTATCAATTTCATTGCAATACAGCACAGGAAATATTTTGGGCACTGAGCTAACCTAAAATGGCTCTCTGATCGGCTATAAAGTCATAATTACTGCAGCAATGGTCTTCCAAGTCAAATTGCCTACCTTCAAGTTGAAAATACCCATTAAAGCTGACTTGAAATAAAAATTGTCTTCAAAGTTCAAAGTGTACAGCAGTGAAATACATTCGTGAATCTTAAAGGTGTGTCAGTTGATAAACTTCATCAATAAAAGTTTATTCTTGTTGTTAATGTGCGTGCACCAGTAACAAATATAGTGTTACAATGCCCCCTTTGAAACCAATAAAAGTTTACAGACATACTACAAACTATTATAGAGTAGTAAAGAATGCTCACAGAAAAATAGTGATAGATGCTGATCATTCAAAGTGGCTTACATGAAATGAAAAACTCATTTTTCAATCCTAAAAAAGTATGACAACTTTATCGGCTACTACTACTAGGTATATGAAAGTAAAACTGAATTTCAATTCTATGCTTTTTTTTTTTTTTTAAATGTCAACAACACACCACGAGGGCTTACAGCCTAAATACTATCGTACCGTGGGTGTTGACAAGGAGGAAAGAGGCAGCTTGTTAATTCTGGACTTGAAGGTTTGGAGGTTCGGAGGAGAAGGAAAAACATGTGCCGGCAAGGAATTCCACAACTTGGAAGTCCTCGGGACAAAAGAGCGGGCATAACAAGATGTTCTATGTCTGGTGACCTGGACATTAAAAGGGTGCATTCGCTCTGTTCCCCTGGTAGATCTGCTGGGGGCAGAAGGTGGGGGAATTATGGAGGAAAGCTCCTCTGAGCAGTGCCCGTGCAGATATCTATAAAAGAGAGAGAGGTCACCAACGGCACGTCGGTGGGCAAGGGATGGAAGCCTTTGGGTGAGGGTAGGGTCACCGATGAGACGTATAGCTCTCTTTTGAATGGAGTCCAGGATAGCGAGTGTAGAAGCGGCAGCTGCACCCCAGATGTGGGAGCAGTATTCGAGGTTTGGCCTTATTTGTGAAGTGTATAAGGTATAGAGATTAGTTGGTGAAAAGTATTTGCGAGCCCGGAAGAGGAAACCCAATTTCTTAGCAGCCGCTTCTGCAATTGATGTAACATGTTGGTGCCAATTAAGATTTCGATCCACAGAAATGCCAACAAGAGAAAAGGACTCATTACTTTGAATAACTTGGTTGTTCATTGTGATGGGTCTAGGGCTGCTGTATCTCTTGTGAGAAAGAAAGCAAGACTTAGTTTTGGTGGGGTTGAATTGTACAAGATTTCTTCTTCCCCAGTCTAATATTTTTTGGAGGTCTACGGAGACAGAACCCTCCATGAGTCTGCGATCCTCATCTAATTGGGCTAAAGAGACAGGTTTAGAATATTGTATGTTTGAGTGGAGGGTGCTGTCGTCCGCGTAACTGTGAACTGGGTTGGATGTGCTAGAGAGGAGGTCATTGATGTGGAGAAGAAACAAAGTAGGGGCTAAAGCTGAACCTTGAGGAACTCCTGCATTAATTGGATACAGTTTAGAGGAATGGCCATCCACAACAACAGATATGCTCCTGTTGGAGAGGAAATTTGCTGTCCAGGTACAAAGTTTTGGTGGTAGGCCATAGGCCGGAAGTTTATTAAGCAGCGCTGCGTGCCAGACCTGGTCGAATGCTTTGGATATGTCTAGAGCAACAATCTGGGATTCACCGTGTTGTTCCATAGACTTGTTCCAAGAATGGGTGACAAAGGAAAGGAGGTCGGCAGTCGATCTGCGCTGACGGAATCCATACTGCCTGTCGTGGATTAGACTGTGTTTTTCAAGGAATTTTAGTAGTTCGGTGTTTATATACTTTTCCATCACTTTAGAGATGACTGAAAGGAGAGAAATAGGCCTGTAGTTGCTAGGAAGCGCTTTGGATCCTTTCTTGGGGATGGGTTGTACTCGAGCAGTTTTCCAGTTACTAGGGAATATGCCTTTATTGTAAGATATCTAAAACAGACGAGTCAGGACAGGAGCAAGTTCAGGTGCGCATTTTTTGAGAACAATTGCTGGGATCTCGTCAAGGCCAGAGGCTTTCCTAGTATTAAGAGAAGAGAGCATCTTTCGTACCTTTTTAGTTTTGAAAATGATATCAGTCATTTTATGCGCGACATTGGGGACTGTTGGTGGTTGAACATTTGGAGGTGGGTTGAGAGTAGAATTTCCGGCGAACAACGAAGCAAAAAGTTCAGCCTTGCCCAGGGCGGTAGAAACAATTTCATCACCTGGGACAAGAGGTGGGAACGTGCTCTTGCAGAAATTATTCCCAATAGACTTAGCAAGAGTCCAGAAAGGTTTGCCGCCGTTGGAGCTTGAGAGGACTTTGTTTTTGATGTGGTCATTAAACGAGTTTTTTGCCTCAGAAAGAATGCGGACATAGCGGTTTCTTGCGTCGTTGAATGCTTGACGATTTTCTTGACTGGGATTGTGTAGAAGCGTTTTGTGAGCTTTGACCTTTTCAAGTCTGGCCTTGTCACACGATTTTGAGAACCAGGGCTTTTGAGTGGCTGAAGAGGTTTTCTGTGTACGTGGAATAAATAATTCCATGCCAGCTTGGATAATTTCGGTGACGTTTTTTGAGATATCAGAGGGGTCAGGATGAGAGAAGCAGACAGACGCCCATGGAAATGAGGAAAAGTAATTTCGCATTTCGTCCCAGTTTGCGGAGTTGTAGTGCTGGTATCAAATCAGCACGTTTCCCTCTTCAATATAATACATTTATTTTCATGCCAAATGGAGTGAAGTATTGGCAACACGGTCAGCTGTCATGTTTATGTTTATTTACTTTTATATATATTGTTTATATATTATGGAATCAAAGACCAAAAGCGCTGTACAATCATTCCTATATGTCTCTCCGCTGTGCACGGATATAAGTAATATATATTTCTATACACGAAAATGTTTCATTTCTAATAAATTCAAACAAAATTCGTTTACCATATAGTTGAAATTCCCATAATAGGACAAAATGCCTTCAAAGTTTGGTTAGTTTGCCCTGTCATTAGGGATTGTGACTTATGGGTAAAAAAATAGGGCCAAATTAACTTTCAGGTCAATAATGTTAGAAGGGCAGCCATATTAAATTAATTTTGCGGTATCCATCTTGATTGTATTGGAAAATGAAAAATAATATTTTGTTGAATATAGTGTAATCAACTTTTAGTTCGAAAAAAACATTAAATAATGATTGTATACCATGACGAAAAGATAGTTTTGTGTTGTTTACATCACCAATCTTCCAAAATCAGAATTTCAAGAATTTTGAATAATTTTTTATTTTCACTAATTTTATCTTTTACACGGGCGCTCGAATGTTATCGAAGTATCATCATCATGTTAACAGAGAAAAACATAACCGCAGTGGTTTTTTTCGTTATACAGTGCGAATCACCTTTATCATTGTTGCAAATATTTGAAGTAAGTTCTTTGATCATTCAAGATGTCATTTTTTAACAAAGATGGACAATATTTCTACTACTCTACTGTTTGTTTATACATACATAACCACAGATCCTACAGAACCGAATAATGTCACATGCGTAGTTCGTTGTTAAGAACGTCACGGCACTCGGCGCCTAGATGTCAGATTCAAGTAAAGCGTAGCAGATATTTACCAATATATTACGTCCATTGGCCCAATGTTGAATGAAAATGCCCTAAATATAACTAAAACGCCTTGGTCGAAACGCCTTGCTGGATCTATTATCGACTTCCATATTACTTTGACTCTATTCCCCACATTGGTAATATACACTTAAATTTTACTTGAAAATGACCTGTGGTGATTTGGTCGCCGACCTATTGGTAGGGCGATTTTACGTCAATTTGACTTTGAATGTTGCTTGGGAACACTATCGCGACAATTAAGAATACTGTCATTCTTAATTATCTGAATAATTTGATGTGTATTTAACACGTTGCTTGACATTTTGTACTAAATAGTTTGTTTCCTGTTTATTTTAAATATTTTTCAACAATATGTTCAGTAATGAAGAATATTTTAACATGTTGGAATGTTACAAATTCATATCAAAACAACTACCCAGAAAGACAACAACTAAACACCAAAATATTTGGCAGGATAGTGACCAATCTATTGAACGACGGTAGCTTCCACGCAAAGAAACTACCAATGCCTAGAAATGAATAAAGAAATAATGGCGACTTACAGGTTTCAAACGAAAACCCTCCGCAATCTGTTCGGTTTTATGGTGAACAAATTGACGTTCCAAAAAGTACCGTGTACTAAAACAAAGTCATTACCATCCATACAAACCTACAATCGTACAAGACTTAAATGTTGACGATTACCCTAAGCGACTTCAATTCTGCAGATGCTATCAAGGAGAATGTCAGCAAGCAATATGGATTGATGAATCCAAATTTACAAATTGTGGTGTGTATAATCGCCATAATAGGCATTATTGGGCAAATGAAAATCCCCATCCAGAGGAAGAAAGACAATTGAAAGACAGATTTGGTATTAACGTTGGGTGTGGCTTATTAGGTAAAAGACGGTTATTTTTATTTGTAGATTAGACAGTTAATTTAAAAAAAAATCAGGTAACTTAATTGTTGGTTCGTTCTTTTTTGAAAATAATTTAACTGGGGAAAGGTGTCTTAATTTTTTGAGAAATGATATCTTACCAACAATTAGAAGAGCTCATGATAATTTAGACCAGATTTGGTACCAACAAGACGGTTGTCCAGCTCACAATGCTAGGATCGTTAATAATCGTGTCATTTGTAACAATGACCCGGTTCATTGGTGTGCTCGAAGTCCTGATATAACACCCATGGATTTTTATTTTTGGGGCACTCTGAAGAATGATGTGTATAAATTCTATCCACCCCAAAATATCAATGAATTACGAAACAGAATCACGGAAGCTATAAATCATATTAACCAAAACACCCTCACTAAAGTTGGCAGGCATGTTTCAAAAAGGTGTATAAAGTGCATTGAACAAAACGGTGGCCATATTGAACAATTTTCTATTTAGTGTATTTTTAAGTTTTTATTTTAATATTTGTTGAGTTCCGTTTCTAATTCTGTTGTTTTGTGGAGTTTAAGTTTCTGTTTGTTATTGCCGTGTTTCGTTATTAAACTGTTTCACATAATATTACCTAGCATTATTACCTAATTAAGTATTGTAAATTAAATCACAATATTTTTTCATCTTGAATCATTACGGAAAATTATGTGAAAAGTAGAAGTCTATTGTTAGACTCCATGGCCTACTGCTTCTTGAACACTTTTTTTGTAATTTGTTTTTTGGTATTGGATTACATAGCCTAATATCCTCAAAACAGTTTTTCTCAAAATTGTCAGTGCAATTACAAGATTTCTCAAGCATGTTTTACATTTTTGGAAAGCTCTTTTCACAGGTTATCACATGAGCAAAAAATTCAATATGGCTGCCATAATAAAAACAAACGTTGATACATGTAGCTCAAGAACAAATGACAATCCAAAGTTAAGAATAGCACAAAAAAATTACTCTGTAAAAAGGGCCCTGATAATGTGCAAGTCTTAGACATGTCAGATCAACGGCTACTTAGAGATATTGAGGAAAAGAGAAACCGGCAAATTTTGGTTTTTTCAATATAACTCGAAAATGAAAAAAGGCAAGGCAAAGTATAAGTCATCTTTGGAACGAGCATGAAATTCCACAAAACATTGCTGATTTAACTGTCTCCCTATCTCTAATAATAACGGAGATAGCAATACATTCCCATCCAGTTTGGGTCACACTGTACAGAGCGTGCAGTGCAAGCAGCGTCATGCTACGAGCACGCACATGACTCGGTGGTACCCTTCGACGAATAACATGTGACAAAAGTCTATGTTTCCCTTCGCTCTTAGCCTAGCCAATAATTTCAATATGAATCTCTAATTATTCCTTATCGAATTTATTTCAATTCCTATATAGTCCAATAACAAGTCCTATAACACTGTGAGAGACGCCCTCGTGGCGCAGGTTGCTAGGTGCCAGCCTGCTAAGCGAGAGGTCCCGGGTTCGATTCCTGGGCGAGCCAAGTTGACTTTGTCTGGAAAATTTGTAAAAATATTGAATGATCGGAAATGAATGTGCTAATGGCCTGAGATGCCGCAGCCAATAATATTAAATTTAAAAAAAAATAAAAAAAAAACATTGTGAGATATGCCACAGGGTCGCTATCTCGGTGCGGAACCAGGTAGTAGGTTGTCACGGCAGATCCAAATAACACAAACTGGTATAAAATTGAAACTGTATACAACCAACTAACAATTTTGAAAATTGTGAAGCCTGGCCCACTTCTCTCCTAATATACGGACAATGTATCCAAGGATAGATGTATTCTCACCATAGTTAAAACCGGAGATCGGTTTCTCTCTAATTGAAGCTTGTCAGTGCGGTATACTAATTACAGCGAGAACACACCCATAAAAAAATACGGCTTAAGGTAGCCAGCCTCCTAGAACATTGTGATATGTACGACAGGGGCGCCATCTCGGTGCGGAACTAGGTAGTATCTTGTCACAGCTCCAAATAACACAACATGTTATAAAATAGAGAGGCTGGCTATCATAGCCGCATTGCTTTATAGGTGTGTTCTCGCTCTAATAAGTATACCGTATTGACAAGCTCTAATTGGAGCAAAACCGGTCGGCGGTTCTAACAATGGTGAGAATACATCTGGCCTTACATACATTGTCCCTATATTAGGGAAGAAATGGTCCAGGGCTGACAATTTCCAAAATTGTTAGTTGGCTATACACAGTCTCTATTTTATAACATTTTGTGTTATTTGGAGCTGTCGTAACAACATACTACCTGGTTTGGCATCGAGATGGCGACTCGTTCGCCCATCTCACAGTGCTCTAGGAGGCGGGCTATTTATAGGTGTGTTCTTGTTATAATTAGCAGACCGTACTAGCGTGCTCTAATTAGAGCGAAACCGGTTCTACCTATGGTGAGAATACATATAGCCTAATAAGTTCTATATTTAAAACACCTATCTTAGCTAGGCTCCGATATGTGTGTTACTGGAAGAGGCATCCCAAAAATTCGATGGTCAATTGTCAAGATTTTGTTGACGTAGGGTGCTGTAATTTGTGGGATTTATTATTAATTTGGTGGGGGAGATGGCCGTTGATTTTTTTCGTGCCACCTTGTGGCGGTCTGATATTCTAAATTTCAACAATTTCTGGTGAGAGTCAACAGTGCTGCTTGACTTATATAAGATTATCTATCACAGCTACAGCTAAACTCACTTCTATAGAACACAGAGAAAGGTTGAATATCCCTGCGTCTGCCACCATCGACATTGCTCCTTGGAAGTTGCTTCGTTACCGGTCCCTTACGAATCGTGATTCTTCCCTAGATCATCTAGGCGTTGGCATGCCCTTCCGGGAGACATATTTCCTAAGAGAATATACAAAATATTTAGACAGGAAGTATGACAAGGTTTTCCTTTTCGATTCAAGTAAACTAAATAGAGCTTCCCGTATATAAGCAGCGAAATATAATAAAGCTTACTATACAGCAAGAAATGATGAAATGGTAGCCAAATAGGCAGTATTTTCATTATGAACTCTTCTACATTAACTATGTTCTATTTAGAAGAAATTCTAGGCAAACAAATCTATGACAATTACTTCCTATAAAATATAAAGCGCTGAGAGGTAACTACGAAAGTAAATTTAAAAGTTTTTCAACTAAGGTACTTCGAACAACCTGTTATATAAATACTCTCATATCTTTAAAATACATTTCGTGACTACGACCCTGCGAGAAAAAAGGCGAGGCCCCCTAGGCACGCACACACACACACCACCACCACGACTCAGCTTTCCGAACACGCTCCAGCTCTGCTTGATTGATCTGAGTGTGCCGTGCATGCCGTGACGTCATATCAATCTCTGTGAGGTGTGATGCCGTCTTTCCTTTTCCCCTTTCGCCCGAACACAAACACCTCACTCACTCTTACTTGTTCTCTCTGTGGCGGTGAGATACTCTTTCTTTGGTCTCCTCCACAAATAAAACTCATATTACTTACATAATTTATTGCCTCTTCACATGAGATTCACCACGCTGATCTATAGCGTTTCCTGGAGGCGTAACGTGTCTGTTTCAACTTGATCTTATTAAATAAATAGATATACAGAGAGAAAACGACGTAGGAATGTAATTTGGTAGAATAATAATAAAATAAGTACATATATTGTATTTCAGTTGGTTTGTTTTTTTGTAACAGCTTTGGTACAACGACAAAAGTATTTGTCTACCTATATATTGTAACTTTATAAAAATTCAAGAAATAAAATGTTTGTGAGGGATAAGTAAACTTGGAGAACGCAAATTACAACAACACATCTTTTTAAAGACCTGACGATCGTTTCACTAACACAGTCAGACGTTCCGAGAGCGCCCCTAAACGTGACATACGCAGACGACATTACCATCCTCAACAGCTCCACTCAGCCGAGGATAATAACCGAACGATTTCAGACCGCCGTAGTCGAGCTGCAAGGCTGGTATAGGAAATCTTCTCTAGCAATAAACCCCGATAAATGTTCAGCAGTCCTATTTTTCAAGAGGAGATACACACCTCACGAACACGTATCATTAGACAACCGTCAAATTCCCTGGCAAGATTACGCCAAATACATCGGGGTTTTCCCCGACAAACACTTAACATGGTGCCCCCCTGTCCAACACGCCCGACGAAAAGCCTCGATGTTCATCTCGAAGCTGTTCCCACTTTTAAATAGAAATTCCAAATTGTCCGTGAATAATTATTTGCTCATGTACAAAGTCATAATCCGGCCAGTCATGACCTATGCGTCCACTGCATGGGCCACCGCGGTCGCAACACACATCAAGACCCTTCAAATCATCCAGAATAAAATTCTGAGAATGGTTACCGAAGCGCCATGGTTCGTCAAAAACAGTCAGATCTGGAAATGCCTTCGATACTTGACTTTATAACTCAACTATCCACCACTCAGTTCGCAAAAGCCGCTTCTCACCCAAATGCTTTTCTCCGTAGTGCCAAGGACTACAATGAGCAACTTCCACATAAGCATAAGCTTCCAAAGCTTATACTTACCCGCTAACGCCCCCGCGGCAAAAACAGAATGGAAACAGTCAAACCCAAAGGTCATTGTGTGAAATCTTTCCGACAGAGGTATGGACTAAGGTCCGGTACTCCGTGAAAGGGGGTTTTAGTGTGTAGGACTCTCACAGTACCTCAAAACCCCACGCACTTCGGTGTTATGAATGAGGTCCGCATGCAGCATTTCTCCTTCCTGTATCAAAAAAAAAACCAACACAGTTAGCAGCGCCAGAGCATGAGAAATTCTAAACACTTACTACTACTTTCATAAACCTTAGTTTACTACTTACTACTACTCTTATCCTCTGATGACGTTAACTTTGTTAGTGAAACGATCGCCAGGTCTTTTAAAATATGTTTTGTGGTGATTTGGGTTTTCCAAGTGTACTTATCAGTGCTCATCACAGGTTACAATCTTCACCTAGTCTCTATTTTTTTAACACTTTGTGTTATATGGAGCTATATGGAGCTGGCGTGACAACATACTACTTGGTTCCGCAACTAGGTGGCGGCACGTCCACCACTCACTTAGTAGAGTAGTAGAAGTTGTATGACTAAATTGCATATAAAATGAAATCATAATTTTTCAAATCCGGCAATAGGTTAAAAAATTCTGTCACATTTTATGAGTGAATCATCCCATATCAACCCTTAAAAATGCTTAAATTGAGTTCTTATTACTGTCGATTTTTGCTCTTGGTACACTCAAAACTTGCACTAAATTTAATTCTTCTAAGTTCAAGCATAACTGGGATATTGATTTTTTTCGAAATTAGAAACCCCAATTTGAAGGAGTATAACTTCTCAGGGGTGCAACCTAGTATAGGGGTAAGTTGCGTTAAATCACAATGTTTTGGGTTCCCCTACATGCATCTGCATTGTGTTGGTTCTTATGCGAATCACCCTGTATATTACAGGTAAATTTAATTTTTGGCGTATATGTGATTTTCGTAAAAAACTGCGTAGAATATTTCTATGAAAATTCACTAGCATAACGTACCTGCTGGGTCCAAACTTTTTTAATACGTTTTTTTTTTTTTGACTATTGTTTACTTAAGTACACTTGTAGAACCCAAATCACCAGAACACATATTTTCAAAGACCTGACGATCGTTTCACTAACAATATTAGCATCATCAGAGGACGAAAACTTCTTAGAGTGTTTCATCCTCTGATGACGCTAAGAGGATGAAAAAGTCTCAGATATTTCATCTTCTGATGACGCCAACTTTGTTAGTGACACGATCGTCATGTCTTGTGAAAGATGCGTTGTGGTAATTTGGGTGCTGATGCGGCTCCGTGGCCGTGCGGGAAAGTCGATTCAGACTTTCCAATATGGACTCGGGGGACGACGGTTCGAGACTCACCGGCGGCGGATGATTTTTCAAATTACTGTCGTCGTTGAGATCGAGCTCAAGGTGGAGGGTAGGTTAGTTTAGATGAGCAAAAAGGGTCAGCAATGGCCTAATTGCCAGTAAGCATCTTACCTTTACTTTTTTTATGTTAGTAAAAAACTAGTTTATTATCAGTACTTATATTTGGTGAGTAATATTTACTACAGTTATTGAAATACTAAAATCAATACCCACATCTTTATTAGGGAGTTTTTATTTTAAAAAAATTACTTATAGAGAGTTTGTTTTTAAATGAGCGCGAATTTGGGCTCCTAGAACCCAAAAGCCAGATCCGTTAAAATTTTTATATGTATATCATAACTTTTAGTGACTTTTCATTAAGAAAATTCACTAATATAGAGGTATCGATGGTGCGACTTTTGGAAAATTTCTTCAAATAAGGCGAATTAGGGCCACTAGAATCCAAATGCATAAAAAGTATGTAATTTTAAAATTACATCTCTTCAGCTAGGCTGCCAATAGTCACAAAAACTTATAAGAAACTTTCAAAGTCTTCACTCGCACTGTCACTGAGAATTTGGTTCCTAACAACCTGCATCAAGAAAGACTTGTGCCCCAAGTTCATCCAGAACATAAAAAGTATATATATATATATATATATATATATATATATATATATATATATATATATATATATATATATATATATATATATATATATATATATATATTTGTATCAAACCGGTAACTGAAAAAATACTTCACCGAATCGAGATCAAATTTGGAAATTCCCTTTATTTTGTTAATAGCTTGGATTAGTTCGTTAGACAGTTTTGATATTCAAACACTTTTAGAAAAAAATGCAAAAACTTGCTTGAAAACGCAATATCTTTTTAATTATGTGAAATATTAAACTAAAACTTGACAAGCACGTACACATTGTACAAGTGGTCCTATCTACCAAATGGGAACTGAATTGGTTCAGTAGGTCGTGAGTTATAACTAAATCAAAAATCAAAAATCTACGCTATGGCATGGAATTACATCTAAATGGATGCCTATAATGTTAGGCAAGGTCAGATAGATAAATCAGTAGGTCTGAGTTATAACTAAATAAAAAACTCGGGACGCAGCAAGTGCGTTATGGTAGTGAATTTTTATTAAATGCTTCAAATTTAAATAACTCAATTTTCTATAAACTTAGAGAGTTTAATTTCAATAAGTAGTAAGGTTTTTCCTAAGGCAAGATATCCACAAAATTTCATTAAAATAACTTTGTAATTTTCGGAGAAAAAAATTTTTTTCGAAAGAAAATTAAAATTTGAATAACTCAATTTTCTCTAAACTTAGAAAGTTGAATTTTGGTACGTAGTAAGGTTGAGGCAACATATATAGTAAATTTCATTGAAACAGCTTTGTTACTTTCGGAGAAAAAATTTTTTCGAAAGAAAACTCAAAATTTTTCCGGAAAACCTCGTCTGATTTTTCTGGATAACGAACTCATCCAAGCCATTAATAAAAGACAGGCACCTGCCAAGTTTCATCGAAATCGGTTAATTATTTTTTGAGTTATCATATATATATATATATATATATATATATATATATATATATATATATATATATATATATATATATATATATATATATATATATATATATATATATATATATATATATATATATATATAAACATATAAAAATTAAACCTATTTACAAATGAACTTTAATAAGATATTATGCTGTGAAAATACCTCTCTCAAGCACCCTAAAATATAATCAAAATGTGCACAGTTATATATGTTTATTTCTTTTTCCCTTGTCTTAATACACTACATATTTTATGACAATCGATTTAATTTACTTATTTGATTTCATAAATAGTCGGTTAATAGTGACTTGGAATGAAGTAGACACCACATCTTCAAACATATTAAGAGAATATGAGTAAATTAACAGCAACTGGGAATGAATTCGGTCAGTCGCCCAGCCACGTGGTTAAAAAACACTGTTTGTATGAGTGGTTACAACCCTAGCTCTAAATAAAAGGACTGTAACAGCTGCAGAAGCAGAAGTCAATGAAAGGTTTGTGTATTCGGAAAGAAACTATTGACTATTAATAACAACAATTGACTAAAAACGCTGCGAGTTGTAAGGCAAAAATAATTATACTACAGAGGTGATAAATGATAATACATTACAATAGGGTTATATATAATCGTAAATGCTTCCAATGATTAACAATCAGTGAATTCAGTATTATTGACATTTCTCGGAAACTTACAAATGAATTTCATGAGTCAATAAGAAAAGCATTGACTAAGCAACAGCAACCACATACTTATGATTTAAACATAAATGTTTCAAATTTGAATAGCTCAATTTTCTGTAACCCTAGAAAGCTGAAATTTTGGCACATGGTTAGGTATTTCCCAAAGCAATATGTAGACCAAATTTTATCGAAATTTTCGGAAAAAAAAATTTTTTTGAAAGAAAACTCAAAATTTTCCCGGAAAACCCCGTCAAAACCCCGTCCGATTTTCCTGGCCAACGAACTCATCCAAGCCATTAATAAAAGAAAGGCACTTGCCGAGTTTCATCTAAATCGGTTAATTATTTTTTGAGTTATCAGACGGATATATATATATATATATATATATATATATATATATATATATATATATATATATATATATATATATATATATATATATATATATATAATATATATATATATATATATATATATATATATATATATATATATATATATATATATATATATATATATATATATATATATATATATATATATATATATATATATATATATATATATATATATATATATATATATATATATATATATATATATATATATATATATATAAACATATAAAAATTCAAACTGACCCCGGATATGGGTTCTAGGGGTCGTAATTCGCGCTCATTTGAAAGAATTTTTGCAAAGTCTCACCATCGATACCTCTCTATTAGTGAATTTTTTTAATAAAAATTCACTAAAATCAATAATCCACGATATGACCTAAAATTACATCTAAATGGATGCCTATAAGGTTTAACAAAAGGTGAGACAGATATATCAGGGTTCCGCTGCCATTGCAAACAAAATCTTCAAACTAAGTTTGAAACGGACAGGCTACGAAAATATGTCACAATAAACAATCGGAGGGGTTGCAATTCACGACAACTCCCATCTAAATCTGTAGATGTCAAGAAATTGGTGATTCAATTTGTTTAAAAACAATTTAGAACTGCGTTTTATTATGCATAAATATTTAGCTTCCTATTTCCACGGTATTTAAAAGCCATCTCCATCTTTCTAGTTTATTCTAACAACACCGCTATTTATCATTTCTTAACTGACAGGAGTCATACGTTTACGTTCTACGCATAACCTCAGAGTCGACTCCGCCAGTACCTTAGAATCTGAGAATATAAAACAACTACCTATATTCTAAGGTTAATATAAATAGTAGGTGAATAATAAACCAACTTTTAATTTTAACATAACTTTAGCAAATGCCTGTAGCAGTCGACTGTGCCTGTAGTATATTATGATTCTAACATCAAATGAAACAAATAAGAAAGTAGTTGTGTACATCAGACTCAGGTTTTCAATCAATGCGCATAGAGAGCTACAATATTTTATCATTTAAAAAAGTATGGATTGAGCAACAATAAATAAGCGATGAAGAGTGTCTGGGTGCAGCAAATACGTTGCGGTAGAGAATTTTCGTAAAAAATTTCAAATCTCAAAACTCAACTTCCCATCGAGCTATAATCTTCAATCTTGAGCCATAGTAAAACCTATGTTAGATACCTTTTTGGTTGTTTTGTTTGCAAAAACTAGTTCGATTGGGTTGACTCAAACAAAACCATCTAACCAATTAATAAGGAAAAGTACCTGCCATATTGTCAATTTGGCAGGTACATTCCATTTGTAAATAATTAATTGTTTTCTGGAAAACTTTTGTGACATTAATGAAATTTCACAATTTTTAAAGCCCGTAACCGGAGGATGTCAAGCGTTTGCTGCAACAGAGTATAAAGAGAAGCACGACACAGTTGCTAAAATACTTCATTAAGAACTGGCTCTGAAACTGGGACCTTTAAATCTTAGTAAGGTGCCCTATTATATATACACCCCTGAGCTTGTTCTGGAGAACTAAGGATAGAGGTTGTACTGGTACCGGACCGTGTTTACAGATCAACGAGTTGCCCACAATAGGCCAGATATAACAATATTGGATAAGTCTTGCAACCAAGTGACGCTGATTGATGTGGCCATTCCAAATACTAATAACCTAGAGATAAAGTACAACGAGAAGATCATTAAGTACAGAGTCCTCGAGATACAAGTAAAGAGACAGTGAAGCGCGGATAGTGTCCGAGTGATTCCGAAAGCCATGTCGTCAACTGGTGTGGTTCCTAAGAATCTTCGAGAGAACGTTAAGAGACTGGGCCTTGGAGAGCATCCTTATAAGGTTATGCAGAAGGCAGTAATACCTGCAAAATCCAGAGATAAAGTACAACGAGAAGATCATTAAGTACAAAGTCCTCGAGATACAAGTAAAGAGACAGTGGAGCGCGGATAGTGTCCGAGTGATTCCCATAGTCATGTCGTCAACGGGTGTGTTTCCTAAGAATCTTAGAGAAAATGTTAAGAGACTAGGTCTTGAAGAGTATCTTTATAAGGTTATGTAGAAGGCAGTAATGCCTGCAACTGCCCACGCCGTGCAGAGATTCTTGGGAAATGAGGCTGTATCGCGTTGTCGTTCAGGGCTCTATAACTTGGAAAGGATCCCATCTGAGCTCAGTCTCTTTGGTATCTGAGATACCTGGGATGAGTAAATGTTCCCCTTTGAAGGAGTGTGAAAGCCCTTCAGGCTAAATTCGATAATAATAATAATGATAATAATAAATTAATCATAATTTTACAACGTGTTATACAAATAGGCTTAGCTTGTGCTTGTACAAGATCTAATTTCAATAGAGGATACATTCTAAATAAAGCTATCAAAATTGATTTATGTTGGCTATCACTTTATCAATTTTGTACTGGTCTTTTAATTACAATTTGTTTCATGACTAACACGCCTCCAACCTCTCTTCATTTCAAAATCAGCTTCAGAATACAAGTTGTCCTTGTTTACCATCAAAGACATTCAATCAATATTGAAATTCCAGCAACTATAATTTTTATATGTCAACATGCTACTTGAAATTGAAAATAAAACTATTTAGCTCCTCCACGTTATCTTAGAGAATGCTAGTGATTTAATTTGCACCTTTGCTGCGTTTTTAAAACGTGAAATAAAAACTGTGAAATATTCGAAGGAAATGAAAACGTCGTGCCTCCTGTTGAGACAATGTAAAAGCTTTTGTCATTCGTGCTCTTTTTACGACATCGTAAATGTAGTCGGGACAAAACGTTGTAAACAATGTTAATTAGGAATTCGAGGGAAACAAGGTGTCTGAATCCTCCGAACGCCAATAAAAAGGAGATTAATAGCAAATTAACGACGCGTCGAGAAAAATTACATCAAGTGATTTTCGATCCCATTGGTAACCGAAGTCGGGCTGCTTTTAAGGCATTATAAAAACAAAAGAATTTAAGAGGTATTAATTAGTTTTTCTTGTAGTACCTAGCTCTATAGAAAGCAAAAAATGTTCCTTCACCGACATTATTCTTTAACAAGTTTTTTTAAGCAGGGAATTTAATCTTGGTGTTAGGGAATTTTCTTAGAAAAAATTCCCTAATGAGGAGATCCTGACTTTTGAATTTTGAAAATATTTCTTCAAGTGGCCGCGAACTAGCCCACTAGAACCCATATCCAGGGTTACTTTCAATTTTTATATGTTCATATATGTGTTTATATATATATATATATATATATATATATATATATATATATATATATATATATATATATATATATATATATATACATATATATATATATATATATATATATATATATATATATATATATATATATATAGTATTAAATTTTTGTGACGGTAATAGTTCTATTTATCAAAAAATTGTGGGAAAGTCGTCAGTTGTAGAATAAAACTCTTTATTATAGGCCGAGCTTTTGGAAAAATTTATTCCTTTATCAAGGCTACAACATGGAAAGAAAAAAGATTACAATTTACTTGGACAAAATATAAAAGTTTAAAATACTTACATATAACATGAGTTCTACTAAACTAATTATGTAATAACAAACATGAAAAAAAACCTTTTAATGAATTTGAGTGAAGTCTAAAAAATCCCAAACTGACATATAAAGTTTTTGTTTTTGTCTAGGAAATATAAATAGGGGTAGTGATTTCTAAAATTATTATCTTTCTTTAAGTTGATTAAATTTTCGTTAAAAGTAATTTCAAATTCTTCTAAACACATTCTTTTATTACTTAAGGTTTTACAGTGTAAAATAGAAACATTACTAAAATTTATATTATGGCTAGTGTCGAGATTATATTCTGACAGAGCGCAAGTTCTTTTTTGTAAACGTATGTCACTTTTGTGCTGTGTTAACCTATCTTTAAGGACTCTGCTTGTTTAGCCAATGTATCTTAAACTACAATTATTACATGGAATACAATACACCACTCCAGACACTTTGGAAATTTCATCCTTACTTTTGAGTTTACTGAAAATATTATTAATTGTTTTTGAATATCGAAACGTTATTTTAAAATTGGTTTCATCTTTAAATATAAACTTTAACCTATTGGAAATACTTTTAATGTATATATATATATATATATATATATATATATATATATATATATATATATATATATATATATATATATATATATATATTCTTTCGAAAACAAAATTATTTCTTCCTAAATAACAAATAAAGTAAGGGCAACAAAATTGGTAAGCTGGTTTCTGTCATAAATAGTATCCTATGTGCCAAAATACATATCTTCATCTTAAAAGACAAAAAAGTTAGAGGCAAATAAATTGTTAATTGATTAAATCTAAGAATGTTAAAACGTCAAAATTGATAATTATGGCAGGAGTACGAATGTGAGTGAAAAATACGACACGAAATGACTAACAAGCTCCTTCCTTCCTCCAATGAAAGCGAAACCGGTCTACGGTTCTAATTGTTGTGAGAATGCATCTAGTCTTACATACTTTGTCCCTATATTAAGGTAGAAATGGGCCAGGGCTCACAATTTATTAAATTGTTAGGTGGTTGTATACAGTCTCTATTTTTTAACACTTGTGTTATTTGGAGCTGGCGTGACAACATACTACTTGGTTCCGCAACTAGGTGGCGACACGCTCACCACTCAATTAGTGTTGAAAGGCTGGCTACTTTAGCCGTATTACTTAATAGGTGTATTTTCGCTGCAATTAGTATGCCGTACTGATGATCTCTAATGAGAGTGAAACCGGTCTACTGTTCTAATTATTGTGAGAATGCCTTACATACTTTGTCCCTATATTATTAGGGTAGAAATGGGCCAGCGCTGACAATTTATTAAATTGTTAGTTGGTTGTATACAGTCTCTATTTTTGTAACACTTTGTGTTATTTGGAGCTGGCGTGACAACATACTATTTGTTTTCACAACTAGGTGGCGACACGCTCACCACTCACTTAGTATTTACTTCAATAAGTTTTTAAGTAAAGCGATTTAGTTTTGGTGAACTTTCGTAGAAAAAATTCACTAACGGGGAGATCTCGACTTTTCAATTTTGAAAACATTTCTTCAAATGAGCCCGAACTAGGACCCCTAGAACCCCCAAAAAAAAAACTATGGTAGCCAAATGTGGTACGTAGGTTTATGTTATAAAAACTAAATTACATTCTAAGATTTAGGCCTCCATCTTACAAGAAAAAAAAGTTATTAGCATTTAATCAATAATGTTTGGTCCCAAATCATTTCTATGAAGATTCACTATCATGATGCACTTGCTGCGTTCAGCCTTTTTATATTTCTCGGGAAAATCATTAGTGGTATTCCATAACTCCATATCTTCTAAAAGAATAGAAAGAATTTCAAAAATAAAAAAAAGCAATGTATAGGGAATCAAAAGCCCTTTTCAACGAGGCATCACATGATTGCTATTCCCATTTGAAAAAATTTGAGGGATGACACCCCCGCTTGGGAGGTTAAAGTTTGAGCTATACTTTTTACGTCAAAAGCTGCCCCCCTAACAAGCAAACTTGGCGTGTTTCAGGTTTTTTCGACAAAATTTTTCTGGCAGTCATGAGTGCCAGCGCGTTTTCAATGCGCCACCTGCAAATTATATGATGAACCATGTACAATCATGTAAACGATATCCTTCTCTATGACTTGCTGCCTGGTGCTGTAGATATCATATCAAAATTCAATCAAATTATTATGCAATTAACCCTCTAATGACCACTAGCTTATAATCTATAAATCATTGGATCGAATCTCATCAAATTCTCCAAGGATTATATCAGGAGTACGCTTATTATCGGATGATCATTTGCTAATGGTTTGGTATACAATTATTGGTCAGTGCTGCCGCAGTCCTCTAGATGTACACACGTTCAAGTGCGGCCATTATACAGGTGAACGAGTTTTAAATTTTGCGTTATTTATATTTATTGCTTTAAACCATTAATTTATCTCTGAGCAGGTTAAATTTAAATAATTCCTAATTCTGAAGTTTATAAAACGTTTATTTTAATGTCACTATACCCAGATTGTTAAAGGTATTAGAAAAAAAGAGGACAATAAAAAACAAATAAACTGAACAAGTTTCTTACCGAGATAAACGAAAACTAACCGTCTCTCAACTAAAAGGTCCATATGATACACAGGGGCCGCTTTTTCAAAGGAGACAGACAGCGGCTATGTGAGGTTTCTTTGGATTTATGGTTTTCAATCTAGTTACTGAATAAGCTAGCAGCCACGGTTTGCAAAACGTGTAGTAACCCACAAAGAGATTTTTTTCAGGTCAGAACAGCCTGGTAGCCATCAAGCAGTGCAATCAGCGCCCGCGGTAAAAGTCTAAAAGGTAATGTTTAATAATTCTTAACCTTTTTATTGCTGTTCTTTGTTTCTGGGTGCCTAACGCTTCTTGGTTGTAAAACATTCTTTTTTTTCCTAAACAAACAATTACCCTTTCGCGACGATATGAATTCTTATATCTCCGAGAATAACAAAGTAAGAGCAACCATATTCGGTACGCGTGTTTATATTATAAAAGGTGCAACATGTATTAAAACTAAATTGAAGAAGAATTATATTAAAATACCAAAAATAGATTGAAGGCCAACCCAGACTGCAGGGGCCACTGCTAGATTCAGGAGATCGTGAAGGAGCCCATGCTTGATATGAGGTCAGACCTGGCAAGCCCGCGAATCTGTACAGAAAATAAGTTTACAGTGGCAATCCCCGACCGCGAGGCATGGCGGGGGAAGACACCGGGCCTACCAGGGGAAGCGCCCGTCTGGTTCACGGACGGATCCGGCGGGGAGCGTGGGACGGGGGCAGGCGTTTATTCGAAACGACCGAGGGTAAGTCACAGTAATTTCCTCGCGGCTCATGCAATGGTTTTTTGAGCCGAAATGTACGCAATCTTGCACTGCGTGCGAGAGAACAAGAGGAGGGGCTACACCAACAAGGGGATACTCATAGTCACAGACAGCCAGGCAGCCCTTAAGGCCCCTAGTAGCCCACGGGTAACTTCCAGACTGCTTAGAGAATGCCGAGACGAGACGAGCGACCTAGCTGGGCAGAATAAGGTCACCCTCATCTGGGTGCCGGGTCACTCGTGGGTCAAAAGTAATGAAGAAGCTGACAGTCTCGTGAAGAGAGGATCAGCAGAACCATTTATGGGACCAGAAACGGTCCTGGGTGTATCGAAAGGCACAGCCAGGGAAACCTTCAAGTCCTGGATCAGGGACCAGCATGAGGTGTACTGGGCAGATGGTCCATGGCTCAGACATGGGAATACACTATTTAGGCTGATTTAGAGCTGTGAAGCTAACAGAACTCTTGACGAGATACATGGCTGTCAAGGAACACCTGCATAAAATTGGGAGGTTTTAGGGGGAGCTGGCATGCAGACCCTGCGGCGAGAGGAGAAATCAGCCCAGCACATTTTGTGTGAGTGTAAAGTCTAGACCGAAGACAGAGCAATATAAAACTTCACACTACCAATCACTGTGCAGACTAGTTCAAGGCACAGTGATTTTGGAATGAGTGGAGTAGATAATACAAAGGGCTTGCTCAATAAGCCAAAGGCTGCGGTGCTACCGGGGCGGCAATGACGTTTTATAACTGTTATTATACAATGCTTTAATTTATATGGTGTATTGACCTGATTCTTATAAAATTATTTTGACAATCACAGGTGGCTCATAAGTCGTTGGTGATAGCTAAATTTTGTTTCGGTCATTTCTTACGGTATTGCATGTTAGCTTTTTTATCTAAATGTGATGCAGGTTTATAAGAAAGAACATCCAGACACAGTAAGTGCGTCTTGGTAGCGAATTTTCATTAAATGCTTCAAATTTAAATACCAAAATTTGCTATTAACCTAAGGCTCGTCGGCCAGGAAGTCAGTTTTCTCAGAAACATTTTAAGTTTATCTTCGGAAAATTTTTGTATATTTTCAAATAATAGGTTATTTTGATACAATATTGTTTCTACTATATAGGTTATATCCATAACCAAATTGATGCCTGCTTGCATTAAACAGACATATTTGCTATTAAAAATATTCAAACAACTCACTTCCATAACGCACCTGCTGCGTCCAGACTTTTTATTTTAAAATGCTTTGATTACACCTGCCACTAATGATGTTTCTTGGCTACAACGCAACCAAAAGTGTTACCTGCCGTCTAACCTAGAGATTTCACCTGCCGCCGGCTACTTTTAATGCTCTATTATAGCAGCGCATTCCACAGAAACAGATCAGTGGACTATATCATCTTACAAACGAAATTAAAGTACTGAACTAAATTTAAAACTTTTTGTTTCGATGAACATCAAAATTTGGTATGTACCATTTATTTATTTCTGTCTGTCTCGTACAACAGTTTGTGGCTAATGGACTTTGCTTCCGAGGCCATCCTAAACTAACACACACACACACACACACACACACACACACACACACCATTTATTTAAGCATTAATCCTAGGTACTAAAATATGGACTTGTGAAACAAACTCCTCTTGGCGACACACATTTATCTATGGCAGAACAAAAATATTATGTGACGTGTTTTGGATAAGTTTCTAAATATATATATATATATATATATATATATATATATATATATATATATATATATATATATATATATATATATATATATATATATATATATATATATATATATATATATATATATATATATATATATATATATATATATATATATATATTTCAATTATCACCTCAATTTGTTTGTCTAAGATATTTGCAGAGATTAATTTGTTTGAAGTACTTCGTTTGCCAGTCTTAGTCTCAATAAAAATCTCAATTATGTTATCAGTTTCAAAAAGGCTGGATGCAGCACGTGAGTTATGGTAGTGAATTTTAATTAAAATCTTTTAATAGCAAATATTTCTTTTTGTAATGAAAGCAGGCACCAAATTTGGTTACCAGTATAATTGATATAGTAGAAACAATGTAGTATATTTCGTCGAGATAACTTTATTTTTGAAAAAGTACAAAAATTGGTCCAATTTTCTTGGCCAACTAACATTTTCAAGCTAGTTGCCTACTTGCCAAGGTATAATTATCCATTAAAATTTTCAAAGAAAAAAAGTGAAAAAAAAATTTAAAAGTTATCATAATTCGTGGTATGCGATTAGAAATGTAAATATATCCAAAACTAAAATCTGGAATAAAACACTTTAAGCAGAGGGCATGCCGAAATACAAAATACGGCTGCTAGATTTGAAAAAAATTAGTTACGGCAGTTTGAATTTTATCAAATTCAGTTTACTATTAAAAAGAAATTAGTTTTTTTTCACACTGTTTTATATGCATCTGTTTGCTCGCAGTTAGCCTGATATAACAACTACTTCGGCCGGCCTTCTCTTTTCTATGGGATTTCTTTTCGCTTGTCACTGGGCCTTGGCCTCTCAATTTGCACACCTAAATGACACTACACCTCAGGGGCCCGGTGTTTGGCATCAAATTTGTTTCATTATATGCTTATAACTTTTTTGTAATATAGAGCTACAACAACCCAAGCCACCTTTCTCCACCGCTCTAAGGAGTAGGCAGATTGAGGCATTAGAGTGTCCTTACATATTTCCTTTACCTCTTGAAAACGGCTTCAAAACAGAGGTCGAAACGTCGAGTTTTAATAAATTCTGGACGCAATTCAACCAGAGAACCAAGTATGTCTCACATTAAAGACCGCAGAAATCGTTTCGAACACACACACATACATATATATATATATATATATATATATATATATATATATATATATATATATATATATATATATATATATATATATATATATATATATATATACATATATAAATTGAAACTGATCCCGAATAAGGGGTCTAGTGTTTCAAGTTCACACTCATTTGAATAAATTTTTTCGAAGCTTAAAAGTCGGAATCTCCTCATTTGTCAAAATTTTTTTCTACGAAAATTCGCTAGAAAATACACACAGAAAATACAATTTAAACTATAGAAATACATGCGCCAGCAAAGAAACTTAAAGTCACAGTCTTAAAACTAAGATTAACATTTACAACACTTTATAATTTCATTAAATACAAGTCATAATGCATATGTATACACAACAGAGAAAAGTTGATTTTTTCGAAGCGTTTTCCCAGTATTTTCAATTTTTAGTTGTGCTATATTAATTATTACATGTAAAACTATCAGTTCTGACTTGCGTTGCTTGGAGCCTGAAAGTATATAATGATGCAGAAATCTGCCTCGCCTTTTTTTCGCAGAAAAAATCAAAACCGCGAATTCCTATGATTCAGCGATGAAAAATAATCGCCCTAAAGCAAGAACATACTCTGGTATCATCATATATTTTGCACTGTCAGCATGGAATGCACCTTCCACTTATACTGATGGTATGAAACAATCGGCCAGCACGGTGCAGGTGAACAGGTGGAATCACAACGTAGGCCATGATTTGTTGTCTTGCACCGCCGGAGCTGATCGCAGAGAGCAGTGATTAGAGCAGGTGTAAGCGGACAAACTTGATATCGTGATTCACCTGCTCGATGTTGTCTGCGATGACCTCTCGAATAGGTCTGGACCACAGCATCTCTACACACACCTGTTTACAAGTCTGGATGAAGATACATATTAAGTACATGGTTGCCAGATTTAAATAAAATTGAAAAATGGCTGACAGTGTTTCCATGTTAAAATTTATTACGTTATTCTTCCAAGCTCAAGATCCGTTAATATGAATAATAATTGATTTTTGTAGAGATTCAGAACTACACCTGATTCTCAAAAATAATACAGCTTTCTTTATTATGTAAAACGAGATTTTGCAACCGCATTATCGAATTATTTTCTACAAAACGACCAAAAGTACGTCGATTTAGCTTAAGCCTCTTTTCTTGCATTATTTTAAATGCTCTTCTAGTTCTCTATCGAGCTCTAAATGAGGATTCACCGTCACTCAAGCAATTCCTGAGTTTTGCTTCTTATCATTTTTTTGCGGGACCATAAATGCTCTTCTAGTTCCCTATCGAGCTCTAAATCAGGATTAACCGTCACCCAAGCAATTCCTGAGTTTTGCTTCTTATCATATTTTTTTTTGCGGGACCATAAATGCTCTTCTAGTTCCCTATCGAGCTCTAAATCAGGATTCACCGTCAAGCAAGCAATTCCTCAGTTTTGCTTCTTATCATATTTTTTGCGGGGCCATACCATCCCTGCATACACCTGTTCACAAGTCTGGATGGAGATAAAAACTAAATACAGGGTTGACCGATTCAAATAAAGTTGAAATATAGCCAACAGTCTTTCATGTTAAAACATATTACGTGATTCTGCTAAGATCAATTTCATTATAACAGTGTGAGGGCGACCTCACGTCAAGTATGACGTGACTGCTCTTCTAGCCAGCACCTCTTTCATTTCATTATAATTTCCGCACTTAGTCAGTTCAGCAGATTCGCCACAAGGGTTTCTCCTGGTCTACCTCTTTCCCTTTTCAAAATATAATCAGCGACAGTATATGTCCCATATGCTATGTTTCTTAAAAGTCGAAATAACGCTTATGTTATTTCAACGACCAAACATAATTTTGCTTCTGATTAGGTTTTACTAGTTTTTTCTAATAGATATCTATTTGCAGCTGCATACTTACGGTTATGTTTGGCAGAGAGAATTCATGCATGCTAGGAATAAATCACCAAGATCAAAATTATGTTAGACGTTAAAATAACGTTTAACGTTGTTTCAACGTCCAACAAAATTTTAATGTTAACATATATTACGTTATTCTGCTGAAATAAATTTCATTATAACAGTGTAAAAGCGACGTCACGTCAAGTATGACGGGACTGCTCTTCTAGCCAGCAGCTCTTTCATTTCATTATAATTTTCACACTTAATCAGATCAGCAGATTCATCACAAGAGTTCCTCCTCGTCTACTTTTTTTTTCAAAATATAATCGGTGACAGTATATGTCCCATACACTATGTATTTCATAAGTGAAAATAACGTTTAACGTTATTTCAACGTCCAACAAAATTTTCATGTCAACACACATTACGTTATTCTGATGAGATCAATGTCATTATAACAGTGTAAAAGCGACGCCACGTCAAGTATGACGGGAATGCTCTTCTAGCCAGCAGCTTTTTCATTTCATTATAATTTCCGCACATAGATCAGCAGACTCATCACAAGGGTTCCTCCTGGTCTACCTCTTTCCTTTTTCAAAATATAATCTGAGACAATATATGTCCCATACACTATGTATCTCATAAGTCAAAATAACCTTTAACGTTATTTCAAAGTCCAAAATATTTTGTTCCTGATTAGGTTTTAGCAGGTTTTCGTCATAGCTATCTATGTGCACCTACATACTTACGTTTATATTTGGCAAAAAGAATAGATGCATGCTAGGAATAAATCACCAAGATCAAAATTGTGTTGTTAGACGTTAAAATAACGTTTTACGTTATTTCAACGTCCAACATAATTTTGTTCCTGATTAGGTTTTAGCAGGTCATAGCTATCTATGTGCAGCTACATACTTACGTTTATATTTGGCAGAGAGAATAGATGCATGCTAGGAATAAATCACGAAGATCAAAATTATGTTGTTAGACGTTAAAATAACGTTTAACGTTATTTCAACGTCCAACATAGTTTTGTTCCTGATTAGGTTTTAGCAGGTTTTCGTCATAGTTATCTATGTGCAGCTACATACTTACGTTTATATTTGGCAGAAAGAATAGATGCATGCTAGGAATAAATCACCAAGATCAAAGTTATGTTGTTAGACGTTAAAATGACGTTTAACGTTATTTCAACGTCCAACATAATTTTGTTCCTGATTAGGTTTTAGCAGGGTTTCGTCATAGCTATCTATGTGCAGCTACATACTCACGTTTATATTTGGCAGAGAGGATAAATGCATGCTAGGAATAAATCACGAAGATCAAAATTATGTTGTTAGACGTTAAAATAACGTTTAACGTTATTTCAACGTCCAACATAATTCTGCTGCTGATCAAGTTTTACCAGGTTTTTCTAGTAATAGCTATTTATTTGCACATGTATATATATATATATATATATATATATATATATATATATATATATATATATATATATATAATATATGTTTATTTTAGCAAAGAGAATAGATACATGCTGGTTATGTTAGACGTTAAAATCGCCTTCATCGTTTTTTTTTACAATGGGATATATACACGAGCTGGATATAGTTTTTTTAGAGCATGATTATTAGAAAGTCACTTATATTATGACTCAAAATGTGTCCAGCAAATTTAGCCTTCCTTCTTTCAATTTCTTTCATCAAAAGTCAATTTTCTTCCACCTTGTTTAACACGTTTTTATTCAGCTTTGTGGCAGTGTACCTTGTCTATGTCAAATTTCTATGTACATATTTTGGAAGCCTGTATTCTCCTCATAACCTGTTCTTCAAAGTTCAGGTTTCCTGCTTCATACATTAAAACGGTTGATACGTACAACTTGATCGACCTCTTCTTCAGATAGAAGTAATAACGTTTATTAGTGAAAAAAGTATTTTGTTGATTGTTTGCTTTCCCATCGTGTTCTGTCTCCTCGGATATTTGCCACATCTGCCATTTTTTTGTAAAAATATTGACCCTTTAGATTTACCTACACTTTGCAGTTTTGTCCATACTCAGCTTCCTCCCTCTCACTTCTTTGTTACATTTACACCCAGCCGCAATATGACTCCTAAGAAACGGACCGTTTGTACTTGTTAATATCGTGACAATGGGCGGTCATCCGTACATAGCTGTTTATTTAAATTGAAATTTCATATCCGTTAATCTCGATAATAGCGATTTGATATAAGTTTTTTTGTCAAGTACACTTGGAGAACCCAAATCACCACAACACATTTTAAAAAGACTTGACCATCGTTTCACTAACCAAGTTAGCGTCATCAGAGGATGAAAAATTCTAACTATTTTAAAAACTAACATCACCTTATATACCGGATCTTAGGTAAAGGGACCGAACTGAGATGGGAAAATAAACGCAGGCAAATTCTGCAGCGTATTGTATTTTTATCGCGGGACGAGGTCTGCACTGTCCCTACTAACTTATCTAAAATGTGTCCATCTATAGTAATTTTGGAAAGGTTCAACGACACCTAAATTAACATAGTCAAGTCAAGTCTGCAGCAAGTAATAATACCAGCAGTGAACTCCTTGCATCAGCATGAAGCTGCAGAAATTTGGTATCAACAAGATGGAGCTCCACCACACAACTTACAGATAGTAGGCGGCCTACTCCAGGAAACATATGAAGACAGACCGATAGCTAACGGTGGTCCTCATCGTTGGCCGGCCTGCTCACCAGATTTGACTTCACTAGATGTAAGTATCTGGGCGTGCATTAAGAACAAAGTTTACCAGGAACCACCTACTACTAAAAACAATATATAATAGCTAGAGTATTAGAAGCCTTCAACGCAATGGAGCAAGATTACCTTTCTCGAGCCACGGGTACCATCATTAAAAGAGCCATCAAATGCCTCGAAGTGAACGGTGCAAATTTTGAACATTTATTGTGAAGTGATAACGCAGAAATCTCTTTGTTCCCTGATAATGATTTACTCTTATGAAATTTTGAACGAAACACTCCATTCTTAGACATATTTAGTAGTATTCTGATCATGTAACGAGTTGATTTGTGTTTATTTGAAAATCTCTTTGCAATCACACGACATCTTCTGTTAATAATTCGATTATACTTCTCGTAAATAAAAGTTATACTCAAAGTCGTCGCATATTTTACTTATCTCGGAAGATGACGTTTAAAATTTCCATCTCCTAGGTAACCTGATAAACTGATTAATAATTATTTCTTATCGCAACTAATGTTTAAATATCTTCAAATCGGTGGGACTTAGGTATAGTGAATGCTGATACCAGTCGAAAGAACAATAAAAAGTACATGAACTAACCATATAAAATAAAGGGTGTGCTATTTAAAATAAGAGAGTTATCAGGTTTTAAAGTTGTCACGATTGACTGGTCTATTTCGGACACCCTGTCTAACTTGTACTAGCTTTAGTGAATCACAAATATTTTGTGGCATTTCATAATTTACATTTCATAATTTCAACTCTTCAGGTTGAAAAATAAGAGAGATACAGGGGTGTAGATTTGAAAATATTTTTTAAGAAATTTTTGAAAAAAGTCAAATATCTCGAAAATGGTTGAGAAAAATGACATAATATATTTGTAAAATCTACTATAAAATTTGACGGGCAATCTAAATCCGTAATAAAAAACACCATCTTCCATTTGAAAGAAGAAAGTTGACATCTACTTCCGGTATAACCGAGTGAAACAGGCGGAACGAATTGATATACATCGATGCTTAAATAAATTCGTTTATATTTTATATTCGCATCGTTTTGACATCACATGCTTATCGGTAATGATCACTAGTTACCAAATACAATATAACGAATACGGCCTTAACTATTACATAACGATTATTTATGAGTATTAAAAAGTAACGACGATTCCCATCTTAACAGTCAAATATAAACACGTAAATTGACAGGAATATCCATTCAAGAATTAACCCTTACTCGTTTAAAAAAAATCTGGACGCAGCAAGTGCGTTATGGTAGTGAATTTTCATTAAAATGGTTTTAATAGCAAATATGTTTTTTTAAGAAAGCAGGCATCAAATTTGGTTACCAGTATAATCTATATATTAGAAACAATGTGCCATGTTTCATCAAAATAACTTTATTGTTTGAAAATGTACAAAAATTTCCGAAAGTAAACTTAAATTGTTCCCGAAAAAACTAGTTTTCTGGTCAACCTTATAGGTTAATAGCAAATTGATTCAAAATTTGAAGCATTTCATGAAAATTCGCTACCATAACGCACTTGCTGCGTCCCGAATTTCTTTTCTTACAAAGATGTATTATATTTCGATGGAAATTGCAAAAATGCAATAACATAGGGCGTGTTCGATTAAAAAAATTCACTAAAAAAAAAGAAAATTTGAATCACCAACGTCTTATGGGCCACCCTGTAATTGTGAAAATATTTTTTAGGGTGTCGCTTAAGACACCCTACAATTAATGTATACAACTTTTTTTCGTAACTTGCATAATAACGGATATATTGCACTTTAATGATTTTTTACGAAAATTCGACAAAAATGATATACCATTAAACGATAAACTCTATAGCCAACACTACTGCTAAAGCATCAGAGAAAGGGCCTATTTGAAATGAATTTTCTGGAAATGTTTTAGTAAAATGAAGGACAATGACGATTGAAACTAAGAGCTCAGGCTTTGTAAAACATTATTCTTGAGACATTTTCCTTCCATAGATGATATTAGTTTCAGGTTCATTGCCTAAATATTAACAATTTTGACGTTTTAAATCGCGACTTTGACGTTTTGAGGAAAACACAAATTTATTTTTCTTTAAATTCCTGTAACTTTTGGGTCCTTTAACCTATAGCGCTAAATTTTGGTAGGTGGCTTACCTATAGTGATATAAACCCGGGTGCCAAATTTCGTTGACATTACTTTGTTAATTCCGGAGATATAAATTTTTTTCGAATGAAAACTCCAAATTTTCCCGGAAAACCTCGTCCGATTTTCCTAACTAACGAACTTGTCCAAGCCATTTACAAAAGGAAGGTACGTGCTAAATTTTATCAAAATCAGCCGATTATTTTTTGAGTTATCGGTGTGATATATTTATATATCTGTAGCTTGGTTCTAAAAGGGCCAATGTCAATTTTCCGTGATTTGGGCCAAAGTGCATTTTCAGTCTGTGTTTAAAGAAAACATTTATATGTAAAAAGGGCCAGTGCCTGCTTGCAGTAACAATCGAGCTATAAAAGTGTGTAGGGCCAATGTTGAAACTCAAAAAATATCTTATTTTACAGGTAAAAAGGCCAAAGTAGACATAGGCCTAAGAGCGACTACCAAACGTATATCATAAAAAGGCAAAAGTGGACATTGGCCTTTCTATTTTAATATTCTACATGTGAGAGCGCTATACATTGGCCCCCAACATTGAAAAATCCATCTCTGGGTTTTCAGTTTGTTTTCAGACACGCTAATGTGCGTATAAAAGTGAGTGATTCTATTATTGTTTTGTGTAATATATATGACCTATCATGTCATCCCGCAGTAAAAAAATATTGAGTTTGTGTTCAGCTTTGCCTTTGGTGACAGAAAATGATAACAATCAAGGTAAGCAATAATTATAATTTACACATTAAACTAATATTTTAGGTTATGTTTGTGAAATAGAGGAATTATTATTGCGGAGCTTAGATTTCATTCATACGAA
Organism: Tillus elongatus; assembly: GCA_964006375.1. Lineage (NCBI taxonomy): Eukaryota > Metazoa > Arthropoda > Insecta > Coleoptera > Cleridae > Tillus > Tillus elongatus. Next base: position 15,162,276 of record OZ023265.1, read on the forward strand.
ATATGATGATAAGATAATACGAATGTTTACTCATTGGTACAACAATTTAAAAATTAGTAGGCGAGAAAAATGTTTCTTTTAACTTCCGGATGGTTGGATAAATTTGAAATATTTTTAACTTTGTAGTACGTGCGATCTTTTAGTTCTACCTCACTCTTTTAGTATTCAATAGGGTTATTAATAAAAATTACTCGCGTATAGCAGATAAACTAATATGTTGCAAATAAGTGTTCAAATGAAACGAACCGAATAACTATTATTACTCTAAAAATTACTAGGTATATTTTTTACCAGTATTTTAATTTCGGCATGAAAATATTTAGATACATGGAAACTACCTGTACTTAAATGTTAAAAGGGTACATACAATACAATAGCGGTTCGGATATTGGATTTCGAATGTTTAGATATATCTACCAATATTCTGAGTAATGTGTTTGTTGTTTTGAATTTTGTTTAAAATCGGATGGATTCGTTAAAGTTTGATCACATTTCAAAATTGAAAACTATTTTATTTATTACGGTACATATTTGCATATTTTGTTATTTTTTGAGTACTATGAGAACATTTTACATTAAAATTATAAATGGTTTAAAACATGTAAATTGTATCTACAGAACCAAAGGGAAGAGTCATTCTGGAGGATGACCCTTTAACACGAACCGAATCATCGACAGCTACTCAAGTTTCTACATCGGAAACTCAAATTGAGGGAGTTTTTCTGAGTAATAAGAGAACCGAATATATTACCTTACGCCCAGTCAGTCCACTTGCTCAAGTAACTGGTAGTTCTACCTCTTACTTACGTGCAGAACAAAGCCCTAACAAATCAAGTAAGTTATAGTATTTTTTGCATTCCACAAAAACACATTATTATTTTTTCTTGGCAGGACATAATGTTTGTGATCAAGATGATTGTGTAAATCAGGACTCTAGAGAAGTCTCCATGAAACATGGAAATAAACAGAATCTAAGGTCTAAATTAAAAAATATCTCATATGCAGAACATGCCTACGATAATGAAGTTTTTGATAATTTTGAAGATGGATCTAGTGATGATTTTGTACCTGCAGAAGATGAGAACAGTAGTTCAGACTCAGACGAAGAACCTTCTGTCATACATGTTACTGCCGAATTTCCAAATAATACTGAGGCCAATCATATCACAGTGGATAAAACTAAAAAAATAGGAAGAAAAAAAGTACAGGAAGGACAAGAATGTAGAAAGAGAAAGCGCGAACCTAAAAATTGGGACAAGAACAAACGAAAACTTTTGAAAAGTCAAGGAAAGTCCTATGTTACAATAAAAGGTAAACATATCTCTGAGAAGTCCTTAAAGAATCCTTGCAATTGTAAGAAGAAATGCTACGAAAAGTTTTCAAATGAAACAAGACAAGACATTTTTGGGGAATTTTATAATCTGTCGCAAGAGGCACAAAATCAGTTTATTGCAAATCACGTTCATGAGGTGTTAAAGAAAACGGAGAGGCTGAGAGGAGAGAATAAAGATAGCAGAAGAACTCATAGTAGAATATATTACTTGGATAAAAATTTAGAAAAACATGAAGTTTGCCAAATTATGTTTTTATCAACGCTTGACCTGACCGTAAAGAAAGTTCGTATCATTGTACAAAAAAAACGCGCTTCAAATTCGAGCATTTGTCCTGATGATGCGAGAGGAAAGCATACAAACCACCCAAAGATAAGCGAAGAGGAAAAGAATATTATAAGACAACATATTGAAATGTTTCCATCTTTTGAAAGTCATTATTCAAGAGAAAAAACATCAAAAAAATACCTAGCTTCGGATCTCTCAATATCAAAAATGTATAGACTTTATGTTGAGTTCTGCCAAGAACACAGTAGAATACCAAGAAATGAAATCATGTACAGGAAGATTTTTGTAGAAGAATATAACTTGTCTTTTAAAAAACCGTACACTGATACTTGTGCTACATGTGATAAATATGAACTTCTATTAAAGTCAATCAAAGATGTAGATGAAAAGCTCAAAATTGAAAATGAAAAGACTGAACACCTAAAGTTAGCAGACTCTGCATATAAAGAAAAGAAGAGAGACAAGCTTGCTTGCAAAACCAACCCTAATCTCTTGGTTATTAGCTTCGACCTGCAGAAGTGTTTACCGACCCCCTATTTAAAAAGCAGCATATCATTCTATAAACGCAAACTCTGGACGCTAAATCTTACTGTCTATGAAACACAGGGAAGCACTAATTCAGCCAAATGTTATCTTTGGAACGAGACAATCGCTCAACGAGGTGGACAAGAGATTGCATCGTGCTTGTATACGTACATTAATAATATTCCGCCTCATATCAATGAAATCATTATGTACAGTGATTGTTGCCCAGGACAAAATAAAAATATTTTGATATCCGTAATGCTCCTTATACTTATGGAAAAATTCAACAGAGAACGGAGACACATTAACATTTGTCATAAATTTTTAGTTCCAGGGCACACTCACATGGAAGCAGACCAGATCCATGCAGCGATTGAGAAAACTAAGAAATTAACGACAGCAAAAATTGACATTCCTCGGGATTGGGCGAATTTGATCCGTTTAGTACCAAGAAAACCACCTATTTTCGTTTATGAAATGCGCCAAGAAGAATTTCTTAACTTTAAATCACTCCTCTCTGGAAAGTTTCAACATAAAAAAGTAAATACGTTAGGAGAGCCAGTTGTTTGGTCTACCATAAGGCTTATTCAGTATTCCAGCGAACATCTTGGTTTGGTACAATACAAATCTTCTTTCGAAGACGAACCTTACAAAACCTTGGATTTGTCAAGAAAAAAGACCAGACATTCGGGTACAATAAGCCTTCTACCAATTTCAAATCAACCTCTTGGTATACCTGCGAATAAGTTGCAACATTTAAGAGATATGTTACCCTACATTGACGAGAACAGTCGACCCTACTATTTGCAATTTATCAATGGCATTAATACATCACAAACCCAATACGATACCCTTAGTGAAAGTGAAGATGAAAATGAAGACCTTGACGGACTTTAGTTATGATTACTAACACTTAAGATTAAGCAGCATACTGCCAAAGTATTAGAATGTTAGATTTTTTTAACTTATGTATTCCATATCTCGAAAATAAAAGTTATTTGTAATAAATCATTTCTTATTTTTATTGACACGTTAGGCCAAAGTCTAATTTATTATTTTTTTCTATATTCAAAAAGGGCCAATGTCTATTTTTTTTTTGCAAAAAAGGAGTCCACAATCTTTTAAACCTTTTAAAATATAAGAGTGATCGTATTAATACCACTTCACAAAAAATACTTCGAAATTAAGATTTAATAGTAGTCTTCAAATGCATTCAAACTTAGACCAATAATTTTGAAATCGATTTGCCAAAATCTGCATTTTATGAGATTGGCCCTTTTAGAACCAAGCTACAGATATATATATATATATATATATATATATATATATATATATATATATATATATATATATATATATATATATATATATATATATATATATATATATATATATATATATATAAACAAACATATAAAAATTGAAACTGATCCCGGATATGGGTTCTAAGGGTCCTAGTTCGCGCTCATTTGCAAATTTTTTTTCAAAATTCAAAAGTCGGGATCTCCCCATTAGTGAATTTTTTTCTACGAAAATTCACTAAAATGTCGATATCTCTTTAATAGCGAACTTTTTATAAAATTTTGCTGTAAATCATTCTCTAAACATTTCTGCTCAAATAACAAGCGTAAAACAATTGCTATGGATTTCATAGAAACTTCGATGCAACAGCTACAAACTACCACTCTAAAGCGCACCTATTGTTATAAGAAGATAAACGTTTATTCACCAGGTGCGCACTAGCTAACCAAATGTATCATTAGCATTGTTAGCTATAAATGTGAATCGCCACTCTCACCGGACTCCATTATAAATTCACGGCTCCTAGTTAGAAATTGAAATGGATCGATTTTCAGCACCATTACGTCAATAACTGCTTCCATTTCCAGGTTATCTACGTTGAAAATTGAACCATGTGAATAGGCACATGTGTGGTTGAATAACAATCCAAATTGCAGCGTTACTAGATAATTTATCGGCGATTATGAGATACCAAGTGTGCAGCTGAATGAGTTTCATCGTTTTCTAGTAAAATTACCATGAACTAATGTTACATTTTTAAACAGTCCAGTCTTGCAAAAAGTAATAGGGATTCCAGTTGAATGGACACAGGAGATTGTTTAAATTTATAAGGCTCTAGTTATTTTATGAAACAGGTACGGAAGAGTAGATTATGACGATACTATAAGATCCAATCAGCCCGACAAATATTGAGAAAACTAGTGGCTCGATGTAGATAATAATAATATTATATTATAGCATTGGTTTGTCGCAATGGTTTGTTTTGTGACCCTTTTATATAAGATAAGTGCATATTTAATGAAATATGTAGAAAACTTTTGTTATGTTATCGTTGGTCTGTACAATCCGAAGGTAACTACAAGGCTTCCGCTTACTGTTGTTAGGTGTAACTGACCTGCGCAATGATATCAAATGTTCCGTTGCTAAGTAACTACTCAGACAAACTAGATATCATATACTTATAAACCAGTTTTTACCACTGTCAATAAAAAGCGGTGATAATAAATATAAATGTTTCAAATTTTAATAGCTCAATTGTCTGTAAATATAGAAAGCTGAGTTTTGGTATATAGTTAGGTCTTTCCCAAAGAAAAACGTGTACCAGATTTCATTGAAATAGCTTTGTAATTTTCGGAGAAAAAATGTTTTTTTTAAAGAAAACTTAAATTTTTCCGCGAAACTATTGTCCGATTTTCCTGGCTATTAACGAACTCATCCAAGCTTGCCGAGTTGTTTATATATATATATATATATATATATATATATATATATATATATATATATATATATATATATATATATATATATATATATATATATATATATATATATATATATATATATAAATCGAAACTGACCTCGCATTTGGGTTCTAGGGGCCCAAATTTGCGCTCATTAAAAAATTTTTTTGCAAAGTCTCACTATTGATACCTCTCTATGAGTTAATTTTTTTAAATAAAAATTCACTAATAACGAATATTAAAATAATTACTATTCTCTGAATGTTTCGTGCATTGTGTTAGTATTAGAATCCTCTATAAGTGTTACTGGATTTCAGATAATGTTGAGCAATTTCTGTTAAATCTGGAGCCTAGGCGTAGAAATAGCGAACAGAGAGTTAAAAACAAATATTGATTTATTTTTGCAATAGAAACAATTTTCTCTCAGTTTCCCGTTAGTATTTTGTATTCTTAAGGAACGGATAACTCTTGACAGAAGGACTTTGGGTCCTGGTATCGAGTGTACTTCTTCGACGCCTTCTTTGATGCGTGATTGCATTCAGGGATGTGAGGATCCGACCCGTGTCCATCTATTTTCCATGTTATTGGTTTGATTCTGCAGTGTCAATACAGAAAAGCGCCTCTTTGACTGACTTTCTACAAAGGAATCAAATACATGCGACACACACTCTCCAGACCACAATGCTTTTTGTGCCGATTCGTTTTCTTTTCCAGAGTCCTCTATCTGAAGGACGTGGGGAATTCAAAATCAATGTGCATCGACTGATTTCTTTATTATATGGGGAATTTATTGTTTCTGAGGTTCCGTCCTCTATTGTTAGTTCGGGGTTGACAAGAAATCGCGACAGGGTCTTATTTAGGACACGCTCACACACAAACACTAATATACACACACCCACACGCACACATAGATATACACTAACAATATTATATTGCGGAAATGTTTGCTCGGCTTTCCTAACATTTCGTCCAAGCTGTCACATATATAATTTCAGAATCAATATTGGGTTGTATCTATGATGCGAAGAATTTTTTTGTAGCAGCGATAAAGTGACATATAGTAATGTACATTAATTTGTACAAGTTCTTTTTTCATTTTTTTAACAGAATATTCTGCTGTCAGTTTGTCTACGCCAGGTCAGGTCAGGTCAGGTCTAAATTCTCGAAAGCTCATCATAAAATTGTTTCTTGGAATTGGCGACGCCATATTATCTGGGTTTGTCTTTCCTTTCTCCTCTACGTACATTAGTTTACAAATAGTTTGCTCTTGGTAATACAACTCTTCAACATGTGCTCTAGAGTATTCAGTAATGACTTCACGTATTATAAAACTGTCCAAATTGTTAAAACCATTGTACAAAATATTGTAGATAAATACAAATAATATACGCAGCCTTCGAGAATAGCTCATTTTTGTAAACAACCATTATTTATCTAGAAATAAATATTACGTGAGTACCTACAACTAAAATTATGTAAATCTTTAGTGCTTTTAATAGTAGTAAATTTCAAATTATAATACAAGTAACAATGTACAACCCGTCCCCAAGAAAGGATCCAAAGCGCTTCCTAGCAACTACAGGCCTATTTCCCTCCTTTTAGTCGTCTCTAAAGTGATGGAAAAGTATATACCGATATACACCGATATCCTAAAATTTCTTGAAAAACACAGTCTAATCCACGACAGGCAGTATGCATTCCGTCAGCGCAGATCATCTACCGACCTAATTTTCTTTGTCACCCATTCTTAAAACACGTCTATGGAACTACACGGTGAATCCTAGATTGTCGCTCTAGAGATATCCAAAGCATTCGACCAGGTCTGGCACGCAGCGCTGCTTAATAAACTTCCGGCCTATGGCCTACCACCAAAACTTTGTACCTGGACAGCAAATTTCCTCTGCAAACGGAGAATTTGTGTTGTCGTGGATGGCCATTCCTCTAAAATGTATCCAATTAATGCAAGACTCCCTCAAGGTTCAGTTTTAGCCCCTACTTTGTTTCGTCTCCACATCAATGACATCCTCTCTAGCACATCCAACTCAATTCACAGTTACGGGGACGACAGTACCCTCCACTCAAATATACAATATGCTAAGCCTGTCTCTTTAGCCTAATTAGATCACGATCGCAGACTTATGGAAGATTATTCTCTGTGACTCTCCAAAATATATTAGACTGGGGAAGTAGAAATCTTGTGCAATTTAACTCCACAAAATCTCAGTCTTGCTTTCTATCTCATAAGAGATAAACCAGCACTAGATCAAAGACCAAGTTATTCAAAGTAATGAATCCTTTTCACTTGTTGGAATTTCTGTGGATCGAAATCTCAATTAGCACCAACATGTCACATCAATTGCAGAAGCGGCTGGTAAGAAATTAGGTTTCCTCTTCCAGGCTCACAAATACTTTTCACCAGCTAATCTCTATACCTTATATACGTCACAAATAAGGACAAGCCTCAAATACTGCTCCCACATCTGGGGTGCTGCTGCCGCTTCTACATTCGCTATCCTGGACTCCATTCAGAAGAAAGCTATATGTCTCATCGGTGACCCTACCCTCACCCAAAGGCGCTATCCCTTGCCCACCCACGTACCGTTGGTGACCTCTTTCTCTTTTATAGATATCTGCACCGGCACTGCTCAGAGGAGCTTCCTTCCATAGTTCCTCCACCTTCTGCCCCTAACAGATCTACCAGGGGAACAGAGCGAATGCACCCTTTTACTGTCCAGGTTACCAGACATAGAACATCTTGTTATGCCCGCTCTTTTATCCCGAGTCCCAAGTTGTGGAACTCCTTGCCGGCACACCTTTTTCTTTCTCCGAACCTCCAAACTTTCAAGTCCAGAATTAACAAATTGCCTCTTTCCTCCTTGTTGACACCCACGGTACGATAGTATTATTAGGCTCTGAGCCCTCATGGTGTGTTGTTGAAATAAAACAAAAACGTAACTTTTAATATTGGCGTACAAACAAACAAGAGTCAGACCCACTTTTTACGTCACGAATATATATATATATATATATATATATATATATATATATATATATATATATATATATATATATATATATATATATATATATATATATATAGTTAGACCTATTTTGTTTCAAGCATAAGTTAAAAAGAAGAACTTCCAAGAAAGGGGAATCCATTAGGTCAGTTTGCCTATTTGAAACAAGGTAGCTATTCTAGAGCTTCAAAAAGTCAAGCTTGAGCTTCCCATCACACGGATATAGTAGCTTTAGCGGAATTGAAGAGATGTTCTGAAAATTTAAAATTCTTTAATCGACTTAAAAAATGTACAATTCGAATAATATAGATGAAAAATATAAGGACTTGAAAAAACAATTTAATTTGCGCAATCGAGAAGAAAAACAGCAATTTTACTTAAGCTTGATAGAAGGCTCGGCTAATAAGACAAAAACTTTTTGGTCACTTGCCAACAATAGTAAACGTACAATTTTTTTTAAATTAACCTAGTAATATTAAAATAAGACATAATGATCAGAACATTTCCGATACAAAAACCATAGTTAACATGTTTGGTTCTCTCTTCTCTTAGGAAGTTCAAAATTAGGTAATATCTCAGTACGGAGGTCAAGCTTTAGGTGCCCAACGACTAGAGTGAATAATCGGTCAATTTTTGTAGAACCGTTTGAAATTGAACATATTATAAATAATTTAAAAAATAAAAGATCATCTGGTATTGACGAAGTTCTCATCTCGGTAATAAAGCGATGTCCAGAAACGGTAGCCGTGACAAGTTCATTATATGGCAGATGCAACAGCATCAGCCATATAATTAACTTGTCACTTGTTGCCGGTGTTTCCAAGTCAGCTAAAACAAGCCAAGGTAATTCCATATGCAAAAAAGGAGACAAACAAGATATTTTCAATTACATGCAACTCTCAATATTTAGCTTACTTTCTAAAATAATGGAAAAAGCGTTGGCTGTGCGATTAGAGAACTTTCTGGGAGATCCGGGAATAATATCGAAGTGCCAGTACGGTTTCAGGCCTGGACTATCAATGGAAACGGCTGTTTTTGACATGGTGCAGTACCTATACGACGAACTTGACAGTTTTCAGCGCGTGGTGGCTTTTATGGTTGATCTCTCTAGGGCATTTCATACATTAAATCCGCAACTGCTTTGGAAAAACCGGCAGTGGCTGGGTGTTCGGGGTCCTGTTTGCGCTTGGCTGCTCTCGTTTCTAACAAGCAGACAAATGGTAGTATCGATGGATGGAGTGCAATCACGACAATTCGATATACATCTTAGCACTCCGCAGGGAAGTGTTTTGGGCCCATTCTTGTTTGTCTTGTATGTAAATGATCTGCCTGAACATATTAAGGAGTGGAGGCTGTTCATGTACGTGGACGATACGACAGTGGATGTGTCGGGGTCGGATGCACACGAGGTTGGCCGGAAGGTTAATTTGTTACTTGATGTGTTCGGTAAGTGGTGTGAGCCCAACCAGCTCCCTATAAATTACCAGAAAACCGTATTTTTTTAATTTAGAGCCCAGCAAAAGCAGGGAATGAACCTTGATTTGCGGGTCACTGTAGTGTTTGACCGATGTAGATTGCGTTACAAGATTGTATACAAGCTCATTTATAAATTCCAACCTTAATCAAGAAACTTTTTTTTCTTTTGCGTTAAATGAAAAATCACGTGTTATGTTATAGGATTTAAAAACTATCTTAGTATTTGTATAGGCATTTAAAATTCATGACCTTGGCGTAAAAAGGGGATAAGTCACTGTTTAAACATTTTTAAGGAGAAGCAGAACCATTTTTTAGTATGGGTCTTTGAGTTTTATTTTTTAAAACAAGATGTTTTAGCATAAAATTAGGACTAGCTTATTATGAAGGAAAACACAGAAATATTCTAAACATTTTATTTGCGACAAGAACGGAATGAGTGAAAATAATATATCACAACACGACACATCAATTCATATATTTACTGTTGCTCATTAGAATTATTCATCCACTGATGACGATATCTTGGTTAATGAAACGATCATCAGGTTTTTTTAAATGTGTTGTAGTGATTTTAAGTTAAGTAGACGTACAGTTAAGGATTAAACAAATTCAGCCTTCTTACTTTGCCAAGACGTACCATATTTCTCGCAACTGTATATGCACTAGAATCTATGTTTTAAATCTTCAGTTTTACATTTAATCGTGGTCAAATAAACATTGGATTCTTGCCTTGTGATCGATCTAAACAATTCACCCTTCACCAACTATTAACAATTGTAGAGAATTCCATTAATTATCGCTTTCACGTTGTAAAATATTGTTTATGAAAAGTCGAAACGTAGTAAGTTTGAGAGTTATGCACTGGGCGCATATACCACGGCATATGAAACAGAGGGGTACGCTATCCTGTAGCCAATAGACAGTATGTGAGGAGTAGACCCGAAAAATATGTATACATTTGCTCGGAAAGCCAGGCGGCCCTCCGGGCAGTCTGCGCGGCCAGAATCAGGTCTACACTGATTCAGGGGTGGTGCGCTGACGTCCTCAAAGGACTAGCCAGGACAAAGGGGGTGCAACTGGTCTGGATTATGGGACACTGTCGGGCAGCGGGGAATGAGGTAGCGAATAATTTCTCAAGGCTTGGTTCCCGGCGGCCGTTCTGTGACCCGGAGCCTGCGATAGGCATAAGTAGGAAGACGATCTCTGTCGCCTTAGATAGGTGGACTGAGGAGGCCATGGAGATGCACTGGGGGTCGACTCGTGGCTGTGAGTAAGCGAGGGGCCGAACAGAGATAAAACTGTCTGGCTACTCGGTAGGAGTCGACCTACGCTTTGCCGCATCCTTGGGGTGCTGACAGGCCACTGCACCCTTAGAAGACACCTCATATTGATAGGCGTATTGAGGGATCCTATTTGCCAGGACTTCGGCGAGGATGGAGAAACGTCTTACCACTAGCTGTGTGAATGCCAGGCTTTCGGGAGTCTTCGAGCAGAATTGTTCTATTTGAGGACTCTGCAGAGGAAGCAGGTAAGTACCGTCCAATTGAAGAGCGTCACGGTAGAGCATGGTTGCTGGATTGCTGGGGTTGGAAAAAAGAATCAATTGTTGCCTACTTGCTTGGAGTTAGCCTCCCCACCACTGCTACTACTACTACTACTAGTAAGTGTGTTAAGGTAACTAATTTATTTCAAATTATTATATGAACTCTAATTATCGTATGTTCACATGTTTATAACGCAAATTTAATCAAAATAGCTTTATTATTTTTCGAGAAAAACCTTTCTGACATACAAATTTTTACTCAACCTAATCAAGAGTGAAAATTAGTTAATCAGCGCTCATTTATAAAAAATTTCCGCAAGATGGTTGTTCTGGCGATTATGCTCGAATAGTTGTAGAATTTTCATTTGCAATTTGAATTGGATCGTTCGCAGCAGTCCTGTTTTGTGGCCACCGATGAGCCCTGATTTGACTTTGGCAAATTTTTACGTTTGGGGTGTTTAAAACAATTAAGTTTGGAAAGAATGATCTTTTTCCGAATGGAAAACGCTTGGAGGAGATAATCAGGGACGCTGTCGCGTCTTTCCCATCATCGTGGCCTATATATTTGTTAATTTTCCTAATGAAAATTCAATAAAAAATTTGCCATAATTTGAAAGCCTCTTATTTTAAATCTGTTAAAAAGATAAGCGAAATGTTAATTAAACATTTCTATTAATCAGAGACAACCCATTCTCACCGATACGATCTGCCTGAAATTGATGTTTTCCTTTCCAATAACCATAATTGGTCCTCATAACCACTAACAAACACCTCCGTTTAACACCCATGTTCGAAATTAATCACTTAACCTGTCAAAGAGGAGAGAGTGTAATTCTTTCGGTTCCTGAAATACAGTCAATTACGTTCCAGCGATAATTCAGTTAGGACTCAACAATACATTCCATTAATTTAGTGTATGTAACACAAGGTAGACGGTTTCATTATCAAAATGGAATTCTAGCCATCAAATCTGACTAGATCAGTAAGATATATACCCTCAACAGAGGTAAATGTAATTAACACTCAGTAATATTTTGAAATGTATATTTCCATTATATGAATTATTCATCGTTAATTAATACTTGACAGGGAATATTCAAATAAATTCATGCTAAGTAATTTGTATACCAACAAGATACTAATTTACATATTCAAACGAGGGACAAAAAATCATATACTACTATCTACAAGGGTATGTTAATTAGTTTTAGTAGTTCGAGGTTAAGTTTGTCTACGATTAAATGTTAAAAGCAGTTTTTATCTACATTAAGCAATAATTCACTAAGTGCAGATTATAACCTGTAATCAGCACTGATAAAAAAGGTAAAGGTAAGATGCTTACTGGCAATTAGGCCATTGCTGACCTTTTTTGCTCATCTAAACTAACCTACCCTCCACCTTGAGCTCGATCTCAACCACGAAAGCGATTTGAAAAATCATCCGCCGCCGGTGAGTCTCGAACCGTCGTCACCCGAGTCCGAATTGGAAAGTCTGAATCGACTTTCCCGCACGGCCACGAAGCCGCATCAGCACTGATAAGTACACTTGGATAACCCAAATTAGCACAACGCATCTTTTACAAGACATGACGATCGTGTCACTAGCAAAGTTGGCGTCATCAGAAGATGAAATATCTGAGACTTTTTCATCCTCTTAGCGTCATCAGAGGATGAAAAACTCTAAGAAGTTTTCGTCCTCTGATGATGCTAATATTGTTAGTGAAACGATCGTCAGGTCTTTGAAAAGATGTGTTCTGGTGATTTGGGTTCTACAAGTGTACTTAACTAAACAATAGTAAAAAAAAAGGTATTAAAAAAGTTTGGACCCAGCAAGTACGTTATGCTAGTGAATTTTCATAGAAATATTCTACGCATTTTTTTACGAAAATCATATATGCGCCAAAAATTAAATTTACCGGTAATATACAGGGTGATTCGCGTAATGACCAACAAAATGCAGAGGCATGTAGGGGAACCCAAAATATTGTGATTTAACGCGACTTACCCCTATACTAAGTTGCATCCCTGAGAAGTTATACTCCTTCAAATTGGGGTTTCTAATTTCGAAAAAAAATCAATATCCCAGTTATGCTTGAACTTAGAAGTACTAAATTTAGTGCAAGTTTTAAGTGTACCAAGAGCAAAAATCAACAGTAATATAATTCAATTTAAGCATTTTTAAGGGTTGATACGGGATGATTCACTCATAAAATGTGACAGAAATTTTTAACCTATTGCCGGAATAGAAACATTATTATTTCATTTTATGTGCAATTTAGTGATGCAACTTCTACTACTCTACAAGTGAGTGGTGGACGTGCCGCCACCTAGTTGCAGAATCAAGTGGTATGTTGTCACGCCAGCTCCAAATGACACAAAGTGTTAAAAAATAGAGACTGTATACAACTAACTAACAACTTAGAAAATTGTCTACCCCAATATAGGGACAAAGTATGTAAGACTAGATGCATTCTCGCAACAATTAGAACCGTAGACCGGTTTCGCTCTCATTAGAGCTCTTCAGTACGGCATACTAATTGTAGCAAAAATGCACCAAAAGTAATACGGATATAGTATAGCCAGCCTTAAAATACTAAGTGAGTGGTGGACGTGCCGCCACCTAGTTGCGGAACCAAGTAGTATGTTGTCACGCCAGCTCCAAATAACACAAAGTGTTAAAAAAATAGAGACTGTATACAACTAACTAACAATTTAGGAAATTGTCAGCCCTGGCCCATTTCTACCCCAATATAGGGTAGACAAACTATGTAAGGCTAGATGCATTCTCGCAACAATTAGAACCGTAGACCGGTTTCGCTCTCATTAGAGCTCTTCAGTACGGTATACTACTTTGTGTTATTTGGAGCTGGTGTGACAACATACTACTTGGTTCCGCAACTGGGTGGCGGCACGTCCACCACTCACTTAGTATTTTAAGGCTGGCTGTACTATAGCCGTATTACTTTTGGTGCATTTTTGCTACAATTAGTATGCCGTACTGAAGAGCTCTAATGAGAGCGAAACCGGTCTGCGGTTCTAATTGTTGCGAGAATGCATCTAGTCTTTCTACTAATCTTATTAATTTGCAAAAAACCTTGTCGTTTTCAACAAAATTCCGAATAATTAAATACACGTATTAGAGCTGTGTTATTTGAAATCACCGGAAATTGAAACGTTGGCTATGAAATTTAACGTCAGACTTGACAATCAGGAAAATAGGTCTTTTTATTTTAGTAATATTTTCTGAGTCTTATGAAATTGGCCGAAAGGTTTTCATGTAGCGAACATGTTGACATGCTATTAGTGTTAGGTTTCTGTGAAGGAAACTACAGAAGAAGTGTTGAAGGAATATTGGAGAAGATTTCCTAATCGTGTAATCCCTCATAGAGAAACGTTTGCCAATGTTGAAAGACGGGCTCGAGAAACAGGCAAGTTTTTCAGTGACACTCAAGAACGTGCTACTGCAACCAGGGTACAAGTCGAGTAACTTATTTTTAATACAATTGATGATCCAAATATTACCACTGGAAATCTATCTCGACGAACTGGCATGTGGCAAACTTATGTTCACCGAGTAATAAGACGTAATCTACTGCACCCATATCATATCCAAAATGTGCAAGAATTGTTACCGGAAGATTTGGTTAAACGAGTGAATTTCTGTCAGTTTATTTTGCATTAAGAAATTAATTTTCAAAAGAAAATTCTTTTTACTGGCGAAGCTTGTTTTACCCGCAGAGGTATTACAGATTTATATAACCATCACGAATATTCTTGTGTAAGCCCTCACTCAGTAACTCCTTGACATTTCCAACGCGAGTTTAAAATAAATATTTGGATCGGTATTATTGATCGGTATTTAAGTTATTTTATCGAATCGACTAATTAGCGAAACTAAGTTAGAATTTCTCCAAAATAATCTCTCGTATCCACTCGACGAGGTGCCTCTACAACTAAGACTGAAACATTGGTTTATGCACGATGGGGCACCGCTTCATTTCAGTATTTCTGTGAGAGACTACTTAAACCACCAGTATCCACATAGATGGATTGGAAGAGAAAATAATTGTCCACGAGTTTGGGCTCCACGATCGCCAGACCTCAACAAATGTGACTTCTTTCTTTGGGAAATGTCAAAA
Organism: Tillus elongatus; assembly: GCA_964006375.1. Lineage (NCBI taxonomy): Eukaryota > Metazoa > Arthropoda > Insecta > Coleoptera > Cleridae > Tillus > Tillus elongatus. The sequence continues at coordinate 15,177,359 of OZ023265.1, forward strand.
GATTTTCTGTATTACTCGCCAATTGCGTCTCGAGCCGAATCGTGGAATCGCATTACACATAAAACACATTAGAAACAATCAACAGTTGTTGGATAGAGTAGACTTTCATTTTCGACGAAGAATAAAATTATACCAGAGAGAGAACGGTGATCATTTTGAATATTTTCTGTAATTTATCGGTGCAAATGTTATAGTATTTCTATTGCTTAAGTTGTTTGTTTTTCTATTAAATTATTCCTATTACACCTCTTTTCCTGATTGTCAAGTCTGGCGTTAAATTTCATAGCCAATGTTTGAATTTCCGATGATTTTAAATAACACAGCTCTAATATGTGTAATTTTTTAAATATTTCAACAACACACCACGAGGGCTTACAGCCTAAATAGTATCATACCGTGGGTGTCGACACGGAGGAAAGAAGCAACTTGATAATTCTGGACTTGTAGGTTTGGAGGTTTGGAGGAGAAGGAAAAACATGTGCCGGCAAGGAACTCCACAACTTGGAAGTCCTCGGGACAAAGAGCAAGCATGGTGTTCAATGTCTGTTGACCAGGGCAGTACAAGAGTGCATTCGCTCTGTTCCCCTGGTAGATTTGTTGGTGGAGGAACTATAGAAGAAAGCTCCTCTGAGCAGTGCCCGTGCAGATATCTATAAAACAGAGAGGTCACCATGGGCAAGAGATGGCAGCTTTGGGTGAGGGTAGGATCACTGATTAGACGTACAGCTCCCTTTTAAATGAAGTTCATGATAGCGAGTGTAGAATCGGCAGTGGCACCCCAGATGTGGGAGCAGTATTCGAGGTTTGGCCTTAATTGTGACGTATATAAGGTATAGAGATTAGCTGGTAAAAAGTATTTGCGAGCCCGGAAGAGGAAACCTAATTTCTTAGCAACCGCTTCTGCAATCGATGTGACATGTTGGTGCCATTTGAGATTTCGATCCACAGAAATGCCAACAAGTGAAAAGGACTCATTACTTTGAATAACTTGGTTGTTCGTTGTCATGGGTCTAGGACTGGTGTATCTCTTATGAGATAGAAAGCAAGATCCACAGAGACAGAACCCTTCATGAGTCTGCAATCCTCATCTAAATGGGCTAAAGAGACAGGCTTAGAAAATTGTATATTTGAGTGGAGAGTGCTGTCTCCGCGTAACTGTGAACTGGGATGGAAATGCTAGAGAGGGTGTCATTGATGTAGAGAAGAAACAAAGTAGGAGCTAAATCTGAACCTTGAGTGACTCCTGCGTTAATTGAATACATTTTAGAGGAATGGCCATCCACGATATCAGAAATGCACCGGTTGGAGAGGAAATTTGCTACCCAGGTACATAGTTTTGGTGGTAGGCCATAGGCAGGAAGTTTATTAGGCAGCGCTGCGTGCCAGACCTGGTCGAATGCTTCAAATATGTCTAGAGCGACAATCTGGGATTCACTATGTAGTTCCATAGACTTGTTCCAAGAATGGGTGACAAAGGAAAGGAGGTCGACAGTTGATCTGCGCTGACGGAATCCATACTGTCTGTCGTGGATTAGACTGTGTTTTTCAAGAAATTTTAGTAATTCGGTGTATATATACTTTCCATCACTTTAGAGACGACTAAAAGGAGAGAAATAGGCCTGTAGTTGCTAGGAAGCGCTTTGGATCCTTTCTTGGGGACGGGTTGTACTCCAGCAGTTTTCCAGTTACTAGGGAATATGCCTCTATTGTAAGATGTCTGAAACAGACGAGTCAGGACAGGAGCAAGTTCTGGTGCGCATTTTTTAAGAACAATTGCTGGGATCTCGTCAAGGCCAGAGGCTTTCCCCGTATTAAGAGAAGGCAGCATCTTTCGTACCTTTTTAATTTTGAAAATGAAATCTGTCATTTTATGCGCGACATTGGGGACTGTTGGTGGTTGAACATTTGGAGGTGGGTTGCGAGTATAATTGCCGGCGAACAATGAGGCAAAAAGTTCAGCCTTGCCTAGGGCGGTAGAAACAATTTGATCCCCTGAAACAGGAGGTGAGAACGTGCTCTTACAGAAATTATTCCCAATAGATTTTGCAAGAGTCCAGAAGGGTTTGCTGCCGTTGGAGCTTGAGATGACTTTGTTTTTGATGTTGTTATTAAACGAGTTTTTTGTCTCAGAAAGAATGTGGACATAGCGGTTTCTTGCGTCGTAACATGCTTGACGGTTTTCTTGACTGGGATTGTATAGAAGCGTTTTGTGAGCTTTGGCCTTTTCGTGTCTGGCCTTGTCACAGGATTTAGAGAACCAGGGCTTTTGAGTGGCTGAAGAGGTTTTTTGTGTACGTGGAATAAATAATTATATGCCAGCTTGGATAATTTTGGTGACGTTTTGTGAGAAATCGGAGGGATCAGGATGAGAGAAGCAGACAGAGGTCCATGGAAATGAGGAAAATTAATCCCGCATTTCGTCCCAGTTCGCGAAGTTGTAGTGCCAAACGATACGTAGGTGTGATGACTGTGTGACCTAGGGTTGCATTGCGCAGGAACCTGGTCTGAGCGACTGAGTGGAGCGGTGACTGATGTCTTATAGCATTCAGGTTTTGTAGTAAGAAGGGATTGAAACTGTGTGTTTGGATGTGAGGAAAGTAAGTAGGTTGCTGAACCATATTGGCTAAAGAATTACTGACTGTAAAGGCCTCCGCTTAGTTATTCGGAATTTTGTTGAAAACAACAACGTTTTTTGTAAATTATTAGGATAAATAAAAGTTTTGGAATAAATTCCCCATAAAATAAAATAATAATTATTTAAGTTCGTCGATAGGTTAAACAATTCTGTCATATTTTATTGGTGAATCATTCTTTATCAACCCTTTAAAATGCTTCAATTAAATTCTTATTACTGTCGGTTATTTCTCTTGGTAAACTCAAAATGTGTCCCTGGCGTCGGTGATTGGCGATAGTCGCGGAAATAGCCCGACGTTAAGAAAAATGGGATCGGAAACAGCGGAATTTAAATTTGTTACGACGTTATAGTTCTTGTTGGCCGGCCGAATCACGTTGTTCTCTCTAGCAGAGTCATCAGCCGACTGCCGTTGTTTACTCACGTAGAGTGCACAGCCGACTTTCTGTTGCTGCATCCGCAGAGTGCACAGTTGATTCTCTGTTTGCTGGCGTGATTTTTCTTGCTTCCTTCTGAAACGCAAAGCGCCTTTGGTATTGAAAAGAGCTCGCATATGGTTTGTCGCGATATCGAGCTGCAACCTCTGTTCTTTAACGGCTAGTAATAAAAACTTGCCTACGAAAACTCCACCACGAACTTCCGTTTGTCGGTACCCTGATGATGCAATACTGGTTAAAATTCATCTCTATTTAAATGCATATTTATCTGAGGCACAAATTATTATGCAGAAAATATTATGATTGTTATAAAGGGATATTTCGACCACGCATTTTATGCTGCTAGATATTATTGACTCAATTTATAATTTTGTAAACACCTTTAGCGAGAAGTCCGAGCGGTCTTTACCCTGCAGAAAATTTTTACAAATACTGCACATCATACTTAAACCACAATATTTTGCACATTTTAAATTTTAAAAAAAACCAAGACCAGTAGAGCTTGAAAAGAAATGCAGCCAGTTGTTAATGCATATGCCTTGTGCCTTAAAACTGTAAGCTGGCATAAAAGGTCGAGCGCAACAACTTTCACTAAAAAGTTAACACTAGCTCAACGGAACCTTCGGCGGACAGAAATATCCCACGGGATGCCCTCCGAGATATATAGATGCAATCTCCGTCTTTAATTAGCTTGCGGTCGACCAAAACTACAAAGAACTTGACAGGCTTGATGCTGACACTATTGAAGAGATGGTTCTTTATCGAAAACTGTGAAGATTTTGCTTTTAGACTGTTCGGGCTAAATTGATTAGCTGAAAAGCAATCTTGGCAAATAGCTTTATTTCTTCTAACACTAAAGTACCGTATCGGTGTTTGGGTCTGAGAAAATAAAAGTCGTGTGATCAGCAAACAAAATAGCATTACCTAAGTCGTTAATGTATATCAAAAATAAGTAGGTCCAATGACGGAACCCTATGGTACACCGTATTTTGGATCTAGTGTGTGCGATTCTTTACCATTATCCGACAGACAGATCTCCCACGTTTTAGAAACGTGATACTGCTGGTACTAAAGCCATATAACTGTCCTTCAGTTGCAGCTAAGCTCACAGGTGCAGATATTATGCGAGCCGTAAGTTCTAAAAGGAAACTACTGCAACAAAAAGCTTGTCAGCTAAAATGTCTCGAGTCATACAGTCGAATCCTTTAGATTTACATTAAATATCGGCAACAATCATTTTAGTTTTGCAGTTTTTGTCTAAAACAAGCAAGATAAACAGCACATGTCTCGTATATATTTTACAGTATAACACTTCTTAAACAATCGACGTATATTTTCATGAAGGAGCCACAGTTCTCCCAATGGTTAGTGAAGTTTAATGAATATTCAACAGATTCATAAATTAAATTTTGTAATACATCAAAGTGGTAAAGAAAATACAAACAGAAACATTTCCTGTCGTAAAATAAGCTACGGAGAGAGTGCTGTACTAATTTAGATGCACTTCGTTAAGTCTGCGGTTCGACATAGTCTAGGATATGTAACGTGTGCGTGACTACGACTCTATTAGCTTTTAAAGCTAATTTGTATAGAGAGATTATACTCAGCATGCAAATGTTGATATGTAAGCTTCTAAAGCTTGTCAGAGTAATAATAATAATAATAATACACAGAGAAAATTAATAAATTTGTAGTATTCTGTGATAAGATCCTTCAGATATGACATATGGATACAGTTTGGATAGGTCTTATTGTTATCGACGCCACAGACGAATTATTTAAATGCCTGAAAAAGAGTCTTAAACAACTGGGCCTAGAATGGGAATTATGCCCATCAATTCGGGAATCTGTTGTATTGGATGCTTGCAGTCTCTTTTATAGGGTAATGGGTGATACACATTAGTATTTTTAATACGTACATTCACGATGGCCCTCTGATGCTAGGCCGATGTGTCATTACTTTATACTCACTTCTTTAAAGGAAAAGTGGAAAACCAATTATAATTATAATAATTAGCTTCTAAAACTTATAGAAGAGTTTTCTAGATATACTGGCATGCGATCTGGGTTTGACAATAATGTCGTACTTGCGTGTAGTCTGAGGAAAGACATGTGACATTCTGTACGTCATATACACCCCGATGTAGGTGCATATTAATTGTAGAATTGCCAGCAAATTGCCCCAACAGATGTGGGAGCCTGTTATAAATACCTGTAAATACAGCAAGCGGGGAAAATATACCACTCAATAATGAATATTCAACTGACAAGTGATTGAATGACATGAGTGAAACAGGTGTTGCGAGCACATTTCCATATCAACTACCTGAGTAAAGCTGTTTGTAGTTCATACTTCGCTACTCATGGTTCATACTACATTATTTATAGTTTAGTTATAGTTCATGGTTCATGGGTCATTATTCATAGAACATAGTTCAAAGTTCATAGTTCATAGGTCAGGTCAGTCATTGGTCATATGTCATAGTTCATAGTTCGTAGTTCGTAGTTCGTAGTTCATAGTTCGTAGTTCTTAGTTCATAGTTCATAGTTCATAGGTCAGGTCAGCTCAGGCCAGTCATTGTTCATATGTCATAGTTCATAGTTCATAGTTCATAGTTCATAGTTCATGGTTCATAGTTCATAGTTCATAGTTCATAGTTCATAGTTCATAGTTCATAGTTCATAGTTCATAGTTCACAGTTCATAGTTCATAGTTAATAACTGATAGTTCATAGTTTATAGTTTATAGTTTATAGTTTATAGTTTATAGTTTATAGTTAATAGTTCATAGGTAATAGTTCGTACATAGTTCATAGTTCATAGTTCATAGTTCATAGTTCATAGTTCATAGTTCATAGTTTATAGTTCATAGTTCATAGTTCATAGTTCGTAGTTCGTAACTAGTAATTCATAGTTCATAGTTCATAGTTCATAGGTCATAGTTCATAGGTCATAGTTCATAGTTCATAGTTCATAGTTCATAGTTCATAGTTCATAGTTCATAGTTCATAGTTCATAGTTCATAGTTCATAGTTCATAGTCCATAGATCATAGTTCACGTTCATAGTTCATAGATATTAGTCAATAGTTCATAGATAATGGTTAATGGTTCATAGTTCATAGTTTATATTTCATGATTCATTATTCACAGTTCACTACATTGAAATACATATATAAACTGTTCTGTATTAAATTATAAAACAGCAACAAAATAAACTAAAATAACTTAAAATAATATAAATATAAATATAAAGGACTACGAAGTTTAACGTTAATTAATATATTTTTTATGGTATAAAAAAATCCATACGTTAGGTACATTTTGTAAGTAATTTGAAAACTCTTCCACACAGTCATCTTTAAACGAATTTTTATTTTAAAAGAATTCGCATTCGATGGTGAGACTGCAAAAAATTTTGCAATGAGCGCGAATTTGGGCCGCTAGAACACAAACAGGTTTCTCAAAAGAAGTTAGAGTACAAGATTTTTTTGATAATAGAGATATATCGATGGTAACACTTTCAAAAGAATTCTTGAAAGGTGCGTATACTAGGACCTATAAAATCGATCTTCAAGGTCTGTGTAAGTTTAGAGTAATAACTTTACTAATATGCCGTATTTTTTTGTATATTTCAACAACGCACCACGAGGGCTTACAGCCTAAATACTATCGTACCGTGGGTGTCAACAAGAAGGAAAAAGGCAACTTGCTAATTCTGGACTTGAAGGTTTGGAGGTTCGGAGGAGGAAAGGCAAGGAATTCCACAACTTGGAAGTCCTCGGGACAAAAGAGCGGGCATAACAAGATGTTCTATGTCTGGTGACCTGGACAGTAAAAGGGTGCATTCGTTCTGTTCTGCTCGTAGATCTGTTGGGAGCAGCAGGTGGAGGAACTATGAAAGAAAGCTCCTCTGAGCAGGGGCCGTGCAAATATCTATAAAAGAGAGAGAGAGAGAGAGAGAGAGAGGTCACCAACGGCACGTCGGTGGGCAAGGGATGGCAGCTTTTGGGTGAGGGTAGGGTCACCGATAAGACCTATAGCTCTCTCCTTAATGGAGTCCATGATAGCGAGTGTAGAAGCGGCAGCGGCACCCCAGAGGTGGGAGCAGTATTCGAGGTTAGGCCTTATTTGTGAAGTATATAAGGTTTAGAGATTAGCTGGTGAAAATTATTTGAGATCCCGGAACAGGGAATATCATTTGTTGTCAGGCGCTTCTGCAATTGATGTGACATGTTGGCGCCAATTGAGATTTCGATCCACAGAAATGCCAACAAGTGAAAAGGACTCTTTACTTTGAATACTTTGGTTGTTCATTATAATAGATCCAGGGCTGGTGTATCTCTTATGAGAAAGAAAGAAAGAAAGAATACTGAGAGTGGGGTTGAATTGTACAAGATTTATACTTCCCCAGTTTAATATTTTTTGGAGATCCACGGAGACAGAACCCTCCATGAATCTGCGATCCTCATCTAATTGGGCTAAAGAGACAGGCTTAGAATATTGTATATTTGAGTGGAGAGTGCTGTCGTCCGCGTACCTGTGAACTGGGTTGGATGTGCTAGAGATGAGGTCATGGATATGGAGAAGAAAGAAAGTAGCGGCTAAAACTGAACCTTGAGGAACTCCTGCATTAATTGGATACAGTTTAGAGGAATGGCCATCCACAACAACAGAAATTCTCCGGTTGGAGAGGAGATTTGCTGTCCAGGTACAGAGATTTGGTGGTAGGCCATAGGCCAGAAGTTTATTAAGCAGCGCTGCGTGCCACACCTGGTCGAATGCTTTGGATATGTCTAGAGCGACAATCTGGGATTCATCGTGTAGTTCCATAGACTTGTTCCAAGAATGGGTGACAAAGGAAAGGAGCTCGGCAGTTGATCTGCGCTGAAGGAGTCCATACTGCCTGTCGTGCCTGACGTATAATAACAGTGTACAATTCTTATTAAAATTTGCTATTATAACGCACTAACTGCGTCCCGAAATGTTTTAATTATTCTTACGTACTCTTTGTGAATAAGAGGAAAATGAACATCTTAATTTTAAGATAGTAAAAAGAGGTAAAGATAAAAGAAATGATGTTTCACTTTTCTGTTGATAGTGACATATTTTTAGAATGAATACTTGATCAAATAAATGAAAAGTGCAGACTGATAAAGTTTTGTTTGCAGCGGAACAAACTCCAACAAAAGACAGCGATAAATGAGCGCCAGTTTTCTCTTTATAAGTGAATAAAGGTTCACAAAATAAGCTGCAGTTTGTCTCTTATGAATTCAGTTACTAAAAACATAAAGCAACGTTCAGTTTTATACTCCACAAGGAATATTCAAGAAAAGAGCTATCTCAGCTGAGAAGTTTTATCTAACTGCAAACCTCAAGAGAGAATTTTTACAAAAACAAACAGAACATTTTTAGTCGTGTTATGGTGAAGCTATTTTATTGGTAAACAAATGCAGAGCGTTTTAAATGAAAGAAATAAATTATTTTCCTCTGCTATTCGTAATTTTAAAATAATGCTAAAAGACGTCACGTCATGTTTTTAGTGAATTTTCATTAAGACAATAAATTATATAAACAGGTGTTTAGGTTAAATTTTTAAAACCTTAATTTGAATATTTTATTTATATTTATTTCATTTGGATACAGCAATAGTAGATAAGTGTTGAAAAGAGTTCTAATGCGTTATGGTAGCGAATTTTCCTAAATTATTTCAAGTGGTGATAACCCAATTTCCCATTAAACTAAAAATCTTCAGTTTTGATACATATTAAAACCTATATAAAAGCAGCGTGGATACTAAATTTAAAAATAACACAATGAGCTTCACAGATAATTACAAATTTGTTTTAAAAAAACATCTTTTGTTATTTTGTTTGCAGAAGCTGGTTCCATTGAGTTGATTGAAACCGAAAACGATTAATATGGAAAAATAAGTTTTTGGTCAATTTTCAGATTAGCACATGGGGGGTGTTTAGAAAAATATTTTCAGAAATATGCTTAGAACCCCTTCTGGATGCCAAAACCAAAAGAAGAATGTCTTGCAAACAGCCCACAAGAAAGTTACGGGACCAAGAGTGAATATGGGTGCCGAGCGGAGAAGAATATAAAAAGTAAGTGTGAGCGGAAAGTGCGAAAGAAACAGCTTAGTTGGACCTCACTAAGCTGCCTTTATCCCATTTTGCAGCTATACCACAGCATAATCAATATTATGCTGTGGATATGCCTGCTTAGAATCCTGTCTATCGCGCGAAGAACCTCTATATTCACCGCAGGTCGAGTAACTTTCTTAGGGGTTGTTCCAAAGGAATTTTTATTGTATATATTGTTCTTGTTTATGCATTGATGGTGATTGTAGGCATGCAGAAGGGGGAGGAGCACCCCTGCGACGAAGCAGCGAACCAAGATTTTCAATTTTTTCATTTAATTTTTTTTATGAAGCCTGATTTTGAGGTTGCCTTGTTTGTCAGTCTAACATAGTAAGCTGCAATATTATCGTTTTCAAATAGTATGGATACAGCAACCGTAAATAAGTGTTGGGAAGGGTCTAGGTGTAGCAAATATGTTACGGTAGAAAATTTTTGTAAAAATATTTTAAATCCGATAACTCATTAAGCTGGAATCTACAGTCTTAAACCATAGTAACACCTATGTAAACGCACCGTGGGTACTAAATTAAACAAAAATAACATAATGAGCTTCGCGGATAACCATAAATTCGTTTTAAAAAGACTTTTTCGTTTTGTTTATTGTTTGCAAAAACTGGATGGGTTGACTAAAACAAAATCATCCAAGCAATTAATAAGGAAAAATACCTGCCATATTCCTAATTGGATAGGTACATTCCCTTTGTAAATAATTAATTTTTTTCTGAAAAACTTTTGTAACTTTAATGAAATTTGTAACACCATTTTTTAAAGACACTTGCAGTACTTACATATTATACCTAAGACCAAATTTTGATTTTTAGCTCCATATAAAATATACATTTTTTTCAAATAATCGCTAACTGGGACTCTAAAACCGATCTCCAAGGTCCGTTTAAATTTAAATAATTAGTTTTAATAATATATCTTACTAATAGTGTACAATTCTTATATACACCATTACAAGTTTCATAACAAAAACGATTAATGTCATCCATTTTTTCCCTACAAACATGCATTATAATTCAGTGAAAAATGCAAAAATGATTAAGGGCTGTTCGAAGAAAAAAGAAAATTTGTATCACCAACAACTTATGGGCCACCCTGTCAAAATATTTTTATAAGATACAGCTTAAGATACCCGATAATTAACGTATAAAATTTTTTTCTCGTATATTGTAAAATAACGGATATATTGAGTTTTACCGTAGAAATGCGTCACCCTGTATATATATAAATAGATAAAAACTGTAACTAACTCCGGATATAGATTCTAGAGGGCCTATTTCGAGGTCATTTGACAAAATCTTTCCAAAATTCAAAAGTCGCAGTCTCATTGCTGGATTTTTTCAACGAAGATTGGCTGCATATATATATATATATATATATATATATATATATATATATATATATATATATATATATATATATATATAGACATTACACCATAAACACTATCACTAAAACTACTGCCAAAGCATCAGAGAAAGGGCCTACTTGAATTTTCTGGAAATATTTTAGTAAAATGAAGAACAATGACGGTTAAAGCTGAAACCTAAGGGTTTGTAAAACACTCATCTAGTGACATTTTCTCCACATAACCCATACTCGTTTCAGGTTTTAGCCTAAATGTTGCCAATTTTGACGTTTGAAATTGCGACTTTATTTAATGCCTATAATTTTGGTCTCTTATTTTACATATCTGAATTTTGGTACACAGTTTACTTTTTAGTGAATTTTCGTAGAAAAAATTCACTAATGGGGAGATCCCGACTTTTGAATTTTGAAAAAATTTTTGCAAATGAGCGCGAACTAGGACCCCTAGAACCCATATCCGGGGTCAGTTTCAATTTTTATATGTTTATATATATATATATATATATATTTGTATATATATATATATATATATATATATATATATATATATATATATATATATTTGTATATATATATATATATATATATATATATATATATATATATATATATATATTTGTATATATATATATATATATATATATATATATATATATATATATATATATATATATATATATATATATATATATATATATATATATTTATATTTATATATATATATATATATATATATATATATATATATATATATATATATATATATATATATATATATATATGTATCACACCGATAACTCAAAAAATAATAGGCCGATTTTGATAAAATTTGGCATGTACCTTTCTTTTGTTAATAGCTTGGATAAGTTCGTTAGTCAGGAAAATCGGACGAGGTTTTCCGGGAAAATTTTGAGTTTTCATATGAAAAAAATTCATATCTCAAAAAGTAATAAGCCGATTTTAACAAAATTTGGCACATACCTTCCTTTTGTAAATGGCTTTGACATGTTTGTTAGTCAGGAAAATCGAACGAGGTTTTCCGGGAAAATTTTGAGTTTTCATTCGAAAAAAATTCATATCTCAAAAAGTAATAAGCCGATTTTAATAAAATTTGGCACATACCTTACTTTTGTAAATGGCTTTGACATGTTTGTTAGTCAAGAAAATCGGACGAGGTTTTCCGGGAAAATTTTGAGTTTTCATTTGAAAAAAATTCATATCTCAAAAAGTAATAAGCCGATTTTAATAAAATTTGGCATGTACCTTCCTTTTGTAAATGGCTTTGACAAGTTCGTTATTTAGAAAAATTTGACGAGGTTTTCCGGGAAAATTTTGAGTTTTCATTTGAAAAATTTTTTTATCTTAAAAAATATAAAATCTATGTTAACCAAATTTGGTAGGTAGGTTTACGATATAAAAAGTAAACTATACACCAAAATTTAGATTTCTATGTTACAAGAAAAAAAAGTTATAATAAAATATTTTGTGCCAGATCATTTCTATGAAAATTCACTACCATAACGCACTTGCTGCGTCCAGACTTTTTTATGATATAAACACGTGTATCAAATCTAGTTGCCCTACCTTTGTTATTTGTAGAGATGTAAAAGTTTTCCGAAAAAAAGGAAAATTTTCCGAGAAAAACAGGCAAGATTTTCCTAGCTAACGAACTCATTCAAGCCACTTGCAAAAGGAAGGTGCTCACCAAATTTGATCACGATGAGACTTATTTTTTGAGATATCGGTAATATATATATATATATATATATATATATATATATATATATATATATATATATATATATATATATATATATATATATATATATATATATATATATATATATATATATATATATATACATAAGTAGATAGGGAGACACCTGGGCTCATCCCCTCCACTTTTTACTGCGCATGCGCGAGTCATCATGCGCATGCGCTGACCTGCGCAGACCTGTGACAGTTGACAGCTGACCTGTCAGATTTGACAGGTGTCAAATGTCACTGACCTGACAGCTGTCAGCTGTCAGCTGTCAGCTAACCTGACAGCTGTCAACGTCAGCTGTCACCTGACCTGACATGTGTCAACGTCAAATGTCACCTGACCTGTCAGATGACGTCACAAGCATTCCAAGATGGCTGACCTGTCATAGACAGTTGCAACCCGGGTTCTCTCTATGGAACTAACCTGAGATGACGTCACAAGCATTCCAAGATGGCTGACCTGTAAGAGACATCTGCAACTCCGGGGTTCTCTCTCTATGGAACTAACCTGAGATGACGTCACAAGCGTTCCAAGATGTCTGACCTGTGTGTCCATAGATATCTACAAGTCAGGTTAGCTCTCCATGTGTGTTTGTCTGATTGTTTATTAAGGTTATGTATTTGTTTATTAAGGTTATGTTCGCACACACACACACACACACACACACACACACACACACACTACTGTCTGTATTTGTTTATTAAGGTTATGTTCACACACGTGTTGATTACCAGTCATATGATTGTTTGTTAAGGTTATGTATTTGTTATTTGAATGCAAACAGAGATAATACAAGATTGTACTTACATACAACAAGAGACGTCAGCCTTCTTTCACAGCTTAATACACACACTACTGAACAGGTGTCTTCTGTGTTGAGGATACAGACAGACAGACAACTGATTGCCATTGTTGAAGCTTATACATGCTGTTTAACAAACACGTCATGACAGTTCAAAGTCTTTGCTTAAACTGACAGATGCATGTGTATTTGAAAGAAAAGCATTCGCCTGAACTTAGATTTGAACCCACGAACCTCGAATCAGCCGTTGTTTGCTTTACATATATACACTGTCCCTAAACCAATAGCTCCACAGACACACACGTTAAAAGTTTGTTCGCTGTTGTATATATAAAACAAAGCCAGTTGTTGTTGACATATGAGGTTAGGTGTTTGTATACATGTTGATTACCAATCATCTGATTGTTTAGTAAGGTTATGTTTGTATTTGTTATTTGAATGCAAACAGACATAATAAGAAGAGTGTACTTACATACAGCAAGAGACGTCATCCTTGTTTCACGACTTAACACATACTGAACAAGTGTCTCTTGTATTGAGGAAACAAACTGATGTAAGAGAGAGAGGCCTTACAAAGGATAAACAACGTTTTACAGTTGTTAACCATGATCCTGTTTGAGCTTGTCTGTGTATCTGTTTAATATACACAAGAGAGAGGCCCTCTTAAAGGTAAACAACCTGTCAGTTGATGACCTTGTGTTATATCTGTTGAATCACCCCCATTATTCGTGTTTGAGCTTGTCTAGAATACAGACATAGCAGATGTACCACAAGATAAGTTTGTTCAGGATATTATTGCTTTAAGACATACTTTTTAATTGTATTACAAAATAAAAACACATTAATTTTAACAAAGACTTTTATTTGATTCTAAGTACAAGTATGTAAACTCTTTGTTGGAATACATTTATAGAATTATTAACATTAGATGGTTCAGTGTTGCGTTGGTGCTGTTGTTGTTGTTGTCGTCGGTGTCTCTTCATGGCTGTGGGCTTACTAGGTGATAACACTAGCTTCTTTTAGTTCTTCCAAGATTGACTGAATTTCGTTGTTATGAGCAGTATTACCTGCAACTTGGGAAGCCACTAAAAGTCTAAGTCTGTCAACCAACTCGTTTATGTCATTCCAATACACATAGGCTATTTGTTTGTTATTTTGTATCATATAGTTGTTGGTGCTGATGTTGTTTGGGCTCATGCCGTTGCTATCGCTGCTCTTATCACTCTGAGTTTTAAGTTCAGTCTTTTGTTTTTTGTTAAGATGTCTGTCGTTGCTGTCGTCATCGTCTTCCTCGTAGGTGTAACCAAAACCTTGAGGTGTTGAGGATCTACGACCTCGTGGATTTATCACTGGTTTTATTAGAGTCAGATACTTTTCAGAGGAACAACCCTTGGTTCGTGCGTTAGGATCATAGTTCATTTTATGAACACTAGTTGCTTCTAGAATATCTCTATAGTGTTGAAGATCATCATAGGTATACCCTCTAGGTGTTTTCATAAATATCAATTCTAGCAAACCTTGTGTTTGCGGGTATCTCCTTTGGCCCAGTTGAATCTCAGCATCAGTAAAGTCCAAGTGTTTGTTGCCAAGACTCCAGCTACCAGTATCTTTAGCGTAGCGAGCACCATACGTTTGATCAATAGTAGCAAGCCTCGGTGGTTCAGTAAAATACTTGTCTACATAATATCGAACTCGGTCAGGATATTGCTCCAAAAATTCTTGATATGCAGGGTTGGTTGTGACAGTTTGTAGGTCTGCCTCAAGCTCTTCAAATGTTGGGATGTCCTCATCGGAACTTGTCGCCTCAGCCTCTTCCCTTGGTTCAGCTTCAAAAACTTCATGGTCTTTAAGGAACTGTACTTGGGGTTTCGTTTCTGGTATATCGACTTCGTCTTTGATTTGTTCAACCTTTGGTGGTTGCGATGGCTGTTGCTGCTGCAGTGCTGCTGTGTTTTTAGATATTTCACTTAGTGGCTCAACAAGTGGTTTATATAAA
This sequence comes from Tillus elongatus, assembly GCA_964006375.1. Taxonomy (NCBI): domain Eukaryota; kingdom Metazoa; phylum Arthropoda; class Insecta; order Coleoptera; family Cleridae; genus Tillus; species Tillus elongatus. The sequence continues at coordinate 15,192,509 of OZ023265.1, forward strand.
CGTTGCAGAGCATCATCATTCTCAGCTCTGTTAAGTTTAAGCATTAAATGTTTTTTTCGAATATTGTCAGCAAGTTGTAAAATCCTTTTCTTAACTTTTCGCTCTTCCTTACCCAACACTTCCATTGTGCTACAACTGTTTTTGGTGTTACCAGTCGGTCTAATCATTTGTTTGAGCGATACAGGTTGTGTGGTGGTTTAACATATACTGACTCTGTCACGGTACATGCCTTCTTATTTATCACGATGTCCGGCTGTCTTGTTAGACAGCTGTGTTAGACAGCTGTGTTAGACAGCTGTCTTAGACAGCTGTCTTAGACAGCTGTGTTAGACAGCTGTGTTAGACAGCTGTGTTAGACAGCTGTCTTAGACAGCTGTGTTAGACAGCTGTCTTAGACAGCTGTGTTAGACAGCTGTGTTAGACAGCTGTGTTAGACAGCTGTGTTAGACAGCTGTCTTAGACAGCTGTGTTAGACAGCTGTGTTAGACAGCTGTCTTAGACAGCTGTGTTAGACAGCTGTGTTAGACAGCTGTGTTAGACAGCTGTGTTAGACAGCTGTCTTAGACAGCTGTGTTAGACAGCTGTCTTAGACAGCTGTCTTAGACAGCTGTGTTAGACAGCTGTGTTAGACAGCTGTGTTAGACAGCTGTCTTAGACAGCTGTGTTAGACAGCTGTCTTAGACAGCTGTCTTAGACAGCTGTCTTAGACAGCTGTCTTAGACAGCTGTGTTAGACAGCTGTGTTAGACAGCTGTGTTAGACAGCTGTGTTAGACAGCTGTCTTAGACAGCTGTGTTAGACAGCTGTCTTAGACAGCTGTCTTAGACAGCTGTCTTAGACAGCTGTCTTAGACAGCTGTGTTAGACAGCTGTCTTAGACAGCTGTGTTAGACAGCTGTGTTAGACAGCTGTGTTAGACAGCTGTGTTAGACAGCTGTGTTAGACAGCTGTGTTAGACACCTGTGTTAGACACCTGTATGACAGCTGTGTTAGACAGCTGTCTGTCCTGTCTACCATTGTTAGAATAATATATATCTATCGAATCCTTTTCTATATCGACCTTTGTGTACATCGTTTTCCTTCACAATCACCAACACACCATACTTATTATCTTTCCAGCATTGGTGGCAGATAGTTTTAAATTGTTTAAAGTCCATATCGGTGGTTACATGATCGTCGTACACATGTTTTAAATTGGTTTCATCTTGCTTGAATAACACAATAACATTGGTGTTGTCACGTACCAGATGCTTGGGTATTCGTGTATATGTTTGACAGAGATAGAATGAATCAATATTCTTATGTCTGCCCATACTGAAGTATGCTCTTATTTTATCTTGTTTGTCACAACCTACATCATCAAATATAAACACAGAGTTGTCCTTGGCATCTGCCGGATCTAATATTTCATCGTTTTCTCTATAAGGATAGTAACCAACACCTTTTGTTGCATTCATCACCTCCTTTAACATCTTGTATTTCGGTTGATACAGAGACTTTGAATACACATACACGTTATCAAATTTTAAACCGTTTGCTTCAAACAATAAACTCAGCATGACATTAGTTTTACCACAACCACTCGGACCACATATGATACAGCGAACGGTGTTTGGAAAGAGAGGACCATGCCTCAGTTGTTGTTGAGCTGTGTCCGTAACAACATCGTCTATATTTGTAATGGGTAAGGCAGAAGCGTGTTTGCTGGTACGCATCTTAACTTAAACTAAACTATATTTTATTGGGTGTGTATATATAAATGAATGCAAGTGAGACACCCAGTCAGTATGCATGTTGGTGTCACAGAGTGAGGGTTGTTATTAACAAAGACAGATACAGGTTTTGCTGAAACGTTGCTAGCGTTACAAACACCATGAAAGTTAACAGAAAACTTGATGAGGGGTTTTATGTAATCAACTCGAAGCCAAAGAAGAAGGTCCCCTTTAAAAACATACTAAGTCTGATTGAGGAAGTTATAAAAGATAGAAACCTTATTCCAACAGCGAACGCCGTGTTTGATATAGCTCATACAATCGTTAGAAACATTGTTGGACGTAAGAATGTGCAGAAACCTCGAGTTATTCCAATACCTAAAAGTGGAGGCTTCCTTCCGTTGTTGCCTCTTATATTTGGTGGGCTGTCAGCAGTAGGAGCTCATGGTGGCGGTGCTGCAGGTATTGCCAAAGCCGTGAACGATGCCAAGTCTGCGAAACAGAAACTAGAGGAGGAAGAACGACACAACAAAACAATGGAAGCCATCGCGATGGGTAGGAGAGGGAGTGGCTTGAAATTTAAGCCAAAATGCAAGAGACTGGGCAAAGGCATGTATCTCAAGAAACAGCGCTACGGTTATGGGTTGTATCTGCAAAAACCAATGCAATAAAAGACTGAAACAGTAGCCTGTGTGTATCAGTCATGGCGCACACCTTTGTGTTGAAAGACCGCAGCTCCCATCTGTCGTCAGACTACCATCCACCAATTGTTTTGGATGGTAATTATGCTGTTGCCTTGATAGGCTTTCACACCTACAACAACATACCCAACATCTATGAAGGTAAAAACAAATTTCATGTAAAAGAAGGAACCGGTTGGCGAACCATCACGATACCCACCGGTGCTTATGAAATAACACACTTGGAAGAGTTACTTCAAAATGAACTTGTTGGTGCTACAGCAACACACGAACAAAAGCAACAGGCTCTGATTCTGAGACCTAATCCGAACACCATCAAATGCAGACTAAAGTGTTATACAAATGTCAGTTTTGAATTTGATGGTTCGATTGGGCGAATGTTGGGCTTTTCAAAACAAGTTCTTCAGCCGGACACCTTTTATGAATCTGATTTACCTGTTGATATAGTGGATGTTAGACAGATTCGCATCGAAACCAATATCGTGTCTGGTTCCTATTATAACGGACAACCCTCACATACGCTGTATGAGTTTGCTCCGATGGTTGATCCTGGCTACGCAATCGACATAGAACCTAAAAATTTAATTTACTTGCCGGTGAACAAGCAAGAGATTTCCAATATAAGCATCGACATCGTCGACCAAGATTCAGTTCCTGTCAACTTTCAAGGTGAAGAGGTGTCTGTTCGCTTGAAACTTATAAAAGTTGCTTAGTATGTTGGTCTTCAAGGATATAAAAGCAAGTGCATCTACCACATCAAATTCAGTTGAGTCAGACACGTCAAAGGGTACGCTTCGTCCCGATAATATTGAGTTCCTGCAAAGCCTGGGTTATCATGTCGTCAAAACTAGAAATATTCAAAGAACCCGTGTTTGATGATGGCATCGATCGAGAAGAGCTGCGCTCTTACTATTCACCAACTAAATCGTTTGGTAACAGCGATGAAATTGAAATAGCCATCAACCAACAAGATGCGTTCGTATGTCTGGCCGAGTCAGCTCTAATAATCGAAGGTGCTCTGGAACCTGTAGCAATCCAAAATGCCACTGGTGCTTGTTATCTGTCAAATAATGGAGGAGCAGCTCTGTTTGAATCAATGACCTATGAGTTAAATAACAAGGAAGTGGAACGAGTGCGAGACCCATACACCACAACCATCATCAAAAGTCTGCTATCGTTCAGTAAGAATGAAGCCCAATCTCTTAGCAACGCCGGTCTGAATGTGTCGTCGGAGCACATCACCTTAAATGATAACAAGTTTCACATGCTCATACCTGTCTGGTTCCTCTTCAGTTTCTTTCATCATTTCAAAGGAGTTCTCTGTGGCAAACATACTTTCCGCTTTACAAGAAGTCGAAACGATTCCAATGGCTATTACAGCACAGGTACGGCACGAGCAAAAATTACCGTAACCAATATGTTTTTAAAGGTAAAACATGTCTTTCCCAATGATAAAATGAAATTGGAACTGATGGATAAAATAGCCAAAGACACCTCTATATTTCTCGCATACCGCAAATGGGACATATACGAGTTACCAGCACTCAGAGATATCAACAGAGATGTGTGGGCTGTTAAAACTGCAACCAACTTGGAAAGACCTCGATATGTGATTATAGCATTTCAAACAGATCGTAAGGATAACGTGAAGAAGAGGTCAGACTATTTCGATAACATTGGTATGTTGGACCTCCGAGTGTTTCTAAATTCAGAATGCTACCCTTATGAATCTATGAATATGGATTTTGAGAAATCGAAATATGCAGAAGCCTATAACATGTATACAGATTTTCAAAAAAGCTTCTGTTATAAAAACATGTCGGAGCCTATCTTGAATTATGACGAGTTTAAAGACAGAGCTCTATTTGTGATTGACTGTCAGCACCAGAACGAGTCAATCAAGTCTTCAACGGTGGACATTAAGGTGGAGTTTATGAGTCACGCCAACTTCCCAAAAAATACTCGTGTTTATTGTCTGGTTATTCATGACAGTGTAATGGAATATAAACCTCTAACGGGCATCGTTAGAGCCATTATGTAATAATTGTATGTCATTTATGTATCAATATGTACAACTTAATTAATCCTAATAAATTTTTATTGTATGTAAAACAGTTGTTTTATTTTTATTTTGTTGCATTTTTATTAACCCTTTCTGTCTGTCAGTCTAAGCAAAGACTTCGAGCTGTCATGACGTGTGTGTGTGTTAACAATCAACAACAGCGTCTATATGTTTTGTTTGGTTCAAGTGGATGTCATTAAACAACTGTGTTATTTCTATAACGGGGCCCCATTCAAGACCTCAACATACGTTAGTGTGTGCTAAGCCGTGAAACATGTATGACGTCTCTTGCTGTATGTAAGTATACTATTATATTATTTATGTTTACATACAAACAATACTTATCAAACAATCCTCGTATATCAAAGTTTAATTTAGTTGTTTTAAATCGAGTTTTGTTACTTGTGTGTTTTTGATCACTCCCTATATAAAGTTAGATTCATTCATTCAAAATACAAACACACTAACATAAACAAACACGCCGGCAATAAAACCAAGTCCCCGAGTTTTATTAGGCTATTAAAATAAACTCATTAACATATCTAGATGTAAATACGTTTTTCTTATTGATATAGTTTACTTCAAACGTTTTTTGTTATTAAATGATATTAGATAGGTAAATTGGTAGGTGTTTTAAATTTCTTTTTACTATAAATAAACAATTGTTTTTAACATTACAGTTCCTATTATTCAATTGGAATGTAATAGAGATACCACCCCCTGCCCACACACATCAGCCTCATAAACTCGTTTTAAATTAGCATATGCAACAGGTTTTTGTTTTATATATACAACTGCGAACAAACTTTTAACGTGTGTGTCTGTGGAATAGTTGGTTTAGCGACAGGTATCTCTCTGAGTAAGTTGTGTGGTTGGGGGTTCAAATCTAATTTCTGGCGAATGCTTTTCTTTCAAAAATCATATTTCAAATTAAAATCAAAATTTCAAATTACCCGCTCAATATATCTTCCTCATATATGTATGTGTGTGACTAAACCGAATGACTGTGTCCAACAGATGTCTCCCATCGAGCTAGAGAATATTCTCTACACTCTACAACTTTACAAATAGAATATTCTCTAGCTCGATGAGTCATATCTCTGGACACAACAGACAAATTTTCAAACAAATTCAAATTTCCCGCCAAAAACGAAATACCCTAACAAACTTCAATACACCTTAACATCAACAACACAATAAACAAACCAAACAGCTGTGTTTACGAACATAACCTTAATAAACAAAATACATAACCTTAATAAACAAACAGATGCATGGTAATCAACACACATGACATAACCTTAATAAACAAATACAAACATAACCTTAATAAACAAACAGATGACACGTGAGCGAACATAACCTTAATAAACAAATACATAACCTTAATAAACAATCAGACAAACACACATGGAGAGCTAACCTGACTTGTAGATATCTATGGACACACAGGTCAGACATCTTGGAATGCTTGTGACGTCATCTCAGGTTAGTTCCATAGAGAGAACCCGGGTTGCAACTGTCTATGACAGGTCAGCCATCTTGGAATGCTTGTGACGTCATCTCAGGTTAGTTCCATAGAGAGAACCCGGGTTGCAACTGTCTATGACAGGTCAGCCATCTTGGAATGCTTGTGACGTCATCTGACAGGTCAGGTGACATTTGACGTTGACACATGTCAGGTCAGGTGACAGCTGACGTTGACAGCTGTCAGGTTAGCTGACAGCTGACAGCTGACAGCTGTCAGGTCAGTGACATTTGACACCTGTCAAATCTGACAGGTCAGCTGTCAACTGTCACAGGTCTGCGCAGGTCAGCGCATGCGCATGATGACTCGCGCATGCGCAGTAAAAAGTGGAGGGGATGAGCCCAGGTGTCTCCCTATCTACTTACATATAAACGTAGAAGTATTTTAATCTGACCCCGGATATGGGTTCTAGGGGGGCTAGTTTGCGCTCATTTGAAGAAATGTTTTCAGAATTCAAAAATAGCGATCTCCTCATTAGTGATTTTTTTTAAATATACTTAAATGTGGTATAAGACCGAATTTTGATTTGGAAATGTCAATTGGTTATCAATTTAAATGAGAAAAGCAGTGTTGGGAACTTTGTTTTGCTGTCAATGAGTAATTTTTATGACAAAATATTTGTAGCAGATAAGGAACTTGCATGTTTGTTTTCTCTTTTCTTTTTCTAATATTTTGCTATTTGGATCTTTGAACACGTTCTGTGAGAAAGTCAGTACTAGCATCTGTTTTGCCTCGCGTAAAGCTTCTCTTATTTGTTAACGAGAGAAAGAGAGAGGGACGGAGAGAGAGAGATAGATAAAGAGAGAGAGAGAGAGAGAGATAAAAAAAGATTCTGTGAATAAAGACCCTTGGTTGTTTCTTGGCCACCTACTTATTTACATTTCAATGCTTCGAAATTTTCCTGTAGCGATGTGATTATTTTAGAAACACTATAGTTCTAAAATTACTATTACTTACTAAGTGAAGATTGGAACCTGTGATGAGCACTGATAAGCACACCTGGAGAACCCAATTTACCACCATGCATGTTAGAAAAGACCTGACGATCGTTTCACTAACCAAATTAGCGTCATCAGAGCATGAAAAATTCTGGAGTTTTCATCCTTTGATGGCACTAACTTTGTTTGTGAAACGATCGTCAGGTCTTTTGTAAAATGTGTTGTGGTGATTTGGGTTCTCCAAGTGTGCTTACCTATTGCTTATAATAATTTAGTTGTTGGCGAATTTTCATTAATTTTTTTGTGATTATATGATAAGCTTATTAGGTATTCAAAAAAAGATGAGCGTTGCAACCTTTTCTTATTTTAGCCACTGTTTCATATCCGCTAATATACGTTAATTATGAAAATAATAGTGAGGTGATTTTACTTAATTTTTTTGGTATTTTAATAACAATATTAATAATAATCACCACAAACGCTGCACCTAGAAGTCTTGAGACTCGTGTGGGCGGAGATTTCATACACTTATAGACAAAGGACGCAACAAATAACTCCTTTAAATCCGGTTTATCTACACCCGAGAAGTAAAAAACAATGTCTGAATACGCGACTCAAATCCGGTAACTCATTGTCCGAATTCTTACGGTTATTTGCTTCGAAAACTAGGTTATTCGGCATGTTTAAAGCAACACATAAAATCAACAAAAAATAACGGATTCAAAATTATCATAAATTCGGAAATAACACACATATATTATATAGGCCCAAAACATCGAAATTAAGCCAATTCATTTTTTTTAAAGAATATTAATAATGTCGTTGTAATATTTTAAAGACAAACCTGGAACTAATAAACCTATATTATATAGGCCCACAGCATCAAAATTCAGCTAATTATTTCTGAAGCATATAAATAATTTCCTCCAATTGAAATTCCTAAGTCGATCCCTACGTTGAGAAGGTTTTATTTATTTAAGATTATTCAATGATGTCACCGTAAATTATATATAGGTATTATGTGCGTAAAGCTTTTCGCATCGTGTCTCGATTTTCCTCTAGTGGGAGCAAGCAATACCAATGGAATTTTTGTCAGGGCGCGTTCGCTGTCACTTTATGCATCAAATACACAAGAGGGTACTTTGTGTGAGTATAGTATTCCAAAAAATTGAATCCCTATCTCCTAGTGAACAAAACTGGGAGTTTTAGATGAATATAAAGGCTGAGAAGCAGGTGATTTATCTGAATTTTGTCAAGTGCAAAGACGAGGGTTATATTTTATATTCTAAGATATCGAAAATAAAATACTTATCGGCATTACATTTAATCAAGTTATCTGGATTACAATTAAACTTGAAATAGTTGATTAGTGTAATTGTTTATTTGTGAGATTCCCATCAGCTGTTACAAAGTATTATTTGCTTAGGGACTGTTGTCTATACTAAGCTTTATTGTGCTTATGTAAACTGTAAATAAGCTGTCACATTTTGACAGCTGAAAGTTGTACGAGACAAAAGTTTTACGGTGTGGGCAAGGAAATTGCAAAAGTGTTAACTTAAGAGGTTATTGACCTAGTTTTTAGTTAATTTTTTTTTAAATCACGAATGAGGAGATCGTAACTTTTGAATTTTGGAAAAAATTCTTCAAATGAGCGTTATTTGGGACCCCTGAAACCCAAATCCGAGGTCGGTTTCAGACTTTATATGTTATATATATATATATATATATATATATATATATATATATATATATATATATATATATATATATATATTTATTTATTACTTATATATTTACGTGTAACACCGATAACTCAAAAAATAATGCGCCGATTTTGCTAAAATTTGGTGACTATCTTCCTTTCGCAAGTGGCTTGGACAAGTTCGTTAGCCAGGAAAATCGGACTTTTTTCCCGAAAAATTTTGCGTTTTCTTTGGGAAAATTTTTATATCTCCGGAAATAACAAAGTTAGGGTAACCATATTGGGCGCGAGGGTTTATATCATAAAAAGAAAACCATGCCCCAAACTTTGAATTCCTACGTTAAAAACAAAAAGTTATAAGCTTTTAAGTTTTTATTCTTAAATCGTCAAAAAAGTAGCGATTCAAAATGTCAAAATTGACATGTTCTAGATATAAAACCTACATGAACGGCTATGCTGCATAAATGTCGGACTTCTGTAAGGTGAGTTTTTTACAGCTAGCATTTCTAGCTCCGTTATAGTATGTTTACCTTGCACAGAACATCAAATTTACTTTATGTCTCTGGACTGTATTGTGGAGTTGAGATCACATCATTTGTCCGATGGTTAATGCATAAAAGCGTTTCTCTAAGCATGTTTCTGAATTTTTTTTCAAAAAAGGAACAACATGCTAATCTGCTATTTTACCTCTAAATGTTATTTATATTTAAAAAAATGGAAACAACGCTCGTGCTTCGAATAAAGCTCTCTTCGTCATTTTAACTTTAAATGAAATTTCCTTCTCCCGTTTCGCATCCGTTCAACACATTGAGCACGGAAAATATAGGAATTTACTAAAAATTGTCATTTATAATTGAAGGAAAATAAAACTTCTTCTAGGTATGCAACGAAAAATTCACACAAAATAGAATAATTTCTACATTCTAAAACCTACTGTGACGCTATAATGAAACAACGTTAAATGAGACGAAAACCATTTCAGGTTAAGGCACCGAAAAATGTTTAAACAGTAAAATACGCTTTCGTGCTCCATAAAAAAACAAGATTCTTATAGGGCATAATACAATAGTGCATAATAGTCCACGGCAACAGTACATGCCATATTCAACTGACAAATTGTTTTAATAAATGTCAGATCTACGTTCAAACTGACATGTAAATAAGTATTTTGTTTTCTGACATTTGTAATACAAATGTAGGCATGCTCTTCTTCTTACATTCATATTTATTTTTGGCCATCACAATTTTACTCACAGGGTTGGATACAATTATAGTGACTTTTGAATTTTGAAAAGATTTCTTCAAATGAGCGCGAACTAGGCTCCATAGAACCCATATCCGGATTAGTTTTAGTTTTTATCTGTTTTCATATATACAGGGTGACGCATTTATAGGGTAAAGCTCAATATATCCATTATTACAAGATATGAGAAAAATTTTTATATGTTAATTATACGATGTCTGGAGTAGCATCTTATAAAATTATTTTTACAATCACAGGTGGCCCATAAGTCGCTGGTGATGCATTTTTTTTTGGATAATGGAACACGCTTTATATTATTGAAATCTTTGCATTTTCCATCGAAAGATAATGCATGTTTGTAAGAAAATAAATTCGGGACTTAGCAAGGCGTTATGGTGGCGATTTTTCATAAAATGTTTCTTTCGATAGCTTAATTTACTATTAACCTAAGGTTCGTTGGCCAGGAAACCAGTTGTTTGGGCACATTTTAAGTTTATTTTCGGGAGATTTTTGTATATTGTCAACCAATAAAGTTATTTTGATGAATTATGGTACATTGTTTCACCTATATAGGTTATACTGGTAACCAAATTTGATGCAAGCTTTCTTAAAAAGATATATATTTCCTATTAAAAACATTTTAATGAAAATTCACTACCATAACGCCCTTGCTGCGTCCAGACTTTTATTATTAAGACGTTAGCATTTATGAACACAATGTATATATAAATATAGATTCATTTGGTACAAAGTTTTTGCATGATAGATAAACTGTTGTTATATATTATTTAACTACCTCGGAATTAGTATTGTTCATGGACCTCAGATTTATTAGTCACTTGTTCAATACTATTACACTTAAAAGGTACTTTCGTTAAATTTATACAGTTACAAGAGGTCTACATATCAAGACAATTAGGATACCAGATGCACGTATTTATTTTTTGTGTTTATACAAACTACCAGATCCAATATTCCAATTCCAATTCCATGTCTTTACGGCATCGCAAAGATAAATAAGGAGGGTTGTCCTATCCGTCCAGCCATCTCTTTTGTAGGTTGCATTTCCTATAGGTTGTCGACAAATTTGTCTTCTCTCATAACGTCTGGCGTGGCTTACCAATCACCTTACTCTGTCAACAATTCTGCAGAGCTGGTAAGTAGACTCAGCGATATATAGTTGGGACAGAATTTATTTATGGTGTCCCTCGATGTCTCCAAACTTTTTCCCGGTGTCCTCGTCAATCAGACACTTCTGCTCTGGAAGAATTTACTTGCTTCCTCTTTGCTCAATGGAGAAGCACAGTGGCCCCTTCATTCCTTGGTGAAAATTTGCCTGGCTCAGAATTTCTCCTCCTTCAATGATAAGATTTTTGTGCAAAAAGATGGTCTCCGTATGGGTAAACCTTTGTCATCAATTTTCGCAAAGATTATGAGTTTCTTTCAGAGGGAACTAATTTTTAGAGACTATAACCCCTATTCGAATTACATTTCATCTTGGTCACATTATGTCGATGACATACTGGTGGTCTGGTGGGGTACCATAGAGCAGCTCCACCTGTTCCTAGGTTGGCTGAATAGTCTACACGTCAATATCAATTTCACTATGGAGTTAGACGTGGATTCATCCATAAACTTCCTCGACTTGAAGTTGAAAAGGAGTAGCCGTTCCATTAGCTTCGATATTTATTCCGTTCAAATCCTGCCATCACTCGTCTCATAAAATGGCGTGGATTGGATTCCTGGTCGACAGCCTGTTCAAAGTCCCACTGTCAGGGACTGATTTCATTAAAGAACTAAACTTGATTACACAACTTGCATTAAACAACGAGTACCCAGTTTAAATTAAATCATGACATTCACATAGCTGTGATAATCTACTCTCCTCAGAAATACATTCTCATGAAATGAGTTCAGGGTCTATAACTTTATCACAAAGAAAATATACGTTTTCCTGCATCCATTAACTTCTGTAACGTTATATTACTCGAGTATCAAATATCAAATATCAAAAAATATCAATTTTTACCAAATCACCCCTCATTTATCCCCTACCCCGTGAAACGATCTTACCCAAAAACAACACGAAGCGTTCCTTTATCGGGTGCTAACGGGATACCAACTTTGAAGATGATACCTGAATTCCTTCGAAAGTTATTGTCCCTATTAACAGACAGGCGTACAGGACGACCGACCGACCAACAGACAAAAAAAATTGTTCCAGAATCAATTTTTAATTTAATTTCAGCACAAAATACCAGATCTTTATGAAACCGAAAGTTTCCTAATAAACACGCCCTAAAACGTTATATTAATCGAGTCTTAGTGAAAAAATTCAAATTTTCACCAAATCACCCCCATTCATTCCCTACCCACTAGAGCCATTTTACCCAAAAACAATCCGAACTGTTCGTTTATCAGGTGCTTACTGTATACCAAATTTAAAAACGATATATATGCCATAACCTCGCATATATAAATAAAAGCAAAGCAAATACCTGAAAATGAGTAATCCGTGTTGTTATTACAGCTAGTCAGAGTCAGGGGTAAATTACAGTCAGTTATTTAGCAGAACCTGAAATTTTAAATAATTAACTATATGTATTTGCTAGTGAAGGGAATGATGACACGATTAAAGTTACCTGTTAAGTCATAAAAATTAACCTATAACGGACAATTAAAGTATATGGGATAATGGACTGCATAAATACAAAGTGAATGTGAAATAAGCCCTAAGACAAAACGTAAACAATTCTAAATCAAGTCCGTGAAACAAGAAAAAACTGTGTTCGACAAAGTACAAATTCATAAACTTCTGGTGACTTGTTTAGTTATATGTTTAGTAAAAATGTGTTAATGTAGGAAATAAGGAAATTAAGTAGGAACCAGTTAATTAGTAGTTAAGGAAAGAATTTGTTAACGATAATGCTAAATAAGGTTTGACATTTGGATAAAAGTGTATAGGTTAGAAATTGGAACTTACAAACATATATTTGACTAAGCTGAATTTAATCCAGTTATTTCATTAATATGATAGAGAGGAAGTAGTGTTCTTTGACCCATTTTTGGAAATCTGCCATGTGATTGGACTTACCTGAAAATAAAGACATCAATTGGTTAAAGCAAATTTCAAACATTAATTATCAAATTTAATTGGTGATAACAAAAACAAAGGAGAATATCCGGGAGGATAAAGAGCGGGACTGTTATCAAGAACCTAAAGCAAGCAGCAAGATACCATCGTTCAGATTACTAAAAACGTTGAAATTTTTTTAAAAACACACCTAATCAAGCAAAAAAAATGTATAAAAGCATTATATTTACCAAGATTTAACTGTTGAAAACTTCAAGCAAAGCTATTAGTGCGTATAATAAGAAATTTGAAAATAGTGTAAACTCCCAATAGACACCACAGTCGGAAACCAGGTACTTCATGAAATAATATAAAATTAACAATCTGATTCCAGTCCATAACAGCAAATAGCCTTAATATTATAGCAAACTGTCAAATTGGAGTGGAAATGACATTTTATGAACAACTTCTGCCAATATATCGCTGTCAAACCGAGCTTACATAAGAAGAACGAAAGAACACCAATAGAGGACATCACGTGGCATATTCACGTAACCTTTAAAATTCATATCTTCCATTTTAAAATGTCATCTCCATAGTTACGAGAACGTGGAAAAGCGCGGCTCTCATGGTAACGAAAATCATAAATTAATATAACTGGAATGTCAAAAAAAACAGGATTAAATAAAACATTGCATCTAAAATAAAGTAATAAGTAATCTTGTAATTTTCTTGCAAACTGTCAGATTTAATTAATAATATAGAAAGGATCCGAATAGGGTTAATATTTAAAAAGAAATTAATTATGTAGTCAAATTTGCATTCAAAATCAATAATATAAAATAAATGTTTTAAACTTTTAAAAAAATTTCTTAAAGTTTCTTAAGTTATCTTTCCATTGATGAAAATAGCATATAGCCAAATTAAAGCAGTTTCAACAACAGAACCATAGATGCTGGAAAGTGTGAGAATTTTCACTTTAGAATCCAAAAATAAAATATTCCCTGTAGAGAAAGAGATACTCAAAGGTAGCCGTGGTAAATAAACCAGAATAAAAAGGAACAGATAAATATTTATTTTCTCAAAACATACATGGATTATATACATTTAAAATTAATACATCAACTATAAAAAAAGAAATTCCATAGACTAAAAGTATAATAAAAATAATAGTTTGACATTTTTTAAAGAAATACTTGTTTTTCTATAAGGGTATATAACGAGTATCCTAAAACAAAGAGACACTGTTGCTAGATTAAACTTACTTATGTTTTGAGCAAAATAATAAGACGCCCAACAAATCACAAACTATGCATAAATTACTATCATTTATTTACAAAATAATACATTCTAAGTACAAAAATAAATAATTAAACACTTAAAATACTTATTAAATACATAATTATAAACACTAAAAATTAATTAAATTATACAGTATAGACCTTATATACAATTATATACACACAACACCCCCTCGTTTACAATAATATATATGTATATATATATATATATATATATATATATATATATATATATATATATATATATATATATATATATATATATATATATATATATATATATATATATATATATCAATTCGTTCTAAATTTATCGTGGCTACAAACAGATAGACAGACAGAACGAGAGACCGACAGACCGACATAAAACTTAAAAATATTCGTTGCCAAATCATGTTTTCTATATGTTTTCATACTTTTTACGACGTTTAAGCAAAAAAAAAAAATTTTGTCGCCGATGCTATACGTCCACACGTTCTGACGAAGTGGAAGTAATGCCTTTGCTTGCGATCGATAAATGTTTTTGTAAACATTCTAGAATCTCAGACATTTTTGCAGTTTGAAATAAGACTCTTTTAATAAAATTTCTGTGCTATTTTACTACGTATGTCAGCATCTGTTTCGCTTCATAAAAAAAGTGCCACCTTACATTTACATAGTAAGAATAAATGCGTTCCAGACAAACTGACACATACTGAATAAATTTTCGTCTGAGGCAGGGCTCACCCTTTCAGATAAAAAAATCCAATATAGCTTTATTTGGCTTAGTATTTTTTCATATAATTTTTTAACCAAAACTAGCTGCACGGTTGATATTACTTCGAAAGGCTGCGAAAATGTATATCTTGTCAAGCTGTCAATCTTAATAATATATAAATTTCCCAACTATTTTCTTTCATTGCAATATATCTTTCCTAAGAAGACCACTTTATTTTGGAGTCTGCTATATTTGAATATTTAACTAAACCTAAACTGTTTTTAGAAACGGGATCCGTACCGAGATCTTTAGCTACACAATCTAGGTTTCCTTTTCCGGGCTCGCAAATACTTTTCACCGGCTAATCTCTATAACTTATATACTTCACAAATAAGGCCAAACCTCGAATACTGCTCTCGCATCTGGGGTGCCGCTGCCGCTTCTACACTCGCTATCCTGGACTCAGGATTCAGAAGAGAGCTATACGTCCCATCGGTGCCCCTACCCTTGCCCGCCAACGTTGGTGACCTCTCTCTCTATTTTATAGATATCTGTACGGGCACTACTCAGAGGAGCTTCCTTCCATAGTTCCTCCACCTGCTGCCCCCAACAGATCTACCAGGGGAACAGAGCGAATGCGCCCTTTTAATGTCCAGGTCACCAGACATAGAACATCTTGTTATGCCCGCTCTTTTGTCCCCAGGACTTCCAAGTTGTGGAATTCCTTGCCGACACATGTTTTTCCTTCTCCCCTGAACCTCCAAACCTTCAAGTCCAGAATTAACAAGTTGCCTCTTTCCTTCTTGTTGACACCCACGGTAAAATAATATTTAGGCTGAGCCCTCGTGGTGTGTTCTTAAAATAAAAAAATAAAATATCTGCATAGTACATAGTCGCTAACTCCGATTTCCCCCTGTCTTTCGATCCTTCCCTCAGAAATTTTAAATTACAATATACATGGTGAATTTTTTAGCCAATAAAATACTTTATTTTTGTTAATAAATTAAAAAGGATTTTTAGATTTTTTCAGGATTTTTTTTACAGAAATTGTTCTAACTAAAAATTTTACAAAATAATGAACATTCTTTTTTCATTGTTGTTTGGGGGTATCGCGCTGTTGCCAAACGCCAAGTCTCGCTCTTATTGTCCATGATTCAGCATAACTTGAAAGTTTGTTTTCGTGGTAGTGTGGGACCTTTATCCACTAAACTCCACTCCCTGGACTACCGAACCTTGGTCCATACCTTCGTTGGAATGAGTTCACACATAAAGTTCGGATTGTGAATGTTTTCATTATGTTTGCCGCAGAGGTATTATCAGGTCAGGAAAAGCTTAGAGCGCTCATGCGCCAGTAGAAGTTGCTTATTATAGTCATTGGCATTACGAAGGGCTAGTTAGTTGAGTTATAAACTCAAGTATTGAGGGAATTTTAAGACCAGCGTAAATCTGACTGCTCCTGGCAAACCATGGCGGCATTCTCATAATTTTATTCTAGATGAGTTGAAAGGTTTTGGTGTGGGTGTCGGCCACAGTGGCCCATGCAGGGGATTCAGAGGTCAAGTTCAAGGTCATTGTTCATGGACAATTTAGAATTTATGTTGAGAAGTGGAAAGAACATCGAGATGATCATCTAAGTTTTCTGTCGGGCATTTTTTGATCAAAACATCATATCATAACATAGCAACAGATATTTATTTGTAGTTGTCATGATTTCGTACTAATTCAATTTTAATCTGTTTGAGAATGCTGTCAAGCAGCGAAACTGTAGTCACAGAAACGTTGAAGAACATCCTAGAACATCCAGAATTCGTAGAGCCACTTGCTCCAGTTAGCTTACGCGCTGGCTACGTCCTCCACCAACGAAAACCAACAGTGAAGCCAGAGAAGTAGTCTCCAAGTCTGTATGTAGTATGGACAAGTTTCACCAAGTAAGGGCAACAACAATCAATGGATGGAATGAAAGTGCCATGTTAAGCGTTTGTCAATAAAAACTTCGTGGTATTTGGGGGAGTTTTGCCAGGGAATTGGACTGCTCTCTAATGATATTTGATCGTTTTGTTCCTCTTGGAAAATAGGAATGCTGAGCTGTTGTCGGGGTTTATGGCTAAACAAGTTTTCCCATACCTGTCTTGCAGCACATCTACGGGAGTTTTTATACGTTGGGTTATTATCCCTGGGTGCGTAGAGCCGATGAGGATGGTAGAGTCGTCTGTATACACTGGGTATGTCACGATTAGGCGCGTTGTCAGTATATCTGCAACAAATATATTGTACAGCAGAGGGGAGATAGCAGAGGGTGGCCAGCCGTGGCTGATTGTATTTTAGACCTGGTTCCACAGGTGTTCAACCTGGATCTTTCTCTCTTTGTACGACCTGATAAGAAGTATTATAGCATCTAATCACCTGTCGAAGGCTTGAGCAATGTCGAGAAATATAGCACCACGCGAATAATTTTTGTTGATCCTCCGGTGATGTTTTCTACCAATCGAAGGAATTGGTCTGTGGTGGAGTGCTGGTTTCTAAATCCGAATTGCTTTTTCAGAAGGATATGGTTTTTAGATGTGTATGAGGCTAGCCTATTATGAACTATCTTTTCAGCGATTTTGCCGACGATGGAGAGAAGGGAATAAAATTAATAAATTAAAAGATTTTGTAGCATCCTTTTCAATTTCAGTTTTCTTTTCCAGTAAACTAACTATTAAGTTAGGTCTCTGTTTTACCGTTGGTGGTGCCACCGTTGTTAGCGGCAGTGTATTTAAGTTATGTATTTGAGCTAGGGGGATTGACTAAAAGCAAGTGAAGGTTGACCTACGCGAACGCCGGTCATGTTCTTAAAATTGCCTGTTAAAAATAATAATTCAAATTGTTCTCTTTTGCGGGCTGCCTTGTGTGGTGTCACGCTGTATCTACGTTTAGATTATAAATATAAATACCCTGAAGAATGGGAAGCTTAATACTTATACATAATACGTAGTTCTAGACCGCCTTTATACAAATTGAATCACTTTCATTAAAATTCATATTTATTGCTGGATATTTTTTGGATATCTTCAGATCCAGATGAGAGTTTTGGCAAATGGCAACACCGGTGATTGTTTATTGTGACACATTTTTATAGCCTGTTAGTTTGAAGTTCGATTTGGAGCATTTGTTTGCAATAGCAGCGCAAACCTGTTATAACAGTCTGACCTTGCTTAACATTATAGGCACCCATTCAGAGGTGATTTCAGGTTTTATCGTAAATTATTTATTTTTTATTTGGTTATAACTCAAAATTTACTGAACCGATTGAGTTCAAATTTGATAGAGAGGATGACTTGTACGATATTTACGGGCGTGTAAAGTTATAGTTTCATAGTTCTAGTAATTTAAAAGATATTGCGTTTCTTGAATTTTTTTTCTAAAAGCTTTTGAGTGTCAAAACCATCTAACGAACTCTTCCAAGCTATTAAAAAAATAAAGGGAATTGCCAAATTTGGTTTCGATTGATGAAGTATTTTTTGAGTTATCGGTTGGATACATATATATTGTCACATTTGTCTATGAGAATTACGGTTATGGACTTTGTTATTATGTGGTCAGATGTCGGTTATAAAGTATGTTGGTAAGAGCTAACACTCAGGAATTATATTTCTAGAATGGACCAGAAGTGACAGGTATAGAATAGTGTAGAAGTTCTAGAATCTCTATGGACAGTATAAATATAAATAGACGAGCGGTGCGCAGAGTAAGTTAGTTCAGTATTAAGTCGGTGTGGTGTAGAATAGTGATCATTGAGTATTAAGCGAGTTTGCAGTAAGTGTTGGTGTTTAAGAACCGATCATAGAAGACGAATAGTGGAATACAGTTCTATGGACATTTAATAATAGAGAGATATATTTTAGTTGATACTGGTGTTGGAAAATAGTTGCTTATATTGCTTATTGAATTAGTAGTTTGAAAAGCTGTGTTTTGTTAGTCAACTAATCCAGAACTCCGTAGAACGTAACAATATATATATATATATATATATATATATATATATATATATATATATATATATATATATATATATATATATATATATATATATATATATATATATATATATAGACTTTTCAACCGACCTTGGATTTGGGTTCTAGGTGCCCTAATTCGTGCTTACTTGAAGAAACCATCGATACCTTTCTATTAGTAAATTTTCTTAATGATAATTCACTAAAAGTGGAAATCTAGGGCTGAGTGATAACACAAGAATGTAAAGAAAACAGTGCTAAGGTTAGGTCGTGTCAATGTGTCCTTTAACCTGAAGTTGTACCATTTGAGACCCGGTGGCCGTTACATCACGAGCTGCAATGAGCCGAAAGCAGATACGACCCTGAGAAACTGAAACAGTCACATCTAGACATCTCGTGTTGTTCACAGAACGTAGATAACTATGGGAAAATGAGAATTTTATTTACTCAATTTCCCCACGAAAATTCCTAATGTATGGAATAATAAAGAGAGGGAGCTAGGATATGCTGACTTTATCATATACGGGTTCGAGTTTAAACAGGTATTCTCAAGACGAGAATTTGCTCTTTTTTACCGAGACCGAACAAGAGGTAAACAGCAATGCTACAATGGAGAATTTCTATACATTTATAGCTTTATATGAAGACTTCACATAAAGCACGAATGTACATGGATGTTTATAGATACACTCATGAAACCTTAGTGTTTTTTGTACAATACTGTTCGTTTATTGATATATATATATATATATATATATATATATATATATATATATATATATATATATATATATATATATATACAGTGACGTATTCTATTTGGAAATGACGTAGGACGTAAATGCTGAAAAGCTAATGCTTTTAACTTTGGGCAAATAAAAATGTCGTTAATTTCATAAAAACAAGTACGTTACTTGTGCTTGTTTCTCACATAACTTCCTGCAGATCCTGGGACTAGCTAAAAGAATAGGCCCAAGGGAACTCCTGTCTGTCGTACGAGGCGACTAATCAAAGTCAAGCAGGTGGCAGTGGACTTTTCTTCAGATGATAGTAAAGGCTTTTTCACGCTCGAGGAGGTACCACCTCTTACATCAAATGACCGCTGAAGTCCCAAATAACGTTTCCGGTTGTGGTGCATGTGTCGGTTTCCCTTATAAACAAAAACCATGATGGCTCCCCCTTGCACAAAAGATTGCGGAGACAAAGCACCCCTCCATTCGGATCTCCGGTAGAGTGGTGTGCAGGGCGTGCCGGCATCAAGATTTAACATATGCTTCTCGAATATATGTAGCCTAAATTCTAACCTTAACACTCTCCACCATTTCCTTCAGGCTAATCGGCCTCAACTCCTTTTCAAATCCTTTGGATCTCCTTCTTACTACAAAACCTCAATGCTATAAGACATCAGTCACCGCCCCCCTTGCTCGCTCGGACCACGGCATGGTCGTCACTGATCCCTGCGCAATGCAACCCGAGGTCCCTCATTTCCATGGGCGCCTGTCTGCTTCTCTCACCCTGGCCCCTCTGATATCTCACAAACCGTCACCAAAATCATACAAGCTGCCATGGAATTATTTATTCCACGTACACAGAAAACCTCCTCAGCCACTCAGAAGCCCTGGTTCTCTAAATCCTGTGACAAGGCCAGACTTGAAAAGGTCAAAGCTCACAAAACGCTTCTACACAATGCCAGTCAAGAAAATTGTCAAGTATTGAACGACGCAAGAAACCGCTATGTCCGCCTTCTTTCTGAGGCAAAAAACTCGTTTAATAACCACATCAAAAACAAGGTCCTCTCAAGCTCCAACGGCAGTAAACCCTTCTGGACTCTTGCTAAATCTATTGGGAATAATTTTTGCAAGAGCACGTTCCCACCTCTTGTTTCAGGGGACCAAATTGTTACTACCGCCTTGCGCAAGGCTAAACTTTTTGCCTCGATGTTCGCCGGCAATTCTACTCTCAACCCACCTCCAAATGTTCAACCACCAACAGTCCACAATGTTGCGCAGAAAGCGACGGATATCATTTTCAAAACTAAAAAGGTAGGAAAGACGCTCTCTTCTCTTAATACCAGGAAAACCTCTGGCGTTGACGAGATCCCAGCAATTGTTCTGAAAAAAATGTGCACTAGAACTTTCTCCTGTCCTGACTAGTCTGTTTCAAAAATTTTAGAATATAGGCATATTCTATAGTAACTGGAAAACTCCTCGAGGACAACCCGCCCCCAAGAAAGAATCCAAAGCGCTTTCTAGCAACTACAGGCCTACCTCTCTCTTTTGAGTCGTCTCTAAAGTGATGGAAAAGTTTATAAACACCGAATTACTAACTTTTTTGAATATACTATACCTTATATACTTCACAAATAAGACCAAACCTCGAATACTGCTCCCACATCTGGGGTGCTGCTGCCTCTTTTACACTCGCTATCATGGACTTTATTCAGAAGAGAACTATACGTCTCATCGGTGACCCTACCCTCCCCCAAAGGCTGCCATCCCTTGCCCACTGACGTGCCGTTGGTGACCTCTCGCTCTTTTATGATATCTGCACGGGCACTGCTCAGAGGAGCTTTCTTCCATAGTTCCTCCACCTGCTGCCCCCAACAGATCTACCAGGGGAACAGAGCGAATGCACCCTTTTACTGTCCAGGTCACCAGACATAGAACATTTTGTTTTGCCTGCTCGTTTGTCCCGAGGACTTCCAAGTTGTGGAATTCCTTGCCAGCACGTGTTTTTCCTTCTCCCCCGAACCTCCAAACCTTCAAGTCCGGAATTAACAAGTTTCCTCTTTCCTCCTTGTCGACACCCACGGTATGATAGTATTTAGGCTGTGAGCCCTCGTGGTGTGTTGTTGAAATAAATAAAAACAGGATTTGGAAAATTTTACGCAAAATCCAATAAACTGTAACTGCTCTTTGAATTAAATGATGCAGAATCTCCCATCAGGTATGATTTATATATACGAATTTTGGCTCAGACGGAAATTTACGCTGAATGGTTACTCCATATTTTATGGACAGGTAAAGATGAGAAACGATTCTCTTTAAATGTTGGAGTCAACACTCACGGTTCCACAGCCAATTTTATCATTGGACCGTACTTTTTGTGACTGTTACTGGTGAACAAAACTTGCAAATGTTACGAGATTATGCCATTCCACTGACACAAAATGAGGACGAAGGGACTAAAAACATAATTTTTATGCATGATGGAGCACCCCCTCATATTTACCGACCAGTTAATGAACTTTTAACTGCTGTTTTCAAAATTGTGTTATAAGCACACATTTTGTAAGTTCATGGTTTGCACAATCCCTTGATCTTAACCCATCATATTACCGGCTGTGGGATTATTTGAAAAATTGGTGTTTAGAATACGACTAGAAACCCTGGAAGAATTTATAGGCTCCATTAGGGAGAAAATTGCTGCAACTTAACCATAAATTTTGAACAATGCTGTGTACAATTTGGAGGAACGGTTGCTGACTGCACAGCAGCAAAATGGAGGACATATCGAACATTTGCGCTAACCGCTGTTGGGCATAATAAAACCTATTCTTTAAGCAATCGAATTTCTTTCACATGCTGTTTTTAACTTAATTTGTTAAGATTACATAATAAGCTGAAATATATCTCTTACTTTATGATAACCTCGTATTTTGTGAAGGCAGAAGTTAGCGTTACTGTAAATAACTGACAAAATACAATTGCGTCACTTATAACCTCGCATATCATTACTGAAACTGTTATTACAGACAACGTAACTATGCTCCCTACGTACGTCATTCATTTTAGTAAGATTATGATATCTGTGAATAACAAGTTTTGCATAATACTCGTAAAGCGAAACATTTTATTAGATAAGTTTAATTTAGTCTGTTTATCTTAATTTTCCTTTTTGAATGTTCTCGAGGACTACAAAAACATTAAGGAATAGCTGACATTTTGACCCACTTCTTTCATTATACAACAAAGACAGGCCCCCGTTTCGCGAACGTTTTCCTAACAATTTATATGTCAAACACAATGGCAAACTCTCCCGGTGTTTTGTAAAACATTTCGTGAACCAGGCACATGACTTATAATGCGAATTGTTCCAATTCTTTTCACGGTCTAGCTTATTTTGTTTTTAATACCTGTTTTCAGATATAAATCATCCTATTTATGGGAAAATAATACGAGCTGGAGAAGAGTGAAGAGATGGTATTGTAAACACTTGTTTTGTTCTTTGAAGGTTTTGTAATCATCTATAAGCGAAGCATTTTCAAACGAGTTGGTAATTATATTCAACCCTCAAAGTACGATAACTTATAAACCGTTTTGTGACTCACAGCTAAATGTAAAGAATTGCTTTTCATTTTGAGACGTGGGTGTTTTTATGTTTTTGACGAAATTCTGAAGTAATTGTACATAAATTACTGTAAATTGATTTAAATGTAACAGTCAAGTGGGTGTAGCGTAATTGAAATTTTGTCTTTAAAATTAATAACCGTCTGCGTTTTTAGTTTTCCCTTATTTCAATTATAGTTTCGAAGTTCTAATTTTTTTGCTGTTTAATCAAAGTCTCGAATGTAGAAAAACGAATTAAAATAATGTCTACTTTTTATAGCCATTAAAACGTAACAGTTCATTGTTTTGTTTTATTGATTTTTTTATTATTATAGCGTCGCCGACAATTATAGCCGAGCCAATTCCATTATCACTTAACACGACTCAAGTTCGTGGTTCGAACCCTTGTTACAAGATCTCGTAGGAGCCTGATACACAACGCCTGAGATTGTGAGCCTAGTTTGTCGACCGGCATTCTACGCGCCTTATAGCCGGGGTAGCTTGCTGTGGCTCTCGGAGCCTAGGATCCAGCAGAGTGCAGGTACAGTTGTACAACCTAACAAAAACTAAAGAAACTGTGCGTATTGCAGGAGTGTAGTTAATATTATTAGAGATAAACCTATGAATAATAATAATAATAATCATTTAACACTAGCGCAGCAGTAAACGTAGGTTAGGTGCCAACTGCAGAGTTTGGTATAAAATTAAGATGTCAGAAATATAGACTTGTGTGTAGATTCTATCCTGCCGAATTTTAGCGATTACTTGACATCCAAATAAGTTTTGCGAGCTCTTGTGGAAGCTGTCACCGAAGATGTGTAGATGAGGTAGAGGTAGACAGGAACCCAAGCATCCCTTATATCGGGAATAGACGCCATTTTAAGCCGTTACCACAAAGGTTCAAGAATAGGAAATTTGTTGACCTCTGCAGAACACAAGTGCCGTATAACACCGCGTCAGACTCTTATAGGGCTACGGGGTAATACATGTCATAACTTTTTTTATCCAACTATATTCATGTTTGTTTTGCGTTTGTTGCAGGTTTTTGTTATTTTTTATTTCAACAACACACCACTAGGGCGTGGAGAAAAGAGGCAACTTGTTAATTCTGGACTTAAAGGTTTGGAGGTTCGGAGGAGAAGGAAAATGTGCCGGAAAGGAATTCCACAATTTGGAAGTCCTCGGGACAAAAGAGCGGGCATAACAAAATGTTCTATGTCTGGTGACCTGGAGAGTAAAAGGGTGCATTCGCTCTGTTCCCCTGGTAGATCTGTTGGAGGCAGCAGGTGGAGGAACTATGGAAGAGAGCTCCTCTGAGCAGTGCCCGTCTAGATATTTATAAAAGAGAGAGAGGTCACCAACGGCACGTCGGTGGGCAAAGGATATCAGCCTTTGGGTGAGGGTAGGGTCACCGATGAGACGTATAGCTCTCTTTTGAATAGAGTCCAGGCTATCGAGTGTAGAAGCAGCAGCTGCACCCCAGAAGTGGGAGCAGTATTCGAGGTTTGGCCTTATTTGTGAAGTATATAAGGTATATAGATTAGCTGGCAAAAAGTATTTGCGGGCCAGGAAGAGGAAACCTAATTTCTTAGCAGCCGCTTCTGCGATTGATGTGACATGTTGGTGCCAATTGAGATGTCGATCCACGGAAATGCCAACAAGAGAAAAGGACTCATTACTTTGAATAACTTGGTTGGGATGGGTCTAGGGCTGGTGTATCTCTTATGAGAAAGAAAGCAAGATTGATATTTGGTGGAGCTGAATTGTACAAGATTTCTACTTCCCCAGTCTAATATTTTTTGGAGATCCACGGAGACAGAACCCTCCATGAGTCTGCGATCCTCATCTAACTGGGCTAGAGACACAGGCTTAGAATATTGTATATTTGAGTGGAGGGTACTGTCGTCCGCGTAACTGTGGACTGAGTTGGATGTGCTAGAGAGGAGGTAATTGATGTGGAGAAGAAACAAAGTAGGGGCTAAAGCTGAACCTTGAGGAACTCCTGCATTAATTGGATACAGTTTAGAGGAAAGGCCATCCACGACAACAGAAATGCTCCGGTTGGAGAGGAAATTTGCTGTCCAGGTACAGAGTTTTGATGGTAGGCCATAGGCCGGAAGTTTATTAAGCAGCGCTGCGTGCCAGACCTGGCCAAATGCTTTGGATATGTCTAGAGCGACAATCTGGGATTCACCGTGTAGTTCCATAGATTTGTTCCAAGAATGGGTGACAAAGGAAAGGAGGTCGGCAGTCGACGGAATCCATATTGCCTGTCGTGGATTAGACTGTGTTTTTTAAGAAATTTTGGTAATTCGTTGTTTATATACTTTTCCATCACTTTAGAGACGACTGAAAGGAGAGAAATGGGCCTGTAGTTGCTAGGAAGCGCTTTGGATCCTTTCTTGGGGATGGGTTGTACTCGAGCAGTTTTCCAGTTACTAAGGAATATGCCTCTATTGTAAGAGGTCTAAAATAGACGAGTCAGGACAGGAGCAAGTTCTGGTGCGCATTTTTCGAGAACAATTGCTGGGATCTCGTCAAGGCCAGAGGCTTTCCTGGTATTAAGAGAAGAGATCATCTTTTGTACCTTTTTAGTTTTGAAAATGATATCCGTCATTTTATGCGCGACATTGGGGACTGTTGGTGGTTCAACAGTTGGAGGTGGGTTGAGAGTAGAATTGCTGGCGAACAACGAGGCAAAAAGTTCAGCCTTGTTCAGGGCGGTAGAAACTATTTCATCCCCTGAGACAAGAGGTGGGAACGTGTTTTTGCAGAAATTATTCCCAATAGACTTAGCAAGAGTCCAGAAGGGTTTGCTGCCGCTGGAGCTTAAGAGGACTTTGTTTTTGATGTGGTTATTAAACGTGTTTTTTGCCTCAGACAG
Source organism: Tillus elongatus (assembly GCA_964006375.1). Lineage (NCBI taxonomy): Eukaryota > Metazoa > Arthropoda > Insecta > Coleoptera > Cleridae > Tillus > Tillus elongatus. Next base: position 15,218,671 of record OZ023265.1, read on the forward strand.
AATGCGGACATAGCGGTTTCTTGAGTCGTTAAATGCTTGACGGTTTTCTTGACTGAGATTGTTTAGAAGCTTTTTGTGAGCTTTGACCTTTTCAAGTCTGGCCTTGTCACAGCATTTAGAGAACCAGGGCTTTTGAGTGGCTGCAGAGGTTTTCTGTGTACGTGGAATAAATAATTCCATGCCAGCTTGGATAATTTCGGTGATGTTTTGTGAGATATCAGAGGGGTCAGGATGAGAGAAGCAGACAGACGCCCATGGAAATGAGGAAAAGTAATCCTGCATTTCGTCCCAGTTTGTGGAGTTGTAGTGCCAAACGATACGTGGGTGTGATGACTGTGTGACCTCGGGTTGCATTGCGCAGGAAGCAGTGACCATGCCGTGGTCTGAGCGACCCAGGGGGGCGGTGACCGATATCTTATAGCAGTCAGGGTTTGTAGTAAGAAGGAGATCCAAGGGGTTTGAGCTGTGTGTTGGGATGCGAGGAAAGTAAGTAGGTTGCGGAACCATATTGGCTAAAGAATTGCTGACTGCAAAGGCCTCCGCTGCTCTTCCTTGTAGATCGGTTATTGAAGATCCTAGCCATTCCTTATTATGGACATTAAAGTCACCAAGAATAGTGACCTCGGGGGAAGGATATTCAGAAATCAAATGGTTGGTTTTTTCAGAAAGGTAATCAAAGAGTTGGACAAAGTTGTTGTCAGAAGGTGACCGGTAAATGCAACATATGCACTGTTATCTGGTTTTTAATGGTTGAGTAAACAAATTATTAAAGAAGAGTTTTCGCGGTAAGTTTGGTATTTAATCAATTTCATATGGGAAGAAGTGGATATGGAAAACATATCGAAGCATTCGTAGTAGCCTTCCAAATCGTCGTGGCAAGCAGACGTAGTAGTAGAGAATTTGCACACCATTGTAGTAGTATATTGGAAGGGGTATAGGTGACTCCAGAGAGTTGTAGTTTTGGGTCTGTATTTTTGTAGGCTTTTGTCAGTTAGAAAGTCAACGAGTTTCTACATAGGAACTTGATTCGACATATTGCACCTTAAATTTGGCCATGTAACAACAAGGGTCTACTTTTCAATTTATAAGCAAAGATATAAATGACGAAAACGGTATTGCACCGAATGGTTTTGTCCCTTAGGGCTCGTCCACGTCTTTGTCGCTTTGATAGCACTGCAGCCTTTGGCTTACTGTGCATCCATCGAATGGGTTAATGAAATATAATATTTAAGTTCCCCTTGTAGAAAATGTGTCTTAACATATTCTAAAATTAAAGATAATGGGCAAATTGAATTAATTTTATTTGAGTAAATTTCTACGCAAAATTACGCACGGGGATGTGTTCCAGGAGACGTTGTTATACAGTTATATCTGAAGCAAAATCTCCGTTTTCTTAATTGAAATTCAGTGGATTTTCGTTTACAATTAAAGAAAGAAAACTTAGCGATCCCAAGAAAAGCGGCAATAATATGAGCGTGCAATAGTTTACTAAGGAGAATGTGGAATTACTTATATTCATTTGTGCAAGACCTGCCGTCTAGAAGCTTTCACCGTAGGTGGCAAGGCGAACTTGATGGCCAGTTAGTTTTATACTTGGACAGACGACAGTCTTTCACGATCCTTGCGAAGGTCCCGCGAGTGAAGTTAAAGTCTAGTTCCACTATCTACAGACCAGTTACAAGATCCAGTTTTATAGTTTAAAGTCGGGTGGCGTCAGAATCACGTTCACTACTTTACACCTTTCATCGATAGGAAGCTCATGAAATAGTCTTTTATTTCTTTTTCTAAGATGCGCATGACTACGTGTTTTGCGCTAACAATGCTAAAGGGAGTGAAATCTTAGGTATGTTCTATAAATTCTGGTGTCATCTAAAATACCTGCGTGTACTTCTAAGAAAGGCTTCCTGTTTTTGTCTTAAATAGCAGATACACTGAAAGCTTGATTAAACATTTTATGTCTCAACTGATCTTTTTAATGAGTGGATATTAGAACCTGTGATGAGCAGTGATTTTGGAGAATCCAATTCATTAAAATACAGTTTTCAGACATGACTCTCATTTCGCTAACAAAGTTAGCGTCATCAGAGTGATGAATAAACTAAGCGGATAAAAACTAGAACTACTATTTATATATTAGTTAACAAGCAATTGCGAAAGCGTCCTCTACGAAGGTATATAGACAAACTCCCAGTATTTAGTATAAAATCCCTGTAATTTAAATTTCATTGCCTGCTTTTGTGAAACGGCGTGTCATTATTAAATATTCCTTCTAAAAAGGAGACACTGATTATCAAGATAACAATTCGAACAATAAACTACACAGGACTGGTCCTGCTGTATTCATTTAAACATTTTTATTTAAATTTTTAAGGAAATATACTATATACTTTCGTAAGCATCTTACTGTCGTGATTGCCTAACATTTTTGATTAACTTGAGCTTTTATTTATCTAGGTAATGATGATTATTATTTAAATTATGCTGAGCAATACATGATTTTTCAAAAGTGCCATATCTCAGTTTTGCTAAAGGTTCTTTAAATTTAGTTTCAATAGATTGTTTAGTTTGCCCAACATAATTCACTAAGTGAAGATTGGAACCTGTCATGAGCACTGATACGTATACTTGGAAAACCCAAATCACCACAACACCTCTTTCTAAAAACCTGACGATCGTTTCACTAGCATCATCAGAGGATCAAAATTTCTTCATCCTCTGATAACGCTAACTTTGTTAGTGAAACGATCGCCATGCCTGATCGTCCCTGTAAGAAAGTAGGTATTAACGACCACAAGGGTATCTCAATCCGGCTATCCAACTTCAAGTTAATTGACAGCCGCAGTATACCAAATATTTTTAATATCCTGGTTTTAGTTTATGAAATTACAGCCAACTGTTTCAATATGATTACTGGTAACTAATTCTAGACACGAAAAAAGTCAACATACATTTTTTATTACAAGATAAAAGACGGTATGGGAAAAATAATTGCTTCCGAAAGCAATGACGGTGTTTTTAGCGATTTTTAATTAAAAAAAAAATAAACAAATTCGCTAATAGAGAGGTATCGATGGTAAGACTTTGAAACAAATTTTTTAATTTTTTAAATCAACGCGAATTTGGGGCCGTAGAACCTGAGAGCAAGGTCCGTTTGAATTTTATATGTTTATATATATATATATATCCAACCCATAACTCAATAAATTATTAACCGATTTTGATGAAACTCGGCAAAAATCTTTCCTTTATCAATGGCTTGCATCAATTCGTTAGAACCAGTTTTTCTAAAAAAAAATATATTTTCCTGAAAACAAAATTTGTATCTCAGAAATAACAAAGTTATTTTGATGAAATTTGGTTGGTATCTTGCCCTTACTACGTATCAACACTCAACTTTCTAGATTTATATAAAATTGAGTTATGCAAATTTAAACATTTAAAGAAAATTCGCTACCAGAACGCACTTGCTGCGTCCAGATATTTTTTCAGTTTCCTGAAAACATAATTTTTTTAACTTATTGGGTCTCTCAAAGAAGCGATTGAGCTAACAAAATTGATCGCTGGAAGTGGCAGCATCAGTGGTGATAACTTCTATGTGTTTTGTCGCCTGTCATTTGTTATCGGAACCTATCAGGGAGCAACCACCAAGATGGGGAACAATTACAACGTGACCGCGTCGTATCTGGAATTTATCCGGCTAAGTTGCAATACCGTGGCCTGCAAGTCGCGGCGACGAGGTAAAGCAGTAACAGCCACTGTCACGCGCTTATCACTACCTACTATTCCTTGTACTTGCAGTCTTGAAAATTATTCCACAGAATAATACCTCTCTCCAACTCCTATGTTCTAAAACCAACAAATAAGCTGAATCGCCCAAGGACCACAAAATAATAAGTGAGGTATGCGCCAAATACTATTTCGACAAGGAAGTTATCTCCAATAGTGAGATATACTATAGGGTCACCATCACGATGCGGGACCAGGTAGTATGTTGTGTGTGTGTGTGTGGGGGGGGGGGGTGTTACTGACATTGAGACTGTTTCTTATTAATGTAAATTGTAAATTAGCATCATGAGGTATTCTGGATTCTCGTTATTTTAGCTCAGCATTTTTTTTGTAACGGTAGTATGTTGTCACGACAGATCCAGATATCACAAAATGTTGTAAAATAGAGACTGTGTACAATCAACTAACAATTTTGTAAATTGTCAACCCTGGACCATTTCTTCCCTAACATAGGGACTATGTTTGTAAGGCTAGATATATTCTCACCATAATTATAATCGCAGACCGGTCTCGCTCTAATTAGAGCTAATCAGTACGATATACTAATTACAGCGAGAACACACCTATAAAGTAATACGGCTACGGTATCTAGCCTCGGTTGTACACAGTTTCTATTTTATAACATTTTGTGTTAGCTGGAGCTGCAGTTACAACATACTACCTGGTTCCACACCGAGATAGCGACCCTGCCGTATATGTCACAATGTTCTATGAGGCTGGGTACCATAGCCGTATTACTTTGTAGATGTTTTCTCGCTGTAATTAATATGCGTGCTGATGAGCTCTAGCCGGTCTGCGGTTATATTTATGGTGAGAATGCAACTAGCCTTACATACATTGTTCCTATATTGGGGAAGAAATGGGCCAGGGATGACAATTAACAAAATTGTTAATTGGTTGTACACAGTATATATTTTATAACATTTCGTGTTATTTGGAACTGTCGTGACAACATACTACCTGGTTCCGCCCCGAGATGGCGACCCTCTCGTACATCTCACAATGTTCTAGGCGGCTAGCTGTCATAGCCGTATTACTAATTAGGCAATTCTTCCATAGACTCAGAGCCAGCAATACGCTTGCAATAGCATCATCATAACACACTCGTTAAGTTCTCATGGACTCAAAAACATATTAAATGATTAATTTTGTGTAAGTTTAGACAGTCACACCTGGTACCGCACGGGGATATCGACCCTCTCGTACATGTCACATTTTTTTAGGAGGCGGGCTCCTTAAGCCATTGAGTGTGTTCTCACTCTACTTAGTACAGGACACTGACGATCCCTAATTAAAGCGAAACCCGTCTGCGTTTATAATTATGGTAAGAATACATCTAGCCTTACATGCAAGTTTACGGTTGAAAAATAATGATTTGTGGATCCTGCAATTACGCGAAATAAATAGAGCAACAACAATAGGCCGTTATAACAACAAGTCACCTTCCTATGAACAGGATAGCCGAGTCAGCAGGAAGATGGAAGGCACCTTCAAATAAGCAAATAGGAAAACTTTGGAAACGACAGAATCGACGGAATATCACACATGGGGAACAGCTTGAGCCAGACCAAGGTCACTTCGGGGAAACAATAGTGCCACTTCTGGGGGATTGGTTATAAATATACTGCTCGCCTGTGGAACGTCGTTCATTCTTGTTCCCGAGTTAGACTCTGCACATCGTGTGTTTAACCTTTTTCATATCACACTTATGTTGATATTTATATTTGTCTTTATTTTTATATTATCATTTTTGTATTAAGTATTAATTGTGTAAAGCATCAAATAAATTGTTTCAGAAATTCAAACTTGTTAACCGTAAAGTTAAGTGGCGTAGTCGCTAGTATTGATTAGAAAATCAAAATCAGATTTATTTTTAAGCGTATCGACGCCCAATAATCACTTATCGCCAAGCAGACACAAGTCAAAGCAGAAACAGTGTCCAATCAGTCAAATGAGAGCAGAAACCATCATATTATTGTAAGTTGTTTACTGCTATCCCATTTTTACATTTCCTACATATTTTTCTATATATGTGTTATATTGATATAGTGTAGGTCTGATTCAGAGGACGAATCACAAAGTTTATTAAACATAGAATATAGATTTAGATCAATTAGTATCATTTATAATATTATAACTGAAAATCATTTAAGTAGAAGTAATAATAGTAGCAACATGACAGACCAATTCAAGGAATTCTTTCTTAAGGCTATTCCGGAATTTAATGTGACTAAGTCATGAATTAATTTTACTTGGCTAACGTAAATTTATATATGAATCATTAGTTATTAAAATATATACAAACTAAATTAACCGAAACAGCACAGCTCATTGTTAATACTAAAATTATAAATTCATGGGCAGATTTGGGAAGTGCAATCGTGCAAAACTTTACTGATCAGCGTGATGACTCTAGCCTACTGGCCGAGATGTTGACACTGAAACAGAGAAATGCAAAAGATCCATTGTCGTTCGCTAACAGGTGCCGTCGCATAGAACTGTTACTTATATCTAATTTAATTGCTAACGAAAACAACGAGGCAGTACGAGTAACTACAATGAATATTTACCAAAATCAACCTTTGAAGGCATTTTTAGATGGATTAATGAATCCGACGGGCATCGTGCTCAAATAGAGAAGTCCGGAGAGCATAGAACAAGCATTAAAATTTGTTTTTGCGGAAGAAAACTTTGATTATAGAGATAAAACAATACATAAAAATTTTTATAATAACAGACAAGAAGGGCACAACCGAACACAATTCCAAAAACAAAACAACCCACCTTTTTATAAAGTCCAATTTCAGAGACCATTTCAACCAAATTTCAGACCTTTTCAGCAAAATAATAATAACCAATTGAATCAAACAAATTTCCAACCCAGACAAAATCAGCAATTTACGCCTAGGCAAAATTTATCGAATCAATACAGAAGACCTAACTTTAATAATCATTTAAATCAAAAAAGACGACCCAATGGGAATTAGAACATAAACCGAACCTACCCAGAACCGATGTAATTAGGCAGCTTCTAACTCAAGACTGTCACAACAACCACAGAAACACACATCTCACCTAAATAACACGGAAATTTTTGATAACAGTGCAAACGAGTTAAATTACAAAATAAATAATTTAGATTATGAAACATATAACAAAAATTCGCCATCAGAATTGTACGATGTACACAACCTAAATTTTTCTATAGCAGGCACGTCTACGGACAATCGATAGGGGATATTAATAATGTAAATGTTCAAACAAATAATGTACCTAAGGAGGGCAGTGATAGGAGTTGTATTTATAAGGCGATAATGAATGACTATAGAAATAATTTAAACCGGAACTTGAACAATTACGCAAGCGACAGTCGACAAATGCATTCTGTTGACCTAGCTGATGCATCAAAACCAACGAAGATAGTTCAACAGGACAATGATAGAATTATGAAGTATGTAAATTCTTGGTTGGCTAGTGGTAATAAGATAATTCCATTAAACAAAAGTCCAGATCAAGGTTTATAGATTAGACAGGTTGTCTGGTAACTCAGAGACGGGAGAAACGCGAGAGGAGGGTAATACGTCATGTGAAGTCTAATGCCAAAAGTTTAAGTTTGGCTTTGGTGCTTTAAATAATGTTTATTAGAAATTTAGGTAACTTTTAATGTATTTGCTAAAAATGTTTCGAAAACGATCAGTTACAGACATATTTTAATGTTTATTTTGTACGAAATAGCAGTTAAATCGAGACTATTATCTTAAAGACTGTATTTCATTTTTTAAGGTGTTTTGTTGTAATGTTGTAAACATAAGTGTACAGAATCAACCTGAGGACGAATTGGACGTTATTTAATCAATAATTAAATCGGTAATTTATCATAAAGGTAGATATGTGTTTAATTTCAAAAAATAAATTATACATACTTAAATTAAGAAGAAGGCAGATAACTTAACCTAAATATCTTTTTAGATGCCCAGTGGAACAATTTGTAATGTATCAACGTGCAAAAATAATACTAAAATGGCAAGGAAAAGTGGAGAGACACGTTCCTTCTTTTCTTTTCTTAAAGGGCCTAAGATTAAAAAAGAATGGGTAAGAAAATGTTATCGTAAAGGTGTCTGGCATGTTGCAAATAAGAGAATTTGCAGTCAGCATTTTAAACCTGAGGATTTTGAAAACGCGTTGCGGGCGAGGAAAATGAATACACAACCGACGCATCTAAAAACATCAGGTACAAAGTTTTGATTATTTATGTATTTTGTGTAAGAGTATGTAGTACCTACGTATTATTTGAAGTTTGCCTAAGACCTACGAGGGTACCTATTATACCTACTTGTAATAGATATATATTTTCAGCTGTCCCTTCTTTATATCTGTTGAATGGGCAAGAAAAACATAATGAAAGTGGAAGGTCCAAGAGAATGAAAAATAGGAAAGCCATTGTGGAAAGTTAGTAGTTAATTAGCAGGAATAAAGAACCATCATTGAATATCACAGAACCAGCTAATGGAATTAAGCGCCAAGAGGAAACTTTCAGCATAGACTTACCAGAAAGACCACACCTTAGTAAAGAAACATTATGATATCTTAAAAAGAAAATATGAAGAATTGCAAATTGAAAACCTGTGTTTCAAGAAAAAAATAGATCACTATTAAATCACCAAAATTTACTGCAGCAACATATTTCTGATCTAGAAAATAAGCGCTAAAAGAAGCTGGCATTAATTTTCAAGATAGAGTGAAATAGCCTTTAAAGATCTTTTAACTTCTAATCAAATAGAAATTATATAATAGCACAATATGGTATTTTAATATCAAATATAAGATGTATACGTTTTTTTTTCTTACAAAGTGATTGCCAGCTACGATTTTATATGTGTACAAATAGATACCTACCTAAATATTATATACTAAAATTATTTACTTATTGTGCTAACCCAGTGCACTATTTAACTATGAGTTTTTTGCTTAGAAATTGATTGTAAAAATTATAAACCTACGACTTTGTATGTGTACAGTAAGTACCTACCTAACTATTATGTCCTAAAATTATTTACTTATTATATATAGTAGCCCAATGTATTATTATTATTTTACAAATCGTAACAAGATGTGTGGTTTTTTGCTTTGCAATTGATTGTAAAAATGAAAAACCTCTTATTTTGTATGTGTGCAAATAAATATTTCCTTAAATATTATATACAAACATTATTTACTTATTGTGCCAACTCAGTGTATTAGTTTACAACTCCAAAGGTGTAGGAGTTTTGTGGTTGTAAGTTGATTGCAAAAATTATAAACCTAATATTTTGTATGTGTACAACTACATACCTACCTAAATATTATAAACTTAAAGAATTTACTTATTGCGAAAGTTGCATGTTATTAAATGAAGCTTATGAAGTAAAATAGGAAAACAATTAAGAAAAAGAAACCAAAAACCTAGATTGCAGTTCAGAAGAAGAAAATTATGTCCAATTTGAGGCATTATGAATTTATAATTTCATAAATATTTAATTTTTAATTATTTTCAAGATAAACAAATTAACTGAATCCATTACTTTAATATCGAATAATATCCTAAAACTTCAATATTTTCTGTTACTGTGTGAACTAAATCTTAATTTCAACTTATTATTAAATGTTTAATCTTGTTACAAATTCAAAAAGAACATAACTTTGTAAAGACGGACATATAAATGCCGGCTGGTTTCTATATTCAATGCACCAATAATCCACTAGATTTAAATTCAGACTTCATGTGACGTTTCCCCGCGCCACTTTCTGCTTGGTCGAAAGTTATCAGACAACCTATCTAATCCATAAACCTTGAGTCCAGATAGCAGTTTCGATGAAGTCCCCAATACACAAGTATATTGTACGGTAGAGACTAGTCATATTAATCTAAATAATATACAGGATGTACAAGAAAGAAGCAAAAACCAGTTAGACTTTAATATTAAGTTAAGTAAATACAGAAAAACATATAATCAGCAAAGCAAAACCTAAAGTAAAAAAACCTAATTATAATAATAAATAAAAAGTCACAGTAAATAAAAAGAGTAGTTTGGAAACAAACCCCGTAAAAATTAAAAATTCCAATACGATTAATAATTCAGAAACAAATATACTCAATTTAAAAGAATTAAAAACAGCATCCGAAATTAAACAGAAAATCATGTTTTCTAATGAGACCAAAAAACGACATAGAAATTTAGATGAGACCTATGCAGAGATGAAGGATAAATTTTCTTTTCCAAAAATGAGAAAGAAAATTGAGGATTATATTAAGACATGTGAATATTGCAACAAAAAAGAATATAATCCGTTTATATTGAGAAAAGTAAATAAGCAATTGAATTATATTACTTAAATAAATTAAAACTTCGAAAATCGGATAAATGACAATGACACATGACGTAAGAGACTAATATGACGTAAACACACAATTACCGTGACAAATAAATAAAATCTACAAAAAATATATCTATACACATTTAATAAGAAATTATATTCAGCACCGTACTCAATAATTATACTCTTGAAACAGGACAAAATTATAATAATAATAATATCACATTACGTAAATTATGCCTCAAGTTCCTAACAGCAAAAGTAAGTGACTAAACTCACTAGGGACGATCTTAAATAAAACACACTCAATTTTAATATACATAACTAAGGATGATTAATATTGTCGAAAAAAAAAAATAGAATAAATTTTATTGTTATTACCTTGTTAGTGAATTTTCTTAAAAAAATTTCACTAATGAGGAGATCCCGACTTTTGAATTTTGAAAAAATTTCTTCAAATGAGCGCTAATTAGGCCCCCCAGAACACATATCCGGGGTCAGTTTAAGTTTTTATATGTTTGTTTATATATATATATATATATATATATATATATATATATATATATATATATATATATATATATATATATATATATATATATAAATATAAATATATATATATATATATATATATATATATATATATATATATATATATATATATATATATATATATATATATATATGTATGTATGTATGTATGTATGACACCGATAACTCAAAAAATTATGGGTCGATTTTGATTAAATTTGGTGAGTACCTTCCTTTTACAAATGGCTTGGATAAGTTCGTTAGCCAGGAAAATTAGCCCAGGTTTTCCCGGAAAATTTTGTCTTTTCTTTCGAAAAAAATTGTAAAAAATTTATATTTCCAAAATTAACAAAGTAAGGGCAATCAAATTTGGTACTCGGGTTTATATTATTATACGTAAGCCACCTAGCAAAATTTAGCTCTGTAGATCAAAAGACAAAAAAAGTTATAGGCATTTAAATAAAAATTTATTGGGATTTTCCTCAAAATGTCAAAGTTGCGATTTAAAACGTCAAAAATTGGCAACATTTAGGCAAAGAACTTGAATATAGTACGGGCTAGGGAAAGAAAATGTCTCAAGAAGAATGTTTCACAAACCCTGAAGTCTTAGTTTCAACCGTCATTGTCCTTCATTTTATTTAAATGTTTCCCGAAAATTAATTTAAAATAGACCCTTTCTCTGATGCTTGGCAGTAGCCTTAGCTATAGATTTTATCGTTTAATGGTATATAATTTTTGTCGAATTTTCGTAAAAAATCAATAAAGCTCAATATATCCGTTATTATACAAAATATGAAATTATTTTTATATATTAATTATAGGGTGTCTTGAGCTACATCTTAAAAAAATATTTCTACAATCATAAGTGGCCCATAAGTCGTTTGTGATACAAATTTTCTTATTTTTTTTAATCAAACACGCCTTATGTTATTGCATTTTTGCACTTTCCATCGAAATATAATGCATGTTTGTAAGAAAAGAACTTCTGGATGCAGCAAGTGCGTTATGGTAGCGAATTTTGATCCAATGCTTCATATTTGAATAGCCCAATTTGCTATTAACCTATAAGGTTGACCAAGAAACGAGTTTTTGTGGGAACACTTTAAGTTTACTTTTGGAAATTTTTGTACATTTTCACACAATAAAGTTATTTTTATGAAATATGGCACATTGTTTTTACTATATAGGTTATACTGGTAACCAAAATTGATGCCTGCTTTCTTAAATATAAAGAAAACAGATATATTTGCAATAAAAACATATTTAAGAAAATTCACTACCATAACGCAATTGTCGCGTCCCGAGTTTTAAAATTATAATCAGTATAAACAATACATTACGTAAATAGACTTCTTCCAAATTTGGGATTTTTTATGACCGTTATCGATCATACGTAATATACGATATGCCACATCATTACCCCCTACGTGCTGCAGTTTGTATTCTATTTTACCTTTCTCTTCTGAATAAAAGTGTCCTAAATATAACTAAAACCTGTTGATCGAAATGCTGGGCTTATTATTGTGTAAAATGCTACCTTAAGTCTATTCCCTACGTTCGTAACATTCACCTACATTTTGCTTGTAGATGGCCAATGTTGTTTTGGTCATTCACTTGTTTTTGGATGAACTTACGCCCATTTGTCATTAAATGCGTAGCCTAGGTAACACCCGGTATATCACAATATGTACAATACTGTATTTTGCAACTGTAATTTTTCTTCGTAGATTTCCTTCTGTTGTAAAATATCATTTGTTGAAATGCTTTCAGATTTGCTGCAACAACGAATAATCGCGTACTATTCATTTTGGCTTCTGAAATATTTTTTAGCCGGGATTTATTTTCAAGGATATTTTAAATCTAAAACTGCTACCTCATTTAGGAGCTTTTCAGATACTTTCAAGTAGTCGACATGTGAAGCCTCTTATACTCTTCTTATTTTAATGAGGAATCACAAATTAACAAGCGACCCACTGCAAGCCATAGCCGCCCCTAAATTCAGATCAAAAGACTAAAAGTAAAACCCATGAAAGAATTTCCAGATCTTAAGGAGAGCTTCCCTCATACAGCAATGAATTCTCAGATTTGATTAAATTAAATTAAGAGTGATATAAATAAGAGTTCCTCTGGAGTTACCTTGTTGAGGACTCCAGGGGAATCAAAGAGAACGCGTATGCATAATGTCGTTAGTCTAAGTCATTAAACCATTATCACGGTGTGGAAACTTTACAGTAAACCACCTTTACTTTACTAATGCCCGTCTTTCCTCAACTTGTCTAGCAGACGTGAAAGTCTTGTAACTACCTGTCTTACATAATTTATTACATTAGAACGTGAATTAAGTTAGCAACAGAACAAAAAGTTAGGTTATGTTGCACTTGCTCCGTCGCTTGCCTGATTATATACAGTTAACACGTCGAAAATGTCACTTATTTATAATGTCATTTTCAACACTTATGCTTGAATATCGCGACTATAAAAGATACCCTATATCTTTCAAGAAAATAAAAATTTCGGGATGCAGCAAGTGCATTATAGTAGTGAATTTTCATAATAATTGTACACTATTAGTAAGATATAGTATTAAAACGAATTCTTTAAATTTAAATGGACCTTAGAGATCGGGTTTAGAGTCCCAGTTAGCGATTATTTGAAAAAAAAATTATATTACATATGGAGCTAAAAAATTAAAATTTGGTCTTAGATATAATATGTAAGTACTGTAAGTGTCTTAAAAAAATTATGTTGCAAACTTCATTAAAGTTACAAAAGTTTTTGAGAAAAAAAATTATTGTTTACAAAAGGAATGTATCTGTCAAATTATAAATATGAGAGGTATTTTTCCATTTTAATTGCTTGGATGGTCTTGTGTTAGTCAACCCATACAGTCTTTGCAAACAGTTTATATATATATATATATATATATATATATATATATATATATATATATATATATATATATATATATATATATATATATATATATATATATATATATATATATATCTATATATATATATATATATATATATATATATATATATATATATATATATATATATATATATATATATATATATATATATATATAATGGACCGATCTCGATCAAATTTGGTGAGTACCTTCCTTTTGCAAGTAGCTTGGATAAGTTCGTTAGCCAGGAAAATCGGACCAGTTTTTCCCAGAAAATTTTCTGTTTTCTTTCTAAAAAAATTCATATCTCCGTAAATAACAAAGTATACAAATTTAGTACGCGTATTTGTATTATAAAAAGTGAACTCTGTACCAAAATTTAGGTCCTTATCTTTAAAGACAACGAAGTTATGGGCAGTTAAAGAAACACATTTTGTAGTTTTCCTCAAAACGTCCAACTCGCAATTTTAAACGTCAAAATTGGCAATGTTTAGGCAAAGAAGGTGAAACAAATACCGATTGTGAAAAGAAAATGTTGCAAGGAGAGTGTTCTGCAAACCCTTACGTTTCAGATTTAACCGTCATTGCCCTTCATTTTGCTAAAATATTTACAAAATATCCATTTCAAATAGACCCTTTCTTTGATGCTTTGACTGTCAGTTTAGTTAAGTTGGTGCCTTCTTGGATATTTATTCGTAGGTTTAGTGAAGTTTATGGTTTAACGGTCTACAATTTTTTTAGCTAATTTTCGTAGAACAAATTTGTTAATGCATTTTTGAATTTTTTATCGGAATATTATGCGTTTATAAGAAAAAAATCTGGACGAAGTAGGTGCGTTTGGTAGCGAATTTTCGGTAAATTTGCAGATCAGCTCCCGAACAGGTTTCAAAAAACTGTTTTCAGAAACCTGCCTAGAGAGCCCCACCCCCCCCTGCCCTGGATCCACAACACGCAAGAAAAATTTCTTGTTCACACCCTCCAAGGAAGTTACGGGACCAGGGGTGAATAGGGAGGTTGGGCGGGGTAGGAAGTAAAAAGGGAATATGAGCAGAAAATGCTTAAAAACGGGCTTGAAAGTTGTCTTTTCCACATCTTGAAGCCATATCCCCCTGAAACCCTGCCTACCCCGCACAGCACCCCTATTCCCAGAAAAAAATGTCTTGTTTGCACTCCCCAAGGAAGTTACGCGACCAGGAGTGAGTGGGGGTGTATAATTTTTTTAGCTAATTTTCGTAGAACAAATTCGTTAATGCATTTTTAATCGAAATATGATGCATTTTTAAGAAAAAAACTGGACGCAGTAAGTGCGTTTTGGTAGCGAATTTTCGGTAAATTTTCAGTTTAGCTCCCGAAAGCTTTTCAAAAAACTGATTTCAGAAATCTGCCTAGAGCCCCCCTGAATCCACAAACCCCAAGAAAAACGTCTTGTTCACACCTCCCAAGGAAGTTACGGGACCAGGAGTGAGTAGGGGTGCATATTTTGTTTAGCTAAATTTCGTAGAACAAATTCGTTAATGCATTTTTGGTCGAAATATGATGCGTTTGCAAGAAAAAAATCTGGACGCAGTAAGTGCGTTTTGGTAGCGAGTTTTCGGTAAATTTGCAGTTTAGCTCCCGAACGCTTTTCAAAAAACTGTTTTCAGAAACCTTGGGCTTGAAAGCTGTCTTTTTCACATCTTGAAGCCATATCACCCTTAAACCCTGCCTACCCCGCACAGCACCCCTATTCACTCCCAGTCCCATAATTTCCTTGGGGGGTGTGAACAAGAAATTTTTCTTGTGGTTTGTGCGTCCAGGTGGGTCCTAGTAATGTTTATGAAAATAATTTGTTGAAAAGCGTTCGGGAGCTAATCTGCAAATTTATCGAATTTTCATTAAATCCTTAAAATTTCAATACCTGGATTTGCTATTAACGTAAGCTTTGTTGGTTATAAAACCAACACTTAACTTTATTTTCGGAAAATTGTTGTATATTTTCAAACCGTAAGTAATTTTGATAAAATATAGTACATTGTTTCTACCACATAGGCTATACCGGTAATCAGATTGATGCCTGCTCGCATTTGCTATTAAAAACATTTTTATGGAGATTCACTTCCATAACACATTTTCCGCATCTAGACTTTTGGAAAATGTTTATATATTTTCAAACAATAAATTTATTTCGATGAAATATGGTACATTGTTTCTACTATATAGGCAACCAAGTTTGATGCCTGCTTTCATCAAAGAAAGACGATTGCTATTAAAAATATTTTAAAGAAAATTCGCTACCATAACGTACTTGCTGCGTCCGGAGATTTTTTTTCATTAATTTAGTATCCACGTGCGTTTACATAGGTGTTACTATGGTTCAAGATTGAAGATTCTGGCTTAAAGCGAAATTTATGGAGCTATCGGATTTGAAATATTTTTACGAAAATTTTCTCCCACAATTTATATATATATATATATATATATATATATATATATATATATATATATATATATATATATATATATATATATATATATAAAGGTTGTTATTTATTTTTCTTAAACCAAACCGTTGCTAGAGTTTCTTCTCTAGCCCCCTTTAAAGCCTCTTTCATTTTTGTTCTTGATTCAACAATGCTTTTCCATTTCTTTATCTCCTGGGATACGTGACAAGCATTGTTGTCAAGATTTAATTTTCTGACAGTTTTCTCTTAACTTAATTCACTGTCATCTTGAGAGCTTAAGATTAAACATCTGTTTAACATTTCTTACAAACTATCTCTTAATCTATGAAACATCAAACTCTCTTAACCTTAAATGGACATCTGTCAAAACGAAACTTTTCTACTATACATTCGTAATATTATTTTCCTGGCTTGTTAAAAAACTTTGCACAGTTCATATCTACATTTGTTTTTTAATTGTCTTGTGGCACGTTAGTTCTTATCACGTCCGGTTAAATCGGCACCCTATATTTACACCTCATTCCTTATAATTACACTCATTTATATACATCAATTTTTTTCTTCTATTTTTATATACATATTTGGGACTAATTAAATTCGTCTTTTTGAATTTTTACGAGGTCTTATAATATAACATACACTATGTTTTCCTTAGGTCATTGTGTCTGTGTGATCCGTATGAGTGTATTTACATTTTTTTGTTGGCTTTAAGTGTATAATTATGTAAATCTGTATACGTGTGGATATTTTCTGTTACCCCCTTATAAACCATATCAATATATATATATATATATATATATATATATATATATATATATATATATATATATATATATATATATATATATATATATATATATATATATGCGACAATGATAAAGAAACAACATTGCAGCGCTTAAGCAATATACTTGACACCTCATCTGGCCCTGCAGAACTAGATGATTTGATGGTATTAATTGCGTTCGGAACATTCTCTTTTTTAACAGGTGAAAACTTGAATTTGGTGTTTGCTTGCGGTGTTATCTTTTTTTTAAATGCGATATCTGTTGCGGCAGGCAGATGAGCCGTTCCGTTTTGAGCGGCAGAGGAGACAAAAATGATAAAGTGGACTAGAATTTCCACATTTATGGTAGGGCATTCAGTTTGATATTTTCGGTTCCTCTCTGTTAGTTAGTTAATGGTCTTCCACATAGTTTTGCTCTTGTTGTGTGTGTTATAAATAGGACGATAAGGTGATATCACCTCCAAACTGTAATGGAAATAATACAAAAGGACTATTAATTGTTACCTTATTTCTTTCCTAGCAAAACCAAACTTTTGTTCTATTGTCGTCAGTATGAAATATATTACCTAATGCAATATAGGTGTCGTTATTATCTACAAAAGAATATAGCTTGTTACATGATATTTCAATAAAAGATCTAAAATTGTACACGATATTGAGCTGCAATTCCATTTACTGGATTTTATGTTCTTCAGCTAACTAAATTACCAACAAAACGTTATCGACTGAGATAAGAGCGTATGAAGACAATATTGATATAGAGAGAGAGGGAAAGAGAGAGCGCTCTAGTAGGAATGTAACTAATTTAATGTTACACACTCCTTCACTTAGGAGAAGTAAATAACGTTCTGCTTTATATGTTTTGTTGCTATTAAACGAATATCTTTTACAAAACTATATATCGTATATATCCTAGACGCATTACTAAAATATTTAATAAACGTTAACCCATTTTATTTTATTGATATTTTGTGTAAATAACATTGTATCAGGTTAATTTTTTTTTGCAATATTAGCCTTTATGTGCGTTATAACTGTTTTCATACTGTACACAAGTTGTCAGGTATAAATTGCCGTTAAACGTTCCGTATAGAATTCCATGCTATTAAACTAAAACACCCTTTTCCTAACAGGTCAGGTCATAAGAAAAAAGCTCGTTTTCATGGCTCAATCTTATTTCATGTGTGTCTTAACAGGATTAGATCTGTTGGAACGTAGCGAGTGCTTGCCGGTCGCTTTGGTCCTTTGCGGGCCCAATCTACTTGTCCAACCCCGCATTTATCAAGGGAGACCAATGCACGTGACACCGCTCCCGTGTCGCCCCTTGCATAACCCCCATCTCTGCCCCCTTTACCTCCCATACACATCTGGAGAACAAGCGAAATCTGACCACACCCTGCACGCCATATGTCCAGGTTTTCACTACTCATTAATACTGTAATAAGATTCATTGATTGTTGTTGCCCTTACTTGGTGAAACTGGTCCATATTACATACAGACTTGGAGATTACTTCTCTGGCTTCACTGTTGGGTTTCTGTAGGTGAAGAGCGTAGCCAGCGCGTAAGCTAACTGGAGCAAGAGGCCTTTATTAATTCTAGATGTTCTCTGATGTTGTTCAACGTTTCTGTAGCTAGTTTAGCTGCTTTACAGCATTCTCAGACAGATAAAAATTGAATTAGTACGAAATCATGACAACTACAAATAAAGATCTGTAGCTATGTTATGAGGTTTTGATCAAAAAATTCATCAAATTTAAAACAAAATGAAACAGACCATTTCAGAGAACATTTCAAAAATTTTAAATACCTGTACAAATACAAATCTTACAGCACGACGCGTGATTTGGTATTTAACGCTAAAGAAAAATCTTGTTTCTTGACAAAAGCTGGAGTTTATAAATTAGCTTGTACACATTGTAACGCAATCTAATTAGGTCAAGCTTCTAGAAATTTTAACACCCGATACAAAGAACATACTTCTGTATTTAAAAATAACCACGCTAAAATATCTACATTCGCAAAACATATTATTGATACCGAACATAGACCTACAGTAAATAACCGCATACAACCACAACATTTTTGATTAGTAGTGAGTTTGTGCTGTGCTGCGATCGTGTATGGTTCGCCGCGTTACAGTGATAATTAAAATAGTGTTATTGAGGGTAAACAGTGGTAAAAATTTTTAAATTTTGGTACAACAAACAATAACAAAAGCCTCTACATTATTATAATTGAAAATTGCAGTTAGCAACACACAATAATAGCTAGAAAATAACGTTTAAGTTTTTAAAGAATGTCGGTCGACTCGGGTGGTGGGAGGCCACC
Organism: Tillus elongatus; assembly: GCA_964006375.1. Taxonomy (NCBI): domain Eukaryota; kingdom Metazoa; phylum Arthropoda; class Insecta; order Coleoptera; family Cleridae; genus Tillus; species Tillus elongatus. Next base: position 15,237,813 of record OZ023265.1, read on the forward strand.
TGATCAAGCAGCTCTTATCAGAACTGATATACAAATAAATGAAAATAAATAAACAGCTGACGGTACTGATTTTCATACAGGTAAGGTCTTTGACTTTAATAATAAATACTCAAGTAAGGATTTGCCTCCATATTTCGTTTGTGTCGAAAGTATCGACAAAAACCTGGGAAAATTGCATCCGATCCGTGTAGGTCATCATCTAAGAGTTGATAATTTGTTTAATGAACATGTGACAGACATTAAGACGGTAGGTATAAATAAAGTAAAAGTAGTTCTTAATTGTAGAGAATCTGCAAACAAGCTAGTAAATAATAAGAAATTAAATGATAATAAATTAGTAGCATATATACCTACTTTTTGTACGCAAAGAAAGGGTATAATCAGACAGGTAGACACGTTTTTTTCTGAAGAATATCTATTGCAAAATATACAGAGTTCTCATAGGGTAGTGAAGGTGGAAAGAATGAAACGAAGGATTACAGACGAAAATGGTTCTAGTAAATTACAAGATCGACAAATAATAATAGCTACATTTGAAGGCACTCAATTACCAAAACTTGTTAAAATTAACAGTGTTGTTTTTGAGGTAGACACATATATATTTCCTGTTGTACAGTGTTTTAACTGCCTTCGTTACGGGCATACTAGGACACAATGCAGAAATAAAGATAGTAACTGCAGAAAATGCGGTGAAAAACATAACGATACTGAATGTGGAAGCGACTCTATTTTTTGTATTTATTGTAAATGTAATACGCACAATACAATATCTAAAGCATGTCCAGTATATCAAAGGCAACGTAAAATAAAACAAATAATGTCGGAAAAAAATCTTAGTTTCAAAGAAGCTGAAAAAATCGAAAAGAATCCATCCTATGCAGTAGTGACTAACAATAGGTATAGCCTATTAAATAATGAGGATAATTTTCCATCTCTTAGTAACCCAGATAAAGTTAGTAAAAGTAGTGGTTTTTTTAGTAACAACATCTCTAGGAAAAATATTAATACAAACCTTCGGTCGAGGCCTATAACTATTTCACATACATCTACTGGAAATCAAACATTAAAGCGAGCAGCAACCTCCCCAATAGAATCTCAGTCATATAAAAAAAATCCTTCCTTTAGTCCAGTGATTCCCAACCCACATAGAGAGGATATGATTAAATTCAAAGAAAATATATTAGACAAAGTAACAAACTATTTCACTAAAATATTAGGTAATGTCTTAACAAAAATTGATCCAGATGATTTAAATATAGATTGCGATAATATAAGAAGGACTTTAGATAATATCATTAATAATACTGTAGAAAATGAGCTTGAGCAAATGGACGCAAGTAGTGAAAATGGCAGTCAATACTAATAGAGTTGAGGGACTTACTATTTTGCAATGGAATTGTCGTTCTATTAAACAAAATCGACATAACTTATCCCGGTTATTGAATGGGAAACAAATTGATATTGTTTTGCTTAGCGAAACTTGGTTAGACTCCAATGACCAATTAAAATTTCCAAATTATAATTTTGTAAGGAAAGATAGAGCATCTGGAAAGGGTGGAGGAGTTGGCATATTAATAAAAAGCAATCTATCTTATTCTATTTTAAACTTTCCACAGTGCTTACCAGATCGAATTGACATATGTGGTGTACAAATCTTAAATCTTAAATTAAATGTATTGAGTTTGTATCGCCCTCCAAACATTAACGTAACGTATTGTTACAAAGCACTTCAATAGACGTAGGTGCGGTGTTGCCACATCTCCAGAATTTCCCCAACATCTGGGAATTTTTGCACAATCTGGCAACACCGCCTCCCCACCCCCTGGGGGTGCCTGGGGTGACCCCCCTCAGGCGAAGTCTCAACCCTCTAGGACCAGAAATAACGAAGTTACCAACTTGTACCCCGTCGGAACGGATAACTGAGGTCTGCACATTCCGAACACCCTGTATATACACCCTGTATACGCAGAGAACCCTTACACCCTGTATACGCAGAGAGATCTTATAGTTCGAGAAACACCTCTTGTGTAACATAGGAGTGGTGACCACATTTGGATCATCCTGTATATACATCCCCCTGTATACACACGGGACCGATCTGTATTCACAGAACCTTCTAGTAAAAGAACGTCCTGGAACGTTCTGGAATGGAATGCTCTAGAAAGGAGGGGAAGGTACGGCGAGTATATAAAAGCGAAAGCCAGCCAGCCCGAGTTCAGTTCAGTAAGAGAATGTGGTAGTGACTTGAAGAAGCAGTGTAAAGTGTTAAGAGAGTAGTGACTGTAGTACCAGATTAGTGACTTTTGTTGAGAGTAGTAATTGTAAAGCCAGTAAATTAAGTGTTTTGTGAGAGAGACATTCTAGACATTTTATTGTATCCATATTTAGAGTGTAAATAAAGTTGTTTTGTTAAAATTTAAAAGTCTCACTTATCCAGAACCCGGAGAAAACGCAACAATTTGGTGTCAGAAGTGGGATAAGTGAGTGAAGAAGTGGACAACTAAGCTAGCTGTAAATGGTAAACACTAGATCGACTGACTACGACGAGATGGCTGAAATCAAAGAGTTGATGGAGTTACTGAAGAAGCAACGCGAAGAAGACAAAGAAGAACTCAAGAAGCAACGCGAAGAAGACGACCAACGACGACAAGAAGAAGAAAGAAGACGGCGCGAAGAAGACGAACGACGACGACAAGAAGACAAAGAAGAACTCAAGAAGCAACGCGAAGAAGACGAACAACGGCGACAAGAAGATGAAAGAAGACGGCGCGAAGAAGACGAACAACGGCGACAAGAAGATGAAAGAAGACGGCGCGAAGAAGAGGAGAGAAGACGGCAAGAGGAGGAACAGAGGCGACAAGAAGATAAAGAAGAGCTCCGAAGTATGTTCCACAATATAAGAGTCGATGTAAAAGAAGAAATTGAACAGATCAACGAACAAATAGAAAACGTGGACAAGAAAGTAGAAAATGTGGACAAGAAAGTAGAAAATGTAACAGAGGATTTGAATAAACGATGGGAAGAAGTGGAAGGGTTGAAAGAACAAATGAAGATGATCATGAAAGGCACAGAAGTCAGACATAGAGAACTGACAGAGCAGGTGATGGGCCAGACTGACAGAACTCAACCAAGAGGAGTTACTGGAATGTCCCCAGTTCAAAATCGTCGAGAAGAAGATATGCCAATCGTGCAGCAGCCTCATGGAACTTTGAAGCCGCCGACTTTTGACGGAGAAACATCGTGGCCCATGTACAGGAGGCAGTTTGAGGCGGCAGCTCTCAGCAATGGGTGGAGCGAACAACAGGCAGCAACTGCTCTAATTCTCTCGCTTCGAGGTAAAGCCCTAGAAATCCTCCAGAACATCCCGGAGTCGAAACAGCAAAACTACTTAACAGTGATACAGGCCCTAGATTTGAGATATGGTAACAAGTACATGAGCCAGGTCTACCAGACACAACTAAAGTCAAGGGTCCAGAAGCCAAATGAGACGCTGCAAGAATTTAGTGCCGAAGTGGAGAAACTTGTGCGACTGGCATATCCCCAAGCCCCAGAAGAATTTGTCAACCAGATAACCGTCCAGACCTTCATCGATGGGGTACTTGATAATGAAATGCAACAAGCTTTAAGGCTCGGAAGGTTCAAAACACTTACGGACTGCGTAATTTATGGCTTGGAATTTGAAGCAGCGAAGAATGCATCTCAACCTCGCCGCAACAGGCTCCGCGAAGTGAAGGAGATAGAGGACTTTGCAGACACGACAGCCGAACTAAGACAAGAAATGAAAATGATAAAAGAAGCCATAAGCAAGCTCACTGTACCGGTTGCGGCACGTAGGACGAAAGCAGATTGGTCAGACATAGAATGTTACAAGTGTGGTAGGAAAGGGCACATAAGTAGACAGTGCTCACAAACGCAACAGGTGGCTCGCAGAAGACAAGAATACGCCAACAGTGAGCGGCGTCAGGGAAACGACCTGACGCCAGTGTAAGGGGGCGGCAGCTGGCGTGCGAGTCCCAAGGCCCCAAAGTAAAGGTCTCCACTATCCGACGCTACCACGAGAGCCTCGTTATACCTGGCAGCATAGACGGAAGACAATGCAGTTTCACCATCGATACTGGTGCCACTAGATCCGTTGTACGTCCAGACATGTTGCCAAACAAGTCAGCACTCACTACCAACAAACAGCCTGTGTTGGAGACGGCAAAAGGAGATAGAATACCCGTGCATGGAGAGGCCACTGTTTACATTAGGCTGGGCAGTACTGAGCTACAGGTAAGGGCTGTCGTCGCAGAAATCGTCGACGAATTTATTCTGGGCCTGGATTTAATGGAAGATTTAGATGTCCTATCAGTAGACTTCCAGAATAAGATCTTGAAAATCGGTAACGAAGAGTTGTATTTATCTCCAACAGCAGGCGAAGCTAATCTCAGGGTGAGACTTGTTGTCGACGAGGATACACGGATTGCTGGTAACAGTGAGAAGATTGTCAGAGCCAGACTAGAGAAGAAACTTGATTGTATGTCTGCTCTCATAGCGGAGCCCCTAAAAGATAGACGTGATGGTGCCCTCGTCGCACGATGCTTAGTAGACCCGAAGAAGACAATACCCATAAGAGTGGCTAACGTGCAAACTAACAGAGTCACGTTGAAGAAAGGTGAGGTTATCGCCACTTGCGAGCCCATTGACCGAGTGACGTTGTCAAGAAACGTGACACCCACTGCATTAGACAGAAGACTGCCAGTAGAAATAGTAGAGCGGTTCAAGAATTCATGGGGCCAATTGAACAACATGGAGATGGAAATGGCCCTGAAGTTCATATTGGAGGAGGCCGATATTTTCGCTCAAGATAAAATCACAGGTCGTACGAGTCTAGTGCAACACAGAATTAATACTGGCGACGCAAGACCAATTAGACAGCCGCCGAGAAGACTGCCTTTTGCCAAGCAATCAGAAATCAAGGCGATGGTTAACGAAATGCTGGAAGATGGTGTGATCGAGGAGTCTAATAGTCCTTGGTCGTCCCCAGTAGTTTTGGTCACCAAGAAAGACGGCACTATGAGATTTTGCGTGGACTATAGGAAGCTGAATGATGTCACCAAGAAAGACAGTTATCCCCTGCCCCGGATCGACGACACTTTGAACACTTTGGCCGGATCAAAGTGGTTCTCTACATTAGACCTGAAAAGTGGCTACTGGCAAGTAGAACTCCATAAAGAGGATAAGGAGAAGACTGCTTTTTCAACCGGGAATGGGTTGTACCAATTCAAGGTCATGCCATTCGGCTTATGTAATGCTCCTGCCACCTTCGAGCGACTAATGGAGTTAGTGCTGAGAGGACTTACATGGGAAACATGCCTGGTGTATCTCGACGATGTCATGGTGATTGGAAGGACTTTCGATGAACACCTGTCGAATCTGAAGCAGGTTTTCTCCAGGCTGAGAGGTGCCAATCTGCAACTCAATCCCAAGAAATGCGTCCTCTTCCAGAAGAAAGTGAGTTTCCTCGGACATGTCGTTTCTGAGAAAGGGATAGAAACTGATCCAGAGAAAATAAAGGCAGTAAGAGACTGGCCTGTGCCGAGGAACAAACATGAGGTCAGAAGTTTTCTGGGACTTTGCAGCTATTACCGACGCTTTGTGAAGTACTTCAGCAGCATTGCGAAACCTCTGCATAGCCTGACTGAAAATAAGGTCGAGTTCATCTGGTCACCAGATTGCCAAGAGTCTTTTAGAGAACTCAAACATCGTCTTGTCACTGCTCCTATACTGGCTTATCCTCAGGACGAAGGACTGTTCATACTGGACACCGATGCTTCCCAGTATGGCATTGGGGCAGTACTCTCGCAGCTCCAAGCCGGAGAAGAAGTTGTGATAGGCTACTTCAGCAAAACGTTCGGAAAAGCAGAAAGGAATTACTGTGTAACCCGGAAAGAACTGCTGGCAGTTGTAAGATCCATCGAACATTTCCACAGCTTCCTGTACGGAAGAACATTCCGCGTGAGGTCGGATCACTCTGCTCTGCAATGGCTTCTGAACTTTAGAAATCCCGAAGGACAGATAGCCCGATGGATAGAGAAACTGCAGAGCTACGACTTCCGGATTGAACATCGAAGAGGAAGAAGTCACGCCAATGCAGACAGCCTGTCAAGAAGACCATGTTCAGTGCATGAATGTAAATTTTGCGAGCGACAAGAGAACAAAGAGATCGACAAAGTAACTCATCAGATCAAACAACTGGTGGCAGGACAGGAGAATAACACCGATCTAGACGTAAATCTTGAATACATCAGAGACGCACAGAAGACAGATCCAGACTTGAAAAATATTAGAGAATGGCTACAAAAGGGGAAAAGACCTGAGTGGCACGATGTGTCCCGGTTTGGGGCGGAGGTTAAAGGCTACTGGCTACAATGGGACTCATTGTGTCTAAAGAATGACATGGTCACTCGAAAATGGGAAACTGCCGATGGTAGAGACTGTATATACCAGACCGTTGTGCCAAGTGAGTGCATAAGCAGTGTTCTTCAAGAGTTACACAATAGTAGAAGTGGAGGCCACTTTGGGGTCAACAGGACTCTTGCCAGAGTGAGAGACCGCTTCTATTGGATAAACTGCCGAAGAAGCGTGGAAGAATGGTGCAAAAGGTGTGACCAATGTGCTTCAAAGAAAGGACCAAAGACCCGATCCAGAGGAAAAATGATGCAGTACATCTCAGGTACACCGTGGGAGAGAGTTGCCGTAGATATCGCAGGACCTTTTCCCATCACAGAGTCTGGGAACAGATACATAATGGTGGCGATGGACTACTTCTCGAAATGGCCTGAAGTTGCGCCGATCCCCAACCAAGAGGCAACGACCGTAGCAGAAGCCCTGATGGAAAATGTCATATCACGGCATGGCGTACCCTTGGAGATTCACACCGACCAGGGCCGGAATTTCGAATCAGAGGTCTGGAAGAGCCTAATGGACTTGCTAGGCATAAAGAAAACGAGAACAACGCCACTCCACCCTCAATCAGACGGCATGGTAGAACGGCATAACAGGACCATCAATCAGTATCTTGCTATGTTTGTCGACGAGAATCAGAGAACCTGGGACAAGTTGATACCTCTGTTCCTCCTAGCTTACAGAAGCTCTCAGCATGAATCTACCGGCTACACTCCATCCATGATGTTGACCGGCAGAGAGATGCGGTTACCAATCGACATGACGAGACCACCACCGGACGAGGACATAGCGGACCTAGCTACGTTACCTGAGTATGTCGCCGACCTAGAAGGAAAACTGCGCACTATACACAGATGTGTCAGAGATAGGCTCCTCTTAAGCAGTGACCGGATGAAGATGCGCTTGGATCGCAGAGCAACACCCCATACATTCAAGGAAGGGGATGCAGTGTGGCTGTACCAACCAACAAGGAGAAAGGGCCTCAGTCCCAAACTTCAGAAACCATGGGAAGGGCCATACTTGGTGACTAAGAAAATTAACGACCTAGTCTACAGAATCCAGCTGTCTCCAAGAACTAAACCCAAAGTTGTTCACATAGAGAGGTTGAGTCCCTATCGGGGCAACGAACCCCCAAGTTGGCGGCCGGTAAATACTGTTCGGGACGAACAGTCTTAAGGAGGGGGGCAGTGTTACAAAGCACTTCAATAGACGTAGGTGCGGTGTTGCCACATCTCCAGAATTTCCCCAACATCTGGGAATTTTTGCACAATCTGGCAACACCGCCTCCCCACCCCCTGGGGGTGCCTGGGGTGACCCCCCTCAGGCGAAGTCTCAACCCTCTAGGACCAGAAATAACGAAGTTACCAACTTGTACCCCGTCGGAACGGATAACTGAGGTCTGCACATTCCGAACACCCTGTATATACACCCTGTATACGCAGAGAACCCTTACACCCTGTATACGCAGAGAGATCTTATAGTTCGAGAAACACCTCTTGTGTAACATAGGAGTGGTGACCACATTTGGATCATCCTGTATATACATCCCCCTGTATACACACGGGACCGATCTGTATTCACAGAACCTTCTAGTAAAAGAACGTCCTGGAACGTTCTGGAATGGAATGCTCTAGAAAGGAGGGGAAGGTACGGCGAGTATATAAAAGCGAAAGCCAGCCAGCCCGAGTTCAGTTCAGTAAGAGAATGTGGTAGTGACTTGAAGAAGCAGTGTAAAGTGTTAAGAGAGTAGTGACTGTAGTACCAGATTAGTGACTTTTGTTGAGAGTAGTAATTGTAAAGCCAGTAAATTAAGTGTTTTGTGAGAGAGACATTCTAGACATTTTATTGTATCCATATTTAGAGTGTAAATAAAGTTGTTTTGTTAAAATTTAAAAGTCTCACTTATCCAGAACCCGGAGAAAACGCAACAGTATAGACAATGGCAACAATTCCTAGATATAGTGTGTAAAATGGATTTTATTGTTGGCGGAGATTTTAATAGTCATCATGCGTCTTGGGGCAGTACAAATTGCGACACCTCTGGTAACATTTTAATAGATATCACTGAAGATTTTAACTTAAATATTTTAAACGATGGAACCCCCACTAGGATCGCAAGACCTACAGAGTCTCCGTCAGCAGTTGATCTAACTTTCGCTTCACAATCGATAACAAGTAAATTGTCATGGAATGTGCTGCAGGAATCGCTCGGCTCGGACCATTTGCCAATAATTATTGGATATAACATTAATTTTGAAATAATAGATAAAATTCCATATAGAAGGTGGAGGGAGTCGAGCGCAGACTGGGGCACATTTCAGTTGGAGATTGACAATATAATTGATGCACATAACGAAACAGAAACAACAGCTGCAGGCTTGTATAATCACGTAATAGACAGTATCACTCTGGCAGCTGACCTTGTCCTCGAAAAAACTAAATTAGTAAAAAATTGGCAACCTAGACCAGCATGGTGGGACAACGAGTGTGAGAAGATGCAAAGAGAACGCAAACAACGATTACAAAACTATAAACATCAATCAAATATGGATAATTACCTAAAATATCAAGAAACGGATGCTAAAGTGAGAAGACTTCTCAAGAAGAAGCAAAGGGAAGCATGGAGAAGTTATGTTAGTAGGCTCAACAAACAAACGCCTTTAACAGATGTGTGGAAGTTTGTTCGGAAAATGAATAACAAATCATCAAATGGTGGAAAATCAATTATGACAGATGATTTAATAAGTGAAAGCTTATCTCTCATGGCACCAGATACAGTAGAATTACCTTTGTATAACAATGGGGAATGCGATAAAAGTAAAAGTTTTCCTTTGGAACACCCATTTGCATTAAATGAGTTGGTTTCCGTTATAAAGTCATTACGCAACTCATCGCCAGGCGTAGATAGAATAACAAATAGGATGCTAGAAAACATCTCTGAAAAAGCCATGGGTATACTGTTGCGAGTTATTAACGAATTATGGTCAAGTGGACAATATCCTGAGCAGATGAAAGTAATAATTATTTGTTTAATACATAAAGTTGGAAAACAACACAATCATCCATCTGGCTACAGACCACTATCTCTGATGCCCTGCACAGCAAAGGTATACGAAAAAATGATTCTTGGTCGTCTGGAGCATTATTGCGAAACTAACAACATATTCTGCAAAAATCAATATGGGTTTCGAAAAGGACAAGGAACGCTAGATGCGCTGGTACATTTAGTAACAGATATACAGTGTACGTTAACTCGAAACCGATATATGATGTGCATATTTGTTGATCTGAGAAGTGCATTTGACGCAATTAATTTATCTTTGTTAATAAAAGATTTAGAAGATATAGGGCTTAGCTCAGTTACCGCAAGAAACATTGTATCTCTATATAGTAGACGTCTAATTTACATAAGGGACGAAAATAACAAATTCCACGGCCCAAGGTGTGTATACAGTGGCCTCCCACAGGGAGCAATTCTCTCACCCACACTCTTTAACCTATACACCAGATCATTACACACAGACATGTATCAAGGGGTAGAATGCATCCAGTACGCAGACGACGTTTGCATATATGTCGAAAAACAATCTTATCAAGAGTGTGTAAACGAATATAGTAAAATCCTCCTTAATTTAAAATCCTGGACAGAGGCCAGGGGATTTGAGCTAAATGAAGAAAAATCCAAAGTGGTTATATTTACCAGACATCGAACACATTTACCAGATATTATGCCTAGTAATATTTACAAAATTAAAACTGCCAACACGTTCAAATATTTGGGCGTAATATTAGATAGAAAGCTCCTGTGGACGCAACACATCGAATACCTCAAAACAAGGTGCGAGAGAGGAATGAATATCTTGAGAATGACTACACATACACTTTGGGGTGCAGACAGAGAGGTAGCTTTACTTTTTTACAGATCTTACATCAGATCCATTTTGGATTACGGAAGCAGTCTATATGGGTCGTGTTCTAAAACAAACTTGAAGAAATTGCAAACAATACAAAACAAAGCACTAAGAATTAAAATAGGGGCTATGAGGTCAACGCCTATTAATATTGCTACAGCAGAGTGTAGAGAGCCACCTGTACATATCAGAATCGGTACATTGGCCGCTAAATATATGTTAAAAATTCGAGTCAGATTTCCAGAATTATTGACAAAAATGCAGTATCTACAAACACAACAGACGACCAACAAGTATTGGCAAAATAAAAGAAGCACGCCACTGGTCGACGCTTATAGGGAAACTATGACATATGAAACATTTATCCAAGTATCCGAAAAACTACCAATGCACAAAAAAGACTACAGTATTTATCACAACGACCATACAATCATCATACCCAAGTATGAAGAAATCCCGGATTTAATGCTAGCTGATGCAAAACATGAATTAGAAAAGTATCCAGAACACCTCCACATTTATACGGATGGATCAAAAATGGAAAATGGTACAGGGTGTGCTTATTACGTATCACAACTGAATATAAGTAAGAAAATCAAACTCCCACATCTGGCTTCAATTTACACCGCAGAACTAATAGCCATACAAGAGGCACTACAATGGATGCTCAGCAATGATAAACTAAAAGCCATCATACTCACTGATTCACAATCCTCGTTAATAGCCATGAGAAGTAAAGCAGGATCTTACTACGGAAATAATGAGAACATTATTAACATCATAGACTCATGTAGTAAAATCACAAAAAAACAAGGCAGTGTAGCTTTTCTTTGGATAAAGGGCCACTCCGGAATTCGGGGTAATGAACTTGCTGATCTGCTGGCCAAACAAAGTATCGATGACTACGACACATACAAGGAAACGGTGCCATATAAAGATATATATCCATTAATCAAACAAGAACAACATAAAAAATGGAACGAAGAATGGAAAGATTTCTGTTTAAACACTAATAACCCATACAAAATACTCCACCCTAACTTACCTACTGAACAAGATTTTCACATGTATTCCGGGAATAACAAAGAATTGACGACATTGATAACAAGACTGAAATCCAACCATGGCCGGTTTCCGGCTCATTTAAATAAAATCGGTATAATAAGATCTCCAGCTTGTGATTGTGACAATGTAACAGTGGCTGATTTAAATCACATTATATTTATGTGCCCACGGCATCAAAACTCACGACTGAATTTAATAACTTCTATCATACAAATGAATGATAAAAATATCTGTATGCCATTTTCTTTAAATCAGCTATTGATGCGAAAGTCAAAATGTATAATAATGAAATTGTATAGATTTTTCAAAGAAATTAGACTACAACTGTAGTTACTTTTGTTTTCATTAGAGACATTGTATAATGTAAAAATGTTTTTAATAACTATTGTTTGTTAGAATAAGTATGGCTCCTTTGTAATCCACTCCTTTGTGAATTTACCTACCTGCATGAAACCAAGGCCCAGTACAGTTTGTTCAAAGCCGTCCTGGCGGGTCTCTGGACGCACAGTATCCCAGTCATCCTTCACAATACTTAGCAAAAAAAAAAAAAAAAAAAAAAAAAAAAAAAAAAAAAAAAAAAAAAAAAAAAAGATATATGTATTAAAAAAAATAATAAAAAAGGTATACAAACAATTTATTACAAAAAAAAAACAAAAAAAAGCATAGAAACTGAATTTATTATTATATATAAAAAAAAAAAAAAAGTATACAAAGTAAATTTATTATTACAAATTAGTTAATTAGGTATAAAAATAGTGTAAGATAATAAAATTGGCTGGCGATATAGCTTGATGCAAATTTATTGTTTATAGATCTCATAAACACCACTAGACATAAATTTAAAAAAAGTCTGTGGCTAATGGACCTAACGGTCCGAGGCCAAACCAAATTACAACAACAACAACAACAACAACACAACATTTTTTAATGACAAACGTAAACTAGACTTTTTGAAGCTTTAGAAGTCAAAAAGCACACACACGACAACAGCTGCCTTGTTTTAAATGAGCAAACTTATTTAATTAATTCCCCTTTCTTGGTTATTCTTCTGCCTAATTAAATAAGTCAAAGAAAATAAATTTAACTATTCTTTCAAAAAAGTTGGAATAAGTTAATGAGTTGAGGTCGATATTTTCGTTGTATATAGACTGATTTGTTACTGTTATTGTTCAGTTATTTTATTGTTGTAACTGTTATTACAGTCATTATAGGCTGTTTTTATGTTAAATATTGACGTAGACATTCTAAAAGCCTCATCCGTCATCTGTTTCATTTTATTTTAAATTAGACTAATTTTTTGATCAAAACATCATAACATAGCAACATATCTTTATTTGTAGTTGTCATGACTTCGTTCTAATTTAATTTGTATCTGTCTAAGAATGCTGTCAAGCAGCGAAGCTGGTCACAGGAACGTTGAACAACATCAGAGAACATCTAGAATTCATAAGAGCCTCTTGCTCCAGTTAGCCTACGCGTTGGCTACGCCCTTAACCTACAGAAACTCAACAGTTAAACCAGAGAAGTAGTCTCCAAGTCTGTATGTAGTACTAATAAGAGTAAGGGCAATATATAGAACAAATCCATCAATACTGACGGAAAGCTTATTTTTGGAGTTATGTTCAAAAAGAAGAAGAAGATAACCACGAAATCGACTCCGCTAATACCTTAGAACCTTACAATATAAAATAATGATATATACTCTAAGCTTAATACAAACAGGAGTAGGTAAAAATAATCCAACCTTTAATTTTAACCTAACATTAACAAATGCCTTCGGCCGTCGACTATAGTATAATATTATGATTTTAACATCCAATCAAACAAATTAGAAAGCGGTTGTGTGCATCGGATTCAGGCTGTTAATCAATGGATGTAGGTACTGCACTACTAAACAGTAAGAGTAAATATGTGCTGAAAAAAGTTTAGGTACAGCAAGTTCTTAATGGTAGCGAATTTTCGTTAAAATATTTCAAATGATAATAACTCAATTTCCCAGCAAACTTTGAATCTTCAGTTTTGATACACAGTAAAATCCATATAAAGACGCGAGTTAACTTTCTTGTTAACACACTTGACTTTTTAAAAGAATTTATTGATTATAGTTACATAAAATACTTATGAATAATAATAATAAAATGATAAATATAAATTATGACAATTTAAAAGAGACTCAAGCAATAACAATGTAGGAATGTCCGTTCGTGGTCTGGTAACTTCCATATATAGTCTCTGGTGGGGCGTGGACCGAGAGGCGGTTTCCACCTAAGTTGCAGTCTTGAAGGTGATCCTAGCAGGTGGCTGGTTGCTGAATTGAAGGTCTAGTTGTTTACCCATTTATGAATAGTCTATTCTTCTTATTGCGCTGCTTTTAATTAACCCATTCGTCAGCGACCTTGGGTGTTGAATCGGGATCTGTACTTCTTATATACATTGTATGAGTTGGCTATTGTTATCTCCTCCATCCTTTAGAGAACGAAGCCTATGGTTCGTTCCGAATAGTCATCGGGAATCCAGTAATTGGTTTGGAGTCAGCAGTTTTCGTTTTTGATTTTTGCCAGAAGTATCTTGCAGTTATTGTGATTATTGTTATTATTATCACAAGGTATAGTATAATTGTCCATACACTAGGGTGGTATATGGGCAAATCGATGGTTCCTGGAATTTTGCCATTGATGGATTGTAACTGGGATTTGATATTGTTCAAGTCGTGCAATTGGACATTTTCTAATTTTAGTTCTGGTAATTTGTCTGGGAATATGGGTGCTTTATTTGTTACCAATTCGATGTTTGGGAGATTGAACGATTGTTGTGTTTCCGATGCCATTTGTACTGAACTAAATCTTTCGTTATTGATGATAAGTTGGCATTTGGGTTTCAAAGTCGCCAGTTTTGTTCCGCTGATTATTTTGGTTTCTTCATTTTCTTCGCAGCTAAGTTTGATTTTCGTTTCTTCGGGTGCCACTATTATGTATTGGGTATTGCCATATTTAGAGACTGTTGTTTTTGTTATTTTGACAAGTTCTTGCTTGCAATTGTTTATCGGTTTCTGGAAGTTGATCAGTTTAATTTCGCATGGGTTGTTTTCGTTAAGTGCTGTCGGGTTGTCATTTTCACAAAAGTATGTCTGGTCTTTTAGATTCCTACACTTTTCGTTTCTGTAAGCGTAGTGTTTGCTGCTAAGGATTAGGTACTTGGTTCTAGGGACAATCATTCTGAAGGTATATGGATTTTTTGGGACTGGTAATGCATACAATTGATAATAAATATAATCTGATTTGTCTACTAAGGGTATATCTATTTGGAATATAATTTTAAAATCAATTTGAACGGTTTTTATGTTAAATATTTTTTCGTAAAGTGAAATGTCGGATTTTGTTATTAATCTTGATTTTGAGATGTGGTTTTCAATATTTTCTAATTCTTTTGATATAAATTTCGGTTTCAGTATTGACGTATGATACGTGTTCAATTTTGAAAAAGTAATTGCATTTTCTGTTGTTAATATCATGTTTAGTACATTATTTAACAAATAACTGATTTGAGTGAGTAATTCCAAATGTTTTACTCTATGAAAATTTGTTAGTTGGTCGCTTTTTAGACTATCTATTGTATATTCCAAATCGTTTATTCTCGCTACTATGGCTTCTTGGTTATGGTTTAGGTTGTCTATTGTTTTATTGAACTCTGTTATAGCATCTATCATTAGGGATGTCTGTGAACTAAAAAGTTGATGTACTTGATTTTGATCTTTCCTCAAAATTTCAAGAGCTTTATATATTCTGTCGCCGTCATCTGCATCTAAGTTCCCAGTTATTGATTTGAATATCGATCCTAGTCCGTTTATTATACCTCTTTTGTTCCTAATCGTTCTTGGAAATATTCGATAAAATGTGTCATCAATATTGCTGATGGTGAAATTGATTGTTAAAATAAAATTTTTGTATTCTAATTTGTATTCTGCATTCATTACGCTTATTATGTTGTCAAAGTAAGTTTTTAGTCTGTTAAAGTCGTCGTATAGTTGTCTTAGGTCATGTATATGAATCATTCTCCATTTATCGTTTTCTGAAAAGGCTTGTCCCAGTTTGCGTGGCAGTATGCCTGGATTGTCTGTTAGGTCTTCTAATTGTGGTTTTACTCTGGTGAAGAGAATGAACCTGCAAGGTGAACGTTATTTAAATTGGTGATCGTCTGTTTGTCAAGTTTGTCGTTTAGTATTATGGCTTTATTAGTCCGTTTCTTACGTCATGTCTCGTTTGTCGATTATCCGAATATCTAGGTTCGACTTAGCTAGGTGATATAATCGTACTGTTTGTTTAATCTATTTAGTTGGAACGAGTTATTTTTTTCGTTATTGCAATATTGGCAAGCTCTAATAAAAGCTTTTATTTTTTGTTTCATTTTTGGAAAATTAAATTTAGTTTTCATCCTTAAATATGTTTCTTTGGCATTTATGTGATTTAATTTACTTCCGTGAAATAATCCGATTGCGTCGTTAATTTCATTGTCGTTTATATGTATGATTTTCTCTTGTTTATTTATATTATTTAATCTTGATTGAGTTTCATTATTTACGGGATTTATTTCCGACTTGTAAACCTTATCGTGTGAGAATTTCTTTTCGTTATTGATTTTTGATTTTATTTTTTGTGAAATTTGTTCCTTACCTATTTGCCGATGGTCGTCCTGTACCTGAATTAAATTATTACTTAACTTATCATTTTGCGTGGTGCCTGTATATTTTATTTTGTTCGGAACAACCGCCCTGTAACAAGGTGCTTTTGTATTTGGGATAAACTCTTCGATTTTAACGGGTTGGTCGATTTTATTGTGTTCTTTACACATTGAATATACATATTTCATTATACTGTCTGCATTGCTCGCTTCTTGTCGAGGCTTGTGCAAGACATCTAACCTAATTTTATCTGTAATATTTTTTTGTACACTCCCCGTATACTTATTATTATAATTCTGGTGATCGTAAGAATTATTTAATATCCTATTTGCTTTATTTTGAATTTGCTCCGTTATATCTTTTTGTATCGTCCTCGTATCACTCACATTTTTATTTCGACGATATTCATATGTGTTTAATGAAACTTGATCCCGTTTACATTTATTATGGGTAAAGTTTTCTCCTGTGTCCTTTGTTAGTTGTTGTAACCTTCCATCGTCATCATTTAATGGCTGATTACGCTTTCCTAGGTCGAGTTCAAGTGCAATAATGCTTCTGTCTATTGTATTACTTACGTTAAGGTGATTCATTTCATCATTTGCTTTGATGAGCCTACTTATCCGATTGTTATTGCTACTACTATTACTACCCATCTTATCTTCATGATCCCTTGTATGAGGGAAGTTTATCTTAATGCTTCGATTTTTTAAATTGAGTCTCTGGTTTTTAAAATCAATGTTCGCTTGATTTTTTATCAAAAAGTCAATTCCAATAAGAGCTACGAAATTTTTGTTAAATTCAAATAGGCAAAACTCTTGCTCACTGTCCGTTAGTGAGTTTAAAATTATTCTGGCTCGATTATTATGGCTGGAATAACCATGAGCACTTTTAATTAAAAACGGGTGATTGTAAATCTTGTTATCAAAGTTGTTATATGCTATGGACGGGTTTAAAAGGCTCTTAGTACTACCGGAGTCGAGCAGTATTTTTCCGGGTAGTTCTTTTATTATTACGTAGGGTAATTGGGATATTGTGTTAAAATTATTAATATCTATTACGGTTCTGTTTTTGAGCTCCCTGCTATCGGAAAATTTTGATGCTGTGCATCGTATAATTCAGAGGGTGATTGTTCATTATATGTTACGTCATAATTTAATTCTTCTGGTAAGAAATGTTGTCTTCTTTCTAATTCATTGAAAGGAAAAGAATTATTCGTTTCGTTATAGTTTATTTCTTCTGGTATGAAATTTTGTCTTTTTTGAAAATTGTTGGAAGGAAAATTGTTTCGTCTATTTTGTGAGGGTTGTTGTCGGCTGAAATTAGTATGTCTCGTGTTGTTACTGCCGACATCCATAGCTTGTGGATATCTTTTAGTATTGTCATTAGGGTTGTACGTCGGTCTTCTCATTGAGAATTGATTTGAAGGGTTCCCCTGAAATTGTGGGTGAGACATTTGGGGTCTGTTTGAATTATGGTTAAAGGGTGCACGATAATTTTGTTGTTGGAAGGGTTTTTGAAATTGAATATTGTTAAAATTTGGGGTATTTCTTTGGAAAACTGGTTTTTGTTGTTTGTCGTGCCTGTTATTGTTATTATTGTTGAAATTTGACCGTTGTATTAATCTGTCCCTATATTCATAATTTTCCTCGGAAAATATAAATTTTAAAGCTTGTTCTATGCTGTCCGGTCGAGTGGATCTGACCACCATACCGAGGGGGTTTTTTAATCCACTGATAAACGCTTTCAGTGTTTGTTGTCTGTACATGTTTTGTTTTAATACTAAAATTCCCTCGTTACGTTCATTAGATATTAAATTAGAGATGAGTAATTGTTCAATGTGTCTGCAACGATTACTGAACGCTAAGGCATCCTCGTTATGTCTCTGTTTCAGTGTTAATAATTCGCCTAGTAAGCTAATTTCATCTCGCTGGTCGGTGAAGTTCTCAACAATTGCCCGTCTTAAGTCTACCCATGTGTTTATAATTTTAGTGTTAATAATTAACCTGGCTTGTGCAATTAGTTTCGTTTGAATATAATTTAATAGAAAATGGTTTAGATATAAATTTGGATTATCTGCATCATAGAATTGATTCATTACTAGATCACAAGCTTTTAAGAAGTTCCCTACATTTTCAGGTTGTCCGTTAAATTCGGGGATTGCTTTAAGGTAAAACTCTTGGAATTGATTTGCCATATTTAAATTTTTTCTAGAATTATTTATATCGGGTTGTTCTACAATATCAATTTCGCCAATACTAATATTTCTTAATCTATATTCCAAATGTTCTAAATTATCAATATCGCTATCAGACATATAATATTATCAATATATGAGGAAATACAGTATATCTATATAGGAAATAAAGGAAGCAAACAACTTACAGAATCGATGCTATTGCTGCTGTCTTCATGACGTCTCTCTTGATCGGTTCTTTGGCTGTTAAGCGTTGAAACGCAAAGAATCAATATACTTTTGGTTCTTCAGCACTATCCGTTGCGACTGCGCCAGTTAACTTTCTTGTTAACACACTTGACTTTTTAAAAGAATTTATTGATTATAGTTACATAAAATACTTATGAATAATAATAAAAAAATGATAAATATAAATTATGACAATTTAAAAGAGACTCAAGCAATAACAATGTAGGAATGTCCGTTCGTGGTCTGGTAACTTCCATATATAGTCTCTGGTGGGGCGTGGACCGAGAGGCGGTTTCCACCTAAGTTGCAGTCTTGAAGGTGATCCTAGCAGGTGGCTGGTTGCTGAATTGAAGGTCTAGTTGTTTACCCATTTATGAATAGTCTATTCTTCTTATTGCGCTGCTTTTAATTAACCCATTCGTCAGCGACCTTGGGTGTTGAATCGGGATCTGTACTTCTTATATACATTGTATGAGTTGGCTATTGTTATCTCGCGTGTGTACTGAATTAAAAAAAAAACTACAAATTTCTCTTGAAAAAGATGTTTTGTTTGTTTGTTTGCAGAAACTGCTTCGATTGCGTTGACTAAAACAGATCATGCAGGCGATTAATAAGGAAAAATACCTGCCACGTTTATAATTTGGCAGGTATATTCCCTTTCTAAATAAAAATTAAATTTTCGGTCAATTTGCAGTTTAGCACAAGGGGGACTTTTATAAAATAAATTGAGAGACATGCTCAGAACTCTTTGTGGATGCACATACCACAAGAAAGATTTCTTGCAAACAGCCGCGAAGAAAGTTACGGGACCAGAAGTGGATAGGGAAGCTGGGCGGAGCAGAAGATAAAAAGGAAATGTAAGCGGAAAGTGCGAAAAAAAAAAAACAACTTACTTGGACCTCTGTAAGTTGCCTTCATCCCATTTTGCGGCTATTTTTTTAAAATCCTGTTTACTCCGTCCAGAACCCCTATTCACCGCAGGTCCCACAGCTTTCTTGGGAGTTGGTCTCAAGTAAGTTTTCTTGTTTACATTGTTCTTTTTTATGCATTGATGGTGGGTGTAGGCATGCAGAAGGTGGAGGAGAACCCCCGCGATGAAGCAGCGTACCAAGATTTTTAAGAGTGATTCCTAAGTACTTGATAGAGGATCGCAATGAAAAGTTAGTCGCAGCAAGAGGAATGTATGGAATTGGCACAT
Source organism: Tillus elongatus (assembly GCA_964006375.1). Classification (NCBI taxonomy): domain Eukaryota; kingdom Metazoa; phylum Arthropoda; class Insecta; order Coleoptera; family Cleridae; genus Tillus; species Tillus elongatus. The sequence goes on from OZ023265.1 coordinate 15,257,534, forward strand.
TGAGCTCTTTAATTTTATGTCATGTAAAGAAAGTTACCACTGTTTTATCTATAAATAGAGTAAACCCGTTAGTGAAATTAAACTGAATTATATTTAACTTTGCTAAAGAGTGCTCAGTTAGGCATGGATTATAAGCGCTTTGAGTACTGTACACGCAGAAATCATCAGCATACTCTAAACCTTGTATTTCTTTAGGCAGCATTTTGTGAAAATAGTGAGTATAAATGTTGAAGAGAACACGCGTCAAAACTGAACCCTGGGGAATGCCAACATTAACTAGCCTAGGTCCAATGATACCATTTCTTGTTCGAGCATACAATCTTCTATTTCCAAATATTTTAACGAGATCAATTGCTGTACCTCTGGGAATCTTTAAACTACACAGTTTTTCAACTAAAATTTCTAATTTTCTCCCTCCAGATCGACGAAAATAGCACCCAAATAATTATTTTTTGTCAAGTAGTTTTGAGTGTCTACGACCAAGCTCGCAACACATTCGTTGGTACCCTTACATTTTCTGTAACCAAACTGAGTGAACTTGTACAACGTTTGCTAAGTGTGTTATCACACTTTTTTCTGCATTTGCATTGTTAAAACACATTATTCGTTTTCTGTAGTTAATTGTGATTTAAGACGGCACCTCGCATTACACGAAAACTGTACAAAACTTTCCAGTCATTATATGAAACAAGGATCCCCATGTAATAATGCAGTGTGTTGGGTGAACGTATGAACAGAGAACAGCAGTTGTTACTAATGGGGGCTAGCAATGTAATTCGCACATAAATTAGAGTTGGCACTTACATTCTAACAATATTTTCACTCGTAATGACTATTTTGAAACACGTTCCAGACCTGAACACGATATAAGGATTAAATAGTTTGTGCTTTCAGTAAACGAGATTTGTGATTTCAGGTTTTTGTGTGATATACAATTTTCATCATTCTTTCTTAATGTATATAATTTATCACAGTTATATTGCTAGTAAATATAAACAATACAAAAAAATTTCGGGACGTGGCAAGTGCCTTATAGTAGTGAATCTTTATAAGAATTGTACACTATTAGTAAGATATATTATTATAACTCATTATTTAAATTTAAGTGGATCTTGGAGAACGGTTTTAGAGTCCCAGTTAGCGATTATTTGAAAAAAATTATATTTTATATGGAGCAAAAAAATAAAAATTTGTTCTTAGATCTAATATGTAAGTACTGCAAGTGTCTTTAAAAAATTGTGTTATAAACTTCATTAAAGTTACAAAAGTTTTTCAGAAAAAAATTAAATATTTACAAAGAGAATGTACTTGTCATTGATGATTATAAATATGGCAGGTATTTTTCCTTATTAATTGCTTGGATGGTTTTGTTTTAGTCAACCTATCCAGTTTTTGCAAACAATAAGCAACAAAAAAGTTTTTTTAAAACAAGTTTGTAGTTACCCGTGGTGCTCATTATGTTACTTTTCTTTAATTTAGTACCCACTTAATATAAATTTAAAGAATTAGTATCAATCATATATCTTAATAATAGTGTACAATTCTTATGAAAATTCACTACTATAACGCATCTGCTGCGTCCCGAATTTTTTATTTATATACATTCGCATGCTAAATTTTAGCGCTTTTGCACCAAACTTTGTCCCGGTATTAGGAAATAAATGGTCCAAGAGAGACAATTTACACAATCGTTAGTTGATTCTACATTGTACACAGCTCCATCTATAAAGTTTTGTGTAAGCTAGAGCTATCGTGACAACATACTACCTGGTCCTGTACCGAGATGGCGTCCCTGTCGTATCTCTCAAAATGCTCTCCAGGCTGACATCTTGCAACAACTTGCATTGTTTAGATTTTTATCTACGATTTATTTAAATAGGAAAGCAGTACAGATAACGTCATCTGTCTTTGTCCAACGTAGATATTGCTTACAGAATCTGAAGTGATTTCGATGATTGGTTGATTGATCAAACGACTTGAAAATTGGTACACAACCAAGAGATCGTAGATTTCCGTTTCAATCACTTTAATTTGGGAGAGTTTGCGTTTTAAAAAATATGTTTTAATTTTTTATTAAGAAAAATTGGCTGCTAACATTTGCTGAACTAACTCGTCCAAGCCATTAGCAAAATAAGGGTAATTTACAAATTTGGTCTAAATCAGGTGAAGTATTTTTTGAGTTCGCGGTTGTATACATACATACATACATACATACATATATATATATATATATATATATATATATATATATATATATATATATATATATATATATATATATATATATATATATATATATATATATAGAGAGAGAGAGAGAGAGAGCGAGAGATATTTTAACTGACCAAGGGTAATGGGTTCCAGAGGCCCTAATTCGTGCTCATTTGAAGAAATTTTCCGAAGTCTCACCATCGATACCTCTGTCTATTAGTGAATTTTCTTTGTGAAAATTTACTAAAAATGGCGATTAATTAATAGTAAAATTATTACCAAAAGTAAAGTTTGTAGGAGCATACAAGCCCTGTCTCAGAAAATTGGCTTACTAACAAAACTATATTCCTTAAAGCAATTGACCTTGTTAACGAAACATTTATGAAAAAGTAATATGTATTTCTAATTACATAGGAAACGTTTATTCACGTTTAGCCTATTATACATTATTTGGAGTAACGAAGAAACATAAATCGTAAGAAACTCCTAGTATTGTCAATAAAAAAAGTCTGCACGCAGCAAGTGCATCATGGCAATATGACTCGCTAATACACGCAGGCATCAATCTTGTGACAGGTATAGCCGATATGGTAGAAACAATGTACCATATTTTATCAAAATAACTTATTGTTTGATAATGTACAAAACTTTTCTAAAAATAAACTTAAAATATTTCCGAGAAAACTGATTTCTTAGCCAACAAACCTTAGGTTAATAGCAAGTTGAGAAATTTGAAGCATTTAATGAAAATTCGCTACCAAAACGCACTTACTGCGGCACGATTTTTTTTCGTAGAAACATGCATCATATTTCGTTAAAAAATGAAAAAAATGCAATCTTATAAAAGTGTAACTATAAAATTGTAGGTATCACCAACGACTTATGTGCCAGCCTGCGATTGTCAAAATAATTTTATAAGAAGCAGTTTAAGACACCCTATAATTAAAGTATACAACTTTTTTCCGTGTCTTGTATAATAATAATTATGTTGAGCTTTACCGTAGATGTGCATTACCCTGTATATATGTAAACAGATAAGATCTGAAAATAAACCCGGATATGGATTCTAGGGGGCCTAGTTTGCGCTCATTTGTAGACATCTTTTCAAAATTAAAAATCGCGGTCTCCTCATTAAACCACTAAACCACAAACTTAAATAAAAGGGCCTATTTGAAGAGAAATTTCTGGGAATATTTTAGTAAAATGCGAGACAATAGCGGATGAAGTGGAACATAAGGATTTGCAGAACAGTCTTCTTGCAACATTGTCTTTATATAATCCGTATTGGTTTCAGGCCCTTTACCTAAATGTTACCAATTTTGACGTCTCAAATCGCGACTTTGACGTTTTGAGGAGAACCCCAATTATTTTTTTTTAGATGCCTATAACTTTCTTGGCTTTAAACTTGAGGACCTGAATTTTCGTACGTGGTTCACTATATTCCAAATACGTATAGCAAATTTGGTTGCCCTCAATTTGTTAATTCCGGAGATTAAAATGTTTTCCGAAAGAAAACACAAAATTTTCCTGCTAATTAACTTGTCCAAGCTACTTGCAAACGGAAGGCACTCACAAAATTTAGTCATTCGGTGGTTTCCTTTCTAGATACATCGAATTCTAAAGTGTTTTTATTTTTGATAAATAGTGCGTCTAGAAAGGGTAATTTATTATTAATTTATAATTCGTGGGTAAACAATTTGGTAATAAAATCATCTAGTCCGCAAATTTTTGTGTTAAACACTGCGAAAATATTATCCACATAACGAAACGTACTCTAGCAAAATACTCACTTTCAATTTTAAGATCTATTTCAAATCTACTCATGAACAAGGTCAGCAATAAATGACGATAGGCGGTTACCCATTACCGTACCTTGGGTTTGTTCAAAAAACTGATTGTTGAATTGAAAAATATTTCGGTTAAAACAATTGTTTGTTAAATTAAATTCTCTTCGGAGACCTTTTCATTTATGCCATTCATGTTTAACAACTCTTCTAATTGCTTCGTGGGAACGCGAGGAAACAATAAGGTTCCATCAAGTGAAATCAAAACCACGCCTTCAACCATTTTTAATTTTATTAATAAATTCAAGTAAATTTACTACCGAAAAAGTTCTTTGTTTGACGGGCCAAGCCTTTAAACTCATTTTTCAACCACTTTGCTAAATTGTATGTTGGGGAATCTATAGCCGAAAAAATAAGTCTCATTGGTTTTCCCGGCTTTTGGATTTTTGGGAGATAATACTTTTTGGTGACTTTTAGATTTGAAACTTGTAACTGCCTTCCCAAATCAGGTAGAAAATTGCCAAACCTCTTCTGTTTTGTAAATAGGGTAATAATAATACCTTTATTATCCATTTTGACAGCATACAAGCTACGTTGGATTTGTCAGCCTTTTACAATAATAAATTTTTCACAAAATTAAAATATTCATTTAACGTATAAAAACTCTGGTCTGATAAAAAATAAGAAACTTGACTTTTAAACACCTTAGCATTTTGGATATTTTTAAAATTATTAGGAAAATGATTAAATATTTTTAATCCAATACAATTTGGAGAGTCGTTTATCATCTTAGTTCTAGCATTCGGAACATAAAAATTACAAGCATGTCTGGACCTAAAGGTATGAACATCACTGTTTAGTCTAAATTTATCACCATTTTTAAAAACATATATACACAACTCTAAAATATATAAACATATCACAGTTAAAATTTTTGACCAGTAAAGTAGACCCGGCATGACGTCATCTTTCCTATGTTGACAATAGAGCGTATTATTCTTTTTTGAGCGAAAAAGACATCATGCAGCAAGGTAGAATTACCCCACAGACATATACCGTACCTCAGTCTAGAATCAATATGACTGTAGTATAAAAATATTAATTGCTTCTCAGTCAAAACATTTCTTATATTTATAAATAAAAAAATGAGAGATGCAAGCCTTGAAACCAACATCGTACAGTGCAACTTCCAGCTGAGATGCTCATCAACGTGCACTCCAAGAAACTTGTAGTCATTGACACACTCCAGATAAGTACCGTCAACACCCACACTAAGTATATCGACTTCTTTTTGACGCAGATGAAATCTCACCATTTCTGTCTTCGACGAATTGAAATATATCATACATCGAGAGAACCAACTTTTTAAGTTATTGAAAACATAATGACACTTATCACTCAAAGTATCATCTGTCTTTTCAGAAATGATTAGAGACGTGTCATCCGTATATAGAGTAAAATGCGCATCAGGAGATACTTTATCAAGCGCATCGACGTAAAGGGTAAAAAGAATAGGGCCCAGTATTGAGCCCTGAAGCACACCAGTAGGAACAACAACACCCTCAGAACATAACCTACTTGTTCGTTCTGATGTCTTGAAGTTTATCTCAGTATACTGTTCTCTGTCCGCCAGGTAAGAATCAATCCAGCCAAACGCATTACCTCTCAAACCATAACAATAAAGTCTGTCACGCAGCACCCTGTTGTAAACAAAATCGAAGGCCCTGCTGAGATGCTGAGATCAAAAAAATTCCAACAGAGCACTTGCTAACCTCCAAAAAAGTGACCAAGTTTTGATAGAAGTCAATGAGAGCTGTTGTAGTGGAGTGACCCTCTCTAAAGCCATACTGACAGGCAGACAATAAGACAATATACTACACGGCCGCAAAATCCGTTCCAAGCGATTTAGATAGCTATATGTAAATACTTTTGAAAAAGTAATAGATAATGTAATCAGCCGATAGTTGTTCAAAATAGTTGGATCATCATTTTTAATTAAAGGAAAGCCTTTACTAACCTTTAGGTCACTAGGAAAGATACCTTACTCAAATGAAATATTTACTAAGCAGGTAAGAGGCTTTATAGGGTATGGATCTTTAACGAGTCCAACATCGCATGGTACACGGCACTATTGGATTTATGCCCCCTCTGAAGGGCGAAACGTGGAGGTATTAAACTTGCTCAAACACAATGCTACAACTTCGATTGATATTAGTTAACTGTATGTACTGAAAAAATAATTCGACGCTTCTGCTGGGAATCTAACACAGGAACTTCGGGTCCACAGGCACACGTCCGTACCACTTGAGTATCGAAGCTACAGCCTCTGATATTAATACTCAAATCATTGCGTAACATCAACAAGGGTGTAGATTATTTAGTTATCTTTACAAACAACTATTTATCTGATTAACAGCATGCCTGAAAACATAACTGATACTGTCCATGAAAAATGAACCCCAGCTGTGTCAATACTTTTTACAACAACATTTAGTGATACGAAGGGCATAAGGGTACATATCAACCTCTGACCCGCGAATACGACTTAAAATGAAGAAACGTGAATAGTGTACTGTGATGACTGTTTGTCTTCAGAACACGGGCATTTGTCAATTGCTCGGTAAACAGACAAAAGACGGGAAAAAACAAACGAGAAGGTCCTCCAGAGCCAACACAATAAAAATGCAAATGATGACCCTAGTTAGTGCGAGTCAAATATGAATTTTTCATTGTATTTGGCTTTCGTAGAGCCGGCAGAATTTGCGCCGACTTTCATAAGTTGAAATGTCTGAACGGTTTTTCGTGTCGGAAAATTAGAGGTTCTAGTTTTTATTGCGATTTTATTCATTTAGCACTCTCAGGTTTTTTTATGCTTCTTCTTTCGTAATTTGCTTTCTGGAAATTTAATTTAAAAGGCACAATCCTTTAAGATTGAATTCCGCGAGAGATCTCTTGTTCCAGATATAATTTCGCTCCGGAGATTTGCCTTTTTTCTGACTTTTCACATTTTTATAAATCTATACAGAGGTTTGTAGTTGGCACAGAGAATTGCTTTAAATTTAACGAAACAAACTTTAAACAGGGTAAATTAATTTAGGGAAACAAAGCGGCGTTGCTGCTTAGTTAAATAACACAAAATAACACAAAAAATTTAACTTTTCCAAGCTTGTTTTAATTGTGTTTTGTTTCTCAACACCCGGAATAAATAATACAGTCAAAGTATTTTTTCTAACGCTGTCGTACGATCTTTTTAATAAATAAAAATGTATATCCATTCTTTTTTTAGTGAATTTGCATAAAAAAATTCACTAATGAGAAGACCACGAGTTTTGAATTTTTAAAGGAATGTTGCAACTGAGAACTAGAACCCCCAAAAACCATATTCACAATAAGTTTCAATTTTTATATGTTTATATATATATATATATATATATATATATATATATATATATATATATATATATATATATATATATATATATATATATATATTTCTATAGATATATACACGAATGCGTTGATTAGACGTTCTTAGAAAAAATAACTAATGGGGAGTCCCGACTTTTGAATTTAGAAAACATTTCTTCAATTGAGCGCGAACTAGGAAATAGCTTATCCATTTTAGTGAATTTTCGTAGAAAAAATTCACTAATGGGGAGATCCCGACTTTTGAATTTTGAAAAAATTTTTGCAAATGAGCGCGAACTAGGACCCCTAGAACCCATATCCGGGGTTAGTTTCAATTTTTATATGTTTATATATATATATATTTATATATATATATATATATATATATATATATATATATATATATATATATATATATATATATATATATATATATATATATATATATATATATATATATATATATATATATATATATATATATATGTATCACACCGATAACTCAAAAAATAATGGGCCGATTTTGATAAAATTTGGCATGTACCTTTCTTTTGTAAATGGCTTGGATAAGTTCGTTAGTCAGGAAAATCGGACGAGGTTTTCCGGGAAAGTTTTGAGTTTTCATTCGAAAAAAATTCTTATCTCAAAAAGTAATAAGCCGACTTTAATAAAATTTGGCATGTACCTTCCTTTTGTAAATGGCTTTGACAAGTTTGTTAGTCAGGAAAATCGGACGAGGTTTTCCGGGAAAATTTTGAGTTTTCATCCGAAAAAAATTTTTATCTCAAAGAATAATAAGCCTATTTTAATAAAATTTGGCATGTACCTCCCTTTTGTAAATGGCTTTGATAAGTTCGTTAATCAGGAAAAACCTCTGGACGCAGCAAGTGCGTTATGGCAGTGAATTTTCATAAAAATATTTTTAAATAGCAAATATGTGTGTTTTTTTAAAGAAAGCAGGCATCAAATTTAGTTACCAGTATAACCTATATAGTAAAAACAATGTACCATGTTTCATCAAAACAACTTTTTTGTTGAAAATGTACAAAAATTTCCGAAAGTAAACTTAAATTGTTCCCGAAAAAACTGGTTTTCTGGTCAACCTTATAGGTTAATAGCAAATTGATTCAAAATTTGAGGCATTTAATGAAAATTCGCTACCATAACGCACTTGCTGCATCCCGAATTTATTTTCTTACAAAGATGTATTATATTTCGATGGAAAATACAAAAATGCAATAACATAGGGCGTGTTCGATTAAAAAAATTCACTAAAAAAAGAGAAAATTTGAATCACCAACGACTTATGGGCCACCCTGTAATTGTGGAAATATTTTTTAAGATGTAGCTTAAGACACCCTACAATTAATGTATACAACTTTTTTTCGTAACTTGCATAATAACGGATATATTGCGCTTTAATGATTTTTTACGATAATTCGACAAAAATGATATTGACCATTAAACGATAAACTCTATAGCCAACACTACTGCTAAAGTATCAGAGAAAGGGTCTATTTGAAATGAATTTTCTGGGAATATTTTAGTAAAATGAAGGACAATGACGATTGAAACTAAGAGTTAAGGCTTTGTAAAACATTATTCTTGAGACATTTTCCTTCCATAGATCATATTAATTTTAGGTTCATTGCCTAAATATTAACAATTTTGACGTTTAAAATCGCGACTTTGACGTTTTGAGGAAAACCCAAATTTATTTTTCTTTAAATACCTGTAACTTTTTTGTCCTTTAACCGACAGCGCTAAATTTTGGTAGGTAGCTTATATATAACAATATAAACCGTTGCCCTTACTTTGTTAATTCCGGAGATATAAATTTTTTTCGATTTTTTTCGAAAGAAAACACAAAATTTTCCGGGAAAACCTCGGCGGATTTTCCTGGCTAACGAACTTATCCAAGCCACTCGCGAAAGGAAGGTACTCACCAAATTTTATCAAAATCGGTCCATTATTTTTTTAGCTATAGGTGTGACACATAAATATATAAACATATATATATATACATATATATATATATATATATATATATATATATATATATATATATATATATATATATATATATATATATATATATATATATATATATATATATATATATATATATATATATATATATATAAACATATAAAGTCTGAAACCGACCTCGGATTTGGGTTCCAGGGGTCCTAAATAGCGCTCATTTGAAGAAATTTTTTCAAAATTCAAAAGTCGAGATCTCCTCATTAGTGAATTTTTTTTAAGAAAATTCACTAAAATCGGACGAGGTTTTCTGAAAAAATTTCATTCAGTTTTCATTTGAAAAAAATTTTTATCTTAAAAAATAAAGAATCTATGATAACCAAATTTGGTAGGTAGGTTTACGATATAAAAAGTAAACCATACACCAAAATTTAGATTTCTATGTTACAAGAAAAAAAAAGTTATAATAAAATATTTTGCGCCAGATCATTTCTATGAAAATTCACTACCATAACGCACTTGCTGCGTCCCGAGATTTTTTCAGGTAAGAATTTGTGACTACTGAAATTTTCAGTTGAGTACTTCAGAAACTCTTGAAAAATATTTTCTTTTCTCTATAATATAGTACCCGACAGGCGCATCCACCATTTGTCTCAAATTTTATGTTTTTAATATGCAGGTTAACTAACACCTGTCACTTTTATACCACTATCACTCTACGCTATGAAGTAGACTGCATGACTAAGATCTTTTATAGGAAACGAGGCTCAACGTCACGACGCCAAATACCTTTTTCCATTAGCATACCCCTTTTAGTACCCTCATTTTTCTGGCTTGTAAGCCTGTAAATCTGAATAATTTTGAAAACTTCCCGATGTTGTTAAAATGTCACGATTTATGAGGTTAACTGCATAGTGCACTAGTGCGTAGACAACAAAATTTCTAGGAGTCCAGCCTGAAAACAGCCGGCTCGGATCCCAAAGCAACACACAGTCCGGCCCAAAATCCGCTGATCGCAGACATTTTCGCGAAAATAACTTAAGGAACTTTCGACACTGCCTATTCATATAATTTTAGTGAATATATATATATATATATATATATATATATATATATATATATATATATATATATATATATATATATATATATATATATATATATATATATATATATATATATATATATATATATATATATATATCATACTGATAACTCAAAAAATAGACCGATTTTGATCAAATTATTTGATGAGTATGTTTCTTTAGAAAGTTCGTTAGCCGGGAAATCGTGCCGGTTTTTCAAGGAATATTTAAGTCTTCTTTCGAAAAATTTGTATATATCCGGAAATAACAAAGTTATGGCAACCAAATTTGGTAGACGGGTTTATGTCATAAAAAGTAAACTACGTACCAAACTGTAGACCTATAAGCAACCAGTTATGGGCATTTAAAGAAAAAAATTGAGTGTTTCCCTCTTGGAACGACAAAGCCACAATTTGAAACATCAAAATTCGCAACATTTAGGCAAAGAACCTAAAAGAAAGACGGGTTATGTAAAAAAAGTCGCAAGAAGCGTGTTTTACAGACTCTTAAGTTTCAGCTTCAACCATTAGCGTCCTTCATTTTACTCAAATACTACCAAAAAAACTAGTTTAAATAGACCTCTTCTTTGATGCTTCAGCAGTAGTTTTAATTATGGAGCTTATGGTTTAATTATCTATTATTTGACGCGAATTTTTGTAGAGAAAATTTGCTATTGAGAAGACAGCGCGTTTTGAATTTGGAAAAGATTTCTTCAATGGGGGCGAACTAGACTCCGTTAGAACCCATATCCGAGGTTAGTTTCACTTTTATCTGTTAACATATATATATATATATATATATATATATATATATATATATATATATATATATATATATATATATATATATATATATATATATATATAGAGTGACGCATTTATAGGGTAGAGTTTAATATATCCGTTATTAAACAAGATACGAGAAAAAATTGTATACGTTAATTATAGGGTCTCTTAAGCTGCATCTTTTTAAACTATTTTGACAATCGTATGAATCAATTTTCTTTTAGAACATCCGTAATATTACATACAGACTTGGAGACTACTTCTCTAGCTTCACTGTTGGCTTTCGTTTCTGTATGTGAAGTAGCCAGCGCGTAAGCTGACTGGAGCAAGAGGCCCTTGTGAATTCTAGATGTCCTCGGATGTTCTTCAACATTTCTGTGACTAGTTTCGCTGCTTGACAGCATTCTAGTCATATAAACGTTGAAGAACATCCGAGGACATCTAGAATTCACTGGACTAATTAACAAAAACAAAGGGGGACTTACAAGGAATCCAGAAAATGCTCCCTCGGGTCGCCAACCACATTGGTTTGGAATAGAGAAGTGTTTGCTGCCCCACAGGTGAACAGTGAGTCCCCTTACAATTTTGAATAGAAATTGAACGTGAATGCAGAGCTACACTACACAAGGTCGCCCGCAAAAAAGAACAACTTGAATTATTATTTTTAACAGAAAGTTTCAAGAACGTTAATGGCGTTCGCGGAGATCAGTTTTCACTTGCTTTTAATAAATCCCCCCTACTAAAATACATTACTTATATATGCTGCCGCTAACCAAGGTGGCGCCACCAACAGTAAAACAAAAACCTAACTCAACAATAGTTAGTTTACTGGAAAAGAAAACTGAAATTGAAAGAGATGCTACACAATCTTTTAAATTTCGTAATTTTGTTTCCTACTCGCCGTCGTTGGCAAAATCACCGAAACGTTAATTCAAAATAGGCTAGCCTATTATAAAAATATAAAACTTTACCCTACCAATCGCTGTGCAGACTAGTTCAAGGCACAGTGATTTTGGAATGGGTGGAGTAAGACTAAGGGTATGCACAATCAACCAAAGGTTGCGGTGCTATCGGGGCGGCGAGGCCGCGGACAAGCCCTAAGAGAGTAAAAAAAAGGCTAGCCTCATATACATCAAAAAACCATATCCTTCTGGACGAGCAATTCGGACTTAGACACCAGCATTCCACCACAGACCAATTCCTTCGAATGGTAGAAAACATCACCAAAAAAATCGACAAAAATTAGTCGCGTGGTGCAATATTTCACGACATTGCTCAAGCCTTTGACAGGTTATATGATGCTCTAATACTTTTTATAAGATCGTACAAACAGAGTAAGTTCCAGCCACGGCTGGCCTCCAGTAAGGTTCTGCTCTCTCTCCTCTGTTGTACAATATATTTGTTGCAGAGATACCGATACCGCCCCTAAACGTGATATACCCAGTGTACAAAGACCCTCAGGAGCTTTACGCAGCCAGGGATAATAACCCAACGCCTACAAACTGCCGTAGATGTGCTGCAGGAGTGGTATAGGAAATCATGTCTAGCCATAAACCCCAACAGAAGCTCAGCATTCCTATTTTCCAAGAGGAACAAACACCTGACGATCAGATATTATTAGACAGCAGTGCAATTCCCTGGCAAGACTACCCCAAATACCACAATGTTTTTCTTGACAAACGCTTAGCATGGCACTCTCAAGTCCAACATGCCGGACAGAAATCTTCGATGATTATCTCGATGTTCTTTCCACTTCTCAACAGAAATTCCAAATTGTCCAAGAACAACAAACTACTCATATAGAAAGTCATAATCCGACAAGCCTTGATCTATGCATCCCCTGCATAGGTAACTGCGAGCGACACCCACACCAAGACCTTTCACGTCATCCAGAACAAAATTCTGAGAATGGTTACCGGAGCTCCATGATTTGCCAGGAGCAGCCACTGGTCGGGAATTGCCCCCAATATTTGAGTTTACAACTCAACTATTTCATTGATTGTTGTTGCCCTTACTTGGTGAAACTGGTCCATACTACATACAGCCTTCTAGACTACTTCTCTGGCTTCCTGTTAGGTTTCGTTTCTGTAGATGAAGGGCGTAGCGCGCGTAAGCCTACTGTGGCAAGAGGCCCTTATGAATTCTAGATGTTATAAGGTGTTTTTCAACGTTTCTGTCACTAGTTTCGCTGCTTTATAGCATTCTCAGACAGATAGAAATTGAATTCAATTTAATTCAATTCAATTTTAATGTGTCTACGCCCTTCACATACAGAAACGAAACCCAACAGTGATGCCAGAGAAATAGTCTCCAAGTCTGTATGTAGTATGGACCAGTTTCACCAAGTAAGGGCAACAACAATCAATGAATCCCTTATATTATTGCGTTTCGCTTTTTTCATCGATTTATAATGTATTTTTGTATGGAAAAAATTAGAGCCCCGGTAGCAGAGTGGCAAGGACGTGTGCCTCTGAAACGAAGGGTACTCCTTTCACTTTTTCAGTACAAACTGTAACATTAATATCAACCGACGCTGAGGCATTGTATTTAAATGTCTGCACGTTCGGCACTTCGGAGGGGGCGTAAAGCCGACGGTTCCGTTTCCATGCGATGTTGAACACGTTAAGGATCCTTACCCTCCTTACAGAAAGGCGGGGGTTCGGCAAAATTTCCAGGATAGTGAGGCGAACCTGCTACCTGGCGTCTGTGGTTGGCCATAGTGGCGGAAATACACCTATGTTAAAGAAACAAACAAACAATATGGAAAAAATTAAAAGCGTTCATCGTTTTCAAGTTATTTCAATTATTTTACAACTTTTCTCATTTTTGGCACAAATAAATAAAGCCAGTTTTGCAGAATTGTTTTTTCCTTAGTAGAGTAGTTTCCACTGTAAGATTTTTGTTAGATTTTATTAATTAAAGATAAATGTTAAATAAGTTATTGTAAAAAATATTTTTTCCGATTTTTGTGAAAAACTATTTGCAAATTTCTATGCGATTTTTTTAGTTTCGTCGAAAAGCTTAATGCGAATAATTACATCTTGGCAGGTGGGCAAATAGCTTAAAGAAGATCGTTTGCGAGGAAAATCGCCCAATTTGTTCGGGGACATTTTAAGTTTATTTACAAGAATTTTTTGCACTTTTTCAAACGAGAGAGATATTTTGATGAATAATGGTACACTGTTGCTACTATGAGGCTATACTGGTAACCAAATTTGCTGCCTAGTTTCATTAAAAAAAGAAATATTTCTATTAAAAATAGTTTTATGAAAATTCACTACCATAACGCACACACTTTTTATTAACTTTTCAATTAGCCATATCTTAGAATACAGCTTTTATAAAGATTCGTTACCATAGCACATCAGCTTCAACATCGTTATTATCTTAAAGATTGTGCTTTAATATTAGTGAATTTTCGTAGAAAAAATTCACTAATGGGGAGATCCCGACTTTTGAATTTTGATAAAATTTTTGCAAATGAGCGCGAACTAGGACCCCTAGAACCCATATCCGGGGTAAGTTTCGATTTATATATATATATATATATATATATATATATATATATATATATATATATATATATATATATATATATATATATATATATATATATATATATATATATATATATATATATATATATATATATATATATATATATATATATGTATCACACCGATAACTCAAAAGATAATGGGCCGATTGTGATAAAATTTGGCATGTACCTTTCTTTTGTAAATGGCTTGGATAAGTTCTTTAGTCAGGAAAATCGGACGAGGTTTTCCGGAAAAATTTTGAGTTTTCATTCGAAAAAATTCTTATCTTAAAAAATAATGGGCCTATTTTAATAAAATTTGGTATGTACCTTCCTTTTGTAAACGGCTTTGACAAGTTTGTTAGTCAGGAAAATCGGACGAGGTTTTCTGGAAAAATTTTGAGTTTTCATTCTAAAAAAAATTTTATCTCAGAGAATAATAGGCCGATTTTAATAAAATTTGGCATGTACTTTCCTTTTGTAAATGGCTTTAATAAGTTCGTTGATCAGAAAAATCTGACGAGGTTTTCCGGGAAAAATTTCAGTTTTCATTTGAAAAAATTTTTTTTCTTACAAAATAAAAAAGCTATGATAACTAAATTCTGTAGGTAGGTTTACGATATAAAAAGTAAACTATACACCAAAATTTACATTTCTATGTTACAAGAAAAAAAAGTTATAATAAAATATTTTGTGCCAGATCTTTTTTTTTTCTCTTTTAGAAATGTTGCAATAAGATTTTTTACGGTGCTAACATAAAAGTAGAGATAGAGTACGAATTTATTCTGAAGTAGGACCAGTTAGTTATTTAAGGTGATTTTTATAGCTTATCTTTGAATTATCTATTCATTGTATTTTAGTTGTTCTAAATCCGGTACACCACCATGAAAATGAAATATCTGCTTTAAATAGAGTCCATTGTGCAGCTCTGTAAGAGATTGGTTTCTTGTGCTCTGTATTATGAATAGAAAATGGAAAGCAGCCTCATTGTTTTCGCAGAAAGGCTTTAGTGAATTTAAATTGGCCAGTTGAAAGTTGTGTAGGTGTGCTTGAGTAAACAGACTATAAGCTCTTTCAGTTTTCAGGTACTTTACTTGATAGAAACAACAACAAAAAGATAAAGCTGCACTTTCAGCTATACACACTGTTATTTTATGTGAATAGGTCGGGATTTAAGTGCTGATTATTTTGTTTTTCGAACTGATAATGATAATTTTTAGTACACTAGTTTGCGACTCAGTAGTTTCGCGCGATTTATTAGTGAATTTTCTTAAAAAAAATTCACTAATGAGGAGATCCCGACTTTTGACTTTTGAAAAAATTTCTTCAAATGAGCTCTAATTAGGCCCCCCAGAAAACATATCCGGGGTCAGGTCAGGTCAGTCATCAGTTTCAATTTTTATATGTTTATATATATATATATATATATATATATATATATATATATATATATATATATATATATATATATATATATATATATATATATATATATATATATATGTATGTATCACACCGATAACTCAAAAAATAATGGGCTGATTTCGATTAAATTTTGTGAAAAAATTCCTTTTGCAAATGGCTTGGATAAATTTGTTATCCAGGAAAATCTGCACAGGTCTTCCCGGAAAATTTTGTGTTTTCTTTTGAAAAAAATTTATATTTCCGGAACTAACAAAGTAAGGGCAACCAAATTTGACACACAGGTTTACGTCCTTATAAGTAAGTTACCTACCAAAATTTAGCTATTCAACTCAAAAGACAAAAAAGTTATAGGCATTTAAAGAAAAATAAATCGGGGTTTTCCTCAAAACGTCAAACTGGTGATTTAAAATGTCAAAATTGGCAACATTTAGGCAAGTAACTTGAATCTAATACGGGCTATAGAAATAAAATGTCTCAAGAAGGATGTTTTACAAACCCTAAAGTCTTAGTTTCAACCGTCATTGTCCTTCATTTTACTAAAATATTTGCAGAAAATTCATTTCAAATAGATCCTTTCTCTGATGCTTGGCAGTAGCCTTAACTATAGAGTTTATCGTTTAATGGTATATAATTTTTGTTGAATTTTCGTAAAAAATCAATAAAGCTCAATATATCCGTTATTATATAAGATATGAAAAAGAATTGTATATATTAATTATAGGGTGTCTTGAGCTACATCTTAAAATAATATTTCTACAATCACATGCTGGCCCATAAGTCGTTGGTGATACAAATTTTCTTATTTTTTTTAATCAAACACGCCTTATGTTATTGCATTTTTGCATTTTACATCGAAATATAATGCATGTTTGTAAGAAAAGAAATTCTATACGCAGCAAGTGCGTTATGGTAGCTAATGTTGATCAAATGTTACATATTTGAACAGCTCAATTTGCTATTAACCTATAAGGTTGACCAAGAAACGTGTTTTTTCGGGAACACTTTAAGTTAACTTTTGGAAATTTTTGTACATTTTCACACAATAATGTTATTTTGATGAAACATGGCACATTGTTTTTACTATATAGGTTATACTGGTAACCAAATTTGATGCCTGCTTTCCTAAAAAAAAAAAACACACATATTTGTTATTAAAAACATTTTTATGAAAATTCACTACCATAACGCACTTGCTGCGTCCAGAATTTTTGTTTTAAAATCGATATAAATTATGTTACAAATCTGGACTATTCAACTATATAGAAATTACTTTTCGAAATAATTTACAACACTTCCAGCTTAACATCTTATACGAAAATTGCAAAAACTATAAAATAAAATAAACACATGAGATGATTTAAGACAAATGCAAACCCACCAAGCGAATGAATATAATTAAGAATATGATTGCAGAAATAAGTACAAAACTAAACGGCCTAAATAAGCAGAAATTTTTGCTGTTTTGGGAATCTGTTAGAAAAAGTTAGATGTAGCAAAAAATGAGAAAGAAGATTACACTAGTAAGGCAAGCATTTGATAGGTAAAACACCCTCTTTACTGATATATATTTTTGCTTGAGCTTCAGAAATTCAGCACTATATGGTACGGATAAAAGTAATAATAATAGTAATAGTCATAATAATAATATATATATATATATATATATATATATATATATATATATATATATATATATATATATATATATATATATATATGCTTCGGAATCACCAACAAATTAAGTTATACAGTTACATTCATAAAAAAGCTGCAGAGCATCCACTTTTCTCTGTTGCCTCTCTAAATGACTGGAAATTGCCACCACTTAATTTGCCTAGTAATCAGCCTGGAAAGATCAGATACACAACCACAGGGGAGCTGAAAACGAAGCAGGAACAGCACGAGTTGCATGGTACCTACCCCAATAAGCTAGCGCAGTAATACGTGGACAAACCGGCATCGGTGAACTGGCCTAAGCAGGGAGGTTTGTATGGCGAAACAAAGGTGTTTGTGATAGCCATTTAAGATATCGTTATCAACACTAAAAACTAACAAAGTTTTATAATAAAGGATAGAATAACTGACAAATGCCGAAGATGCCAGGGTAGCTTAGAAACCATCGAACATGTAACAGGTGCTTGTCCCTTTTTAGCAAATCATGAGTATACAGCAAGACATGATGAAGCTGCAAAAATTGTTTAAAAGTCTCTAGCACTTTCTGGGGAGCTGATTCATGAAACTATCCCTTACTACAAACACCGGTCTGACGAAGTAATAGAAAACCGCAACTTCAAGTTATAGGGGAACCGGATGAAATTGTTTCTACAGCCCTGGGTAAGGCTGAACTTTTTGCCTCGTTGTTCGCCGGCAGTTCTATTCTCAACCCACCTCCAAATGTTCAACCACAAACAGTCCCCAATGTCGCTCATATAATTACAGATATCATTTTCAAAACTAAAAAGGTACGAAAGATGCTCTCGTCTCTTAATACCAGGAAAGCCTCTGGCCTTGAGCTCCCAGCAATTGTTCTTAAAAAATGCGCACCAGAACTTGCTCCTCTCATGACTCGTCTCTTTCAGACATCTTATAATAGAGGCATATTCCCTAGTAACTGAAAACCTGCTCGAGTACAGCCCGTTCCCAAGAAAGGATCCAAAGCGCTTCCTTGCAACTTCTCTCCTTACAGTCGTCTCTAAAATGATGAAAAGAATATATAAACACTGCATTACAAAAATTTCTTGAAAAACACAGTCTAATTCACGACAGGCAGTATGGATTCCGTTAGCGCAGATCAACTGCCGACCTCCTTTCCTTTGTCACCCATTCTTGGAATAAGTCTATGGAACTACACGTTGAATCCCAGATTGTCGCTCTAAACACAACCAAAGCATTCGACCAGGTCTGGCACGTAACGCTGCTTAATAAACTTCCGACCTATGGCCTACCACCAAAACTCTGTACCTCGACAGTAAATTTTCTCTCCAACCGGAGCATTTATGTTGTCGTTAATGGCCATTCTTCTAAACTGTATCTAATTAATGGAGAAGTCCCTCAAGGTTGAGCTTTAGCCCCTACTTTGTTTCTTCTCCACATCAATGACCTCCTCGCTATCACATCCAACCCAGTTCACAGTTACGCGGACGACAGCACCCTCCACTCAAATATACAATATTCTAGGCCTGTCTCTTTAGCCTAATTAGATAAGGGTCGTAGGCTCATGGAGGGTTCTGTCTCTGTGGATCTTCACAAAATATTAGACTGGGGAAGTAGAAATCTTGTGCAATTCAAATTCACCAAATTTCAGTCTTGCTTGCTATCTCATAAGAGATAATCTACCCCTAGACCCATCATAATGAACAACCAAGTTATTTAAAGTAATGCGTCCTTTTCACTTGTTGTCATTTCTGTGGATCGAAACCTCAATAGGCACTAACATGTCACATGAATTGCAGAAGCGGCTTCTAAGAATTTAGGTTTACTCTTCCGGGCTCGCAAATACTTTTTACCAGCTAATCTCTATACCTTGTACACTTCACAAATAAGGCCAAACCTCGAGTACTACTCCCACATCTGTGGTGCCGCTGCCGCATCTACACTCGCTATCCTGGACTCCATTCAGAAAAGAGCTATACGTCTCATCGGTGACCCTACCCGCACCCAAGGGATCCATCCCCTGCCCACCAACGTGTCGTTGCTGACCTTTCTCTCTTTCATAGATATCTGCAAGGGAACTGCTCAGAGGAGCTTTCTTCAATAGTTCCTTCACCTGTTGCCCCCAACAGATCTACCAGGGGAGCAGAGCGAATGCACCCTTTTACTGTCCAGGTTGCCAGACATAGATCATCTTGTTATGCCTGCTCTTTTGTCCCGAGGACTTCCAAGTTGTGGAACTCCTTGCCGGCACATGTTTTTCCTTCTCCTCCGAACCTCAAAACCTTCAAGTCCAGAAATAAGAAGTTGCCTCTTTCCTCCTTATCGACACCCACGGTACGATAGTATTTGGGCTGCGAGCCCTCGTGGTGTGATTTTGAAATTTTAAAAAATCAATAAAATACTGAAAATTGACAAGAAACATACATTGCTGTAACCTAACCACAAACATTTTTATATCGTAATGATGTCGTAGAAAGAGTTGGGTATGGAATATCTGAGTGTATAAGTCTTGCGAAAAAGAGTACCAGCGACGTGTTAAAGAAAAGCTAAATCGTGCGAATCAATCAAGAGGTATAAACAGCATAGAAGAGGGTGTGATCAACTTAGGGAGCTACGCAGTGATTAGCTGAAATATAAAGTACCTTCCTTGACGATCTTTTTTAATAATAAACCAAATATTTGGTAAATCTTATCTGCAGATGTTGTTGCAAATTGTTAAACTGTTCGATCTGACATCCCCTTCTAAAGGACGTCGTTCTTTATTATCACACTGTGTGTTTAATTTGGGATAAAATCTTATCGAGTTGATCCATCAAACTACCTCAAAACACATTGCTTTTTACCTGACGATCAATAATCCATTACTTCAATCTCGTATAGGATAACCTAATAGCAAAACCTATTTTACCATCAAACGGAGCTCCTAATCGCATACACATACTCTGATGCATCATACGTTATTGACGTTCAACCATCAACGATACGGAGTTGCTAAACACCTCCAGTTAACTCTAAATAGCTGCAAATGAAATTCGACTTGATTTCTGCAATTCACACATGTGTTTGTATGTGTTAACACGATGGATTTGGTTAGGCGGCGGTTAGTTCTGCGGTCTCCACACGTGTCTATAATATCAGCTTTATTTGCGCTGAGTATATTAAAGTAATGACGGGTATGCAAACCAGGTGATCTGTCCTTGTCTGGCAAAAACCGTTCGCTCTGTAACCACTTCAAAAGGACTAATTGAATTAACAGTCCTCTCTCTCTCTTCATTAATTAGCTCGTTTGCACATTTTGGTTACAATGCAAGTTCATAAATATTCAACCAATCAGAATAATATTGTCACGATTTAGCTAATGAACTGGATACACTGGCGAGAGTTTCCTCTGTTTACCACCATTTCACTTTGTACTAAAGCCTGGTAGATATTCTCGCAGTTTGTAGCCGAGGTTTGGACTGAAATTAATTGAAAACGTGTTTGAGTGTATGATTACTAAATTGATTTGCATGCCACACTATGTGGTTTAGTACCGTTTTTGTCTTTTTTCGACCTAAATCAAGAAAACTCCTATTACGGACCTGTACAGAGGTTTTAAACGTAAGTACTAAACAACTAGCTATACCAATTAACACTTTATGTCATTTAGGGGCTTAATAATAATCCAATGGATGAGTTGAGGCCAAACTTTTATGGAATAAACACATAACAAATAAAACTATAATACCATAAGAACTAAACATTAAAAAAAGACAACAAACGAATACGAACAAAACAACTAAATTTAGAGCATATATTTAAGTAAACTTTCACTATTTTCGAAGCACAAAGCGTACCTTCTACCTGCCGATTGTAAGACCCCAGTCAACATTTGTGGAGTAATACTGGCAAATGCTTTTAGAACTAAATTCACCAGATCTGGTTCTGTAGAAAATTTTTGCTGACATGCATAATTCTTAACGTATGCCCATACGAGTAAGTCAAACGGCGTTATATCTGGTGAACGCGCTGGCCAGGGTGTTTCCGAATACGTGCTTATCTGGGAATCTCCTTGAAAGATATTCCCGAACGGCTCTGGAAATATGTGTAGGTGCCCCATCCTGCTGTATCCAACAGTTGCGAACTCTCTCCAGAGGCATGTTATCGAGAGCATCCTCTAAATCGTTTTGTAGCCAATGTAGGTGGCGCTTTCATGTTAAGGTATGGTGCTACAGAAATTGTCCTACAATCGTTGCGCCCAAGATAGCAGTTCACATATTGAAAGCAAAACGGTGTTGATGCCTCGACCTTTTATTTGAGCGTTGATTGCTTTCAGACCAATAATACAGATTTATTCTAGTGAAAATACCATTCTTCGTAATCATGCTTTCATCAGAGCCTATTATTTGACATGGAAAATTAAAATTGTCCTAAAATTTTCTTGTGTACCAAAATGGGCGACGTCGTTTTAAATCACCTGGTCTGAGTCCCTGATAAATTCTGTACTTGTAAGGATGTAATTTTTGTTTTCGTAAAATAAAATCTACCGTTGATTTTGATATACCAACGTTTCGTTCAATCTGCCGGGCTGAGGTACCAGAATCCTCAGTAGCTGCTAACAAAACATTATGTACTGCTTCCTCATTGCTAGACTTTTGCCGAGAAACGATAGGTTTTTTAACGCACCATATGCTTTAAGGTTTGTTACTAATTTGCTATAGGTCTTTTTATTTGGCTGTCTTCTTTCTGGGTATTTCTGCAAATACATACGCTCCGCAACAGAACAATTTCGGTTGGATGAAATGAAACATGCTAACATGTCAAACTTTCCTTCGTTAGAAAACATCTTTACGAGAAATATTTGCTTACTATTACACAATAAATTGAACAAGAAACTAATGTGTCAAAAATTTATGATAGTGTCAATCCAAATGCGGTTATTGTCAATTCCACTTATTTTCCAAAGCATACTTTTTTCTTTCTGATTTAAGTTAATTTGTTCTGTATTTATTCCATTAAATTATTGCCCCAATTCATCCATTAAATCGTTATTAAACACATAAATGACAAAAAGTGTTAATTGATATAGCCTGATATTTAGTACTTAAGTTTAGAACCTATGTACAGGTCCGTAATAGTAATTATCTTGATTAAAGTTAAAAAAAAAATCCTAAAATGGTACTAAACCACAAAGTGTGACATATCGCTGAATTTGGAATATAAAGGGCTTTCAGAATATGATATTAGAAAATGAGGGCCGTATTTAAAAAAAAAGTTGATGATGGTCTCACAAAGACGAAACGTCGGATTCAAAAATTAGTAATGCTACATTAAAGGAAATTAAAAGCTGGTGTGGAGAAGTGTCATCGGTATTGGTTTAGCTCCACCACTGAGGCCATAGTTTAAATTAAAAAAATTAAATTTTTCAGAATATATCAACAAAAAAAAATGGGAGATATCTAACCGCCAGTTTGTTGGTTTTTTCAGTGCGCAACTTTTCTCCTATTTAACCAAGTCTGTATCTGCTACGGTTTTCGAGATCTTCATAGTGGCCCTCCTTATGTTGGACACAGTGTATATAGGGAAATGCGCCAAGATTTTCAGTTAGTAGCATATGATTAAAAGGCCCTATTTTATCATCACACTCTACATTTTACCAGATGTGCTAGGTTTACGAGAAGCTTTCATCTTAATCTTCTTTTTTTCGAATATATGTCCTTCCAAATAATGTTATAAGAAAGGTATTATTTCTCCAAACACGTCCAATAAATTTTCCGCCCTCCTCTTAATTTCCTTCAACAAGCAACTTTGTTCTATCACGTTTTCTGGCACACTTATATTAGTCTTTTTATCGGTGTGCTTTGTTCTTGCCATTTTCTTTTATCGCCATATTTTAAAAGTCTCTATTATTTCCGCATCGTGTAGAAGACTGGCATCGGCGACAAAAATTCTAATTTTATTCGCTTAGACGTCGTAAAAAGTGTCAAAACATATGGAATATATGATTTGGGAACGCTGGTTTCTTTATCGCTGTCGGTCTGTATGTCTGTCTTTTTCTAGCCACAATAATTTTATGACGAATTTAGATAGCGTCTTCAAATTTGGTATACAATTAGCACCTGGCAAACAAACGGTTCGGGTTTGTGTGAAATCGCTCTAGGGAGTAGGGGATGAATGAAAAATTACGGAGGCTAATCTGTCTTGAAATAATGGGAGCTATAGTATCATACCCTACAGCTACAATAGATACCATGTAGAATCTTGCTCCACTGCACATATCCGTGAAGAAGAATTTAGCACTAAGTGCCTCAAGACTGTTCAAAGCGGACAAATTTAAACCAGGAGATTTGGTTGGCTACTTGAAGATACTAGAAATTATTCCAATGGAGTCAATCGCCAAACCCACAGACCAAATTTCAGCCAAACTGGACTTGAAAATTTCATTCGACGTGGTCATAACTGACCGCCAAGCATGGTACAGAGACAGTGCAAGGCTGATAAACAACTCATCTGTACGGTATACAGACGGGTCTTAACAAATAGAGCGAACAAGAGGACCTAACTTTAGACTTCCTAAAAAACTACCATCATCTTCCAAGCAAACATGCTGACTATAAATCTGTGTATACAGGAGTGCATACAAAGAAGACTAAGAATAAGGAGATCTCAATCCTGTGGAACAGTCAGGCGGTACTAAAGAATCTAGACTATTTCAAAACCAATTCTAAACTGACCTGAACTGCAAAAAAATCCTTAAACCAACTGGCTACGATCAACAAAGTAAGTTTAAGGTGGGTATCAGAGCATCAAGACATTGTGTGAATGTATGTAAAAATAACTGGGAAAACAGCCCACAAGAGGTGTACTGACTTTATGTAGTGGTTATCAGACCAACGATAACCTTAAGCTGTAACATGTTACACGTGTTGCAATCTTTTACAAGCCATAAGGTTCATTAATACATCTTAAAATATTTACTCAGTAAGGAACAGTTGCCAACATAATGACGTCATAGCGACTGACGCGGCCCACCAGGCTTGTAGTCAATTATTCCACCGTATTGTTAGTCAGTGAGAACTATTCTGCAGGCGTTACGGTTAGTTGATCGGATGTATTACAAGATAAGGAGCCTTTAAAAGCTCCTGCAACCACGAGATATGTTCTCGTCTTACTTAAAAGTTAACACTAAAACATGCCATTATTTAGATAAGTAGTCAGAGAAAGCAGCACGGCTAATGAGTCACCCCGTTGTTTTATATCTTTGATACCATCCACGGCGTCGTGTTGAACTCCAGTCCTAGAGGCCGTCCGTTTTCATCATGAAGCTGCTCCTGTAGGAACTAGATGTATTGTACCTGACAGAGGGACCCTCGTAGCATTCTGACAATGGAGTAGGTAGCCTTGAGTCGCCTCCTCGATAACGGAGAAGTTTGGATGACGCCGAACAATTAATGAAATCACAAGCTAAGTACTTCATTTATCTGTATCCATTTTTTTTTCAAGGCGTCAATAATTTAAGCACAATATATCAGAACACCTGTAGTTAATTATTTTATAAAACTTCATTCAAGTTTGTAAATTCACTGCAACTAGCATTCTATAAATTCATAATTTTTAATAAACCAATTGTCACCGTATTTCTGATTTTTATTTCTACATCTTACACCAGACCAAATGTGAGTGCAAAAGCCCATGCCCTGTGTTTAATTTACATTAAAGCTTATGCCTTTGACTGAGCAGCTAAATGAAACTTTATAATCCTTCATATAAATTTTGTTCCTTTATTAGACTAAAATCAATGAGTAAATTTAAATTAGTTTTAAAGCTGTTGTCTGATGGCCTAAGGCACTTTGTGGTATCGCAAGGGCCAACCTGGCACAACTACAGAGACAAGCATAAGCACCGCTAAATCAGCCCCTCTGGTAGTCCTCCTAAAAATTCCACCTCTTCACATTTGACTGGGGAGGGGGGCTAGATGGACAACGTCAAGATTAAAACAAACGGCTGACAGCATGCCGAAGGTAATCAGTTTGGAAAGGACCGGACTCCTCGATGACATTGAGAGTCATGCGTTTCTGGGGATTGTCACAGACGTGATGCCTACAAATATCAGTAGAGACCTGTCTTTCAAGACCGTCCTTCCGGAAAGGGACGTCTGGGAACAAAACCAAACGACCCTATTGGGGGAAGATCCCTGCTGATACACTGACGGGTCCAAAACCGATCGGGGGAAGGACCTGGCGGATATTAGAGCAACACCGATGCAAGTATATCATTTAGCCTCAGAAAGTATGCAACCATACACCAGGCAGAAGTGTATGCCATCGAGATATGTGCGAGGGTAATTATACAAACCATTGCACAGACAAATCGATAAAATAACTTCTGATATGCCAAGCTTCAATAAAGGCACTTGGTTCCTACCGTTGCAATTCAAAACCGGTATGGAGCTGTACATCTGCTCTCAACGAACTGGGCAGCTTGATGGCAATGTAGCGGCTAATGCGCTTGCAAGGGAGGTGGCCGGGAGGACTGTGCTGGGAATATCCTCATGCACAGCAAAAGGCACCCTAAAGACCTGGACAGGTAGAAGGGCAATCCAGCAATGACAAAATCTGCCAGGACTGGCACACTCTAAGGCCTTTCAGAGTCAAGGGGGCGCTGAAAGACTTCTAGAGCTAAACAGATAACAACTGAGAACCCTAGTCGGCCTGTATACAGGACACTGCCGTTTGGTTGAAGTCTTAAAACACGTATTCGCGAACATAAAAAAAGCTTTGAACATAATAAGTTCGATTTAAATTATGCAAGTCATTTATTAAATAAGAATAATCAATTTAGCGATGATTTCAACATCCTCCAATTCAGTACAAAAGGTTTTAAATTAAATTTATGCGAAACCGTAGAAATTAACAAACAAAAAATACAAGACATTTACTAAACGCACAAATTCACCAAACAAATAATAGTCCATTGTTAAACGTGTTTGTACAAAGTAGTAGTTCAGCGGAGAGTCTACTGACTTCACTATGTAATAAAAAGTCTGGACAAGGCAAGTGCGTTATGGTAGTGAATTTTCATAGAAATGATCTGGCACAAAATATTTTATTATATATTTTTTTGCTTGTATCATAGAAATCTAAATTTTGGTATATAGTTTACGTTTTATATCGTAAACCTACCTACCAAATTTGGTTATCATAGCTTTTTTATTTTTTGAGATAAAAAAATGTATTGAAAGAAAACTGAAAATTTTCTAGGAAAACCTCATTCGAATTTCCTGATCAACGAACATATGCAAGCGACTTACAAACGAAACATACGTGCCAAATTTTATTAAAATCGACCTATTATTTTTTGAGATAAAATTTTTTTTCAAATGAAAACACAACATTTTTCAGGATAACCTGGTCCGATTTTCCTTACTAACGAACTTGTCCAAGCCATTTAGAAAAGGAGGGCACGTGCCAAATTTTATCAAAATCGGCCCATTATTTTTTAAGTTATCGGTGTGATATATATATATATATATATATATATATATATATATATATATATATATATATATATATATATATATATATATATATATACACATATAAAAATTGATACTCATCCCGGATATGGGTTCTAGGAGTACTAGTTTGCGCTCATTTGCAAAATTTTTTCAAAATTCAAAAGTCGGGATCTCCCCATCAGTGTATTTTTTCTACAAAAATTCACTAAAAACAGGTAGCTTTGGGTCTTCGCCATTGACCTAAGGAGACAGAGAATTGCATTCGACAGGGAGTAGGCATTAAATTTAAAATATGCTTCCATTCTGTATTTGACAAAGGAGAGCACTTCAGCGAAACTGCAACTGTTATACATATTCATTTTATAAAATAGTGTAAATCATTTTGTTCATTTTTTAAAAAATATTTAGGCTAATTTTAATGAAAGTGTAAAGTATGAAAACGAATCTTTTCTACAGATATTTTCATTCAAAATAATAAACCTCTTTTCAGTCGAGGACAAAATTGTAAGTTGAGAATCGAGACATTCGAACGTAGATAAATAGCTCCGACATCATATTCATATTTACATGTCCTTCAGGTCAACTTTGTCAGTGCTTTTCGGAGCCCTATCGAACTTCCATTCAATTACTTTGTTTTGTTAGGTTGACTTTACTGGAATTTCATCAGAGTTTTTCAGGGGAAATCCAGACAGTTTGTGACGTGTGTATATGCACAGATATGTCCTTCAGACATCAGAACTAGCAAACTTGTTCCATGTGATGATGTGCTCTTCAGAATATAAAGTTTCTCCTGGCTACATGGTGGCGCCTCGACCAAAATAATATAGAACAGCGTTCTTCTTGCGTAGAAAATGTAACAAAAGAAGTTTTCTGTCAGCAGAGATGTGTCTTTGTTTTGCTGAATCGAATAAGATTATTGTGCCATATTGAAAAGCATGAAAGATTCAAAGAGGGTTTTATTTATTTGTAGCAAGAATTAAATATGAGAGAAAAGAAAAAACAGTTCATTCCTCCGCGTATTAATGAATTTTTAATTAAAAAAAATTCACTAATAGAGAGGTATCGATGGTGCGACTTTGCAAAAAAATTTTCAAATGAGCGCAAACTAGGACCCCTAAAATCCATATCCGGGGTCAGTTACAATTTTTATATGGTTATATATATATATATATATATATATATATATATATATATATATATATATATATATATATATATATATATATATATATATATATATATATATATATATATATATATAGGTATCCGTCTGATAACTCAAAAAACAATTAACCGATTTCGATAAAACTCGGCAAGTGCCTTTATTTTATTAATGGCTTGGATGTGTTCATTGGTCAGGAAAATCGGACAGGGTTTTCCGGGAAAATTTCGAGTTTTCTTTCGAAAAAAAAATTTTTCTCCGAAAATTACAAAGCTGTTTTAATGAAATTTACTATATATGTTGCCTTGGGAGAGACATTACTACGTGCCAAAACTAAACTTTCTAAGTTTATAGAAAATTGATTTATTCAAATTTTGAATTTTCTTTCGAAAAAAAATATTTTTCTCCGAATCTCGCAAAGTTATTTTAATGAAATTTGGTGGAGATCTTGCCTTGGCAAAGACCTTGCCGCCCCGAGAGCACTGCAACCTTTGGTTGATTGTGCATATAGCAAAGGCATACCAAAATTAAACTTTCTAAGTTTATAGAAAACTGAGTTATTCAAGTTTGAAGCATTTAATAAAAATTCACTACCATAACGCACTTGCTGCGTCCCGAGCTTTTTAAATTTACACCATTACTGATCAGACTAAAAAATAATTAGAATAAGGGCTCCTGTTAGAGCAGCGATTCTCAAACTGTGGTGCACGCCTCCCTAGAAGGGCGCGATAAAAATAAATGGGGCGGCGCGAGCATATTGAGAAAAAACATATTATTAAAAAGTTCGGGACGCAGCAAGTGCATTATAGTAGTGAATTTTCATAAGAATTGTACACTATTAGTAAGACATATTATTAAAACTCATCGTTTAAATTTAAATGGGCCCCGCGGATTGGTTTTAGAGTCCCAGTTAGCGATTATTTGAAAGTATCTATATTTTATATGGACCTAAAAAATTAAAATTTTATCTTAAATATAATATGTAAGTACTGGAAGTGTCTTTAAAAAAATGTGTTACAAAAGCTTTTCAGAAAAAAATTGATCATTTACAAAGGAATTTTCTGGATTTCTGAATATCCTTCCTCCGAGGTCACTATTCTTGGTGACTTTAATGTCCATAATAAGGAATGGCTAGGATCTTCAAAAACCGATCCACAAGGGAGAGCAGCGGAGGCCTTTGCAATCAGCAATTCTTTAGCCAATATGGTTCAGCAACCTACTTACTTTCCTCGTATCCCAAGACACAGCTCAAATCCCTTGGATCTCCTTCTTACTACAAAACCTGAGTGCTATAACATACCAGTCACCGCCCCCCTTGGTCGCTCAGACCACGGCATGGTCACCGCTTCCTGCGCAATGCAACCCGAGGTCACACAGTCATCACACCCACGTATCGTTTGGCACTACAACTCCGCAAACTGGGACGAAATGCGGGATTACTTTTCCTCATTTCCATGCGCGTCTGTCTGCTTCTCTCATCCTGACCCCTCTGATATCTCACAAAATGTCACCGAAATTATCCAAGATGGCATGGAATTATTTATTCCACGTACACAGAAAACCTCTTCAGCCACTCAAAAGCCCTGGTTCTCTAAATCCTGTGACAAGGCCAGACTTGAAAAGATCAAAGCTCACAAAACGCTTCTACACAATCCCAGTCAAGAAAATCGTCAAGCATTTAACGACGCAAGAGACCGCTATCTCCGCATTCTTTCTGAGGCAAAAAACTCGTTTAATAACCACATCAAAAACAAAGTCCTCTCAAGCTCCAACGGCAGCAAACCCTTCTGGACTCTTGCTAAATCTATTGGGAATAATTTCTGCAAAAGCACGTTCCCACCTCTTGTCTCAGGGGATGAAATTGTTTCTACCGCCCTAGGCAAGGCTGAACTTTTTGCTTCGTTGTTCGCCAGCAATTCTACTCTCAACCCACCTCCAAATGTTCAACCACCAACAGTCCCCAATGTCGCACATAAAATGACGGATATCATTTTCAAAACTAAAAAGGTACGAAAGATGCTCTCTTCTCTTAATACCAGGAAAACCTCTGGCCTTGACGAGATCCCAGCAATTGTTCTCAAAAATTGCGCACCAGAACTTGCTCCTGTTCTGACTCGTCTGTTTCAGATATCTTACAATAAAGGCATATTCCCTAGTAACTGGAAAACTGCTCGAGTACAACCCATCCCCAAGAAAGGATCCAAAGCGCTTCCTAGCAACTACAGGCCTATTTCTCTCCTTTCAGTGGTCTCTAAAGTGATGGAAAAGTATATAAACACCGAATTACTGAAATTTCTTGAAAAACACAGTCTAATCCACGACAGGCAGTATGGATTCCGTCAGCGCAGATCGACTGCCGACCTCCTTTCCATTGTCACCCATTCTTGGAACAAGTCTATGGAACTACACGGTGAATCTCAAATTGTTGCTCTAGACATATCCAAAGCATTCGACCAGGTCTGGCACGCAGCGCTGCTTAATAAACTTCCGGGCTATGGCCTACCACCAAAACTTTGTACCTGGACAGCAAATTTCCTCTCCAACAGGAACATTTCTGTTGTTGCGGATGGCCATTCCTCTAAACTGTATCCAATTAATGCGGGAGTTCCTCAAGGTTCAGCTTTAGCCCCTACGTTGTTTCTTCTCCACATCAATGACCTCCTCTCTAGCACATCCAACCCAGTTCACAGTTACGCGGACGACAGCACCCTCCACTCAAATATACAATATTCTAAGCCTGTCTCTTTAGCCCAATTAGATGAGGATCGCAGACTCATGCAGGGTTCTGTCTCCGTGGATCTCCAAAAAATATTAGGCTGGGGAAGTAGAAATCTTGTACAATTCAACCCCACCAAATCTCAGTCTTGCTTTCTTTCTCATAAGAGATACACCAGCCCTAGACCCATCACAATGAACAACCAAGTTATTCAAAGTAATGAGTCCTTTTCTCTTGTTGGCATTTCTGTGGATCGAAATCTTAACTGGCACCAACATGTCACATCAATTGCAGAAGCGGCTGCTAAGAAATTAGGTTTCCTCTTCCGGGCTCGCAAATACTTTTCACCAGCTAATCTCTATACCTTATATACTTCACAAATAAGGCCAAACCTCGAATACTGCTCCCACATCTGGGGTGCAGCTGCCGCTTCTACACTCGCTATCCTGGACTCCATTCAAAAGAGAGCTATACGTCTCATCGGTGACCCTACCCTCACCCAAAGGCTGCCATCCCTTGCCCACCGACGTGCCGTTGGTGACCTCTCTCTCTTTTATAGATATCTGCACGGGCACTGCTCAGAGGAGCTTTCCTCCATAGTTCCCCCACCTGCTGCCCCCAACAGATCTACCAGGGGAACAGAGCGAATGCACCCTTTTACTGTCCAGGTCACCAGACATAGAACATCTTGTTATGCCCGCTCTTTTGTCCCGAGGACTTCCAAGTTGTGGAATTCCATGCCGGCACATGTTTTTCCTTCTGCTCCGAACCTCCAAACCTTCAAGTCCAGAATTAACAAGTTGCCTCTTTCCTCCTTGTCAACACCCACGGTACGATAGTATTTAGGCTGTAAGCCCTCGTGGTGTGTTGTTAAAATTAAAAAAAAAAAAAAAAGGGGAATGTACCTGTCAAATTATAAATATGGCAGGTACTTTTCCTTATTAATTGCTTGGATGGTTTTGTTTTAAAATTGTAATAATTTACACTGTACATCTGATCATATATGTAATTTAAACTGCTTTATGTTATTATGTAGTCTCCTTTACTTCAAATGTTCCATAAAGAGTAAAAGCTAAGAGTAAAGAAAACCAGAAGTACCTAGTTATTATACTTATATTAATTTCCAATAGGTATATTTATTCTTGAAATCATTTTGTTTCATTTTAGTAATACAATGCCTACATGCATTGATTAAGAACCTGAATATGATGCACATAACCACTTTCTTATTTGGTTGATTGGATGTTAGAATCAAAATATACTAAAGTCACAGTGGACGGCCAAAGGCATTTGTTAAAGTTATGTGAAAACTAAAAGTTGGGTTATTATTTACCTACCATTTGTATTAACCTTAGAATATATGTAGTTGTTTTATATTCTGAGATTTTAAGGTATTAGCGAAGTCAATTTTGAGATTATCCGCAGAACGTACACGTTTCTGCCATGACTCCTGTCAGTTAACAAAAGCAAATAGTGGTGTTGTGAGAATAAACTAGACAGGTGGAGATGGCTTTTAAATGCTGGGAAAATAGGAAGCTTAATATTTATAGATAATAAATCGTAGTTCTACAATTATTTTAAACAAATTGAATCACTTTTATTAAAATCCTTAATTATTTACATTTTTCTGATGTCTACAGATTCATATTAAGGTTGTCGTTAATGACAACCCCTCCGATTGTTTATTGTGACATATTTTCGTAGCCCCTCCGTTTAGAACTTAATTTGTAAATTTTGTTTGCAATGGCAGCGGAACCTTGATTTATCTGTCTGACCTTGTTTAACATTATAGGCACCCATTTAGAGGCAATTTCAAGTTATATCGTAGATTATTGATTATTTATTTGGTTATAACTCCAGATCTACTGAACCAATTCAGTTCAAATTTGGTAAGTAGGACCACTTGTAGAATGTGTAGGTGCCTATAAAGTTTTAGTTTAATATTTTTGGTAATTAATAAGATATGGCGTTTTAAAGATAGTTTTTTGCATAGTTTTCTAAAAGTATCTGATTCTAAAAACGGTCTCACGAACTCATCCAAGCTATTAACAAAATGAAGGGTATTTCCAAATTTGATTTTGATTGGTGCATTATCTTTTGAGTTATCATTTAGACACACACACACACACACACACACATATATATATATATATATATATATATATATATATATATATATATATATATATATATATATATATATATATATATATATATATATATATATTATTGCATGCACAGACATGGCTATATATTAAAAAAGCCTTTTAAGTAAGGCATAAAAAACATTTTGTATCAGAAAACATTGAACAATTAAACTCACAATGAATGAACTGCTTAACAAAATACAAAGTGATATAAACCCGGTATAGACAGCTACAAACACAAACAAGCTGGTAAAAGACCAAATTTATAAACTGTCTTCGACAGAACAAAGTGAATTTAAATAAGAATGTGATTAGGGATTTTAACAAAATGTGTTAATATGTATAGAAAATAAGTAAAAAATTTGTTAATTATCAATTAGGGAAACTATGTGTTAGTAGTTATTCTAGAAAAATAAGGTTTAATGTGTTAATGAATGATAGGTTATAAATTTTAAAACAAACACAATTTGACTTACATGTATAAAATCGGAATATTGAATTATATGCAGGAAATGACTTTCTTTTGACTAATGTAGTTAAATCATGTTATTGGCTTATCTGAAAACAGAAAATGGTGATTGGTGAATAAACAAATTTAAATAATTAACCACTGTGATTCGAAGTTACAAAACAAAAGATAAAAAT
Source organism: Tillus elongatus (assembly GCA_964006375.1). NCBI lineage: Eukaryota > Metazoa > Arthropoda > Insecta > Coleoptera > Cleridae > Tillus > Tillus elongatus. The sequence continues at coordinate 15,291,572 of OZ023265.1, forward strand.
TAGAACTTCCGGGAGGAAGAACGAGAGAATTGAGAAGAAGACGCTGGTAGAAAGGAGAAGCTAGTAGATTGCAGCAAGAGAAAATGTTCAAAAAAGTTAATATAAATGATTAAAAACTAGTGTGAAAGTATTTTATAGGTTATACCTACCAGTAAACAGCTATACAACAACTCCAATCAAGAATACTCGTACATAAATTGAGTAAGAACAGTGAACAAGCTAGAAGACGCCAAGTAAACAAAAGGTAATACATCAATAATTGTTAAAAAGTGTATTATTTCTACAAAACAAGAAATGAACCTCTAAGTTTTTATAAAAGAATAATATGTCAACGTCAATCCAAGAAGTTAAATGTCATTTGCAAAGGCAATCATACCAAAAGAAGAACTAAATATAAAATATTAAATATTTATGAAGTACTTGTAAGAGTCACCAGAGGGCGATAAGTAAACGTAAGAAATTCAACCTTATTTCCTCCATTTTAATATTTCTGTTGCCAAGCAACAAAATTCACCTGAAGCGACGTTACCATGGTGATAAATAAATGCCAATGAAACTATTCAGATCCGTCATAGCAAGTCATAACATTTTTTTTAAACAAAGCATTGGAAATAAAATTCTCAATAATAAGTCATAATTGCATTAATAAAGCTGGCATATTTGTATGTTAAAATTAGTAATATACGGGATCCCAAGTAAGAATTTAAATTTGCAAAATTAAGTCAATAACCAAACAAAAAGCTTTTTGATAAAAATAATAATAATAATAAATATTTTAAAAACAATTTCAAATTATATATTGCTCATTATTTTATTTTCTGTAAATGTCACACATATCTGTCCATTGACCAATTAATCCTCTAGCAGTATATAAAAAGTTCAGCAAACATAATATATATGCACCAAGAGTAAGAATTTTCGACATTGGTGGACCCAACTATTAAACATTCCCTGTAGGTAAGAAGAGTATCAACAAAATAGCTGTGGCATAGTAAGTAGATCAAAAAAACCAGGTAGATATTTAATTTGATAAAATTATATATGTGTATATTTTTCTTAATAAACTCATAATTTAATTCAATATAATAAAATAAAACAAAAGGCGCCCAACAAAAACTTAAATAACACATTTATTTCAATATTACAATAATCAATTTCAAAAGTACAATAAAACACAATACACTATACACAAAAAAACAATATATATAATTACACCCTTACAAATACAATACGCACCCCCGAAACACAATAATTGGCGCCCAACGTGGGGCTTCGTACTGCGGTACAGAACATTATTTATGTTTCTGGCATCCAGACAAAGTCTTAATTCGCCACTAGATTTTTTTACCACTACAATTGGATTTATGTATGGGGTTTTGCTATTTTCTATAATTCCCTGTTGTTTCATGACTGCTAATTCTTCTGCTACTTCTCTCCTATATTTATACGGGATGGGATATGACTTGGCTTTAAAGTTTTCTAAATCTTTTACTTCTATCTTATGTATGTAATTCTTGGCAACTCTCGTTTCATTTATTACTAAACCCTTATATTTTCTTATTAGTTCCCCCACTTGCTTTTTATATTCTTCTTTGCAGTCTATCTGCTCTTCATTTATCAATTCATACTTATACTCTTCTATATCTTCATATATTATATTATTTATACTTTTTTCTTGACATTCTTTGTCAATCTTGTTACTCGTTTCTTCACGTATTTTCCCCATTCTTATTTTTGAGTTGCCCACCGTTACACACTTGTTAAGATAATCTATTATTACTTTGTTTTTTTCCATTTCGTCAGTCCCCAATATCATATCGTAGTTCATATTAGCCATTATCAATAATTGTAGTTCTAAGTTCTGCCCATCTATTTCTGTTTCCAGAGATATTGTTTCATTTATTTCCCCAATCTTTTTTCCTTTTGCATTGATTAACGTTATTTTTGGTATTTTTATTCTTCCTTTTTCTCCATTTTTGAGGTTTTCCAGTACTTTTTCATATACGATGGAGGCTTCCGATCCTGTATCTAACATTATTTCTATTTCTTTATTATTTATTTTTCCCTTTATAAAAATTAACCCTATTGATTCCTCATTTTCTTAGCCTCTTTATCGTTTTTGAATATTTCCCTTGGATGTTCATATATACATGTATTGTTGGTTGCGTCGTGTATGTCATTGTCGTCATAGGGCTTGTGCTTGTCTAAAAATTTGAATGGACGATGGCATGCTCGACAGTCCTGCTTGGACTTCTTGCCCTTGCCTCGTTAACTTTGCTACTCGTATATATTGCATTATACGTGTCATTTTGTTCTCTCATTTTTGGTGTGGCTCCTTCTCTCCTTTTGAGTTCGAAAATTCTTACTCTTGGTGCATATATATTATGTTTGCTGAACTTTTTATATACTGCTAGAGGATTAATTGGTCAATGGACAGATATGTGTGACATTTACAGAAAATAAAATAATGAGCAATATATAATTTGAAATTGTTTTTAAAATATTTATTATTATTATTATTTTTATCAAAAAGCTTTTTGTTTGGTTATTGACTTAATTTTACAAATTTAAATTCTTACTTGGGATCCCGTATATTACTAATTTTAACATACAAATATGCCAGCTTTATTAATGCAATTATGACTTATTATTGAGAATTTTATTTCCAATGCTTTGTTTAAAAAAAATGTTATGACTTGCTATGACGGATCTGAATAGTTTCATTGGCATTTATTTATCACCATGGTAACGTCGCTTCAGGTGAATTTTGTTGCTTGGCAACAGAAATATTAAAATGGAGGAAATAAGGTTGAATTTCTTACGTTTACTTATCGCCCTCTGGTGACTCTTACAAGTACTTCATAAATATTTTATATTTAGTTCTTCTTTTGGTATGATTGCCTTTGCAAATGACATTTAACTTCTTGGATTGACGTTGACATATTATTCTTTTATAAAAACTTAGAGGTTCATTTCTTGTTTTGTAGAAATAATACACTTTTTAACAATTATTGATGTATTACCTTTTGTTTACTTGGCGTCTTCTAGCTTGTTCACTGTTCTTACTCAATTTATGTACGAGTATTCTTGATTGGAGTTGTTGTATAGCTGTTTACTGGTAGGTATAACCTATAAAATACTTTCACACTAGTTTTTAATCATTTATATTAACTTTTTTGAACATTTTCTCTTGCTGCAATCTACTAGCTTCTCCTTTCTACCAGCGTCTTCTTCCCAATTCTCTCGTTCTTCCTCCCGGAAGTTCTAATTTTTATCTTTTGTTTTGTAACTTCGAATCACAGTGGTTAATTATTATTTAAATTTGTTTATTCACCAATCACCATTTTCTGTTTTCAGATAAGCCAATAACATGATTTAACTACATTAGTCAAAAGAAAGTCATTTCCTGCATATAATTCAATATTCCGATTTTATACATGTAAGTCAAATTGTGTTTGTTTTAAAATTTATAACCTATCATTCATTAACACATTAAACCTTATTTTTCTAGAATAATTACTAACACATAGTTTCCCTAATTGATAATTAACAAATTTTTTACTTATTTTCTATACATATTAACACATTTTGTTAAAATCCCTAATCACATTCTTATTTAAATTCACTTTGTTCTGTCGAAGACAGTTTATAAATTTGGTCTTTTACCAGCTTGTTTGTGTTTGTAGCTGTCTATACCGAGTTTATATCACTTTGTATTTTGTTAAGCAGTTCATTCATTGTGAGTTTAATTGTTCAATGTTTTCTGATACAAAATGTTTTTTATGCCTTACTTAATAAATTTAAACTATGTCAAAATCTATTCATTGACGAATATATTTATATTTAATTGTTTTTAATTTGTAGGTTCAGTAGGATAAAAGGCTTTTTTAATATATAGCCATGTCTGTGCATGCAATAATATATATATATATATATATATATATATATATATATATATATATATATATATATATATATATATATATATATATATATATATATATATATATATATATATATAAACCTTTTATCTGACCTTGGATTTGGGTTTTAGGAGCCCTAATTCGCGTTGAAGAAATTTTCCAAAAGTCTCACCACCGATACCTCTCTATTAGTAAATATTCTTAATGAAATATTACTAAAAGGGGGTTGTCAAATATATATGACGTCATATTTGAAAAGCAGTAATGAGGGAAGTGAAGATTTTATGCAAAAATGTGTATTTTTGAAAACTAGAATTGACGTGACCGAGCATTTCGTAACATCACAAATCACTCAGTTTTTAACTAATTCATTCCATAATTTTGCCAATCACTGTATATAGAGTCACCAAATATATTCAGATGGCATAATTAAAATATAGTTAAGATTTCAACAAAGAGATCAACATATTACTATTTGAATACAAAATGGGTTAAAACAATATTACCTTTTTTCACAAATTTTCAGCAATTGTCGCTCTAGACATATCCAAAGCATTCGACCAGGCCTGGCATGCAGCGCTGCTTAATAAACTTCCGGCCTATGGCCTACCACCAAAACTTTGTACCTGGACAGCAAATTTTCTCTCCAACAGGAGCATTTCTGTTGTTGTGGATGGCCATTCCTCTAAACTGTATCCAATTAATGCAGGAGTTCCTCAAGGTTCAGCTTTAGCCCCTACTTTGTTTCTTCTCCACATCAATGACCTCCTCTCTAGCACATCCACAGTTACGCGGACGACAGCACCCTCCACTCAAATATACAATATTCTAAGCCTGTCTCTTTAGCCCAATTAGATGAGGATCGCAGACTCATGGAGAGTTCTGTCTCCGTGGATCTCCAAAAAATAGTAGACTGGGAAAGTAGAAATCTTGTACAATTCAACCCTACCAAATCTCAGTCTTGCTTTCTTTCTCATATGAGATACACCAGCCCTAGACCCATCACAATGATCAACCAATTTATTCAAAGTAATTAGTCCTTTTCTCTTGCTGGCATTTCTGTGGATCGAAATCTTAATTGGCACCAACATGTCACATCAATTGCAGAAGCGGCTGCTAAAAAATTAGGTTTCCTCTTCCGAGCTCGCAAATACTTTTCACCAGCTAATCTCTATACCTTATATACTTCACAAATAAGGCCAAACCTCGAATACTGCTCCCACATCTGGGGTGCAGCTACCGCTTCTACACTCGCTATCCTGGACTTCATTCAAAAGAGAGCTATACGTCTCATCGGTGACCCTACCCTCACCCAAAGGCTGCCATGTCTTGCCCACCGACGTGCCGTTGGTGACCTCTCTCTATTTTATAGATACCTACACGGGCTTTCCTCCATAGTTCCCCCACCTGCTGCCCCCAACAGATCTACCAGGGGAATAGAGCAAATGCACACGTTTACTGTCCAGGTCACCAGACATAGAACTTCTTGTTATGCCCGCTCTTTTGTCCCGAGGACTTCCAAGTTGTGGAATTCCTTGCCGGCACATGTGTTTCCTTCTCTTCCGAGCCTTCAAACCTTCAAGTCCAGAATTAACAAGTTGCCTCTTTCCTCCCTGTCAACACCCACGTTACGATAGTATTTAGGCTGTAAGCCCTCGTGGTGTGTTGTTGAAATTAAAAAAAAAAAGCAAGGAATCGTTCAAAATAAAGCTAAGGTAAATCTCTGATATTGTAAACATTAGCACTTACCTTAAGGAAAAATTTTCAGGACCTATAAAAAAACAGAATAAATATGAACAATAACAAAATAAGAACAGTATAGAAATTAATGTAAACACATATAAATACATAATATATCAAAATTGCCGGTTGCTATACAAGATGTTTAAGTTAAGTCCGCACACTATGTGGATTGTCGAAATCAGAAGAAACAAAACTTTGGTTAAATTACAACAGTTGGACTTTTCTAAGACTCTTCGGTATCTTTTTGAAGTGCAATAGACAATTTGCATATTTTTTTTTCTTATCACATCCCACAAAGATGATTTTTAATATTCTTTTCATTTCACATACTACAAAAATAACGACGAAAGAAATATTTGAAAATGCGAATTTCATAATTGATTTCAAACACCACTATTTTGCCGGCATGATCTATGAAGTCTCTGGACGGTAATGTCACAATGACAATGAGCTTGCTTCTCTGTGTTTACATCACCACGATGTTGAGAAACAAGCAAGCGTACCTTATCATACCATAGGGAAAATGTAAACATGTTATGTCATGTAAAAATGTTATTTATTCACTGTCCAAGTACGTCACGACCAATAACAGAACGTTCACGGTCACATGATGATAATTCGAATTTTTTTGATTCTAAAAGTCTTTTTCTGTCCACTATATATGAAGACCCTGCTGCAAAAAGGGGACAACTCCACAAAAGTAGTTTTCGAGTAATTTGAAAAAAACGTTTAATTCCTATAATTTGATAATTATCATTTTCCCTTTTTTACAGTACCATCGAATTAGTTAGCTATTTTAGGCACCTAGTTCATTTCAATATATTCATCAATTTTAACTCAAAAAAATATAAACCGTTGGAGTTATCCCTTTTTTGTCCCAAAAAAAAAATTTTTTTTTGGTAGAGAATATCAAAAAACAAAAATGATTCATGTTCTGAATCTTTATTGAATAAATTTGACGGTAACATAAAATTAATGAATTTCCTAGCCAAAAATTAAAGTAGTAGAGAATAAAACTAAAATAATGTATACCGATGAAATAAGCAAATACAGAATACATCAAAAATATCTTGCTATTCATTAGCATCATCGTCTGTGATTTCGGTCTCACTATCCTGGGTGTTGTTGGAATCTGATTTTAGCTGTTGATAATACCAAATGTCATTCTGAGGTACATATTTATTAGCTAACTTCATAACATTTTCATATTTTCCGTTCTTGGCAGGTAGTTTGTTACAATAAGCTGGTAAAGCTTCGGCCAATGCGGGCAGTATAGCTGACTTTTGGATTGCGAAACTTACGAGCATCATGATATTAGTATACTTACTGCACTGGATGGTAGAGACGTCATAACAGTAAACAAAGACCTTGTAGTGGATTATGTTGAATCGTTCTCTGCTACTATTCACTGTGACTCGTTTAAAATGAGGCTTTAGGAGGTCAACAAAATTTTTCATTTGATCTTGAGTGACCCTTATAATAGAAAATTAACGTGAAGACTTTGCCATTATTTGTATATACTTCTGAGGAACGTATACTCTTTCAACTTTTCTTATTGATTTCTTAAGTACCCCAAAGCAGCGATCACAGGAGAGGAAACTATGCCCCGGCTCTGGAAATCTATAAGAATTTTTTCAATCGGCCTGATTATACTAATGTATGAAGAAACTGTACCATTGTATGGCTCTTATTTTGAGCACAACAGTTATCCGAGAATAAGTATAAAGTATCGACATCTTTATGAAGAACATACTCAACATAGTGTAGTAAGAAGCTAATGGGTTCGTTGGGAGTTTTCCTGCCCTCAGTTTAATCGTAAACGTAAAAGTGGGTAATGCCATTTTTCCCAGAGTGAATGCAAAAGCCACAACTGTCTTAAATAAAATGCATCCCCAGATGGAACTCTTGGCAAGCGGATATTTTGCTTATAATCAAACGATAGTACCTCAATGTTGCTATTTTTCTTAGCAAGCACAGTTTTCTGTGACAGATCCTCAAAAAATGATTGCGCTTTTATATGATGCAATTCTTTCTCAGTTTTTATTTGCTTGAGACGCTCATCTGAGAGTGATTTAGATTCAGACTCATTTTCCAACTGATCACAAACTTGACAAGTGTCAGTTCTTGGATTACCAAATTTAAGCTTAAAATTAGCTTTAAAATATCGAAAATAAAAGTCGTAAGTTACTTTTGGTTTGAAATCTGCTGTCTTCTCTTTCCTCTCCTCTAATAATATTTTCATGTCAGGTTCGAATTTTTCGATATTTAACTCATACATTTTTTTAGCGTTTAGGGCGTGATGCAGGTAACAAGTTTTGTGGTTTTTATTTCTGCTATAGTGTGAAGCACGTCTTGGGAAACTGTTGACGTGAAGATTGACTTGTTCAACGATTTCTTCTGGTATTGCATTCGGTCGATTATGATGCTTTCCTCGACGCTCATTAGGTGACGTTATTTCATTTAAAAGAGATAAATGTTTTCCCAGAAGTTCCACTCGCTTTTTAGAAATGCCATGAATGGCGCAAAATGCCTTTTTACAAACATCTACAACAATATCTCCAATTCGAATTCTATATTTATATACAGCAGCGCGAGGTTTGCCGAGATTATTTTTTGAACGAGAACGAACCGGAGTATGAGACGTGATATTACCAAGCAGATAACGGTCTTGTGCAATTTTATCACCGATACCATTAAATTTTGATAAAATATCATTCCGCATATCATCATCAACTTTTCCAAAGCATTTTTTTTTACAACGGCTATCTACTCCCAAGATTCTAGCTGCTTTTGGTTGATTTTTATAGTCAGTATGCACCATGCCTGATTCCAGCTTTATTTTCCTAACATTCCTTTTCCAGTTAAGTTCATTTCTTTATTTTCGGATGTACTCGGATTCGAAATGGCAGTAACCTCACTTTCTGTATCACTATTATTAATCTCACTTTTTTCGCTAGGTTCATAGTTATCTGAGGAACCAGCACTAAAAGGCTCACGTTTTACTTTACTTGTATCACTCATAGTTACTTTTATTCGCAGAAAATTTACACTAAAACCCTTCTATTTTAACAAACACACCACTTCATAGAAACACGTGTTGTATGCCTGCGTAAAATAGCGCAACAATGCAATATGTATGATCTTGTTGTCAACCGAATACTAAAATTGCTTGGTGCAAAAAGGAGATAAATCCGGAGAAGTCTCATTCTTGCTCCAAGCAATACTAGGGGATAAGTACAAAGAACGGTCTAGAAGGTGGTGTATATCACGGATTCACGTCGTTTTTGCACCAAACGATACAGAATTTTTTTTTGTACACAATTCAGTATAGAAAGGTCATTTTCCTAAAAAAAATGGAATTACCCGCCTTTTGCAGCCAGGTCTTCATATGTTTTTGGGTATTTTCATGCAAGTAATAATGTTCTATGTATAAAAAACTATTCGGTAAATGTTAAATTCATGAAATGGAAAATCCATGCAAATTGTGTATTCTGGAAAATTAAACACGTAATCCGTATCAAATCCGCCAATAATTTTTTTAAATTGAGAATTATAAAAACTGGTATTGGAAGGTTCTATCATATCTGGACTTGAAAATTGTCTTCTAAATGTACATGCACATACATACTTTGCAATATAAGATATGCATCCTTTTTTGTAAACGCCATATTGGATTATCCATCATCCAATACAATTTTTAATTCGCATGTCATGTTTCTAGAAAATTCTAAATGTGTTAAAAAATAAATAAATCACAAGAAATTGATCCTTTTTGTCTCGCTATGAACATAATGAGAAACTCCTCGTTTCTTAGTCGATTGCATTTAAAGCAACATAAAAAATTATGTATTAAAATTAAAATTTTTACTTAAGCTAATTGGAATTATAATCAATTTAGCAAAGGTAAATCTAGACAATAATACAATTCGTAGATTTTCAAAACGACTCTTCTTTTTGTGTGTAAACGCGTTTAACCGTCTAACAGTGTCTTCACGATCAGTTTTCCTTAACACATCTGGACTCGAAAGAAGAAATACTCCTGTTTTCTGCGCCGCGTGAAAGTTTTCGATTATTATGCGTTTCCTGATAAATTATATCCCTTATTCATTTTTTAAATAATCTAGTGGATTAAGGTCAGGATATCTAGGAGGTCAAGCAGTGCCACCGAAGTAAGATAACATTTGTCACTGTGAAAGACACTGTAGACCACGATTGTCAGGTTTCAGGAAACCTGAAGACAACAGATGAAAAACCAAACCTTGGCAACATCTCATATAGCACTTTTTTGTAAGTAAAGACAGGATATAATTAGTAAGTATCAATTCCATAGTGGCTTACATATATTTCTTTTCTTTCTGAATTTTACATGTTCATGTGTTCTCCAGGTGTTCTGCTCTGCTGTGCAGCCTGTTTTACTTGTCTGTAGCTTTTTATATAGTTGATTATTTTGACTTTTTGGCATGCTACTTTTGGCTCCATCACAGTAATCTTCATGTTGTAGGACCCCAGTCCCGTTTTAACTTTGCATTTCATAGATATGTTGTATAACTCCTGACACTACTGTCAGTTTAAACCTTGCATGGCTGTTAGGGCTGTTTTGAAGTTTGACACTCAGTTTTTGCTAGACCTTGTACCTTTCTGTAGTTGCAGTGTAGTCACTCGCATGTTAGACCTACCAGAAACGTAGTTTCTGACATCCAATAATGAGCCGAAACGCATAGGGTTGAGAAAAAAACAATTGTCTGGTAGTAAAAACCTTTTAATTATTGCCTTTAAATATGTCTAACCCAGACCTAATGACGTTCAGAAATAATCTGTCGAAAATGACGTATTCACATTCCACAAAACGACGGGGTGGCTAGTTAGGCATGCTGCCTTCTTTGATTAATTATCTAAGTAACAGCATGTTTTGAGGTTGACATTTAAGTAAGAAGATAATGTGTGTCGTGGTTACAGGAGCTTTTAAAGGTTCCTTATCTTGAAATACATTCGACCAACGAACTGTCGCGTCTGCAGATTCGTTCCCGTTGAGTCACAATACGGTAGAGCGACTGACTACGAACTTGGTGTGCCGCGTCGATGACTATGACGTCACTAGTGAGACTTATTCAGAAACCTTATAGTTTGGGAAAAGGGAGGTAACACATGTAACATGCTACAAAGTATTTTTTGGATTATCGGTTGGATATGTATAAACTTTTTAACTGACCTTGGATTTGGGTTCTAGGAACCCTAATTCGCGCTCGTTTGCAGAAATTTCCCAAAAGTCTCACCATCGATACCTCTTTATTAGTGAATTTTCTTAATGAAAATTCGCTGAAAGAAAAATATACTGTAGCTAATTTCTAGGAAAATTGGCTACCATAACGCACTTGGTGCGTTCAGACTTTTTTTATTATAACTGCAATGTGTATGAAAGTTTGCCTCTACTAAAATAAACACAAAGGTTGCTTTGCGATATTTTCATTATCTAGAATATTGTGAATCCAACAATTAATTTACAAAACGTCAGTGCAAATTTATTAAACACTTTAAAAGTGTGCTGATACTTTATGAAACCGAGCTTTATAAAATATAATTAAAATGTCAGCTTTGATGTTGCGAATGGGAAGAGTGAGAAAATAATTAGTAATTAATAAAAGTTGCGGTAATAGATGTGCACGATATTACGTCTAGCTTTTGCAGGAATTATATTAAAATTAAAGCTGGATTTTCCAGTCGGCTTTGAAGTGGTCTGTATCAAAATTTAGTACGTAAGGCAATACGAAAAAAAAACAATAATTTTCAGCTGTTTAAGCATAGAAAAGCGATTAGTTGATACAACTTAAAATATGCAGAAACTGTGGCATTACATAACAATTGCAACAATGCAAGTTTAGTAGTTTTTAGTGAATTTTCTTAAAACAAATTCATTAATGAGGAAATCACGTCTTTGGAATTTTGAAAAAAATTCTTCAAATAAGCGCAAAGTAGGGCCCCTAGAACCCATATCCGGGGTTTTCTCCAAAACGTCAAGTCGCGATTTGAAACGTCAAAATTGTCAACATTTAGGCAAAGAATCTGAAACTAATACGGGTTACGTATAGAAAATGTCGCAAGGAGAATGTTTTGCAAACCCTGAAGTCTTAGCTTCAACTGTCATTGTCCTTCATTTTACTAAAATATTTCCAAAAAATTCATTTTAAATAGACGGTTACTCTAAAGCTTTGGCAGTAGGTTTTGCCATAGAGTTTAACGTTTCATGGTATATAATTTTTGGCAAATTTTCGTAAAAAATTAACAACGCCCAATATGTTCGTTATTATACAAGATACGCAAAAAAATTGTATACATTAATTATAGGGTGTCTTGAGCTACTTCTTAAAAAACTATTTTTACAATTACAGGTGGCCCATAAGTCGTTCTTGATACAATTTTTTTATCGTTATTATATGTTATTGCATTTGTGTATTTTCCATCGAAATATAATGCATGTTTGTAAGAAAATAAATTCTGGACGCAAGTGCGTTATGGTAGCGAATTTTCATTAAATTGTTCAAAATTGAATAGCTCACTTTACTATTAACCTAGGAGGTGCGTTTGCCAAGAAACCAAGTTTTTTGAAATATTTTAAGTGTATTTTTGTACATTTTCAAACAATAAAGTTATTTTGATGAAACATGGCACATTGTTTTTACTATATAGGTTATACTGGTAAGCAAATTTGACATCTTCTCTCTTTAACAAACACACATATTTACATTTAGAATGTTTCATCCTCTGATGACGCTAACTTGGTTAGTGAAACGATCGTCAGGTCTTTTAAAATGTGTTGTGGTGATTTGGATTCTCCAAGTGTACTTATCAGTGCTCATCACAGGTTCCAATCTTCACTTAGTGAACACATATTTACTATTAAAAATATTTTTATGAAAATTCACTACCATAACTCATTTGCTGTGTCCAGACTTTTTATTTGTGTGATCGCAAGTACAGATAAAAGTTAAACTTTGCAAAGCGCTTTCAAACCTGTTTGTTCTATTGATTTTTAAATGTTACAGGTGCTTGCTTATTTTTATTTTCTTAACGACACAGGGAAATTCTTAACATAACTGTTCCGTATTTCAAAAAAATTCTGGACGCAGCAAGTGCGTTATGGTAGTGAATTTTCATAAAAATGTTTTTAATAACAAATATGTGTGTTTTGTTAAGAAAGCAGGCATCAAATTTGGTTACCAGTATAATCTATATATTAGAAACAATGTGCCATGTTTCATCAAAATAACTTTATTGTGTGAAAATGTACAAACTTTTCCAAAAGTAAACTTAAAGTGTTCCCGAAAAAACACGTTTCTTGGTCAACCTTATAGGTTAATAGCAAATTGAGCTGTTCAAATATGAAACATTTGATTAAAATTCGCTACCATAACGCACTTGCTGCGTCTAGAATTTCTTTTCTTACAAACATGCCTAATATCTCGATGGAAAATGCAAAAATGCAATAACATAAGGCGTGTTTGATTAAAAAAAAAGGAAATTTGTATCACCAATGACTTATGGGCCACCCTGTGATTGTAGAAATATTATTTTAAGATGTAGCTCAAGACACCCTATAATTAATATATACAATTTTTTTCATATCTTATATAATAACGGATATATTGTACTTTATTGATTTTTTACGAAAATTCGACAAAAATTATATACCATTAAACGATAAACTCTATAGCTAAGGCTACTGCCAAGCATCAGAGAAAGGGTCTATTTAAAATGAATTTTCTGCAAATATTTTAGTAAAATGAAGGACAATGACGGTTGAAATTAGGACTTTAGGGTTTGTAAAACATTCTTCTTGAGACATTTTATTTCTATAGCCCGTATTAGATTCAAGTTATTTGCCTAAATGTTGCCAATTTTGACATTTTAAATCGCCACTTTGACGTTTTGAGGAAAACCCCAATATATTTTTCTTAAAATGCCTATAACTTTTTTGTCTTTTGACTTACATAGCTAGATTTTGGTAGGTAGCTTACTTATAAGGATATAAACCAGCGTACTAAATTTGGTTGCCCTTACTTTGTTAATTCCGGAGATATAAATTTTGTTCGAAAGAAAACACAAAATTTTCCGGGAAAACCTAGGCAGATTTTCCTGCTTAACGAACTCATCCAAGCCATTTGCAAAAGGAATTTTTTCATTAAATTTAATCAAAATCGGCCCATTATTTTTTGAGTTATCGGTGTGATACATATATATATATATATAAATATATATATATATATATATATATATATATATATATATATATATATATATATATATATATATATATATATATATATATATATATATATATATATATATATATATATATATATATATATATATATATATATATATATATATAAACATATAAAAATTGAAACTGACCCCGGATATGTTTTCTGGGGGGCCTAATTAGCGCTCATTTGAAGAAATTTTTTCAAAATTCAAAAGTCGGCATCTCCTCATTAGTGAATTTTTTGTAAGAAAATTCACTAAAAAACTATCTTATATCGGATCCGGGTAAACTAAACTGAATTAACAACTACAATGTCCTATCATGTGATTTTTACCTTGCATGAACTACATCATAAAAATAGGAACATTAATATTTCTTTAATAAGCTAGACAGTAGATTCCCTCTAATTAAGTTTACTATAAAATGAAAAAAAAAGTCTGGACGCAGCAAGTGAGTTATGGAAGTGAAATTTTATAAAAATATGTTAACAGCAAATATGTCTTTTTAATGCAAGCAGGCATCAATTTGGTCACCGATATAACCTATATAGTAGGAACAATGTATCATATTTTATCAAATTAACTTATTGTCTGAAAATATACAAAAAAATTCCGAAAAGAAATTAAAAAAGTTTCCGAGAAAACTCGTTTCCCAGCTGATTAACCTTAGGTTAATAGAAAATTGCGTTATTTATGTTTGAAGCGTTTAATGAAAATTCGCTACCAAAACGCACTTACTGTGTCTCGATTTTTTTACAAACATGCATCATATTTCGATGAAAAAATGCAAAAATGCAATAAGAAATGTTCAACAAAAAATTGTAGGTATCGCCAACGACTTATGGGTCACCTGTGATTGTCAAAATAATTTTATTAGCTGCAGTTCAAGACACCCTATAGGTAACGTATACAAGGTTTTCTCGTATCTTGCATAACAACAATTATATTGAGCTTTATCGTAAAAATGCGTCACCCTGTAATTATGTAATCAGAAAGTAAACCCGGATATGGATTCTAGTGAGCCTAGTTTGCGCTCATTTGAAGAAATCTTTTTATAATTCAAAAGCCGCTGTCTCCTCATTAACGATTTTTTTCTACGAAAATTAGCTAAAAATTATATACCGTTAAACAATAAACTTAACTAAAACAACTTCCAAAGCATCAGAGAAAGGGTCTATTTGAAATGAGTTTTTTGGAAATATTTTATTAAAATGAAGAGCAATGATGGTTGAAGCTGAAACTTAAGGGTTTGCAGAACAATCTTTAATAATCCGTATTTCTTTCAGGTTCTTTGCCTAAATGTTACCAATTTTGATGTTTCAAATTGCGACTTTTTACGTTTTGAGGAATACCCCTTTCCTTTAAATGCTTCTAACTTTTTTTTCTTCAAACTTACAGACCTAAATTTTGGTAAATTGTTCACCCTTTATATATATATATATATATATATATATATATATATATATATATATATATATATATATATATATATATATATATATATATATATATATATATAATTGAAACTGACCCTGAATATGTGTTCTAGGGGGCCTAGTTCGTGCTTATTTGAAGAAATGTTTCTGAATGCAAAAGTCGGGAATTTTTTTAAAGAAAATTCACTAAAACAAGCACTTGTGAAACCACGGCACTTTCTTGAATCAGATTTAATGAATTAAAAATAAATTCAGCTCTAAGTTTTTTTTAAGATAAAGATCTGAATCTCGGTACGGTTGATGCTCTTTATAACAGAAACCAGCGTACAAAATTTGGTTGCCATTGATTTGTTATCTCCGAAAATATAAATTTTTTTCGAAAGAAAACACCAAATTTTTTGGAAAAACCTGGGCTTATTTTCCTGACCAACGAACTTATCCAAGCCACTTACAAAAGGAAGGTATACGCCAAATTTAACCAAAATCGGATTATCATTTCTTGACTTATCGGTGTGAATATATATATATATATATATATATATATATATATATATATATATATATATATATATATATATATATATATATATATATATGAACATATAAAAATTGAAACTGACTGGGTCTAGTTCACGGTCGTTTAAAGAAATTTTTTCAAAATTCAAAACTCGGGATCTCATTTGTGCATTTTTTTAAAGAAAATTCTATAAAAAGCCGAAAATTTCGATTTACACTAGAATTGCTGCATTTTAGTGAATTTTTATTTTAAAAAAATCACTAACAGAGAGGTATCTATTGTGAGATTTTGCAAAATATTTTAAATTGAGCGCTAATTAGGACCCCCAGAACACATATCCGGGGTCAGTTTCAATTTTTATATGTTTATATATATATATATATATATATATATATATATATATATATATATATATATATATATATATATATATATATATATATATATATATATATATAATATATAACTCAAAATATAATTAACCGATTTCGATTAAACTCGGCAAGTGTCTGTCTTTTATTAATGGCTTGGACGAGTTCGTTAGCCAAGATAATCAAACAGGGTTTTCCGGGAAAATTTTGAGTTTCTTTCGAAAAAAAATTGTTTTCTTCTAAAATTACAAAGCTGTTTTAGTGAAATTTACCGGATATGTTTCCATGGGAGATGCCTTACTATGTACCAAAATTCAACTTTTCAGGTGCATAGAAAATTGAGTTATTCAAATTTTGAATTTGCTTTCAAAAAAATTGTTTTGTCCGAATATCACAAAGTTATTTTTATGAAATTTTGTGGATATCTTGCCTTAGGTAAGACCTTACTACATAGCAAAATTAAACTTTCTAAGTTTATAGAAAATTCAGTTATTCAAGTTTGAAGCATTTAATAAACATTCACTACCATAACGCACTTTCTGCGTCCCGAACTTTTTAATATTTAACATCAGTAGCCGATTGCTTTTTGTCACCAGCTTAGACTAAATAAATTGGTAGTGCTCTAATAAACTGAAGTCTTAAAACGTTTTTTAGGCACCAGGTTGTACATTTTGCCGAGCTGCATGGATTTTTAAAAGCACATATTTGTTAAGTATAATTTTTAAAGAGGTCACTTTACTTCTGGTTATAGAAAACACATTATAATAGCGTATAATGAAATTTTAAAACCATTTAAATTAATTAAAAGGCCAACTTATTGTTTCCTTTTTTGCGTAAAGCAGTAGCTTTTAGCAATTTGTTATTATTAAAGAGAATCTCCCGGTTCACAACATGCAACGTTCATTATCCAGACATTACGCTAGAATATGAGAGTAATTCATGCCCCTGCTTTACTTTGTTCTTGAAAGCCCGAGTTACAAAGTTAGTTTACCCAACAGAAATATTAGTTCCGGCAACAAAAGCTTTCTCTCATATCTATTACTTTCTTATGCTTTCCATTGAGATAAAATTGCCTTTGCGATAATGACAAGAAAACGTATCTCTCAAGCTTGATGTAAGACGTTGCTAAAGATGCATTAGTTACCTGTCATCGTTTAGCGACTTCTGGTAATTAACAGCTCGCAAAATCATTAAAATATACAGGGAGTGGAAAATTAAAATTGGCTAGCCAAGTATCGCTGCAAACCGTTACACATATTTTTGCAAATTTTAACGGATTGGTTTCACCTTATTATGCAAAATCTCATTAAAAATAAAATATAAAACAAAAATAAAAACCACAAAAGTTGGGACTGAGCAAGCCCGTTATTGTCGTGAATTTTCATAGAAATGATTTGACACCAAATATGTTTTATAACTTTTTTTCTTGTAACGTATGAATATAAATTTTGGTGTGTAGTTTACTCTTTATATCATAAACCTACCTATCAAATCTGGTTACCATTTGCCATTTAGATTTTTTGTTTTTTGAGAAAAACATTTTTTGCAAACGAAAACTCAAAGTTTTCCCGGAACACCTGGTCCGATTTTCCTGGCTAACGAACTTAGCCAATTCACTTACAAAAGGAAGGAACGTGCCAAATTTGATCAAAATCGGTTCATTATTTTTTGAGTTATCGGTGCGATACATACATACACACACACGCATATATATATATATATATATATATATATATATATATATATATATATATATATATATATATATATATATATATATATATATATATATATATAGGGTGGGCGCATTGAAAACGAAACAGACCGATTTGCGCCCAGAGATTTTTTTTAACAAACGTTGAAACACGTCAATTTTAATATTGAGGGGGACATGTTTTGACATAAAACTCAACTTTGTTAGATCAACCCCTTAAGGGTGGTGATAACAACCCTTATATTTTAAATAGGGAACATGAGTCGAGTGTTACATCATTTGAGAGCTCTTTCTTTTCTGAATTCATCACACTAAATTTTTTGGAAGTTTTATCAACTCTTTTAAAAATTATTCACAATTGAAGATGCAAAAACGTATTTCACTCATTCCAATAAGAAATGTTCTGATAGTCAATGTTTTGTTAGTTTGTAAACAAAAAATTGACTATCATAACATTTCTTATCGGAATGAGAGAAATTCGGTTTATTATTTCAGTTTATTGGTCGGTTTGATACTTGATAGTACTACCGAAAATTAATTTCACAATGGTGTATTCTGTAGAAGAAAGAGTTGAAATAATTACTCTTTTTTTCAAAAACGATGACTGTGCCAACCGTACCGCAAATTTGTTTAATGAACGACCTCCGAACAGACATGTTAACAGAAAATACATTTTGGAGTTAGTTGTAAAGTTTCGACAAAGTGTAGCCAAGTAGCCAACAAAAAAGGGGATCCTGAACGTGAATTTCCGGTTAGAAATGAGACTACTGAGATTGAAGTTTTAGGACAAATTGCCGCAGACCCAACTTTGAGCACGAGAAAATTGGCTACTGTTTCAAACATCACTAGAAGAACTATTCAGCGAATATTGAAGCATCATAAATTTCACCAGTATAAAATTCATCTTGTACAACTGAATGAAGATCATTTTGATAGCCGGCTGGAGTTTTGTGAAGTTAAACTCTACAGTCAGTCGTCATAATTGTCGTTATTGGGCAGATAATAATCCAAGAAATTTTCACGAAGTCCACACTCAAACTCCACCGAAATTGAATGTCCGGACTGGCATTTTTGGAGACCGTTTAATCGGAACAATTCTTCTTGATGGCAATTTGAGTGGCGAAACGTATTTGGAGTTACTAAAAGATATCGTTTACCCTCTACTAATTGACATTGTTGAAAATGATGATCGCTATAAAAAAAATCAATTACTGTTTCAACAAGATGGAGCTCCTCCGCTTTTTTCACAACGTGTTAGGGAGTTTTTGAACAGAGAGTTTCCAGCGCAATGGATTGGGCGTAGAGGTGCTATTGAGTGGCTCCCTAGATCACCTGCTTTAACTCCTTTAGACTTCTTTCTATGGGGCCATTTAAAGAGTAGAATTTACGCAACAGAACCGGACTCTCTGTAAGAATTACGAAGACGCATTGTTGAAAAATGCCGTCTAATAACTCCACAAATTCTCCAGATTGTAAGAGCTCGTTTTGAGCAAAATTTGTACTTTTGTATGGAAGCTGGTGGTCAACAATTTGAACACTTACTTAACTGAATAAACATTTTTTAACGGTTGGTTTTGTCTTTTAATTCTGTTAACAAAAAATTTACCAATTAGTGCATTTCTTATCACAATGAATGAAGTACGTTCTTGCAATTCCAACTGTGAATAATTTTCAAACGATTTAATAAAACTTTAGTGTGCTGAATTCAGAAAAGAAAGAGCTTTTAAATGATGTAACACTCGACCCATGTTCCCTATTTAAAATATAAGGGTTGTTATCACCACCCTTAAGGGGTTGATGTGACAAAGTTGAGTTTTATGTCAAAATATGTCCCCCTCAATATTAAAATTGACATGTTTCAGCGTTTCTTAAAAAAAATATTCTCTGGACGCAAATCGGTCTGTTTCGTTTTGAATGCGCCACCCTGTATATATATATATATATATATATATATATATATATATATATATATATATATATATATATATATATATATATATATATATAGGGTATATAGGGTGCCCGTTTTTCGACCTCGAGCATGGGTATGTCGGTTATTATAAGAGTTAGAAGATTGGTTAAATAAGAAAAAAGTTGCGCATTTTTATGACTAATAATCTGAGTTTTTGAATTATCGCAAAAAATGTAAAATCCTGATTTTAGTTTTTAATTTTATGAGCGAAAACCGACAAAGCTAGGCGTTTTTAACCGCTCTAATTAGAGAGAAACCGGTCCACGGTTCTAATTGTGGCGAGAATATATCTAGCCTTACATCGTTTAGGCTTACTAACTATTATTTGCACTACAGCTCAACGCATTTTAACAGTTGTAAAAAAAATTATTCTTACTATAGACTTAGTAGTTTTTACACGATTCAGATTGAAATAACCCAACGCACGCTATTCGTATGCAACATAAAAACCGCATTGAAAACGCGCTCTGATATCAGCGGTGAGTTTTCACTGGAGAACCCGAATGATTGTACCATAATCCCGCATCACCATCCTCATTTCGGTCTATTGTGAGACGGCACGACGATCACCGTTGGCCATGAAAATAATTCCCGACTGCGCCAGGCTAATGTGATGGCGTGATAGTTTCCTAGGCCATTATTGTGATCTACGAGGTGAACCCTTTGTGGAAGAAATATTATTATTGATATCTGTAAGAAAGCATGTTCGAAGAACGTTTTTGCGTAGGCATATATGACAATATTAGATTCGATAAAATCAATAGAATGGATGTAAAATGAAGTTGGAGATATTCGAAGGGTGGAGAAATGGTTAATATTTTGGAGGTAGAGAAACGTGATTTGAAGACGAATGTTTTTTTATCAGTGAAAAAACTGTGGAAATGATTGAACGGTCTTGCAAGTACAGCATTTCCTATTTTAAGGCATGTGCTAAAAGTCAACTGTTTTGTTCGTGTAAGGGCAAAAACTTAGAAGTAGCAAGTAACATATAGTAGCAAATTTTCATTAGATTATATCTATTTAATTTTGTCGAAATATATAAGTTAATTATTTTTCACGAAAGTTCACTAATAACAAGTAATAAACAAAAATTAATTGTTTATAATAACTGAACTAAAATACTGTTAACATGGATCTAATTATATATATATATATATATATATATATATATATATATATATATATATATATATATATATATATATATATATATATATATATATATATATATGCGGCGAAGCGTAGGTCGACTCCTACCGAGTAGCCAGACAGCTTTATCTCTGTCCGGCCCCTCCATGAAATCTCTCGGCTGCCTACAGCCACTAATCGACCCCCAGTGCCTCTCCATGGCTTCCTCAGTCCACCTGTTTAAGGCAACAGAGATCGTCTTCCTAGTTATGCCTATCGCAGGCTCCGGGCCACAGAACGGCCGCCGGGAAACAAGCCTTGCGAGATTATTCGCTGCCTCATTCCCCGCTACGCCACAGTGTCTCTGAACCCACACCAGTTGCATCTCCTTTGTCCTGGATAATCCTTTGAGGGCGTCTGCGCACTCCTGAACCAGTGTTGACCTGATTATGGCCGTGCAGACTGCCCGGAGTATTGCCTGGCTATCCAAGCAAATGTATACACATTTCTCGGGGCTCCTCCTCACATCCTGTCTATTGCCCACAGACAGGATAGCGTACACCTCTGTTTCGAATGCTGTGGTATATGCGCCCAGAGCATAACTCTCGCGCACCCCCAGGCCCTCGATGTATATTCCTGCCCTGGAGGATTGCTGATCTTCCAGCCGCGATCCGTCGGTAAAAGAGACCAGGCCTGCGGGCTGGAATGCAACCTCATTTTCCCTCCACTGATCCCTACTGGGGTTCCTGAGGGTATATTGTCTAGACAACCTAATATCGTCCTCGGCATTCCGTACCTTGAAAGCGGAAATCGAAAATCCCTTTTCCACCTCCTTGGCAACTCTTGCATGCCCTATTACTGCCCTCTCTCTTCGCACCAGTTTCCAGAGTCTCGCATTCTAAGGTGCGACGCGATAGCCTCCCATCTGATACAGATGGGAAGCGGTGGCAGCATCAACAAGACCTCTAGCGCGCGGCTAAGGGGTCGTCCTCATAGCGCCTGTGATACTCAGGATTGCCAGTCTTTGGAGTTTGGCCAGCTTCCTGGTAGTAGTTTGGTTCACACCACACCACCAGACCAACGCCCCATAGAGGATTGTCGGCCCGACGATCGCATTGTAAATCCAATGAAGAATCCGAGGATTAAGTCTCCAGGTCCTCCCTGTCACTCGACGCAGCTGCCAGAGGGTCGCTACTCCCTTCCTCAAAACTCATTCCATTTGCGACCCCTATGTTAGTTCGGAGTCCAGGACCACCCCCAGATATTTCACCTCCCGCACTAAAGCTAAAGGTTTTCCAAACATCACGGGCGCCCTGAACCCCTTCACGTTCCTTTTCTTTGTGAATAGGATCATCTCCTTCTTCACGGAGAGTCCCAGCTCACCACACCACTTTTCAATTATGCTACAGGCAGCTTGCATGCACTCACAGATGATGACGATGAATTTGTCGGTGACTAGGACCAGCCCATCATCAGCATACGCCTGGGCGTAGAAGCCATTCTCGGAGAGGCGCTCCAAGAGGTCGTCCATAACCAGACACCATATATGAGGCAAAAGGCAGCTGTCCTGAGGGCTTGTGGGCTTCGCAGACGATGTGGCCGTGGTAGTGGTTGCCAAGACCGAAGAGCTCTGATGAGCACGGCAAACAAGGCATTGAAAAGCATGACAGCTTCGATAGGAGCGAAACGACTCGAACTGGCCGCTGAAAAGACGCAAGCAGTCATACTTACACCTAAGAGGAAATTGCTCCCATCCAATTTATTGTAGAGGAAAGCAAAGTATTGCCGAAAAATCGATCAAATACTTAGGGGTTTGGCTGGACACCAAGCTAACGTTCGCTGAGCAGGTTAACCAAGTGGCTCAGAAAGCCGAAAGACAGTTGTTGCCCTAACTAGACTACTACCCAACATCGAAGGTCCCAGGGCATCAAAGAGGAGACTGCTGATGAGTGTCGCAATGTCGCAGATATTTTATGCTGCCCCACGTGGCACAGTGCCATTAAAAACAAAAAGCTTGTACAGAGACTCACAATGATGCAGCGAATACTCTCCATTAATATGTAGCTCCTATAGGACAATTTCAGCAGAGGCTGCGGCTGTGATTGCAAGAATGCCACCAGTGGAGCTGCTCATCCCGGAGAGACAAGAACGATATGGCAGTCTAACACGGGAAATTGCTAGGTCTCAACTGATGACTAGATGGCAGACGAAATGGGAGAACAGCACGAAAGGCCGCTGGACCTGGAGGATTATTCCAAACATTAGAACCTGGAGTGAAAGAAATCATGGAGAGGTGAACTACTTCTTGACCCAAGCACTGTCGGGCCATGGCTGTTTTGGTAAGTACCTGTACGAGCGAAGGATGAGGGATACGGAGTTTTGTGACTACTGCGGGGCGACTGACGATGTAGAACACACTCTATTCGCCTGTCCAAGATGGGAGAACGTCCGAAAGGAATATACCCCAGCCAAGAGGGAAGTATTTAACGTCAAATCTATGGCGAGCAGCTTGCTGGAATCCCAGGAATGCTGGAATCTAGTGTACACAGTGGTCCGAAAAATTATCGAGACTAAAGAAAGGGAGACCAAGAGATGAAGAAGGAGGCAAGGCAGAAAATAAACGTATCTTGCTTACAGTAGTGGCAAACCATTTTAAAACGTGTTGTGTTTTATTTGTTTATATGTTGTATATAGGTATATGTTGTGAGTATGTATTGTATTATATCTTGTATTACCTATGTTATGTATTATATTAAAGCGAAGACAGCCAATGCCTCGAAGTAATGCAACAGCGGTTCCGAGGCTGCGGCGGTTCAGGAGGGCCACTTGTTTGGTTAGCCCCTATTGGCGCCAACTACGCTCACCATAATATATATATATATATATATATATATATATATATATATATATATATATATATATATATATATATATATATATATATATATATTTGCACAGATTGATGAGTAAGCTGTCATGCAATTCTATTGGTAGCATTGACAATTGAAACAATCGCGTACAAAGCCGCGAAGGGTAGTGCTGTAAAGTATGAGAGAGGAGATATTCCTCTAGTGCACTCCAGATTACTTTCATGGCCAACGGCGATGGGTGTCGTCTCTTACAATAGGCTTAAAGGACAAAGTGCCAGTGTAAAAACTCCCGTCTAGCGATATTACGGAGAACTTTTGAATGGGGAGGATTTTAAAAGTGTGTCATGGGACATGTTATCACGGCTGAGGGAGGGTAGAACACTGATTGTACATTTACATATATGCAGATATGACCGGACTTGTTTTAAAAGAATGGAAATAGCGTATAATCACCGTCGAGACCAGATAAATGCATTTTCCATTTTGAGTCTGTGTTACCTTCTAGTTGTTTCAGTCTCCAGTGCCGTCGTTGTAAACTGAATTATAATTTTGTTGTCGTTTAGCGAAACCAGGTTTTGTTTTTGTTTGCCTGAGAGTGCAAAATTTCGTTTTTTCTAGTTGATGTCGCTAATTTTATTTTTTATTTTATACACTACCCGTTGTTGGAAACAATAATAATTTTGTTGTTGTTTACCAAAATCTGGTTTTGTTTTTGTTAGCATGACAAGAAATTCAGTTTTTGTGGCGTCTATGTCAGTTATACACATTTTATTCATTAATTTTTAACCGAGCTAAAAAAGAAGGAGGTTCTTTGTTCGTCTATATGTATTTTTTATGTACGTTCACCGATATTTTCGTCAATTGTTGGCCAATTTTTTGTTTGAAAGCGTATACCTCTGAGGTGGTCCCATTATCACCAAGTCAGGATCTGATAATGGGATCTTAGAACAATCAAATAAAATCTTCCAAAATATTTTTGTTATGTACTTTAACTGATATTTTCATCACATGTGGACCAATTTGAAAACATATTTTTTGCTTAAAAGAGTATACTCATGAAGTGGTCCCATTTTCACGAAGTCAGGATGATGGGATCTCAGGGAAATCGAGGGAAATCCTCTTATAATCTATATAACTTGAAGTATTACTATACTACGGCAGTTGTTTTTAGTGAATTTTCTTTAAAAAGAATTACCATTGAGGAGATTGGTATTTTTTAATTTTGAAAAAATTTCTTCAAACGAGCGCAAACTAGCCCCCTAGAACGCCTATCTGGGGTCAGTTAAATTTTTTATATGTTTATATATATATATATATATATATATATATATATATATATATATATATATATATATATATATATATATATATATATATCTATATATCTATATATCTATATATATATATATATATATATATATATATATATACAGGGTGTCCCAAATTGGTGATGCATGAATAGGGATCTCAGAAACTATAAAAGATACATAAACGGTTAAATGGGAAAGTTGTAGGCAATTCTATTACCAACTCAAAGATGTTTATCAGACACCCCTAACTTTTTTTGTTTTTGGTTTTTGAAAATAAGAAAAATGGCGCATTTTTGCAAAGTGCTATAACTTTTTTATTTATCAAACTTTTTTAATTAAAAAAAAAATTCACATCAACTTTTAACGTAGAATTCAATTTGATTAAAGGGAATTAATGGCTTTTACTACCAGACAAACTGATTTATTCAGTATATATAAATATATATATATATATATATATATATATATATATATATATATATATATATATATATATATATATATATATATATATATATATATATATATATATATATATATATATATATATATATATATATATATATATATATATATATATATATATATATATATATATATATATATATATATATATATATATATATATATACATATATATCACAACTCAAAAAATAATGGGCCGATTTTGACAAAATTTAGTAAAAACCTTCCTTTTGCAAGTGGCTTGGATAACATCGTTATCCAGGAAAATCGGCCTAGCTTTTCCCGGAAAATCTTGTATTTTCTTTAGAAAAAAATTATAGCTTCGGAAGTAACAAAGTAAGGGTACATCGTTTTATATCGCTTTAGGTAAATTACCTGCCGAAATTTAACGCTGTAGGTCAAAAGACAAAAAAGTTATGGGCATTTAAAGAAAAATTACTTGGGGTTTTCCTCAAAACGTCAAAGTGACAATTTAAAACGTCCAAATTCGCAACATTTAGCAAATAAATTGAATCTAATACGGGCTATGGAAAGAAAATCTCTCAAGAAAAATGTTTTACAAACCCTGAAGGCTTAGTTTCAACCGTCATTGTCCTTCATTTTACTAAAATGTTTCCAGCAAATTCATTTCAAATAGATCCTTTCTCTGATGCTTGGCAGTAATCTTAGCTATAGAGTTTATCGTTTAATCGTACATAACTTTTATCGAATTTTCGTAAAAAATCAATAAAGCTCAATATATCCGTTATTCTACAAGATATGAAAAAAAATATATACATTAATTATAGGGTGTCTTGAGCTATATCTTAAAAAAATATTTCTGCAATCACAGGCTGGCCCATAAGTCGTTGGTGATACAAATATTATTATTTTTGTCGAAGACGCCTTATCCATTTTCCATCAAAATATAATGCTTGTTTGTAAGTAAAGAAATTCTGGACGCAGCAACTGCGTTATGGTAGCGAATTTTGATTATATGCTTCATCTTTGAAAAGCTCAATTTGCTATTAACCTATAAGGTTGACCATAAAACGGATTTTTTCGGTTAGACTTTAAGTTTACTTTTGGAAATTGTTGTACGTTTTCAAACAATAAAGTTATTTTGATGAAACATGGCACAATGTTTTTACTATAAATGTTATACTGGTAATCAAATTTGATGCCTGCTTTCTGGAAAAAAAACACATATTTGCTATTAAAAATATTTTTATAAAAATTCACCACCATAACGCACTTGCTGCGTCCCGAACTTTTAATCATGTATTTCAAATCTACGTTTTTTAAAGACTAATTTAGAAACGTTTTGATAATCCGGATAATTTGCTAATTCGGTTCGGCCTGGTTTTAATTGGTCCGGATTATCGCGACGTCACTATATATATATATATATATATATATATATATATATATATATATATATATATATATATATATATATATATATATATATATATATATATATATATATATATATATATATATATATATATATATATATATGTAGTTATCACAGCGATAACTCAAAAAATCGTGAGCTGATTTTGATAAAATTTGGTGCTAGGAAAATCGACCCAGTTTTTCCAGGAAAATTTAGCGTTTTCTTTCGAAAATTTGTTATATCTTCGGAAATAACAAATAAGGGCAACCAGAAATGGTACACACGTTTGCGAATTTGGCACCACATAAAATTAAACATTTTGGTGAAAATATGGGCTGTTTAAAAAGAGTAGTATTTCAGTACGCATTATAGAGTGGTAGAACGTAATGCTAATTGAAGGCAATGGTTGAAGCATTAGGAAAATAGAATTAGTAAAGCAAAAAGTATCCATAATTTGGTATGTCAAAATTTTAATTTCTCTGAATTTGGCGTAAAAATGTCAAATGAATTTGGATGTAACCTTCTAAATTATGTAATGATACTGCACAAGTCTAAAACTTCTTGTATTAACATACTGTATGATTTTTGTCAATAAACTATAATAATAATAATAATAATAATAATAAACTAATTCAAACGGACCTTGGATTTAGGCTTTAGGGGCACTAATTCGCGTTCATTTAGAAAAAAATTCGAAACTCTTACCATCATTACCTTGTAAGTACACTTGGAGAACACCCAAATCACCACAACACATATTTCAGAGACGTTACGATCGTTTCGTTGACAATGTCATCATCTTCAGAGGATAAAGATTCTAAAATAAAAAACTAGATCCCGTGTATTTATATCGCGTCCAGGTAAACAAACTAGTCCGAAGTAAAGTTGTCGTCCAAGAACGATCGTTTGTTTATTGCGCAGTGAAACTACGAGGTCGGAGACCTGCTTCAATCTTCTGGTCGACAAATTTATGACCCTTATCTAATATAGGTTTAAAAGGACCCGAGTTATTTAAGGAATCAGCACGTTTCCTTTCGATCTAGAAATTTACTATGTGGATATTGGACCATGCCGACAAAGACATCTGGTGAGATAAACAATATCAACTCAACTCATCTTTTTTAAAATAGAAAACTAAAAACCCAGGTGTCTGTCTCACCATGTTAACTCTAACAAAGGATAAATAATTCAACTAAAATACTACATAAAAACTATAATTATATTGATTTTAATTCTACGTGAAAGTATTTATATTGACTAACATAGATACAACAAACCGAACAGGTCTTTAAGTCGAGACAAACAGAGATTAGTATATGTATAAACCGGCCGAGTTATTGACAATAATTTATTATTCTACCAGACAAATTAGGAGTGTTTAAGCAGTCAAATGCAAAGAGAAAATAAAGGGCTTGAAATTAAAGGTGCCGCACGATTTAATGAAGTTTTGATCTTAATATACCTCAATATAAAAATACATTCTAATGAATCAAGCATAGTTTGATGTCTAACATTTTTGACAAGTTTTAAATTTTCTTTGTCAATGTGGTGATTATTATCCCATATATGTTGTGCCACACATTATTTGTCCACCGTACCATATCGTAACTGTGCGAGAGGTTCACGAAATCTGGTGGCTATGTTTCTCCTAGTTTGGCCCTCGTATTTATGATCACAATATTTGCAACTAATCTCATAAATGCCGGACATCTCAGTGACTTTGTCCTTGTCTTTCGTATTACCCAACAAATTTTTTAATTACGTTTCGTCGAAAACGTCAAATGTAATTCAGTTTTCTTAAAAAGACTTTCCAAACCTTTTGTGATTCGTGGTTCATAAGGTAAACACACAAATTTTTTATCTATTCTATCATTTTTAAATGTCGTATATTCAGATAGCACCTTCTTTGTTCTGTGTCTAAACTAATTTTGTCTATTAAACCATCCGAGTAACCGTTATATCTCGCCAAATTTTTTATGTATTTTAATTCTGTATTAAATCTATTTTTACTCAACGGAAATTTGATCAATCTATTTACTAAGAAATTTAAACTAGCCGTTTTTTGTGCAAACGTATGATGTGAGTCGTTAGGAAAATAACTAATAGTAGCCGTTTCCTTCCTATAGACATCGAATTCAAGCGAGCCATTATTTTTATTTTTAATAACTAGTACATCTAGGAACGAAATGTTATTGTTGATTTCTATTTCGTGGGTAAATTTTATTGAATCAAATTGACTATTTAGTTTTTCAGTAAATTCTTCAACCTTACATGTATTTGTGTCAAACACTGCAGAAATATCGTCGACATAACGAAACCAAACTCTAGGGAAGTTTCCATTTTTATTTTTTAAATCCGTCTCAAATCTACTCATAAACAAATCTGCAATAAAATGCGACAATGGATAGCCCATAGCTGTGCCTTCAGTTTGTTCAAAGAACTCATATTAAATTGGAAAATATTTTGTTTTATACAAAGGCTAGTTAGAGCTAAATATTATTTGCAGACTTTTTGGCTTATATTGTTCAATTTTAATAATTCTTCCAAATACTCCAACGTTTGTTTTGTCGGTACACTAGGAAATAGTGACGCCACGTCGAATGACATCAAAATCCCTCCTTCCAATAATTTAACATCTTTAATTTTATCAATAGAATCAGGAGAATTTAGCACCTTACTACTTTTCTGTTTAGTAGGTAGTCTTTTAAACTCGCTTGACAACCACTTTGCCAAATTATATGTTGGAGAATCTATAGCCGAAATGATAGGCCTCATTAATTTTCCCGGTTTATGAATTTTCGGAAGACACATAGTGATCCTTTCCTCTCTATTAGTGATTTTTCCTAATGAAAATTGACTAAAAGTAGAAGCATCATGTGTTTCATTTAATGCATCCAAGCGTTATATGAATTGAATTTAGTAAGTTCACCTTTTTCGTCAATCTGATCGAATTGATTTCTTCCCCCAAGTGTATCGCGAACTTCTGGATCATGTGTGCGTGTAAATTACAAGAGACTCGTCTACGGAAACTTTTCAGAAGCTTCCACCCTTGAAAGCTCATCTTTGTCCTCCACCCCTAAGACATATTGATTAAAGATATACACTTCTACGTGAGAAAGATAACGCCATTGAAGAGTTATCTCAATGGAAATTGGGCAAAGAAAATGCTTATCCCTTCGTGGATTGTTTAGGGGTCTCACATAGGCTTAGCGTAACCTCTAGCAACCCACTTTCATACCGCGTTCACCCACTTACACCTTTATTTTAAAGATCGATTTTCATGGTGGAAAAAAAGCTAAAAAGCTAAGCTCCATGAATATACGTCGGGGCATTCCCTAGACACTTTCAACATAATATTGAAAATTTATCATACACTTTTCAAACGCAGTTGCATGATGTATTCATGAGTTTCAATGAATTTTAATAAGCCATCTAATTTTCTTTAACCCTACGGGAATCCCCTGTTTGAGATCCACTTGCTGAGATTTGTATTTACGAATAAATTTCAAACTGGGAATGATTTGATATTCAATGGCGGATATAACACAGTTTTACATGTATTATAAAGTTTTGAAAAGGACGTTATTTATTCAATATTTATTCAGAGCGTTTTTGTAATGGCACAAGTGTCTCCTCTGTAGATACAAAGTTGTTGTTTTTAAACGAAATAAAAATATTTTTGTATTTATAATCTAGCAAAATTTCGCAGACGAAAAAAAAACTTTCGAACTTTCCCATTTTGCGTAGGTAGTTTTTGTAGAAGAGATTTAACTTTTAAAGTTTGTAAGAAAAGTTGTTACGGCCTGAAATTGCGGCAACAATTTTTCTTTGTTTTTTTTGTATATGGAATAAATACAGAGCTGATTTTTGTATTGGTGCAAAGATAAGGTAAACTAAATTATTTACATAAAAGTTTCCGTAGTTTCACATTTGCTTAAATAAACAGTTTATATGAATTGGCAATAGATGACTTACCTGGAGAATACTAATTTATGCCTACAACTATATAGTAGAAACAATGCACCATATATCATCAAAATCACTTTATTGTTTGAAAATGTACAAAAATGTTTCGAAAATAAACTTAAAATATTCCCGAAAAAACTAGTTTCCTGGCCAACAAACCTTATAGGTTAATAGCAAATGGATCTATTCAAATTTGAAGCATTTATTAAGAAAATTCGCTACCATAACGCACTTGCTGTATCCCGATTTTTTTCTTACAAACATGCATTATAATTACGTGGTCGAAATTCGAAACATTAAAGGTCAGGTCAGAACTGGGACGGACCAGGGGAATCCGACTATCTAATTAAAACAAAGCATTGTTTAATCTATTTGGACTGAGCAGATTTTAATAAAAATTTGCTACCATAACGCACTTGCTGCGTCCTGAATTTCTTTTTTTTAAAACATGCAATATAATTACGTGGTCGAAATTCAATACATTAAAGGTCAGCTCAGAAATGGCGCGGACCGGGGGAATCCGACTATCTAATTAAAAACAAAGTATTGTTTAATCTATTTGGACGAGCAGATTTGAATAAAAATTTGCTACCATAACGCACTTGCTGCGTCCTAAATTTCTTTTCGTACAAACATGCATTATAATAAGGTGGTCGAAATTAGATACATTAAAGGTCAGCTCAGAACTCTGACGGACCGGGGGAATCCCACTATCTAATTAAAATAAAGCATTGTTTAATCCATTTGGACTGAGCACATTTGAATACAATTTCGCTACCATAACGCACTTGCTGCGTCCAGAATTTTTTTCTTACAAACATGCATTACAATTAACGTGGTCGAAATTAGATACATTTCAAGTCAGCTCAGAACTGACACGGTCGGGGGAATCCGTCTGTTTATATAACAAAGTTAATTAGACAGATCTAATTAAAATTAAATTAAAATATGCATATTAACCCAGTAACTAACGCATTAATTGACCGATTTTTATAAAACCTTGCATGCTTGCTTCTTTAGTAACTGGCTTTGATAGGATGGTTAATAGTTTCTTTTTTTTTGTAGAAAACTTGGGTTCCCTTGAAAAAGTTCTGTATATACAGAAATAACAAAGCATTTCTAATTCAATTTGGTACACAAGTTGTCCTTATAAAGCGTGTAGTAGGTAACAAAATTGAGATATACAAGTTAAATTAAAAGGAGCAAAAGTTAATATCATAAAATCATTGATGGCAGGGAGGTCGAAAAAGGCACAAGACAAAATATTGTATTTGGCTAACAAAATCTATTAAAGATTAGTGAGGAAGATTACATTCTTTTAAGTGAAGAAACGTCATTAAGTAGGACAAAGTGAGACGTAAGACAGGAGTCGCCATCTCGTTGCAGAACCAAGTAATATGTTGTCACGAAAGCTCAAATAACACAAAATGTTATAAATCAGAGACTATGTACAACCCACTAACAAATTGGTAAATTGTCAGCCCTGGCCCATTTCTTCCCTAATATAGGGAAAATGTATGTAACGCTAAATGTATTCTCACCACAATTAGAACCGCAGATCGGTTTCGCTCTAATTAGAGCTCGTCAGTACGGCATACTGATTGCAGCGATAATCCGGCTATGGTAGCCAGCCTCACACCACAAAGTGAAATGTAAGACAGGAGTCGCCACTTCTTTGCGGAACCAAGTAATACCAATACATACTTTGGATGAAACTCTCTCTCTCAGGGCTGCAACTAAATTCATCTGTTGAATTTACCGGTCACCTTCTGACAACAACTTTTTCCAGCTCTTCGACTACCTTTCTAAAAAAACCGACCATCTGATTTCTGAATATCCTTCCTCCAACGTCACCATCCTTGGTGACTTCAATGTCCATAATCAGGAATGGCTAGGATCTTCAAAACCTATTCACAAGGGAGAGCAATTCTTTAGCCAATATGGTTCAGCAACCTACTTACTTTCCTCGCATCCCAACACACAGCTCAAATCCCTTGAATCTCCCTCTTACTACAAAACCTGAATGCTATAAGATATCAGTCACCGCCCCCTTGGGAGTTCAGACCACGGTATGGTCACTGCTTCCTGCGCAATGCAATCCGAGGTCACACAGTCATCACACCCACGTGTCGTTTGGCACTACAACTGGTGCGAAATGCGGGATTACTTTTCCTCATTTCCATGGGCGTGTGTCTGCTTCTCTCATCCTGGCCCCTCTGATATCTCACAAAACGTCGCCGAAACCAACCAAGCTGGCATGGAATTATTTATTCCACGTGCACAGAAAACCTCTTCAGCCACTCAAAAGCCCTGGTTCTTTAAATCCAGTGACAAGGCCAGACTTGAAAAGGCCACATAATACAAAACGCTTCCACACAATCCCAGTCAAGAAAACCGTCGAGCATTTACCGACGCAAGAAACCACTATGTCCGCATTCTTTCTTGGACAAAAAAACTCGTTTAATAACCACATCAAAAACAATATTCTCTCAAGATCCAACGGCAGCAAACCCCTCTGAACTCTTGCTAAATCTATTGGGAATCATTTCTGCAAGAGCATGTTCCCACCTCTTGTTTCAGGGGATGAAATTGTTTCTACCGCCCTGGGCAAGGCTGAACTTTATGCCTCGTTGTTCGCCGGCAATTCTACTTTCAACCCACCTCTAAATGTTCAACCACCGACAGTCCCCAATGTCGCGCATAAAATGACGGATATCTTTTTCAAAACTAAAAAGGTACGAAAGATGCTCTTTTCTCTTAAAACCAGGAAAGCCTGTGGCCTTGACGAGATCCCAGCAATTGTTCTCAAAAAATGTTCCACAGAACTTTCTGCTGTCCTGACCCGTCGGTTCCAGACATCTTACAATAGAGGCATGTTCTCTAGTAACTGGAAAACTTCTCGAGCACAACCCGTCCACAAGAAAGTATCCAACGCGCTTCCTAGCAACTGCAGGCCTATTTATCTCCTCTCAGTCGTCTCGAAAGTGATGAAAAATATATAAACACCGAATTACTAAAATTTCTTGAAAAACACAGTTTAATCCACGACAGGCAGTATGGATTATTCCAGCGCAGATCAACTGCCAACCTCCTTTCCTTTGTCACCCATTCTTGGAACAAGTCTATGAAACTACACTGTGAATCCCAGATTGTCGCTCTAGACATATCTAAAGCATTCGACCAGGTGTGGCATGCAGCGCTGCTTAATAAACCTCGGGCCTATGGCCTACCACCAAAACTCTGTACCTGGACAGACAATTTCCTCTCCAACCGGAGCATTTATGTTGTCGTGGATGGCCATTCCTCTAAACTGTATTCAATTAATGCAGGAGTTCCCCAAGGTTCAGCTTTAGCACATCCAACCAGTTTACAGTTACGCGGACGACAGCACCCTCCACTCAAATATACAATATTCTAAGCCTGTCTCTTTAGCCCAATTAGACGAGACATCGTAGATTCATGTATGGTTCTGCCTCCGTGGATCACAAAAAATATTAGACTGGGAAAGTAGAAATCTGGTACAATTCAACCCCACCAAATTTCAGTCTTGTTTTCTATCTCATAAGAGATACACCAGCCCTAAACCAATCACAATAAACAACCAAGTTATTCAAAGTAATGAAGCCTTTTCACTTGTTGGCATTTCTGTGGATCGAAATCTCAATTGGCACCAACATGTCACATCAATTGCAGAAGCGGCTGCTAAGAAATTAGGTTTCCTCTTCCGGGCTCTCAAATACCTTTCACCAGCTAATCTCTATACCTTATATACTTCACAAATAAGAACAAACCTCGAATACTGCTCCCACATCTGGGGTTCCGCTGCCGTTTCTACACTCGCTATCCTGGTCTCCATTCAGAAGAGAGCTATACGTCTCATCGGTGACCCTACCCTCACCCAAAGGTTGCCATCCCTTGCCCACCGACGTTCCGTTGGTGACCTCTCTCTCTTTTATAGATATCTGCACGGGCACCGCTCAGATGAGCTTTCTTCCCTAGTTCATCCACCTGCTGCCCCCAAAGATCTACCAGGAAAACAGAGCGAATGCCCCCATTTACTGTCCAGGTCACCAGACATAGAACATCTTGTTATGCCCGCTCTTTTGTACCGAGGACTTCCAGCTTGTGGAACTCCTTGCTGGCACATGTCCTTCTCCTCCGAACCTCCAAACCTTCAAGTCCAGAATTGGCAAGTTGCCTCTTTCCTCCTTGTCGACACCCAGGGTACGATAGTATTTAGGCAGTTGTTTAAATATTTAAAAAAAAATTGTCGCGACAGCTCTAAATAACACAAAATGTTATAAAATAGCGACTATGTACAACCAACTAACAATTTGTAAATTGTCATCCCTGGCCCATTTCTTCCCTAATATAGGGACAATATATGTAAGGCTAGATGTGGTTGTGCATAGCCTCTATTTTATAACATTTTGTGTTATTTGGAGCTGTCGTGACAACATACTACTTGGTTCCGCAACGAGATGGCGACTCCTGTCTTACATCTCACTTAGTGCTGTGAGGCTGGCTACCATAGCCAGATTGCTTTTTAGGCTTGTTCTCGTTGCAATTAGTATACCGTAGTGACGAGCTCTAATTAAAGCGAAACCGGTCTGCGGTTTTAATTGTGGTGAGAATACATCTAGCCTTACGTCATTAAGTAGCAAAAACATCGAGGTGTTTTTTTTATATCACTCTTCTAAGCATTTACCAAAAGTGTGACAGAAGATTTGGCTACAGTCAAGTGAAACGCGCCACATGTTTAAAGAAAATTAGCACTTATATTCCAATTATAATTAAGGTTTTTAATCCAAAAAATTCTGGACGCAGCAAGTGCGTTATGGTTGTGAATTTTTATTAAATGCTTCAAATTTGAATAACTCAATTTTCTATAAACTTGGATAGTTTAATTTTGGTATGTAGTAAG
The DNA here is from genome assembly GCA_964006375.1 of Tillus elongatus. Taxonomy (NCBI): domain Eukaryota; kingdom Metazoa; phylum Arthropoda; class Insecta; order Coleoptera; family Cleridae; genus Tillus; species Tillus elongatus. The sequence continues at coordinate 15,327,548 of OZ023265.1, forward strand.
GTCTTTCCTAGAACAAGACATCTACCAAACTTAATTAAAATAACTTTGTAATTTTCAGAGAAAAAATTTTTTTTTGAAAGAAAATTTAAAATTTGAATAAATCAATTTTGTATAAACTTAGAAAGTTGAGTTTTGGTACGTAGGAAGGTCTCTCCCAAGGCAACATATATAATAAATTTCATCAAAGCAGATTTGTTATTTTACGAGAAAAAATTTTTTTTTGAGAGAAAACTCAAAATTTTTCCGGAAAACCTCATCCGATTTTCCTGGCTAACGAAGTTGTCTAAGCGATTAATAAAAAAAAGCCACTTCCCGAATTTCATTGAAATCGATTAATTATTTTTTGAGTTATTTATTATATATATATATATATATATATATATATATATATATATATATATATATATATATATATATATATATATAAACAAATAAAAATTGAAACTGACCCCGGATACGGGTTCTAGCGGTCCTAGTTTGGCCTCATTTGAAAAAAAAAATTGCAAAGTCTCACCATCGATACCTCTTTTTTAAATAAAAATTCACTAAAACAGACACTTTACATAAATATCTTGATAATAATAATAATGTGAACTGTTTGCGTGATTCTTCTAAAGACCATGATTTCATATAAAAACCTAAGGGTAGGTTAAGCTTCTACAGCACAGAAAAATTGACGCAACGAGGAAATGAGTACAGGAACTCGACTGTAACATTTTTTTATATTTCTTTGAGGGTGGAAATTAGGTCACCAGACAATTTCTTACGTTGTCGTGTGTTTTACGACAATGTAAGACGTTGCCAGCATCTGCTAAATAGAGACATAACTGATACTTCATAGTTGAAATGTCGCTGAACAAACGGCCAATTACACCCTCGTAAACCTTTGTTTTTATATATCTTTTTTACAACCCTATAACTTTTTAACTCGGGGCATTAATTACACATGATAATGTATGCGCTTGTGGAGGTGTGTTAACCAGCATGTTTTATTCGGGTGGTTGTTTAAGCGACTCTCCCACAGGCTGTAACTCAGATGCCGCATAATGAAAACGAGTAATGTCTTAAATTACATTGTTTTGAGGGAAGTTGGCTCAATGGCGTTTTATTTACGTTCGGCATACACCCTAAAATACATTGTAATATTTCAACTATTATCCATTCGCCTCTAAATGTTAGCTAAATAACAAGCAGCTAGGCCATCAAAGATAGTAGTGTTAATAATAATAATAACAATAATAATAATGCAAACAAACCAGATACCTTCCTGCCGGATTTTAAAACTAAAGAGATTTTCCTGATCCAATGCTCCGGTCTTTCACGGATCAATTTTAACATTAAAAAGGACTAGAAACTAGACAAATATGTTGCGTTAATATCATCAGATTTCTCGGGAGCATTCGGTATTTTGAATCCTAAGCTTTGGTTGTCAATTTTTTTTGGTTTTGATAAAAACGTGTTGAACCTAATATAATCCTATTTAGAGGATAGGATTTGTAAAAATCACACTATCTGGCAGGTGTTCTTTTTTAGTGAATTTTTATTTTTAAAAATTCACTAATAGAGAGGTATCGATGGTGAGACTTTTTTTTCAAATGAACGCAAACTAGGACCCCTAGAACCCATATCATCAGATCAGTTTAAATCTTTATATATATATATATATATATATATATATATATATATATATATATATATATATATATATATATATATATATATATATATATATATATATATATATGTATATACGTATCCATCCGATAACTTAAAAAAATAATTAACCGATTTCGATGAAACTCGGCAAGTGCCTTTCTTTTATGAATAGCTTGGATGAGTTCGTTAGCCAAGAAAATCGGACGGTTTTCCGGGAAAATGTTGAGTTGTCTTTGGAAAAAAAAACTACGAAAATTACAAAGCTGTTTTAATGAAATTTTACAGATATATTGCCTTAAAAGAGACCTTACTACGTAACAAAATCCAAATATCTATGTTTATAGTAAATTGAGTTATTTAAATTGGAATTTTTTTTCGAATATTTTTTTTCTCCGAAAATTACAGAGCTATTTTAATTAAATTTGGTACATATCTTGCCTTAGAAAAGGCCTTACTACACACCAAAATTAAACTTTCTCAGTTTATAGAAAATTAAGTTATTCAAATTTGAAACATTTAATAAAAATTAACTACCATAACGCACTTGTTGCGTCTTTTTTTCTGAAAATCTTTTGTAACTTTAATGAAATTTGTAAAACATTTTTTAAAGACAGTTGCAGTACTTACATATTATATCTAAGACCAAATTTAAATTTTTTAGCTCCATATAAAATATTTTTTTTTTCCAATAAACGCTGAGGCTCTAAAAACGGTCTCGAAAGTTAATTTAAATTTAAATAATTAGTTTTAATAGTATATCTTACTAATAGTGTAAAATTACTATGAAAATGCACTACTATAACGCGCTTGCTGCGCCCAGATTTTTTAGTGAATTTTTATTTTAAAAAATTCACTAATAGAAAGGTATCGATGTGAGATCTTGCAAAAATTTTTTCTAATGAGCGCGAACTAGGACCCCTAGAACCCATATTCGGGGTCAGTTTCAATTTTTATATCTTTAAATATATATATATATATATATATATATATATATATATATATATATATATATATATATATATATATATATATATATATATATATATATATATATATATATATGCATCCACCGCTAACTTAAAAAATAATTAACCGATTTAGAATAAACTCGGCAAGTGCCTTCCGTTTATTAATGGCTTGGATGAGTTCGTTAGCCAGGAAAATTAGACAAGGTTTTCTGGGAAAATTTTGAGTTTTCTTTCGAAAAAAAATTTTTTTCCGAAAATTACCAACTTCTTTTAATAAAATTTGGTGCATATATTGCCTTAAGGAATGCATTACTACGTACCAAAATTAGGATTTCTATGTTTATAGAAAATTAAGTTTTTCAAATTTGGATTTTTCTTTTGACCAAAATTTTCTCTCCGAAAATTACAAAGCTGTTTTAATGGTATTCGGCGGATATGTTACCCTTAGAAAGGCCCTACTATATACCAAAATTCAACTTTCTAAGTTTATCAAAAACTGAGTTATCCAAGTTTAAAACATTTAATAAAAATTCACTAGCATAACGCACTTGCTGCGTCCCGAACTTTTTTTGCTCATGTCGCCGCTGGAGTCTCTATGGGGTCTTATTTGGAACCGCTGTTGTTTTCAATTTATACAGCGGATGTAACGCAAGCTATAATTTTTTCAAAGACTGATGCATAGGCTGACTATACACAGGTTTACTGTAGTTTCCATTAGCAACAACTTCGGAGGCGTTGGAGTCTCCCCATTCACTGTCGATGATTGAAAGTAAATTTGGAAGTGAAATCAGGTAGCTAATAAATGAAAACAGATTGTGACATTTACAAAAATTATTTTATTCGTAACAGATGCTCAAATTGATGGCCATTCTGTATACAGACATAAACGACATCGTTTTAGGAACTATCCTCTTAGTCTTCTTAGACTGCTTCGTGAAATTTATTGAGCTGCTATTATGATTCTTTGACGTAGCTCATCTTAATTCTTTTTTAGTTTGTAATATTTTTTTTTCTTTTAAGCATACCCAATAAAAATAAGTTTTGTGGATTCAGATCCGGTGAGCAAGCTGGCCACAAGATAGAGCCTAGACGGCCAATTCGCCTGCCCGGGTAATTCTGATTCAATTATTGCCTTACTTCTAAGGCATGGTGAGCTGGACATCCATCATCTTGAAGCCACCTTGTCTTCCGAAGTTCTAATAGGGTGTCTTCCAGCAGTTCTGGCAAATCATTTTGTAAAAACGCCAAATATCTTTGGCTTTTTAACGTATGAGGCAGCTTCACGGGTCCCAAAGGTGTTCCGTTAAAAATATCAGCCGAGAGGTTTATCTTAAATTGATGCTGTGACAAGTACAGATCCTCTCTGACTTCATGTGGATTTTTAATTTTCAAACTATGAAAGTTGTGAAGGTTCATGTGTCCATCATTTCTACATGCTGACTCGTCACTCCATAAAACTTTATCGGAAAAATTGAGATCTTGTCTGATTTTTCTTAACAGAATTTTGGAAAATCGCTTGCGCTTTGCGTTGTCACGCACTTCCAAAACTTGGACCCTCTAAATATGGTATGGATACTTCTTTTAAATTGTAAGAGTAGTAGATCTTGGGACACCAGTTCGTCTCTGTACTTTCCGCGTCCAGGTGCCAATAAAAATAACAGTTTTTTACCTAATAAGCCGAACCAAACATTAATACCAAATCTGTTTTTCAATCGTCTTTCTTCCTTTAGATGGGGATTTTCATTTGCCCAATAATGCCTATTATGGCGATTATACACACCACAATTTGTAAATCTGGATTAATCAGTCCATATTATTTTCAAATGAAAAATTTCATCTTGCTGACATTGTGCTTGATACCATCTGCAGAATCGAAGTCGCTTAGGGTAATCGTCAACATTTAAGCCTTGGACGATTGTAGGTTTGTATGGATGGTAATGACTTTGTTTTATTACACGGTGTACCGTACTTTTTGGAACGTCAATTTGTTCACCATAAGACCGAACAGATTGCGGAGGATTTTCGTTTGAAACCTGTAAGACGGCATTACTTCTTTCTTCATTTCTAGGCATTGGTATTTTCTTTGCGTGAAAGCTACCGTCGTTCAATATATTGGTCACTATCCTGCGAAATGCTTTGGTGCATGGTTGTCGTCTTTCTGGGTGGTTGTTTTGATATGAATTTGCAGCTGCCTAAGGATTTCGGTTAGAACGAATATAACATTTCAACATGACAAAATATTCTTCATTGCTGAACATATTGTTAAATAATATTTAAAATAAACGGAAAACGAACTATTTAGTACAAAATTTTAAGCGTGTTAAATACACCTCAAATTGTTCAGATAATTAAGAATGACAGTATTCTTAATTGTCGCGATAGTGTTATATCCATAGCAACCTTTCTTCTGTTGTTTTTCACATGAGCGAAAAATCCAATATGGCTGCCATAATAAAAACAAACGTTGATACATGTAGCTCAAAAACAAATGACAATCCAAAGTTGAGAATAACAGAAAAAGATTACTATGTAAAAAGTGTCCTAAAAATGTGCAAGTCTTGGGCATGACAGATCAACGCCTACTTAGATATTGAAGAAACAAGAAATCGACAATTTTTTTTTCAAAATAACTCGAAGGCGAAAAGAGGCAGGGCAAAATTCAAGTCATATTTGGAACGAGCATTAAATTCTAAAAAACATTGCTAATTTAAGCGTCTCCCTATCTCTAATAATAACGGAGGTAGCAATACATTCCCATCCAGTTTGGGACACACTGTATATATATATATATATATATATATATATATATATATATATATATATATATATATATATATATATATATATATATATATATATATATATATATATATATATATATATATATATATATATATATATATATATATATATATATATATGGTTACTAAAGGGGACCACAAGCGAAAATAATAACCATTTTTACAGGCATAACGTAAGACCTGATATAAAAAATTCAATCAAAATTGATTACGATATATATATATATATATATATATATATATATATATATATATATATATATATATATATATATATATATATATATATATATATATATATATATGTGTGTGTGTGTGTTAAAAGGAGGCAAGGCAAGTGTAAATGTCTTGAACATTAGGAATGTATGACAAGTTTAATTAGATAGTGTAAGGTATTATTGTTTGCTAGCTGTTATGTAATTTAAGATGTTATTGTTTGTTAGAATTAAGGATATTGTTTGCTAAAAGTAAGAATGTCATGTAATCTAGATATAAGATACAAAGACTATAAAGCAAGAGAATGTAAATAATGGACAATACAAACTGTATAAGTAGTTTTTAGGTAGGTTAAGATGTTCATGTTGAGTAAATGGCGTATAATACGTCGTTGTGTTGAGTAGAATTAGGGAATTTATGGTGTTATTGTTGTTAGCTTTAAGAATAGTAAGATGTCAAAATTTGAGTGATAAATTTAGGAATGTCATGTCATAACCTAGATGTAAGTCAGCTGTTTTTATTTAGGACTTACGTCAAACTGACACTAAAATTATAGTTAGGTTAACTAATCTGTCATTGACTAACAACAATGAGAAGCATGTTTCCGGGGAAATAATGTACAGGAGGATGATTGTAGATATTTTTGTTTTGATGAAAGATTTTTAAAAGAGGGCGAATGACGGAAATTAACCAGACAACCGTCGCGATAGAAAAATAATAAGCAGATAAATAATTGTTATTAAAAACTGATAGATTTAGATTATTATTAAATTATTAAAACGGGGAAATTGGGATTAAAATATTAGATTGATTGAATTTTTGGTATTAGAAAGAGATTAAAAAATATATGTGTATTTGGAAAAAAGTTTGAAAACAGTAAGACTCTCTTTAGGTTGAGGAAAAACAGGCGTCACTGGTCACAGACAACGTGGAACTTCAGAGCAGGGCAACTTTGCAGGGGATGGAAAACTAAGTGAGTAATAAGACTTACCTTATTTATGTGATATATCTGCAACTTCAACAGAGTGTGGCAACCATTCAAGCCATCATCTTTGTTTCACTTTCTACCATCAATAATATTGAGATATCTGTAGAGATATCTCTCAGCCGTAACGTCCATTATCATATCATCGCCGAAACCGAAAATCATCTACTGACTACGTGTATGAACTATACATTGAATCGCTAGGCCAAGCAGATGCCAGTAGATGTCGTTCTCTTGTAGTTCATAGTTCGAAAAGATCTGTATTTATATATGTATAGGTTTTTAAAAAAAATTTAAGCAAGAAATACAGGGCTATAACTTTTAGGGGGGGGGGGGGAGAATCATAAGAAAGTGCTCTAAATTACACAAAAAGTACATTGAAAAAAGTAAGTAGCATTAGAATTTTGTCATTTGTTCTTTAATTGTAATAAATATTCAAGTTTGGTGATCATTTGAAACCTTTGCCTTATTTTGTTTTCTTTTATACATATATGAGTATTTGGGAGGAAAGAACTGAAATTAGATAGGGCAGAATATTTCAAAATTTAAAAAAAATAATTAAACAAAGATATTTCCGACTTGAACCCACCAGCTTAAGAAGCTCCCTGATTTGAGAGTAAGTTCATCACCAAGGTGTAAGTCATATAAATACATACATATATATATATATATATATATATATATATATATATATATATATATATATCTAATACACATATATTTAAAACACACATTTTCACAATAAATTTCAGAGAGTATTTTACAGATAAGACCTAATCAAAAACTAAGATACCTAATAATCATCATATAAAACCAAAAATATTTTTTTTCTATTTTAACAATTGCAACCCAATCGTGGGACCTAAAAACCTCAGCAAAAACCAGTAACTATATCAATATATATATATATATATATATATATATATATATATATATATATATATATATATATATATATATATATGTATCCAATGAATAATTCAAAAAGTAATTAACCGATTTGGATGAAACTCAGCAATTACCTTTATTCTATTAATAGCTTGGATGAGTTCGTTATCCAGGAAAAGTTTTCTGGGGAAATTTTGAGTTTTGATTCGAAAAAATATTTCCACAGTTTAATTAAATTTGGTGGGTGGGTTTCCTTGGGAAAAGCCCTACTACATACCAAAATTCAGCTTTCTAAGTCTATGGAAAATTGAGTTATTCAAATTTGAAGCATTTAATGAAAATTCACTACCGTAAAGCCCTGGCTGCGTCACGAACTTTTTAATAATATTGAAATTCATCATAGAACATCTAGAATTCAGAAGGTCCTCTTGTTCCAGTTAGCTTACGCGCTGGCTACGTTCTTCACTCACAAAAACCAAAACCCAACAGTAAAGCCAGAGAAGTAGTCTCCCAGTCTGTATGTAATAGTGTAGTGTTTCAGTTACTAAGTCGAATCCACATTTTTGGTAATTATTTTCAAGAGAATACTATAATTTGTAATGAAACATATCTTACGACTGGTAAAAGAAGTTTAACACCCGCTGAAAACAAAGCTGTCTCAGGTGTTTAAAGCTAAACGAGATGTTCACGAAGTGTAAATCCATCGATTTGGGTACCTGTTTATTTGCAGATTGGACACAAATCATTCAGATGGTCCGGCAAAGTTCCGCGAGCGATTTTTCACTGGTGATTTACGTAAAACCGAAGGAATAATGGATATCTAGGGAGTCATGGGGTCGAATTCGGTAGCCGAACTGTCTTGTATCATCCTGAGAATTCACTGTTCCAATTCAAAATCCATTATTCAGTACTAACAAGCAATTATTGTTCAATCGCATACGATGAACTGGGTTAATCAGAACCAATAATTCACTTTAAGATATGAAATATGGCCTGCAAATACGAACGGGTTGAAGTGTAATCGACATACAGTCATTGCAGGGTAAATGGGGACGAAACAAACATTTAATTCAATTGATTCATACACAATTTAAAAAAGTCTGGACGCAGAAAGTGCGTTATGGATATGAATTCTCATAAAAATACTTTTAATAGCAAATATGTGTGTTTTTTAAGAAAGCGGGCATCAAATTTGGTTACCAGTAATACCTATATAGTAGAAACAATGTGCCATGTTTCATCAAAATGACTTTATTGTTTGAAAACGTACAAAAATTTCCGAAAGTAAACTTAAAGTTCTTCCGAAAAAACTCGTTTCTTGGTTAACCTTAAAGGTTAATAGCAAATTGAGCGTTTCAAATATGAACAATTTAATCAAAATTCGCTACCATGACGCACTTGCTGCGTCCAGAATTTCTTTTCCTACAAACATGCATTATATTTCGATGGAAAATGCAAAAAACTCGGGACGCAGCAAGTGCGTTATGGTAGTGAATTTTCTTAAATATGTTTTTATTGCAAATATGTCTGTTTTCTTTTTATTTAAGAAAGCAGGCATCAATTTTGGTTACCAGTATAACCTATATAGTAAAAACAATGTGCCATTTTTCATAAAAATAACTTTATTGTGTGAAAATGTACAAAAATTTCCAAAAGTTAACTTGTGTTCCCACAAAAACTCGTTTCTTGGTCAACCATATAGGTTAATAGCAAATTGAGCTATTCAAATATGAAGCATTTGATCAAAATTTGCTACCATAACGCACTTGCTGCATCCAGAATTTATTTTCTTACAAACATGCATTATATTTCGATGGAAAATGCAAAAATGCAATAACAAAAGGCGTGTTTGATTAAAAAAATAAGAAAATTTGTATCACCAACGACTTATGGGCCACCCTATGATTGTAGAAATATTATTTTAAGATGTAGCTCAAGACACCCTATAATTAATATATACAAATTTTTTTCATATCTTATATAATAACGGATATATTGAGCTTTATTGATTTTTTACGAAAATTCGACAAAAATGTTATACCATTAAACGATAAACTCTATAGCTAAGGCTACTGCCAAGCATCAGAGAAAGGGTCTATTTTAAATTAATTTTCTGGAAATATTTTAGTAAAATGAAGGAAAATGACGGTTGAAGCTAAGACTTCTGGGTTTGTAAAACATTCTTCTTGAGACATTTTCTTTCCATAGACCGTACTAGATTCAAGTTCTTTGCCTAAATGTTGCCAATTTTTGACGTTTTAAATCGCAATTTTGACATTTTGAGGAAAATCCCAATAAATTTTTATTTAAATGCCTATAACTTTTTTTCTTTTGATCTACAGAGCTAAATTTTGGTAGGTAGCTTACGTATAATGATATAAACCCGTGTACCAAAATTGGTTGCCCTTACTTTGTTAATTTTCGAGATATAATTTTTTTACAATTTTTTTTGAAAGAAAACTCAAAATTTTCCGGGAAAACCTGGGCCGATTTTCCTGGATAACGAACTTATCCAAGCCATTTGTAAAAGGAAGGTACTCACCAAATTTAATCAAAATCGGCCTATAATTTTTTGAGTTATCGGTGTGATACATATATATATATATATATATATATATATATATATATATATATATATATATATATATATATATATATATATATATATATATATATATATAAACATATAAAAATTGAAACTGACCCCGGATATGTGTTCTGGGGGGCCTAATTAGCGGTTATTTGAAGAAATTTTTTCAAAATTCAAAAGTCGGGATCTCCTCATTAGTGAATTTTTTTTAAGAAAATTCACTAAAATGCAGTAACATAGGGAGCGTTCGACTAAAAAATAAGGAAATTTGTATCACCAACGACTTATCGGCCAGCCTGTGATTGTAGAAATAATGTTTTAAGATGTTGCTTAAGACAACCTATAATTAATGTATACCATATTTTTTTTCATTACTTGTATAATAACGGCTATATTGAGCTTTATTGATTTTTTACGAAAATTCGACAAAAATTATATACCTTTAAACGATAAACTCTATAGCTAGGACTATTGCCAAGCATCAGAGAAAGGGTCTATTTGAAATGAATTTTCTGGAAATATTTTATTAAAATGAAAGACAATGACGGTTGAAGCTGAGAGTTTAGGCTTTGCAAAAGATTCTTCTTGAGACAGTTTCTTTCCAAAGCTGGTATTAGTTCCAGGTTCTTTGCCTAAATGTTGCCAGTTTTGAAATTTTAGATCGCGACTTTGACATTTAGAGGAACACCCCATTTTTTTTAAATGCATATAACTTTTTTTTCTTTTAATCTACAGAGCTAAATTTTGGTGGGTAATTTACCTATAAGGATGATATAAATCAGAGTGCTAAATTTGGTTGCCCTTACTTTGTTATTTCAGGAGATATTTTTTTTTCGAAAGTACACACAAAAATTTCCGGGAAAACCTGGGCCGATTTTTTACAAACATGGGAATATTTCGATGAAAAGTGCAAGAGTGCAATAAGCAATGTTAAAAAAAATTGTAGTTATCACCAACGACTTATGGGCCATTCTGTGGTTGTCAAAATAATTTTATAAGATGCAGCTCAAGACACCGTATAGGTAACGTATACAATTTTTTCTCGTATCTTGCATAATAACAATTATATTGAGCTTTACCGTAGAAACGCGTCACTCTGTATATATGTAAACAGAAAGTAAACCCGGATATGGTTTCTAGGGGGCCTAGTCTGCGCTCATTTGAAGAAATCTTTTTAGAATTCAAAAGTCGCGGTCTGCTCATTTACGATTTTTTTCTGCGAAAATTAGCTAAAAATTATAGACCGTTAAACCATAAACTTAACTAAAACCACTTCCAAAGCATCAGAGAAAGTGTCTATTTGAAACGAATTTTCTGGAAATATTTTACTAAGATGAAGGGCAGTGATGGTTGAAGCTGAAACTTAAGGGTTTGCGGAACACTCTTTACATAATCCGTATTTCCTTCAGGTTCTTTGCCTAAATGTTGCCAATTTTGACGTTTCAAATCGCGACTTTACGTTTTGAGGAAAACTCCAATTTTTTTTCTTTAAATGCCTTTAACTTTTTTGTCTTTAAACTTACAGACCTAAATTTTAGTAAATTGTTCACTATATATATATATATATATATATATATATATATATATATATATATATATATATATATAATTGAAACTGACGGGATAGAGGTTCTAGGGGGCCTAGTTCGCGCTCATATGAAGAAATTTTTTCTACATTCAAAAGTCGGGATCCCCTCGTTAGTGAAGTTTTTTAAAGAAAATTCAGTAAAACAAGCACTTGTAAAGCCACGAGAAAAGTCTACGACTGTATCAAATATGGGATGGTTTTACTAAGTTAGGGCAAGAACAAACAGCCAGATATGCTATTCAAATTGAGTTTAAGTCTTAAAGCTTTCATCTAATCTTTATCAAATTATTTCTTATACAAAAACTCGCTAAAAAATTCATCGTAATAACAACAATCTGCTCAGATAACGGTAAAGTGAAATGAGACTAAAAAAAGGAAGAATTGATAAAATGTAAAGTCACTAACTAGGATTAGAACTCGTCATGTCGGAGTCGATTATCCGATGTACTGGGACATAGCCGACTAAGATACGCTCAACTTGTATGTACTAGCAGGTACATCCCAGAATACACATTAATTGTTCAACGGTTTACAATTTACACAAAACAATTTTGATTTTTTGCTCATATTTTAACGAAATCAATGAAAATAACGACCTAGACACATATGTAGGAGCTTTTTAGTCATTTATTGTAGTATTTTTCACTCACGTTTATACTCAATCAATTTTGACGTTTTAACTTTCTTGAATCAGGTTTCATTAATTATTTGAAACTTAATTTACCTCTAACTTTTTTGTCTCTTAAGGCAGAGATTCGAATTTTGACACAAGGGATACTCTTTATGACAGAAACCAGCCTGCTAAATTTGGTTCTCCTTGCTGGTTATTTCCGGAGAAATTTTTTTTTGAAAGAAAACACAACCATTTCCGGGAAAACCTGTGCCGATTTTCCTGACTAACGAATTTATTCAAGCCACTTGCAAAAGGAAGGTATGTGCCAAATTGGATCAAAATCGGGCCATTATTTTTGAGTTATCGGTGTGATACATACATAAAGTCGACCATCTGATTTCTGAATATCCAGCCTTTCATCCATCCCTAATCCAGAGAGTCTTTAAGTTTATATTTGGCCTCCTTAGCGCATATTTTTTTTACAATAAACTAATAATACTTTAAGATAGATTTTCAAAAATGTGCGAATGGTCTGACGACCGCAGCCATTAAAGAAGACAACACACACACACAACTAGATTTTCTAAATTACATCCTGTATCAACTTCATCTCCTTAGTTAAAACGACCGCATCCAAACAACTTAATTCTCATTTATCTATGTCGTCAGCGCAGCAATGCAATATTATCCCGAATCATATTCAAGATAAATCTTTGCCTCCCAGCAGGGAGTGCATAATATTTCGCGTATAATGCAGCACTTGCAAATTCCCTTGAAAATGTAATAATTCGTAAAGGAGCTTTCTAATCCTTATCTTTTTGTAGACTGGTACATTTGCGGTTTCGTGTTTCACGGAGTTCGTTTCCAAGCGAGCTCTGAAATAAAAGCCATGTCCTTGGAGAGCTCTCACAAATCCTGTTCTCAACTCCACGAGTTGCTGATTTTCCCAACCAGAGGAGGCGACACATGTACACGTATGCTGGTTACGAAATAAAGCTTGTGCAAATATTGTAAATTACATTTTATTATCTACATGTATTTTCATGCATCCAAATAGGAAAAAACTTCGAATGAATGCTCTTCCGGTAATGTGTATTAAATACGTAACTATAAAACAAACCCTGATAGTATATGTACAGATAAGACATATCATTAGCACAATTCTTTCACCAACATTATTTTCATTAATGATCTAGGCTACTTGAAACTTCATGGTCAAGTCACACTTTATGCGAATGATGCAACACTACTGTACAAAGGCAATAAAGTAAATGATATTATCAAACAAATGAATGACGACTTAATTATAATTAAAAGATACCTAAATCACAAAGGCCTATTACTCAATATTATGAAAACGAAATACATGCTATTTGGTTCAGGAAAATCAGAGGAATATGATGTGAAATATGGGAGCGAGAAAATAGATAAAGTCACCAAGACTAAATTTCTAGGATTAGAATTGAATAATCAATTGAGTTGGAGCAACCACATCAATAATATAAAAACAAAAGTATGGTCAATTATCTCTGTTTTAAGGCATCGATCACTATATCTAAATAGTGCTGCTAGGAAAATGTTGTACTACTCTATGGTACACTCGCATTTAACATATTTAACACCAATTTGGGGTCAGTGCACCAAACAGAGAATAAATGAAATTCAAGTTTTGCAAAATCAAGCCATAAAAATCATACACAACTACCATCCAAGGACCAATACAGAAAAGATGTACAAAGATACAAACATTTTTAACATTGCAGAACTAATAAAATTAGGCAATATCAGCTACGTTCACTCAACAGTCCACAAAACTGCTATATCCAACAGAAAAATCAAACAAAACTGCAACAACCATGATTACAACACTCGCAACAACCAGAAACTCCAACAGCTCCAGAACAGGACCACAAAATATGGCATTAGAAATACACTAAACCAAGGAATACATCAATTCAACAATCTTCTCATCTCAATAGCTAGCATCAGAGAAAAAGAAAAATTCAAGAAAACCCTTAGGAAGTACATACTTCACCAAAGACAGAACCTAGAATAACGTCCATAGTCTAATTAGTGCAATAATTTAGTTTGTATAAATCATAGTGCAATATTTAGTAATGTGGGATACAGTATACAGTTACTACAAAACTAAGTTTATAGTGCAATCAAAATGAGACAGTGTGTTATAGCATATTTTGCTTTTCTCATATCTATGTTCTAATCCTATAGAATACATTTTTAGCACCTATTTAACTTTTTAATCATCAGGTACCATAAATACGGGTTATACTATATAATTGGACAGATATATATGTATGTGTATGTATATGTATGTGTATATATATGTGTGTGTGTATATATATATATATATATATATATATATATATATATATATATATATATATATATATATATGTGTGTGTGTGTATATATATATATGTATGTGTATATATATATATATATATATATATATATATATATATATATATATATATATATATATATATATATATATATATATGTGTGTGTGTGTGTGTGTGTATATGTAGTTATGTATTGAACCATTCTAGTTAGTAGTTGGTTTTGGGTTAGGTAAGGATAGTGAGTAAGTATTGATTGTCAAAAACTCTAGAGTGAATTTTCAGATATTTGTTGTACCTGTTGCACACTTCTGTAATTTCTTTGAGTTATTTTACTAATAAATAAAAAAAATTTAGTCCAAAACATTAAATAACACATAAAATAAGCACATGTTAAAAGTAAAAAAAAAAAAGAACAACAAAAAAAGTTAAAATTAACTATCACAGTTTTAAGCGTTTTATCTTTTTGGGGCAACGTGGTACCCCAAATAAAATTATTCAGTTGATATATCCAGAAAATCAACTTCTTAAATTGTCAAAGTGATCATGCAAATGATAAGAAAATTATCTAGGACTGATAAATCAAAACAGAAACAAAAACAAGGTCCCCTCATTCACTCTGAATCATGAACTCTTCCAATGTGTAAAGTGGTCTGTTCAGTAAAATATGTTTCAGTGCCTTATGAAATTGCTGCATTGGTTTGTTCTTTAGTTCCACCGGCATTCTATTATACAGTTTTAGGACTCCAATAGTCCACCACCCTGCTGTGTCTAAGAGCGTCTATGAAGTGGTGTTCTTAGACTATCCTTACTTCGGGTGTTTAAATTGTGCTTTTGATTGTTCGTTGGAAATCTCTCCAGGTTATTATGCACATACTTCACACACTGAAACACATGCAGTGCCGGAAGTGTCAAAACTCCTTCAAGCCTAAAAGCCTCCCTACAACTGTCGGTAGGCGTCAAGCCCACCAGTGCTCCTCTGCATGATAAAAATCTCCCTTGTCGCAGATGATTTGCCCCACAGTGTCCCATATACAAGTACACTATGGCAGTGTGTAAAGTAGGCTGCTTTGGCAGCCTCCTTCGTATTAAACTGCTTCACCATTCTAACTGTGTATATCACCGTTACCAGTTTTCCTATTGTACATTCGACGTGTATGTTCCAGGTAAGTCGGATATCAATATTAGTGGCCAAAAATTTAAGATGTTGCCGCTCGCTGGTTCTCATAAAATTTAAATAGTGTGTCTTTTTTTCATTCATTTTCAATTTGTTATCACTGAACCACTCTTTTGATTTTTCTAGTGTATCCCATCATACTTTTTCTAGTTCGTCTTCCTCAGACAATTTGACAAAGACATCGTCCGCATAAAGGTAGGTGGAGACCGTCTCACTTACTATATTAAAGTAACTGATACATTATGAACAAAATCGGTCCCAATACAGATCCTTGTGGTACTTCATGGATAATAGTTGCTTCATCAGATAACCTGTATCCAGCAAAACAAATTGTTTCCTTTGCTGAAGGTGAGATACGATAAGTTCCAACGGTGGACCTCACACTCCATAATACGCCAACTTTTTCAACAGTATGTCATGGCTTTTAGAGTTCAAAACTATATAGGCTGTTCTAAAAAAATTGAGACTACTCTATACGATACAACTTAACTATAAAAAAAGGTAAGATACTTATGACTATAACGTTCATTCATGTCAGAACAGCCCCCAAACAGATTTATTTTATAAATTTGTTCATAAATATGTTGACTAATCATTAACACATCACACATCCTTCTTTTACACACTGTTCAATTCCAAATTAATCACTAAGATTTGCAATAGTTCTCACGCATGCGCTACTGCCATCATATAGCGATTTGAAAGTACGAATTAGCCAATCATCTACAAGAGCCTCGGCGGTTCAGAGGTAAGAACGTGTGCCTCTGAACCAAAGGGTACTGGGTTCGATCCCAGGGTTCTCCTTTCACTTTTTCGGTAAAAACTGTAACATTAACATCAACCGAGGTTCAGGCATTGTATTTGAGCAAGTTGAATGTCTGAACGTTCCGCCCTAGGGAGAGGACGTAAAGTCGTAGGTCCCGTGTCCATGCGATGTTGGGCACGTTAAAGATCCCCACCCTCCTTACAGAAAGGCAGGTGTTTGGCAAAATTTCCAGGATGGTGAGGTGAAACTGCTCCCTGGCTTCGGTGATTGGCCACAGTCGCGGAAATAGGCCGACGTTAAAGAAACAAAACACACACACCAATCATCTACACTATTTTCTTTAAAAGTACTCCACAGCGTTAAGCGTATTATACTACAATATACACTAAGCAGCATTTAGAGCAAAGTTTAATATTAAACTGTACGCAGGAAGTACGTTATGGAAGTGAATTTTTATTAAAATGTTTTTAATAGCATATATGTCTTTTTAATGCAAGCAGTCATCAATTTGGTCACCGGTATAACCTATATAGTAGAAACAATGTGCCACATTTTATCAGAATAACTTATTGTTTGAAAATGTACCAAAATTTTCCAAAAATAAACTTAAAATTTTCCGAGCCAACAAATCTTAGGTTAATAGCTAATTCAGTTATTGAAATTTGAAGCATTTAATGAAAATTTGATACAAAAACGCACTTACTGCGTCTCGATTTTTTTCTTACAAACATCTTTCGATAAAAAATGCAATGAAATAAGGAAGTGCGAAAAAATTTTTGTAGGGATCACCAATGACTTACGGGCCACCCTGTGAATGTCAAAATTATTTTATAAGATGCAGCTCCAGACACCCTATAATTAACCTATATAATTTTTCTTCTCTCCTGTATAATAATTATTTGATTGAGCTTCACCGTAGAAATGCGTTACCCTGTATATATGTAAACAGAAAAAAACCGAATATAAACCCGGATATGGATTATAGGTGGCCTAGTTTGCGCTCATTTAAATAAATCTTTTTAAAATTCCAAAGTCGCGGTCTCCTCATTGACGAATTTTCTCTACGAAAATTACCTATAAACTATAGACCGTTAAACCATAAACTTAACTAAAACCACCGCCAAAGCATCAGAGAAAGAAAATAACTAACCTGTTGCATATCAGCCCTTTTTGTAAAACTTCGATCCTTTTTAGCTGTTGACGAAACATCACAAACACTGTTAATTCACCCACCAACGCTAACAAAGTCGTAAAGAATAATTTGCACTTCTATATTTAAATTCCCAGACAACACAAATAATATGTAAAACGAAATTGAAAACAGAAACGTTTATCTGTCTTCTGTTTGCATTATTAGATCGTTGTCTAATAATGCACGTCAACTAATAAAACTGTTACCGCGTGTAACTGACCTGCGCAATAATATCAAATGTTTCGTTGCCATGGTAACAACGACTAAGCCATACTAGATCTCATATATAAACCATTTTTTATCATTGTTAATAAAAAACTGCCTGATATTAAAAATAAATGCATCAATTTGAATAGCTCAATTTCCTGTAAACCTGGAAAGCTAAATTTTGGTACATAGTTAGGTCTTTCCCAAGGAAACATTTTAACCAAATTATATCAAAAGAGCTTTATAATTTTCAGGTAATTTTTTTTTTCGAAAGGAAACTCAAAATTTCATTAGTCTTTGATTTAGTACATACATACTACAGGCACGTCAAAGAATTAGAAAAACATAAACATAAACAGTCTTAAATAATTACAAAAACAGAAGCCAAAAAATAACAACACCACTTTACATACAGAACCAACTACAAAAATATACAATCAGTTTACATCAAACCTAAATTTACAGTTACAACGGTAGTATTTTTACAGCCATTACTATCATTCTCTTCGTTGCTCAGGGCATGTACACCTTTCAGTAAATGCACTGATACGATAAAAATAATTGTCAACCAAAAATGATTTCAACCTATGTTTAAAGCAGCTCAGTGTATCCGCATCCTTAATCTCCCGAGGAAGCATATTAAAATAAAAACAGCCAGCATACACAGGTGATTTCTTGTATGCCATATACTGGTAATTTGGCAAGTGGATGTCATTTCTTGCCCGGGTAGTGTAGCTGTGAACTGCACTGTTTTTAGTAAACCTGTCCCTACGTGCATATGTGAAACTCAGGAGTTTATACAAATACACCCCCATGACAGTCAACATTTTTTGTTTGTTTTAAAAGTAGTCCTGCATGATTCTTTTTGTTGTAGTCCAAAAATCAGGCGGATTACTCGTTTTTGGCATACCAAAAGCCTGTGTATATCATTTGCATGACCCCACACTATTATGTTGTGTGCCAGCACACTATACACTAAAGCAAAATACACATTAATTAGAGAAATTGCATTTAAGGTGTTCTTCAGCTTCATGATGCAAAAATGGGCCTTACCCAATTTGTTTGATATACCTTCTATCTGGGTCTCCCATGAGAGCCTATTATCTAAAATGCAACCAAAAAGTTGGTAGAGGTACTTAAGGCAATATAGTTATCATTAAAATGAAAATTAATATCAACAGAAGGCTCTCGACATCTTCTCGTAAACTCTACACAAACTGTCTTAGAACTATTTATAATCAGGTGATTGCTGCAGCACCACTGACCGAAGTGCGACAAAACACTATTCACCTTACGCACAGCATCGGACAATACTGGATCCGAAACTACGATTGCTATGTCATCCGCGTACATAAACAACCTCCCACCTGTCAGATAGTTGGGAAGATCATTTACGTACAACATAAACATAAGCGGTCCCAGGACGCTTCCCTGCGGAGCGCCCAGCTTTACTTCATACTCATCAGATCTAACACCGTCCACTGAGACTACTAATCGCCTGTCTCTTACAAACGACACAAGCAAATCACTAACAGGTCCCTTAATTCCGACCGCATTTAATTTTCTTTCGAGGAAAGTACAATTAATTGTATCAAAAGCGCGAGACATGTCAAAAAATATGCCCACGGTGTGATGCTTTCTATCAACACAATCCGAAATATGCTGCACCACGCTCGCGCAGGCGGTGGAATAACCCTCGCGAAAACCATACTGACTAGGAGACAACACGTTATTTTTACTTAGGAAATCCGTTATCCTGTTATGCATAATTATTTTCATGATTTTGGAAAACGGACTCAGTACCATTACAGATCGGTAGTTTTCCACCGAGAACGAAACGTCTTTTTATATACTGGTACCCCTTTGGCATTTTTCAATTTCGAGGGAAACCCGCCTAACTTAAGCGAGGTATTGATGATTACGGTTAGATACGGCGATATCAATTCGGAAAGTTGTTTAATAACAGTGACTGCAATATAATCTAAGCCAGTGGATCTTTTAGTTTTAAGTCTATGAATAACGTTTGTCATTTCAGTGTCCGTCACTGGATAAAAATAAAAACTATCGCGCACCATTATGGAGGTTGTACACTCTTTATAGTTAAGAACACCAAAATGAGCAGTCAATTTTTCTGCTATCCTACAGGCAAAGTACTTTGCAAATGAGTTTGATATTAAACGCTTGTCAGTAGTTATTTCGTTATTTATTTTTAATTTAATTTTTGTTTTGGTTTTAGGTATATATATATATATATATATATATATATATATATATATATATATATATATATATATATATATATATATATATATATAAACATCTAAAATTTGAAACTGACCCCGGTTATGGGTTCTAGGGGCTCAAATTTGCGCTCATTAGAAACAAATTTTTGCAAAGTCTCACCATCGATACCAATCTATTGGTGAATTTTTTGAATTTCCTAAAATAAAAATTAACTAAGAAAACAATTGCTGGTACCGAAACTAGCCGACATAGTTTGAAGAGCTACTTTTAGTAAATAATATGTTTTACCGGTTAAGATTTCTTCAGAGTGACAATATTATAACCGCAACACTTGTTATCTAAAAATTGCAAGTTTGATGCAAATATTTTTGTCTACATGAAACTAAGATCAATTTAGATTTGTATCTTCAGCTACACAATTTAAATATAAATGGCAATTCAATGTTGGAAGCTTTATTTAAACTTCCTTTTTGTATTTGTAATAGATAAAAAAGCTACGCAATAACAAAAGAACATCTATGCGGAACACTCGAATAAAGAAACGATACAAAAGCAGGCTTTGTGTAATTGAAAGATCGATCGGAGAGACTGAAACAGCTCCAGAGCGCCAGAAACTTGATAGTGACGAATATACTCGTTTTGTTTACATCTGAAAATTGTTTCTCGACGAAATAACAAAAACGCATTTCAATAAATGCAATTTAAGATGTAATGTCGCACTGGCTTCTTTACTGCGAGCTTTTCCACGGAATGTTTTATGGAATTCAATAAATTTCAGCTCAAATATACATGAAAATGGAAATCTCTTTTGCATAGAATGTATACATGTACAAAGTAAGAAGCCACTTACGTAAATGTGAGTGTATTGTTGCATTTATATCATTCCTCCTTAGACGGTTCGCGCTATTCAACATCTAAAAGCTATGCTACAATTATGCTACCATGGATTTCGGTAGTTTACATCGCATGTCTAAACATGACATCTGAAATGCTTGCACAAAAATATATACATGCAGTGAATGTTACTTTTTTCATTATAAAATAAATATACCGGGCGTTTTTTCTTGTATGTGATAAAATCGCTGAGATAAATTTATCTAATGTGAGGCATTATCAGAAAGTAGTGGGGTGGTATATATATATATATATATATATATATATATATATATATATATATATATATATATATATATATATATATATATATATATATACAGGCTGACGCATTGAAAACGAAACAGACCGATCTGCGTCCAGAGAATTTTTTTTAAGAAACGCTGAAACACGTCAATTTTAATATTGAGGGGGACATATTTTGACATTAAACTCAACTTTGTCACATCAACACCTTAAGGGTGGTGATAGCAACCCTTATATTTTTAATTGGGACCATGGGTCGAGTGTTTCACCATTTGGAAGCTCTTTCTTTTCTGAATTCAGCACACTAATTTTTTTGGAAGTTTTATCAACTACTTTAAAAATTAACCACAGTTGGTGTTGCAAGAACGTATTTCATTCATTGTGATAAGAAATGCACCAGTTAGTCAATTTTTCGTTAAAACAACCTAAAAACAAAACCAAATGTTTATTCAGTTAAGTAAGTGTTCAAATTGTTGACCACCAGCTTCCATACTAAAGTACAAATTTTGTTCAAAACGAGCTCTGACTTTCTGGAGCATTTGTGGAGTTATTAGACGGCATTCTTCAACAATGCGTCGTCGTAATTCTTCCAGAGACTCCAGTTCTGTTGCGTAAATTCTACTCTCTAAATGGCCCCATAGAAAGAAGTCTAAAGGAGTTAAATACGGTGATCTAGGGGGCCACTCAATAGCACCTCTACGCCCAATTCGTTGTCCTGGACACTCTCTGTTCCGAAACACGTGAAAAATGCGGAGGAGCTCTATATTGTTGTAACACTAATTGATCTTCTTGATATCGATTATGATTTTCAACAATGTCAATTAGTAGAGAGTAAATGATATCTTCTAGTAACTCCAAATACGTTTCGCCACTCAAATTATCATCAAGAAAAATTGGTCCGATTAAACGGTCTCCAAAAATGCTAGTCCAGACATTCAATTTCTGTGGAGTTTGAGTGGGGACTTCATGAATATGTCTTGGATTATTATCTGCCCAATAACGACAATTATGACGATTGACTGTAGTGTTTAATAAAAACGTACACTCGTCTGAAAACAGATATTAAACACAAAGTTCTCGTTATCAGCTATTCGTGCAGTTATAACTTCACAAAACTCCAGCCGGCGATCAAAATCATCTTCATTCAGTTATTGTACAAGATGAATTTTATACGGGTGAAATTTATGATGCTCCAATATTCGCTAAATAGTTCTTATTTTGATGTTTGAAACAGTGGCCAATTTTCTCGTGCTCAAAGTTGGGTCTGCAGCAATTTGTCCTAAAACTTCAATCTCAGTAGTCTCATTTCTAACCGGAAATTCACGTTCAGGATCCCGTTTTTTGTTGGCTACTGAACCACTTTGTCGAAACTTTGCAACTAACTCCAAAATGTATTTTCTGTTAACATGTCTGTACTGATGTCGTTCATTAAACAAATTTGCTATACGGCTGGCACAGTCATCGTTTTTGAAAAAAAAAAAGAGTAATTATTTCAACTCTTTCTTCTACAGAATACCCATTGTGAAATTAATTCTCGGTAGTATCAAACCGACCGATAAACTTAAATAACAAACCGCATTTCTCTCATTCCCATAGGAAATGTTCTGACAGTTAATTTTTTGTTTACAAACCAAGAAAACATTGACTATCAGCACATTCCTTATCAAAATGAGTAAAATGCGTTTTTGCATATTCAACTGTGAATAGTTTTTAAACTAGTTAATAAAACTTCCAAAAAAATTAGTGTGCTGAATTCAGAAAAGAAAGAGATTTCAAATGATGTAACACTCGACCCATGTTCCCTATTTAAAATATAAGGGTTGTTATCACCACTCTTAAGGGGTTGATGTGACAAAGTTGAGTTTTATGTCAAAACATGTCCCCTTCAATAATTAAAATTGACGTGTTTCAGCGTTTATATATATATATATATATATATATATATATATATATATATATATATATATATATTATATATATGTAGTTGAAATTCGAATCTCACAATTGGGATCTTGTAAACCGTAAGAAATACAAGGATGGTGAAATTGAGGTAAAGTAGCACGTTTTAATGCTGATCACTCATCTGAAAGAAAATTTTAGGTAACATTTTTAGTTTTTAAGTTATTAGAAAAAAAAAACATAAATTTTTAATTTTTGTTTTTTATTTTCAAGCGAATACCGAAGGAACTAGATTTTTTAGCTATAACCTTGTTAGGACACTTTTTTATGAGAAATCTAAATATGCCATCATATTTACGAAGACGTTCTTGATGCAAGAGCTACAATACTTAAGTTTGATTTTTCTTATGGGCGCCATGTTGGCTTTTTGCGTTTTAAAAAGGGTTTTTTTTTCCTGATTGCAATGATGTATCACACGATGCGATAACATCTTAGTAGTAGTAGTAGTAGCAGTGGTGGGGAGGCCAACGCCAAGCAAGTAGGCCACAATGGGCCCTTTTTGCCAACCCCAGCAACCCAGCAACCATGCTCTACTCTTCCTCGGTTCCGTCGCCAAACCGCCTCGACCTCGAGATGAAGGCCATGACGGTCTTCAATTGGACGGTACTTACCTGATTCCTCTGCAGAGTCCTTGATCGGAACAATTCTGCTCGAAGACTCCCAAAAGCCTCGCATTCACACAGGTAGTGGTAGGACGTTTCTTCATCCTCGCCACATTCCTGGCAAATGGGATCCCTCTCTACGCCTATAAATGTGAGGTGTCTTCTAAGGGCGCAGTGGCCTGTCAGCACCCCGAGGATGCGGCGAAGCGTAGGTCGACTCCTTCCGAGTAGCCAGACAGCTTTATCTCTGTCCGGCCCCTCCACGAAGTCCCTCGCCTGCCTGCAGCCACCAACCGACCCCCAGTGCCTCTCCATTGCTTCCTCGGTCCACCTGTCTAAGACGACAGAGACTGTCTTCCTACTTATGCCTATCGCAGGCTCTGGGCCACAGAACGGCCGCCGGGAACCGAGTTTTGCGAGATTATTCGCCACCTCATTCCACGCTACGCCACAGTGTCCCGGAACCCACACCAGTTGCACCTCCTTCGTCCTGGATAGCCCTCTGAGGGCGTCAACGCACTCCTGAACCAGGGGTGACCTGATTCTGGCCGCGCAGACTGCCCGGAGGACTGCCTGGCTATCCGAGCAAATGCACACACATTTCTCGGGACTCATCTTCACATCCTGTCTATTGGCCACAGACAGGATAGCATACGCCTCTGTTTCGAATGCCGTGGTGTATGCGCCAAGAGCATAGCTCTCGCGCACCCCCAGGCGCTCGATATATATTCCTGCCCTGGAGGATTGCTGGTCTTTCAGCCGCGATCCGTCGGTGAAACAGACCAGGCTTGCGGGCTGGAATGCAACCTCATTTTTCCTCCACTGATCCCTACTGGGGATCCTGAGGGTGTATGGCCTAGTCAACCTAATATCGTCCTCGGCATCCCTCACCTTTATGGCGGAAATCGGAATTTCCTTTTCCACCTCCTTGGCGACTCTTGCATGCCCTATTACTGCTCCCTCTCCGCACCAGTTACCTGAGTCCCGGATTCTAAGATGCGACGCCATAGCCTCCCTTCTGATACAGATGGGAAGCGGTGGCAGCATCAACAGGACCTCTAGCGCGGCTGAGGGTGTCGTCCTCATAGCGCCTGTGATACCCAGGATAGCCAGCCTTTGGAGTTTGGCCAGCTTCCTGCTGGTTGTTTGGTTCACACCACACCACCAGACCAACGCCCCATAGAGGATTCTCGGCCTGAAGATCGCAGTGTAGATCCAATGAAGGATCCGGGGATTAACTCCCCAGGTCCTCCCTATCACACGACGCAGCTGCCAGAGGGTCGCTACTCCCTTCCTCACAACTCGTTCTATTTGCGACCCCCATGTTAGTTTCGGGTCCAGGATCACCCCCAGATATTTGACCTCCCGCACTAAAGCTAAAGGTTTTCCAAACATCACGGGCGCCCTGAACCCCTCTACCTTCCTCTTCTTGGTAAATAGGATCATCTCCGTCTTCGCCGGGTTTATGGAGGGTCCCTGCTCACCACACCACCTTTCGATTATGCTATAGGCAGCTTGCATACACTCACAGACGAAGCCGAGGAATTTGTCGGTGACTAAGACCAGCCCATCATCAGCGTACGCCTGGGCGTAGAAGCCATTCTCAGAGAGCCGCTCCAAGAGGCCGTCCATGACATCGATAACATCTTACTTGCTATCAAAATTTGCAAAAAATTCTTTCTGCGAAGAATGCTTTGGAAGGGACGCCAATAAATTTGTTTAACGATGTAAATATTGACAGTTTAGCCAAACTCTGATGTTTTTAGGATTTTTGTACATTCTCTCTGTGGAATTTATTCAAAAATCATGAGATTTACAAATAAAGAAAACAAATACATGATAAAAATATATTACGAAAATAATAGAAACGCTAGAGTTACTAGTGAAAACTATTTAAATGAATATCCGGACAGGCCGCAACCACACTATTCTTATTTTAATGGACTAAATTGTACTACCAGATTTTCGTCAACGTAGCTTACTCAGGTTTTACCAGAAAATTTTGTGTTTTCTTTAGAAAAAAATTGTATTTCTGGAAATAAAAAAGTGAGGACCACAAAATTTGGTACGCTGGTTTCTGTCATAAAGAGTATCCTATATACCAAAATCTCCAAAGACCAAAAAGTTTGAGGTAAATGAATTTTTAAATAATTAAATCTGATTCAAGAAAGCTAAAAAAATAAAAATAGATTGATCAGAATGTGAGTGAAAATTACTACAAGACATGACTAACAAGCTCCTAGATATGTGTCTAAGTCGTTATTTTTCTAGATTTTGTTAAAATATAAGCAACAAACCGATTGTAAATCAAAAAGGTTTTATGTAAATTGTAAAACCTTGAACAATACGATATCCCTGCTGGTAAATCCATATAGTGCGTAGCTCAGTGTGATAGGTGTACACTGGTCGCTGTACATCGTAATAATCGACTTCCAGATGACGCGTTCTAATCCTGGTTAGTGACTTCGCTTTTTATCAATTTGTTTTAGTCTTATTTCACTTTACAGTTATCTAATCTGATTGTTGTTATTCCGATGAATTTTATAGCGAGTTTTTGTATAAAAAAATAATTCGATAAAAAGGGATGAAAGTTTTAAGTCTTAATTCAATTTGAATAGCATATCTGGTTGTTTATTCTTGCCCTAACTTAGTGAAACTTAGGGAATTTTGTTAAAAAAATCACTAACGAGGAGACCCCGACTTTTGAATTTAGAAAAAATTTATTCAAATGAGCGCAAACTAGTCCCCCTGAATCGATATCCAGGGTCAGTTTCAATTATACATATATATATATATATATATATATATATATATATATATATATATATATATATATATATATATATATATATATATATATATATATGGTGAATAATTTTCTAATATTTAGGTCTGTAAGTTTAAAGACAAAAGCTTGAGGTATTTAAAGAAAAAAATTTGGAGTTTTCCTCAAAACGTAAAAAGTTACGATTTGAAACTTCAAAATTGGTAACATTTTGGGCAAAGAACCTGAAAGAAATACGGATTATGTAAAGAGTGTTTTGCAAACCCTTAAGTTTTAGCTTAAACCATCATTGCCCTTCATTTTAATAAAATATTTCGAGGAAATTCGTTTCAAATAGACACTTTCTCTGATGCTTTGGAAGTAGTTTTAGTTTCATTTATGGTTTAACGGTCTATAATTTTCAGCTAATTTTTTTTTAATATTGAGGAGACCGCGGCTTTTGAATTCTAAAAAAAATTCTTCAAATGAGCGCAAATTAGACTCCCTAGAGTCCATATCCGGGTTTACTTTATGTTTACATATATACAGTGTGACGCATTTATACGGTAAAGCTCAATATAGTTGTTATTATGTAAGATACGAGAAAAAATTGTATACTTACCTATAGGGTGTTTTGAGCTGCATCTTCTAAAATTATTTTGACAACCGCAGGATGGCCCATAAGTTGCTGGTGATACCTAAATTTTTTTTGAACATTCCTTATTGCATTTTTGCATTTTTCATCGAAATATGATGCATGTTTATAAAAAAAATCGAGACGCAGTAAGTGCGTTTTAGTAGCGAATTTTAATTAAACGCTTCAAAATTCAATAACGCAATTTGCTAATAACCTAAGGTTCGTCAGCTAGGAAACGAATTTCCTCGGAAATGTTTTTGGTTTATTTTCGGAAAATTTTTGTACATTTTCAAAGAAAATATGTTGGTAAAATATGGTGCATTGCTCCTACTATATAGGTTATACCAGTGACCAAATTGATCTTGCATTAAAGATACATATTTTCTATTAAAAACATTTTAAGAAAATTCACTTCCATAACGCACTTGCTGCGTCCAGACTTTTATTATAACTGAATTCCACGAGGAAGATGTCGCGGTTAATAGCTAGTCGGTTATAATACGTCAAATTTCGACCATTAATAATTACTAAAAGATAGCTTTCACAAATGTAAAATCTTAGTCTGTACAAGAACTTACAAACCTTTTTGTTCAAAGAATGATTTGGTTTATTTGCGAACAGCAACCACCCTATTCAGAAGAAATCCAAAACTAGAACGGCACAACATAAATTCCTTTGGCATGAAATTAACATAAAAGTATAAAACTTGAGCGTAACATCCGAAATAATAGAAACTTCTCTAGATATTCACAAAAGTTTTTCTCTATTATTATGTAAAACTGGATACAGCTTGTAGATTAAATGAAACTGAGAAGTTAACTAAAACTTCTTCATGCCCAAGAATGTGAATTAACAACTTGAATTGCAGATCTCTTACAATAAAACATGTAGTCTATAACCCAAAGGTATATTTGAAACTATTTTTTGTCTTTAGAGTAAGATAGTATTATTACTTTTAGTTTATTGTCTGAGTTCAAGTAACTAGAAAAATTCCTTTAACTTGCTATATCTATCTACTCTGTTTGAAAGTTTATATTATGTAAGTTTCGTAATCTTATCTAGCTTTATTTCTAACTGTTGTTTCTGAGTAGTCTTGAGCAAGTGATGTTATTAGGATAAAATTAAACTAAGATTAGAAACCGGCCAACAAACGAACTCTAAATTGAATTATTAAGTTTTTTAATGTCTGATACCGAAGTTTGTTAATCAGATGAATTTATTTTTTTACTGGTAATTTTGCAACTAACTTTAAAACCAAAAAAATTATTTTTGTTTTTAAAGAAAACAAAAAAATTTCCGAGAAAACTTGCGCAGATTTTCCTGGCTAACGAACTTATCCAAGCCAATTGCAAAAGGAAGGTACGTAACAAATTTGATCAAAATCGGCCCATTATTTTTTGAGTTATCACTGTGATACACACACACACCCACACATACCGATAACTCAAAAAATTATGCGCCGATTTGGATCAAATTTGGTAGATACCTTCCTTTTCCAAGTGGCTTGGACAAGTTTGTTAGCTAGGAAAATCTGCGCAAGTTTTCTTGGAAAGTTTTGTGTTTTCTTTCAAAAGAATTTTTATCTCCTAAAATAACAAAGTAAGGGCAACCAAATTTGGTACGCTGGTTTCTGTCATAAAGTGTATTCTATATATAAAATTCAGATCTCTACGTTTAAAGACAAAAAAGTTATAGGTAAATTAAATTTTACTTAATTAAATCTGATGAAACAAAGTTACAACGTCAAAACTGATAACTATGGTAGGAGTCCCCTGTGGGTCCGGGGACTAATTAAAAGAATAGGCCCAAGGTAACTCCTGCCTGTCGTAAAAGGCGACTAATTGGAATTAAACACTGGCGAGGGTCTTGTCCATGTGGGCCTGGAGGGAGGCGGATATCTCTGGGGAGTGATGTACACCCGGATTTTGAGGCCTCCACTCTGGGCTTAGAAATGGATGGTTGCACGCGCTTGGTTGTTACTCGGAAGCGGGGTTCCGGATGGGTGCCGCCTTGAGTTGAGTGCTGGCGGGTGTCGTGTGTCTAGACGACCCGGAGGGGGTTGACAACTCTGATGAGTGGTAAACACCCGCAGTTTGGGGCCCCCACTGTGTGCTTCGGAACGGACGGACGGCCTCGCTTGTGCGATGCTTGGGAGCGGGGCTCGATGGATGTCGCCTTGAGTCTAGCACTGGTGGGTGTCGGGTCTAGGCGAACCCGGAGGAGAGCTGAGATCTTTAGGGGTGGAATAAAACTAAGGGTTGGGGCCTCTTCTGTGAGCTTCGAAACGGACAAACGACCTCACTTGGATGCTGCTCGGATGCAGGACTTCACGATACTGCACCGAGTCAAACTGACGGATATCTGGTCCAGACGAACTCGGAGAAAGGTTATCTATCTTTGAGCTTTGAGACGGGCAAGCGACTTCGCTCAGATGGCAGTACATGTGTCAAACAATGTTTCACCACGCAGGTGTCGTCGCCTGTCGGAAGCTCGATTTGTTGGGTGAAATTTAAGCTAACGCTGGCAGGTGTTGGACCTGGACGAACCCGGAGGTGGCTCGGGTCTCTAGGGGTGGATTACACCTGGAGACTTGGGCCTACTCTGTGAGCATAGGTGCAGGCTAACGACCCCGCCTGGATGCTGCTCGAGGGCGAGACTTCATGATACCGCCTCGAGTCAATGAAACACTGGCGGGGGTCTGGTTCAGGTGAGGTTGGGGGGAGGCAGATATCTGTGGGGAGTGATATGCACCCGGGGTTTGGCGCCTCCACTGTAGACTCAGAGACTGACAATTGGCCTCGCTTGGTTGTTACTCGGGAGCGGGGTTCCAAATGATACCGCCCTGGATTCAGCCCTGGCGTGTGTCGTGTGTCCAGACGTCCCGGGGGCTCTGATCTCTGATGAGTGGTAAACACCCGGAGTTTGGAGGCCATACTGTGTGCTACGAAACGGACGGACGGCCTCGCTGGGGTGATGCTCGGGAGCGGGACTCGATGGGATGTTGCCTTGAGTCTTAGCACTGTTAGGTGTCAGGTTTGGAAGAGCCTGAGGGGAGCTGAGATCTCTAGGGGTGGATTACAACTGGAGATTAGATGCTCCTCGAGAGCGGGACTTCATGATACCGCCTCGAGGCAAACACTGACGGATGTCGGGTCCAGACGAACTCGGAGAGAGGTTATCTGTCTTTGAGCTTCGAACCGGCAAGCGACTTCACTCAGATGACAGTACACAAGCCAAACAAACTTTCACCCTCAAGAAAAGATCTACTCCCTCAGGGAGCTGGAATTGATGGGTGAAATCTAAATAATTAGACGTGAGCCACAATAGACCTAAGGTCGCGGTGGAGGGACTGGAATTGCCCACTCACAATAAAATCTAATTTAATCTAATCTAATGGTAGGAGTACGAACGTTAAGTGAAAAATATGACAAGAAATTACGAACAAGCTCCTAGATCTATGTCCAAGTCGTTGTTTTCCTTTATTTTGTTCAAATATGAGCAAAAAATCCATTGTAAATAAAAAATATTTGGTGTAAATAGAAACGACGTTATACAATTAAGATACTACTGTGTAAGCCTGCTAGTCTGCCATGTCCAGCGTGGCCGCGTCAGCTAAACCCTGTACATCGGATAGTCTAGTCCTACATGACGAGTTCTAATCCTAGTTAGTGACTTCAATTTTTATGAAATTTTTTTAGTCTCCTTTCACTTTACCGTTATCTGAACAAATTGTTGTTGCTTCGATTAATTTTTTGCGAGTCTTGTAAAAAAATAATTTAGTAAACAAGAGATGAAAACTTTTAAAACTTAATTCAATTGAATAGCATATCTGGTTTTTTTGTTTTTGTCCTAACTTATTGAAACCGTTCCATATTTAATACGGTCGTATGGTTGTAGTGTTAGGGAATTTTCTTAAAAAAATTACTAATGAGGATATCTCGATTTTTTGAATTTTGAAAAAATTTCTTCAAATGAGCTCGAACTAAGCCCCCTAGAACACGTATCCGGTTTCAGCTTCAATTTATATATATATATATATATATATATATATATATATATATATATATATATATATATATATATATGTGTGTGTGTGTGTGTGTGTGTGTGTGTGTGTGTGTGTGTGTGTGTGTGTAAGTGTCACACCGATAACTCAAAAAATGAATGGTCGATTTTAATAAAATTTGGTGAGTAAATTATTTTTGCAAGTGGCTTGGATAGGGTCGTTAGCCAGGAAAATGGGACCAGTTTTTCCGGGAAAATTTTAGGTTTTCTACTGGAAAAAATTTATATCTCCGGAAATAACAAAGCTATTGCAACCACATTTGGCAAGCTGGTTTATGTGGTAAAAACCAAACTCTGCACCAATGTTTCCTCTATGTTGAAAGGAAAAAAAGTTATGCGCACTTAATGAAGCAAAATTTTAGCGCCACTAAAAGTCAGAGAAGACGCAATACCAAAATATTGTATGTGTTAAACAAAATCTATTAAATATTATAGACAACGTTTATCTTTTCATGGCGCAAAAAGCTCAAGAAATACCAGAAAGATTACTTTGAGAATTTTATAACTTTTCTCCTGTAAATGTCAAACTGGAAATTTGAAACGTGAAAATTGGTATAACTATTTCGGTTTATGAATGGAGAATATTGCATAAAATTGTATTTGAATGTTCTAGATTTATGCTACTCGTCTCATTTGTTAAAATATGTGTCTTCCTTTTTGGAAACTAACAACTCTACTTACACTTAGAATTTTGCCACAAAATACCATTGTAGAACAGTAATGAGCTAACCAGTGTCATATAAGTTACAAACTGACGATTAAGACTAAGTGAAGAATGTAACCTGTGATGAGCACTGATGAGCACACTTGGAGAACCCAAATCACCACAACACATTTTAAGAAACCTGACTATCGTTTCACTAACTAATTTCGCGTCATCAGAGGATGGATAATTCTAAATGTCTTATATCTACAACTCTATTTATATTCTTCTGCCGGCAGTGGGTCACTAACGATTTAGGGAGGTTCAACGACACCAAAATTAACATATTTTGTTAGGCGGAAATATCTGTATTCTTTTATTATCGATCGGACGTACTTCTTCCGGTATTTATTTTATAAACTAATCTCTCAGGAGACTGCCCATAGGCGGCGTAGCGAGATTCATTTTTTTTTTATTATTACTATATATATATATATATATATATATATATATATATATATATATATATATATATATATATATATATATATATATATATATATATATATATACTTTCGAAGACGTTTAGCTGTCCTGGTCGTCTAACAATTTTTATTAATTTTAGATCCTTCTCATTAACGTGGAGATTATTATCCCAAATATATCGGGCGGCGGAAGATATACCTATAGTACCGTATCCTAATTGTGCTAAGTGCTCTTTAAATCTAATTTCAATAGATATTTTTGTCTGTCCGACGTATTTAGGATCACAATCTTAGTAACTTATTTCATAAATTCCCGACATTTTGGCCGTACTATCCCTGTCTTTTGGGCCACCTATCGAGTTTTTTCAAGTATTTTTTGTTTGTACGTATGATGTGAGTCATTCGGAATGTACATCTAGACACACCTTTTTATGAGTAGATTTGAAACAGATCTTGAAAGTGAAAGTGAGTATTTTCCTAGATTGTGCTTTCGTTACGTGGATGATATTTTTCGCAGTGTTTAACACAGACATTTGCAAACCAGAAGATTTTATTGCCCAATGAAACAATAAATTTTATTCTATAAAATTTACCAAGAATTAGAAATTAATAATAAATTACCTTTTCTAGATGTACTTGTTATCAAAGACAAAGACACCTTAGAATCCGATGTCCACAGAAAGGATACCACCACTCGAAAGTACATTCCGAATGACTCACATCATACGTACGCACAAAAAATGACCAGCCTGAATTTTTTAGTAAACAGTATAACATTTCATTCTAATTGAAGCAAATTAGTACTCAAGGCTGTGCAACCGGTAAATCATTTGGTCGAGTTACACTCATAGATTTCACTGTTGACTAGTCCCGTACCATGATCAATGATTTGTGACGTCATTTCACTAATAACACTTAGTCAATGGTCTCACCAATACTTATATTCAGAGTAAACTTCAATTTTCCAATTGGCAATGCTGTCAACTAATAACTGTCACTGTCACTTGATTTCCGAGGAGATAAAATTGCGTGAAAAGAGGAAAGAGATGAAAATGTTCTTTTCCACTGCGGCCGTGAAAGGCGTGTGTCTCCTTGTTAAAATAATTAAAATTTCGAACACTAAACAATGAGTGATTTGGTTTCTTAAATATATAATTTGTCTAATTAATGATGTAATTTCCAGCACGCCTTTTCTTTGTACGCCTCTAATGATAATGATGTTTCATCCTGGAATTTGGAAGTAGTAGTACTACAAAATAAGAGTTTTTTTTTTCTTTTTTTTTTAAACTCGCATAATGGCTTCCACGATATAATGCAGCCTAATATGGTTCTGCTTTAAATTATTATTATTTTCTTTGGAACTCACATACTGGATACCTGTTGATTGGGGTTTGCCACTTATTAATGACAATTGCTGGAATGTCACTAATGGTAATGGTAAAATTGTGATAAACTTATATCTGGATTCAAATTTGAAGTACGAGCCCTCAGCCATTTTGTAAACTAGGAAGAGGTGATACCCATTTAATATTGGAAGGGTGATGCAAAACTGTAAGTTTTATAAATTTCTCTAAGAAGCAGCTGTTAACTACATGGATTAATTTTATTCACGAATAATTTTCCGTTTGATTATCACTTAATGACATTACAAATGTATAATTTGCCTTTGCTTTAAATAAGATCTAACTTTCAACTGTCAAGTACATTAATTTCCTAAAAATTTGCCTTGTTTTAAACCCAATATTAGTCACTTAATTTCACTTCAATTTCAGTTATAACATTTAACAAATACTTAATGTAATACTGCCTGGATTATATAAGACACGCTGCAGGTAACATCTTTTAAATTAACCTAAGACCGCAACTATATCACACATAAGAACTTTAAACAAACCTGAGCTCCCGACTGACTAGTATAGGAGGCTGGCTCTTATTCGTAAGGTCATGCCTGATGGTGCTTTGCTTATTTAAACGAGAATAAGGCAAGCCGTCACAACAGGTTAATTAATTTTACTTTAGGTAAAAGTAGATATACCAAATAATTAAAGTATATTAAGAACGTGGCCGAATACAACGAATACACTGATTGGCTAGTGGAGAAATCTGTCAACAAACAGAAGACAAAGTAAATGTTAGCGGATCAACCACTTATAGAAGGGAGAAAGCCGAGAAAACTTTTTTGATTACCATTTTAACATCAAAATGACGAGGGGTCTAGATAGCATTTTAAATAAAGCGAATTTGCAGCTAACATTTTCGACAAAACACACTTTAATGAACTTGCTAGGTGACCCAAAACTCAAAATGTCGGAAATTTTGAAATAAGTTGTAAAAAATGTGATCTTAAATACGTCGGACAAGCAAAAACTCTGCTGTTATTAGATTCAAAGAACATTTTGTACAAATAAGATACGGTACTATAGATAGATCTTCCGTCGCCCGACATATTTGGGATAATAATCATCACGTTAATGAGGAGAACCCAAAATTAATAAAAAACGTTAGACAACCAGGACAACTAAACGCCTTCGAAAGTATATATGTTCCTAAATAAAACAATAATAAAAAATGTATGAATCTCGCTCCGCCACCTATGGGAAGTCTTCTGATAGATTACTTTATAAAATAAATACCGGCAAAAGCACGTCCGATAGATAATAGAAGAAAACAACTATTTCCGCCAAACGAAATATGTAAAATTTGGTGTCGTTGAACCTCCCTAAATCGATAGTGGCCGACTACCTGCAGAAGAATATAAAACATTTCGGGACGCAGCAAGTGCGTTATGGTAGCTAATTTTCATTAAATGCTTCAAGTTTTCGTAACTCAATTTTCTATAAACCTAGAATATTGAATTTTGGTATGTACTAAGCGTATTGATAAGGGCACCATACCAACCAAATTTCATCAAGATAAAGTTGTTATTTTTTGAGATACATTTTTTTTTGTCGAAAAAATTATTTTTTTTTTTAGAAAAACTGGTCTGATAGAGCTGGAAACGAATTTGCCTAAGCCAATAATAAAAGAAAGATTCTCCGAGTTTCAAGTAATTCGGTTAATAACTTCTCGAGTTATCGTGTGGACATATAATAATACTTTATTGATCAACTTGTCAATTACAGAGAATAAGAGTACAAATATATCTACATATTTACACATCAATATAAACAGATACACATGTATCTAGAAGGTAAATGCAAATAACGCAATATAATTGTATATATACAAATAAGTAGTACATATATTAGATAGCACTATAAATCCATAGGATTTGTGTGTGCGTAGAGGTACAATAGATTAAATTGTAAGTGCAATAGTACAGTGCCAAAAAATAGACTAAGCTAAAACATGATCAATATTGCTAAGATGGGTGAGAGAACATTTGCTAAATTAATTGTGAGCTGATAAATGAAATAAATGTACATATAGAGCAATCAAAACTATCCAGATAAGGTGACCATTGAATTGATATAGATGTTTAAAGATAACACAGACTATCATGACATCAATGAGAATCCTGAAAGTAGCCGCGCGATAAATAAATTCTATGAATGAATGTTGAATCTGTCGAAGGTCTAGTGTTTATCAGGTATTAAAACCATTCTAATAATCCGGTGATAATATATATATATATATATATATATATATATATATATATATATATATATATATATATATATATATACATATATATATATATATATACATATATATATATATATATATATATATATATATATATATATATATAGATAGATAGATAGATAGATAAAAATTCAAACAGACCTTGGTTCCAGATTCTAGGGGCCCAAATTCGCGTTCATTTGAAACAATTTTCGCAAAGTATCACCATCGATACCTCTCTTTTTTTCTTTAAATAAAAATTCGCTAATACAGTTGTGGATATAAGATATTTACAATTATTCGTCCTTTCGGTTCTCCAAGTGTGCTTAGTAAAAACAATATCTTTTAATATCCATAAGATATCATTCGCAAAATCGTCACTCAAGATTTCACTGTCAGGAAGCTGTTTGAAATTCGCTCGTCGCAATACGCATTTGTTATTCTCAACAGAATTTGCAGGAGAAAACCTGACAACATTGCATGTTTAAAAACATCCACTCACCCAAGTTACAGTCTTTTCAAATTATTTACAAAACATTGGCCAGTTGTCTGAGTATTGCCCTCTGAACGCTTCGCATATTGTGCTTCATATGAACACATGAATATTTGATACCCGTTCTCAAGACCTACCGCGATGCGCCTGGGCTCGAATAGGTCTCTCCGTTTATGTCGACTTTACGAGCCAGTTTATCGGTAGGAAACGCGATTATGTAAGTGTTACAGAATAGCTGAAAAGCGTATATAATTTCAGCATAGTCATAATTTGAACATAAGGCTATCCAGTTTCATCTGACATCAAACATTTCATAACCCGCAGCACTGGAGTTATGGTAAACAGAATGGTGGGTAGTGAATTAACTGTGGTGTGGCTGGTGCGACAGTTAAAGTCTATCGTAGAAAATACCTTCTACTAATTCAAATTAAATTGTTGCATTTCTAAAACTTTATAGACGTTTTTACATTTTTAGCGAATCTTAATTAGGAAAAAATCGCTATTAGAGAGGTTACGCTGAAAAGCTTTTGAAGAAATTTCTTGAGATGAGCGCGAATTTGGGTCCCTAGAACCCAAAACCAAGGTCCGTTAAAATTTATTTATATATATATATATATATATATATATATATATATATATATATATATATATATATATATATATATATATATATATATATATATATATATATATATATAGATAGATAGATAGGGTGGCGCATTGAAAACGAAACAGACCGATTTGCGTCCAGAGAATTTTTTTTAAGAAACGCTGAAACACGTCAATTTTAATATTGAGGGGGACATATTTTGACATAAAACTCAACTTTGTCACATCACTCCCTTAAGGGTGGTGATAACAACCCTCATATTTTAAATAGGGAACATGGGTCGAGTGTTACATCATTTGAAACATATTTCTATTCTGAATTCAGTACACTAATGCTTTTGAAGTTTTATCAAATCCTTTAAAAATTATTCACAGTTGAAGATGCAAGAACGTATTTCATTCATTGTGATCAGAAATGCACTAGTTAGTCAAGTTTTCGTTGAAAAAAACTAAAAAACAAAACCAAACGTTCAAAAATGTTTATTCAGTTAAGTAAGTGTTCAAATTTTTGACCACCAGCTTCCATACAAAATTACAATTCTTTTTTCAAAACGAGCTCTGACATTCTGAAGCATTTGTGGAGTTATTAGATGGCATTCTTCAACAATGCGTCGTCGTAATTCTTCCAGAGACTCCGCTGTTGCCTAAATTCTACTCTTTAAATGGCCTCATAGAAACAAGTCTGAAGCAGTTAAATCCGGTGATTTAGGGGGCCACTCAATACCTCTACGCCCAATCCATTGCTCTGGAAACTCTCTGTTCAAAAACTCCCTAACACGTTGTAAAAAAAGCGGAGAGGCTGCATCTTGTTGAAACACTAATTGATTTTCTTGGTAGCGATCATCATTTTCAACAATGTCAAATAGTAGAGGGTAAACGAAATCTTCTAGTAACTCCAAATAGGTTTGGCCACTCAAATTGCCATCCAGAAAAATTGTTCCGATTAAACGGCCTCCAAAAGTGCCAGTCCAGACATTCATTTTCTGTTGAGTTTGAGTGTGGACTTGTGAAAATTTCTTGCATTATTATCTGCCCAATAACGACAATTATGACGATTGACTGTAGAGTTTAATAAAAACGTACACTCGTCTGGAAAACAAATATCGAACAGAAAGTTCCCGTTATCAGCTATTCGTGCAGTCATAACTTCACAAAACACCAGCCAGCGATCAAAATCATCTTCATTCAGTTGTTGTACAAGATGAATTTTATACGGGTTAAATTTATGATGCTTCAATATTCGCTGAATAGTTCTTCTTTTGATATTTGAAACAGTGGCCAATTTTCTCGTGCTCAAAGTTGGGTCTGCAGCAATTTGTCCTAAAACTTCAATCTTAGTAATCTCATTTCCAACTGGAAATTCACGTTCAGGATCCCGTTTTTTTTTTTGGCTACTCAACCACTTTGTCGAAATTTTGCGACTAACTCCCAAATGTATTTTCTGTTAACATGTCTGTTCGGATGTCGTCCATTAAACAAATTTGCGGACGGTTGGCACAGTTATCGTTTTGAAAAAAAAAGAGTAATTATTTCAGCTCTTTCTTCCACAGAATACACCATTGCTAAATTAATTTTCGGTAGTACTATCAAGTATCAAACCGGCCGATAAACTGAAATAATAAACCGCATTTCTCTCATTCCAATAAGTCAATTTTTACAAACCAACAAAACATTGACTATCAGCACATTTCTTATCGGAATGAGTGAAATGCGTTTTTGCATCTTCAACTGTGAATAATTTCTAAACGAGTTGATAAAACTTCCAGAAAAATTACTGTACTGAATTCAAAAAAGAAAGCGCTTTCAAATGATGTAACACTCGACCCATGTTCGCTATTTAAAATATAAGGGTTGTTATCACCACCCTTAAGGGGTTGATGTGACAAAGTTGACTTTAATTTCAAAACATGTCCCCCTCAATATTAAAATTGACGTATTTTAGCGTTTCTTAAAAAAATGTCTCTGGACGCAAATCGGTCTGTTTCGTTTTCAATGCGCCACCCTATATATAAATTGAAACTGACCCTGGATATGAGGTCTAGTTCGGGGTAATTTGAAGAAATGTTTTCAAAATTCAAAAGTCGGAATCTCCTCATTAGTTAATTTTTTTAAATAAAATTCACTAAAACCACCGCACCATAGAGCTGCTTTGCGGTATCAACCGCTGTTCACCATTTTAAGTATTCTTGTATTATACTGGATAAACGCTGTGCCATATATTTAGATAGGCAACTTGCTTAAAACAAAATAACACTCCGGCATGATACTGAAATGTCTCAAAGCCCGCTACATTCCCCGAGCTTTGGAATTTATGTTATTTACCTTAATGTCACATTCTTTTGCACGTTATACAGAAGTATGTACTCGAAGAAGCTTCCATACGATTTGCATATCCTTATCCTCAAGCTAGAATGCCCCTCGAGTTTGAATTTATCTTTCACTTTTTATTAGAACAATAAGAAGCTGCCGTGATAACAAGTTGAAAACATTACTTTTTATGTTACATTTACTTTCATTGCAGCTAGAAGTATTCACATTACCAGCGCAGCTTAATTTCACCACTTGAAAACGTCTTTGTTTTGAAAAAAATGACATTACACGGCCTGTATTTTTATTGTCCTAATTAGAGCGTGCGTAATACGCACTTTTTATGGTACTATAATTTTCATGATGGCCTCATTTGCATTTTTATGGGCACTTCACCTTACATTATCTCCGGTGAAATTCGGAGACCTTTTATTATGCTTTGATAGCGGATTTTTTAAGAGGAAATGTGTCGCTGTAATTTCAAAATATAATGTTATATATGTAGGTAATTATATTAGATAAAACCAAAGTCGATTGTTAAGACATAACAAAATATAATTAAATTAAGTTTGAATTAAATTTAGAACAACTTTTAATAAAGGACGCAGAAAATTATTTTCGGGGTCCCAAAACTAAGGGAGGCGGTGGACACGACAGCTGATACAGGATGTATACTCAAAACACAGTTTCAAGTACGTTATCAAGTTTAGACTTTTACAGCTCACATGGATTGGATTGTTAGAAGGCTGCTATGCCCCATTTTTTAATATTTTTTTTGGATACAGGAGGGGAAAATGCTCATGCAGACCCCAATCACGGCCCTGCAGGTGCCGTGGGATATCGAGGTACTGTGAGACGGTACTCACTAAAACCCCCTCCGTGGGAGTACCGGACCTTAGTTCATACCTCCGTTGGAGAGATTTCACACAATGACTTATTGGGTATGAATGTTTCCATTCAGTTTTTGCCACGAGGGCGTTAGCGGGTAAGAATAAGCTTTGGACGCTTATGCCTATGTGCAAGTTGCTCGTCGTAGTCGGTGGCACCAGGGAGAAGAGCATTTGGGTGAGAAGCGGCTTTTGCGAACTGAGTTGTGGATAGTTGAGTTATAAACTCAAGTATCGAAGGCATTTCCAGATCAGAGTGAATCGAACTGTTTCGGACAAACCATGGCTCTCCGGTAACCATTTGTTCTGGATGATTTGAAGGGTCATGATGTGTGTTGCGGCCGCGGTGACCCTTGCAGATGATGCATAGGTCAAGGCTGGCCGGATAATGACTTTGTACATGAGCAACTTATTGTTCATGGGCAATTTGGAATTTCTATTTAGAAGTGGGAACAGCTTCGCGACGAACATCGAGGCTTTTTTTCGGGCGTGATCGACATGGGGGCGCCATGTTAAGTGTTTGTCGAGGAAAACCCCAAGGTATTTGGCGGAATCTTGCCAGGGAATTAGACGGTTGTCCAATGAAACGTGTTCGTGAGGTGTGTGTCTCCTCTTGGAAAATAGGACAGCTGAACATTTATCGGGGTTTATGGCTAGAAGGGATTTCCTATACCATGATTGTAGCTCGAGTACGGCGGTCTGAAGTCATTTGGTTATTATCATCGGCTGAGTGGAGCTACAGAGGATGGTAGTGTCGTCTGCGTACAGTGCGTATGTCACGTTTAGGGGGGCTGTCGGAATGTCTGCGACAAATATATTGTACAGCAGAGGGGAGATAGCAGAACCCTGCGGGAGACCAGCCGTGGCTGAGTATTGTCTAGATCTGGCTCCCAGATGTTTGACCTGGTACTTCCTCTGTTGTATGTATGACATGATTAGCAGAATCACAGGGAGAGGATAATTAAATGATACAAGTTTGTTTAGGAGGCCCGCATGCCAAACTCTATCGAAGGCTTGAGCAATTTCACGGGCACACTTATGGCACTTTTAAGCAACTGTAGTCTATCCAGGACGCGCTATATTGACTTTAATTCAGAGATTCTAGTTGAATTTGAATGCAGAGACCTTACAGAGACTTAAATCTAAGTGAATACTGCTGTGATGAAAATAAAGGCTACCCAGATATCTTTTAATACCGATACTCTATTTCAATTTTAATTTAAGGACCTTAAATGGCTTTTATTCCGAGCACTCTAGTTTGTTATAAATCAAGGTTTAAGTTTCATTCAAATCTAGACATAATAGTTCGATTCCTCTCTAGGCACTCTAGTTTAATTTTAATACTATTTCGACCTTAACTGTCTTTCACGACCACCAAGTTCTGAATGTCTTTGAGATATATGGGTTTTACTTTCCATAAACTAAGTGGCTCATTGAAAACAAACCCTCAAAACCCTCAAAATATGAATTGTTATTTCAAATATATTTAGCAACCTAACCTGACCAAGCTAAATTCTTTGCAAACGTATTTAAATTTGAAAAGCTTTCATCTTGTCGCAACATTCTTTGTTTTAGCCCCTTTCTGTTTTATCGTTAAGACATGCGTCTCAGGGGAATGAAAGTGCATCTTCTGACAAAATACATTGCAGCATGATAAATGCGCACTTCATCCTGCATTTATCCATTGTAAAGAGTATACAAGAATGTTTGCAAGGCTCACTTGATAAACTGCTCACTCATACTGATTCTTCCTCTATCATGCTAAATAAGACCAGTTTCACAAAAGAGCATAACAAATTGTTCGGCGTTAAAGAGCACTACAACAAAGATGCTACCTTGGGGAATTTAGCGTAAATAATATAAAAATAAATCTTCTACAATTGTAAAGCTCGATCTGAATCCACCCCTTCGCTGCGGCACCAATTTTCGGAGATTTAGTAGGTACGGGCTAATTATATCTTGTAATAAAAACTCCAAGAACCTATTCTAGAAAGCTTATTATTCGCTAATTTCTAACAAACAGTTTTTCATTTTTAGTTAATTTTTATTTAAAAAATGGCTTGGACGAGTTCGTTATCCAGAAAAATGGTTAAGGGTTTTCGGTAAAATTTTGAGTTTTCTTTCGAAAAAAATGTTTTCTCCGAAAATTACAAAGCTGTTTTATGAAATTCACATGATATGTTGCCTTGAAGGAGACCTTACAACGTACCAAAATTCAACTTTCTAAGTTAATAGAAAATTATGTTATTCAAATACTGAATTTTCTTTTGAAAATTTTTTTTCACAAAGTTGTTTTAATGAAATTTTGTGGATATCTTGCCTTAGGAAAGACCTTACTACATACCAAAATTAAAGTTTCTAAGTTTATAGAAAATTGAGTTATTAAAGTTTGCAGCATTTAATAAAAATTCACGACCATAACGCACTTGCTGCGTCCCGAACTTTTTTTCTTCAAACGCGCATGTGAATATTTCAAATATTTAAAAAACAGTTTTACCATGCAGAAGACCCGCTGGTCCAAGATGCATAATAAAATACGGCGCCTTTTCTCAACACATAGGTATCTGAAAATTAACAACAATATATTAACACGCACTCTTACAGTTCAGTTTGCCCTTCAAACAGGACTTTTTTCAAAAGCTTTTCATCGTGACCGTTCTATTGGCGAATTTTTATTAATGAGAGTAATAAAATAAAAAGATATAGAGGAAATTAGATAAAGCAACTTTTCTGTTTTTCAGGATATTTAAGTACCGACTTGATTTATCAGAAATTTAATTTCAAATTTGTAACAAACATGAAATTGACAACATACAGACTTGGAGACTACTTCTCTAATTTTTTAAAATTTGAGTTTCGTTAATTTGACGCTTGTCACATTTTGAAGTTAAGTGTCTTAAAAATTCACATATTTTTAATCTTTCATATTACCTTATAGATCTGGAAGCAATTTCGAATTCAGAAGCTAATATCTCTTTAATTTTGTTTGTAAATTTAAATTTTGGGCAGTATTTATATCCTTTATTTAGAAAAGAAATTTCGTCAGTTGAATTTGATATATTAGATGACCAAATACATATTTTAGTTAGTGAATTTAAATTTAAAAACGCTTAACACAGACAAACAAAATTAGAAACCTAGAAGGCACACAATATTTACGTAATCAAGAAAGACCTCCCACACAAACACATAAGTTCTACAAAAGATTTGAAAACCTAAGCGAAACAATTTTTACAACTGAAGAAATGCTAAATATTGACATAAATCACATAGACATTTTGAAATCCTCATCTGTCATCTGTGTTTCATTTTTTCAATTTGATAATTTTTTTTGATCAAAACATCATATCATAACATAGCAACAAATCTTTATTTGTCGTTGTCATGATTTCGTACTAATTCAATTTGATGTGTCTGAGAATGCTGTCAAGCAGCGAAAATATAGTCACAGAAAAGTTGCGGAACATCCAGAATTCGTAAGGGCCACTTGCTCCAGTTAGTTTACATGCTGGCTACGTCCTTCACCTACAAAAACGAAAACCAACAGTGAAGCCAGAGAAGTAGTCTCCAAGTCTGTATGTAGTATGGACAAGTTTCACCAAGTAAGGGCAACAACAATTAATGAATGA
Source organism: Tillus elongatus (assembly GCA_964006375.1). Classification (NCBI taxonomy): domain Eukaryota; kingdom Metazoa; phylum Arthropoda; class Insecta; order Coleoptera; family Cleridae; genus Tillus; species Tillus elongatus. Next base: position 15,371,643 of record OZ023265.1, read on the forward strand.
AATTGTGCAACAGTTTCGTAATTTAACCGACTCTGTATCTTCATAGGTTTAGAAGATGGCAATAGTATGCAAGGTAAAAGTGACCACCCTGTATGTACATATATATATATATATATATATATATATATATATATATATATATATATATATTTATATATATATATATATTTATATATATATATATATATATATATATATATATATATATATATATATATATATCTATATATACAGTGTGAAACACACTTATGGAATAAAATTCATTATTCAGTAAAAAATAGTTTTTGTGGAAAACGCTAAGACACGTGAAGTTTCATTTATCGAACATTATCTTATAATCATTGTTAAAAAATCAAACTCCCACCATTTTCCTTTATTCATCTTTTATTTAAAACAGCAACCCTACATTTGTTCATCACAATTCGATGGATCACATTTTTCTTAATGCGGAGATGCCCCATATGTATGGTCTAATATTAAAGTTTCCAATACAGGGTGGAAATTTAATACCGGAATAGTAAAACTAAACAGTTTACCCTGAAATACAAATTTCCAAAAAATACTTAATAAAAACGTTCCTTTCTTATAATAAATGTTCAAAATGTTCTCCGTTCACTTGCACACAACGAAATAATCTGCTCTGGAATCTTCACTGACTCTTATCTTAAATTTATTATCTGGTCTTTTATCTAAAACGTACTTGGTATCATTAATCGTTTCTTATTAGCTACAAATTTTTGCAGTATGAAAGGTGAAACTTAACCGTTCTGTTTTATTTTGTTGTGTATTGTGTTGAATGCACGGTCTCCTAATAAATTAGTCGAAGTTTTGTTCCGATAATTTCAATTATTTTTTGGTCTAATAATGCGATACTTAGTTGAAACTCCGCGAGCATATATATTAATGATGATTGGGTATGGTGATATGATATCTAAACGGTCCAAGATATTTAGAAATACTAAGAGAAGAGGTTGTCTTAATGTTAGCAGAATTGTATCCAAATGTAATGGAACCTAATATTCCCCATGAAGAGATATGGTTTCAACAAGACGCTGCACCGCCCTACTTTGCTCTTCAAATACGGGAGTATTTACACGAAGTCTTTCCACAAAGATGAATTGGACGAAGATGTTTCGTAGAATGGCCCGCTAGATCACCAGATCTTACACAACTTGATTTCTTTTTATGGGGATACCTTAAAAACAGAGTGTATAAAACGCAACCTGCTGAATTAGATGATTTGAAAATAAAAAGAACAACAGAAATTAGGAACGTAACGCCTGACGTATTGAACAGAATTAGGGGAGAATTCCAGAGCAGACTATTTCGTTGTGTGCAAGTGAATGGAGAACATTTTGAACATTTATTTACAAAAGAGACGTTTTTATTAAGTTTATCTTCGAAATTTAAATTGCAGGGTAAACTGTTTAGTTTTAATATTCCGGTATTAAATTTACACCCTGTATTGAAAACTGTAACATTAGACCATACATATGGGGTATCTCCGCATTCAGAAAAATGTGATCCATCGAATTGTGATGAAAAAATGTAGGGTTGGTATTTTTTTTTAATGGATAAAGTTGTGGAGGACATTGGTGGGAGTTTAATTTTTTTAGCTATGATTATAAGATAATGTTCGACAAATTAAACTTCACGTGTCTCAGCGTTTTCCACAAAAACTATTTTTTGCTGAATAATGATTTTTATTTCATAAGTATGTTTTAAACTATATATATATATATATATATATATATATATATATATATATATATATATATATATATATATATATATATATATATATATATAACACTGATAACTCAGAAATGGAACTATTTTAATGAAATTTAGCCGGTACCTCCCTTTTCTAAGCGGCTTGAATAAGTGTGTTATCCGGGAAAAGCGGACCAGATTGATCAAAAAAAGTTTGGGTTTTGTTGGGGAACATTTTTTTATCTCCGAAAATAACAAAGCAATGATAACCCAATTTAATACTTAATGAAAAGTACAGTCAATACCAAAATATAGATCGCTATGTCGCAAGAAATAAAAGTTATGAGCATCTAGTTAATATAAATTAAATTTATAAAAATCCTGGACGCAGCAAGTGCGTTATCGTAGCGAATTTTCATTAAAATATTTTTAATTTCAGATATGTTTTTCTTAATGAAAGGAGGCATCAAATTTGGCTAAACATTTTTTACACAAAGTTCTGCTGAAAGAATACTTAAAATTCAAATTATATACCTAATATGTATTTAAAATTGAAAATAAAATAGTTTGTTTGCACGAAAATCCGTTAAAAGCTCATTTTCGACGAATCTCGTTTAAAAAACATTCCATCAATTGAATAATTTTTTATACAAAAATTCGCAACAAACGTTTCTTGAAATAAAATTCATTAAGTTCATTTATAAGAAAATTCCCGATGAAAACAACATTTTCTATGAGAAATTTAACTAATAGAAATAGAAATAAATTAAATAACCTAAAAAATAAGTACAGACTTAGATATTTTTTCTATGGCTTCACAGAGAAAATTATTTGCCTGTGGATGCTGTAAAAATTTAATCCGGTTGTAGAGAAGCAAAGAACCTCTTCTCGTGATACAAATCTCTAGGTCTATGTTAACCGTGGCACGGTTTTTCTAACTAAGGGAAACAACAGCTACTATTAAACTTGCATTAAAAGTCTTAAAGGTGCTTATCTTTCCTTTTAAACAAAAAGTTGCTAAAAATATATTGGAATTACATAATCTAATCAGATAATGTTAAAATGGAATCAAAGCCAAAAAAAAGTTAAAAGAGAAATTCAGTCAACGGTGAAATTTGAACCCGCGTCCCTTCGCTCATCAGACAGCCATTTTAACCATTACACTAAGTGAGGCTTCTGGAAAACTGCAATGAAAAAAGATAGATATCCGATAATGGCATTAAATTATTTATTTCTAATATGTAAGGTCTTTAGAGGCATATTTTGCAGTTATTTTAACAAATGAGAAGAGTAGCATAAAGCTGGAATATTCTAACACACATTTGTGCGATATTATTCATCCATAAACCGTAATAGTTATACTAATTTTTACGATTCAAATCTCCAGTTTGACATTTACAGGAGAAAAATTATAAAATTCTCAAATCAATCTTTCTGGTACTTCTTGAGCTTGAACCATAAAAATCTAAACGTTGTCTGTAATATTTAATAGATCTTCTTTAACACATAACAATATTTTGATACTGCGTCTTCTCTGACTTTTAATGGCACTATAATTTTGCTTAATTAAGTGCCTATAACTTTTTTTTCTTTCAACATAAAGACCTACATTTTTGTTCAGAATTTGGTTTTTACAACATAAACCAGCTTGCCTAATATGCCATAGCTTTGTTGTTTCCGGAGGTATGCATTTTTTCCAGAAGAAAACCAAAAATTTACTTGTCCGATTTTCCTGGATAACGAACTTGTCCAAGCTATTTGTGAAAAGAATTTACTTACCAAATTTTATCAAAATCGGCCCTTTATTTTTTGAGTTATCGGTGTGATACACACACAGATATATATATATATATATATATATATATATATATATATATATATATATATATATATATATATATATATATATATATATATATATATATATACACTTTATTTGTTTGCTGTACTTTTTCTGATTTTTTATTTGGTTACGTGGACTGCAGTTTCCAACCGTCCCGCTACTCAGTAGCGTGCGGATAATAAATTGGGACGGTTGAAAACTGCAGTCCACGTAACCAAATAAAAAATCACAAAAAGTACAGCAAACAAATAAAGTATATTTTTAAAAGGGTTTACAGTGTAGTGCAACATTCAAAAAGGTATATATATATATATATATATATATATATATATATATATATATATATATATATATATATATATATATATATATATATATATATATAAAGATATAAAAATTGAAACTAACCCCGGATATGTGTTTAGGAGGCCTAGTTCGCGCTCATTTCAAGAAATTTTGTCCAAATTCAAAAGCCAAGGCCTCCTCATTAGTGAATATGTTAAGAAAATTCACGAAAAGATCATTTCTATGAAAATTCACTACCATAACGCGCTTACTGCGTCCAGACATTCAAAATTAGGTCCAAATTGCGATCCAGATATCTGTGCACAATAATTTTTGTTTGTACGCGCAAGAGAAATATATTATTATTTAAAGTTTATGGAATGTATCTCCGCCAGAAACACCCTTGTTACACATAAAAATGAGATGAGCATTTCACGCTCCAACCATTATGACATACCATTATCAGCTGCAATTTTTTTCACCCAACAAATGCGTTATGCATTGACAAATGCCGACGTTACAACGATGATAAACTTTAATGTCACTGCATCGTAATAAAAGTGCTTTTGTTTATGTTTATCGCATTAATATTGTGGGGTAAAATATAGCTGTAAACTGTGGCGTTAAACAAATTTTATCTTTATGGAACATTTCAGTTCTAACAAAATGTTCCACAGCTTTGTCTGTAAAATATGACATACCACCTGAAATTTGTGAGCCAACGATCAGCCTTCGATGGGATTCACATACATCATCTTTTGTTATTTATTATAACCGAAATTCAGTGCGCTATAAATTTTAGTTACATTGGAAAAAAGCGTGCAACAGCAACTCTGTTTTAATCTAGTGGCCAGAGATAGGTGAGGTTAACTTGGAAAAAATGCGGAAAATATGGGTGTCAGTTCACAAAAACTCATCCATTAATATCGTATGAATGACATTAAAAAAAACTTTCGAGGTACATTAATTTTAGGGATTTAATAGTAGTAATAGTAAAAATTTATTAGGGTTAAAATTATACTGTGTAGCTTACAAATATGCCTAAGTTTGTGCTCACACAAGATACGATTAGGATTTAATTTAAAATCCAAAGATTGAGCCCAAAAATTGTTTAGTGTGTCAGTGATTTGTTTGCGTTTAAACCTTCCACCAACAATCTGTGAACGCTGGTAAATCCTTTCATCGTGTTGTAAAAGCGGCTTTTTCTTAGAGCATTTTTTAAAAAATTTCACACATAAGGGGGAGATCGTGACTTTCGAATTTGGAAAAAATGTCTTCAAATGAGCGCAAAGTAGGCCCCCAGCATATATAGGGTCAGTTTCAATTTATATATATATATATATATATATATATATATATATATATATATATATATATATATATATATATATATATATATATATATATATATATATATATATATATATAGGGTGGCGCATTGAAAACGAAACAGACCGATTTGCGTCCAGAGAATTTTTTTTCAGAAACGCTGAAACACGTCAATTTTAAAATTCAGGGGGACATGTTTTGACATAAAACTCAACTTTTTCACATCAACCCTTAAGGGTGGTGATAACAACCCTTATATTTTAAATAGGGAACATGAGTCGAGTGTTACATTATTTGAAAGCTCTTTCTTTTCTGAATTCAGCACACTAATCTTTTTGGAAGTTTGATCAAATCGTTTAAAAATTATTCACAGTTGGAGTTGCAATAACGTATTTCATTCATTGTGATAAGAAATGCACTGATTAGTCAATTTTGCGTTAAAAGAAACTAAAAAACAAAACCAAACGTTCGAAAATGTATATTCAGTTAAGTACCATTCAGTTAAGTACCATAAGCTTCCATAAAAAAGTACAAATTTTGTTCAAAACGAGCTCTGACATTCTAGAGCATTTGTGGAGTTATTAGATGGCATTCTTCAACAATGCGTCGTCGTAATTCTTCCAGAGACTCCGCTGTTGCGTAAATTCTACTCTTTAAATGGCCACATAGAAAGAAGTCTAAAGGAGTTAAATCCGGTGATCTCGGGGGGCACTCAATAGTACCTCTACGCCCAATCCATTGTCCTGGAAACTCTGTTCAAAAACTCCCTAACATGTTGTGAAAATGAATTGAGTTTCTTGATAGCGATCATCATTTTCAACAATTTCAATTAGTAGAGGGTAAACGATACCTTCTAGTAGCTCCAAGTGCGTTTCGCCACTCAAATTTCCATCAAGAAAAATTGGTCCGATTAAACGGTCTCCAAAAATGCCAGTCCAGACATTCAATTTCTGTGGAGTTTGAGTGTGGACTTCGTGAAAATTTCTTGAATTATTATCTGCCCAATAATGACAGTTATGACGATTGACTGTAGAGTTTAATAAGAACGTACACTCGTCTGAAAAACAGATATTGAACAGAAAGTTCCCGTTATCAACTATTCGTGCAGTCATAACTTCACAAAACTGCAGCCGCCGATCAAAATCACCTTCATTCAGTTGTTGTACAAGATGAATTTTATACAGGTGAAATTTATGATGCTTTAATATTCGCTGAGTAGTTTTTCTTTTGATGTTTGAAACAGTGGCCAATTTTCTCGTGCTCAAAGTTGGGTCTACAGAAATTTGTCCTAAAACTTCAATCTCAGTAGTCTCATTTCTAACCGGAAATTCACGTTTTTTGTTGGCTACTGAAACACTTTGTCCAAACTTTGCAACTAACTCCAAAATGTATTTTCTGTTAACATGTCTGTTCGGATACAAATGTGCGGTACGGTTGGCACAGCCACCGTTTTTGAAAAAAGGAGTCATTATTTCAACTCTTTCTTCTACAGAATACACCATTGTGAAATTAATTTCGGTAGTACTATCAAGTATCAAACCGACCGATAAACTGAAATAATAAACCGCATTTCTCTCATTCCGATAAGAAATGTTCTGATAGTGAATTTTTTGTTTACAAACCAACAAAACATTGACTAGCAGCACATTTGTTATCGGAATGAGTGAAATGCGTTTTTGCATCTTCAACTGTGAATAATTTTTAAGCGAGTTGATAAAACTTCAAAAAAAAAATAGTGTTCTGAATTCAGAAAAGAAAGAGCTTTGAAATGATGCAACACTCGACCCATGTTCCTTATTTAAAATATGAGGGTTGTTATCACCACCCTTAAGGGGTTGATGTGACAAAGTTGAGTTTTATGTCAAAACATGTCCCCCTCAATATTATAATTGATATGTTTCAGCGTTTCATAAAAAAGAATTTCCCTGGACGCAAATCGGTCTGTTTCGTTTTCAATGCGCCAAACTATATATATATATATATATATATATATATATATATATATATATATATATATATATATATATATATATATATATATATATATATATATATATATATATATATATATATATTCAGAAAGATTTCCGCGGTCTTTAATGTGAGACATGCTTGGTTCTCGGGTTAAACTGCGTCCAGAATTTATGGAAACTCGACGTTTCGGCTCCTGTTTTGGAGCCATTTTCAAGAGGTAAAGGAAATATGTAAGGACACTCTAAGGCCTCAATCTGCCTACTCCTTAGAGTGGTGGACAAAGGTGGGTAAAGGAAATATGTAAGGACACTCTAAGGCCTCAATCTGCCTACTCCTTAGAGTGGTGGGCAAAGGTGGGTAAAGGAAATATGTAAGGACACTCTAAGGCCTCAATCTGCCTACTTCTTAGAGTGATGGACAAAGGTAGGTAAAGGAAATATCTAAGGAGACTCTAAGGCCTCAATCTGCCTACTCCTTAGAGCGGTGGATAAAGGTAGGTTGGGTTGTTGTAGCTCGATTACGGGGCCTCAATCTGCCTACTCCCCAAATCTCGCCGGAGATCGTCCGTGAGGTCTCAGTGTGTTCAACCCTAGGCCAGATCTCTCTGAGGCCTAATTTTCGTAGAAAAGGTTTGTTAGTGAGGAGGCCGCGACTTTTGAATTCTAAAAAGATTCCTTCAAGTGAGTGCAAACTAGGCCCCCTAGAATCCATATCCGGGTTTACTTTCCGTTTACGTGTATACAAGCTGAAGCACTTCTGCGGTAAAGCTCAATAGAATTGTTATTATGCAAAATACGGGAAAAAATTGTATACGCTACTCATAGGGTATCTTGAGCTGCATCTTATAAAATTAGTTAGACAATCACAGGCTGGCCCATAAGTCGTTGGTGATACCTACAATTTTTTTGAACATTCCTCATTGCATTTTTGCATTTTTCAACGAAATTTGGTGCATGTTTTGGTAGCGAATTTTCATTAAATGCTTCAAAATTCAATAGCTCAATTTGCTATTAACCTCAGGTTCGGCTGGGAAACGAGTTTTCTCGGAAACATATTAAGTTTATTTTCGGAAAATTTTTGTACATTTCCAAACAAGTTATTTTGATAAAATATGGTACATTGTTTCTATTATATAAGTTATATCGGTGACCAAATTGATGCCTGCTTGCATTAAAGAGATATATTTCCTATTAAAAAGATGTTTATGAAAATTCACTTCGCTAACGCACTAGCTGCGTCCAGATTTTATTACTATCATTACGCCAGCTATCTAAAGTCAAAACAGGCATAACGGTTGAAAATTGCTTGCAGATAAAGATGTTCTCATGTCAAAATCTAAATATTGCCGCTTACACCGGCATCCCGTCATTTTAGAGATTACCGATAAAGATAAGCCAATATTAGAGTGCAGAAGCCGTATAATCTGAAAGGAATCACTAATAGGTGTCGATAAGTGTCATTTGGTGTGACTACGGCCAACTAAGTGGTAAAATCTTAATTTGGTTGGCGATATAGGGCAAGTAATCAGTGCATGTAAGCTGTTAGTGGCCTATAAGGTTTCATCGTTAGCGTTGGTCTTTTGGTGGCGCGGCAATTCGACGATGCTCTAATATTGGTTTTTGAGTTTTATGTTATGCATTCTTACCTCGTACGGACGATTTTCTAGTTTCAAGTTAGAATTGAAGGTGCAATTAGAGGAAACAAGTTCTATTTAAAGTTTAACATTCAGCTATATAATGGTAAATGTGTGAAATCTCCTTTATAATGAAATTTTACTGATGTGTGAAATTGTAACGTTGGCGAGAGAATTTGTAATAAGTGTAAGGAATTTTGCAGTAAATTATCTTAAAGGTGTCTATTTTAAAAATTGTGTCTATCCTAAAAAGTGTTTTTTATTGTAATATACAGAGTGTGCCGTTTAACCCTAGAACACTAATATATTTTATGTCATACTAGTTGATTATTGTGTTTCTTTGCTTAGTTACCAAATGTCATTGCTAGTAGGAGGACCCAGACAGCGGAGTCCCCTGATATGGGTCTGCATACATGCTTCATTGGCGAAAGACTTGCCGCAAATGCAGATTACCATCGCAAGCTAATGGTTTCGCTTAAAGTGAAAGTAGTTTTGGTGGACGGAAAGGAAACTCTCCACCTTTTAATTTGAACGGGCGGAACTTCACTACCTTCGTTTAAAAGACCCACTGAGTTGCCACAGACTGTTTGCAATAAGAATAACTAAGTGATTCGAAGTGGCGGCAATTGGGCAAACAGTTAGGTTACCAGAGCTCCAGGTGGAAGAAGTCTGCTGTGAATTACCTAAAAATAGTAGAACCACTTAGCACGCCCTTGACGTTTGCCAGCTACGCCGTTCCACCGAGGGGAGGTGTCAGAGGCCGATTTATGGTTCCTTTTTCACGCTCTGTTTTTAAGCGACTCAGAAACACGCTACGTCTTTTCGCCGGAACTGTAGTCCTTACAGACCGAACAAAAAAAAATGAAACAAGCGCCGCAACACCCTGATATCGCTATCCTCTCAGCACCTTACTCATGGGACCACTCATGGAACCTGGCGCCCAAGCAGGGACCTAAACCCTGGACCCTTGGTGTACTTCATACCCACGCGGGCCATAAAGTACACTTTATGGCCGGCACGGGCAAGAAGACAAATAATTCTTGTTTAACTTATTTAATAACCTTTATTAATGAAACTACAAATAATGGAATAAAAGCAATTAATATTTGGTCAACATTATTTAGTCGAATTAACATAAAATTGGCATTTCTGAAATGATCCGGTGATAGTTAGGTTGCCTTCAGCAAACGGTGATTTATGTTTCACTGTTTGGGTATGACTAGTATGACATAAATATTTGTATGCACCGCAGGTATAAACAGAGGTGTATGCCCTCCAGCGACTTACAAACCCTCGGGGCGGAGACCCTCGGATTTGTAAAATCGTCGCTCTCAGGGCATAAAGATCTATTTATACCCTTGGTACATAAAGAACTATGTGACACATAGAAATACTAATGTGTCGTTTCTAAAAAAATCTATGAAATTGATATCAAATATTTATTTAAACGAGATTATATAATAGGGTTGTATTCTACATTTTTTTATACATTTAAACAACACACCACGAGGGCTTACAGCCTAAATACTATCGTATCGCGAGTGTCGACAAGTAGGAAGGAGGCAACTTGTTAATTCTGGACTTGAAGCTTTGAAGGTTTGGGGAAGAATGAAAAACATGTGCGGCAAGGAATTCCCCAACTTAGAAATCGTCGGGACAAAAGAGCGGGCATAACAAGATGTTCTATGTCTGGTGACCTGGACAGTAAAAGGATGCATTCTTTTTCAACTATGGAAGAAAGCTCCTCTGAGCAGTGCCCCTGCACATATCTATAAAAGAGAGAGGGGTCACCAACGGCATGTCGGTGGGCAAGGGATGGCAACCTTTGAGGGAGGGTAGGGTCACCGATGAGGCGTATAGTGATCTTCTGAATATAGTCCAGGATAGCGAGTGTAGAAGTAGCAGTGGCACCCCAGATGTGGGAGCAGTATTCGATGTTTGGCCTTATTTGTGAAGTATATAAGGTATAGAGATTAGCTGATGAAAGTATTTGTGAGCCCGGAAGAGGAAACCTAATTTTTTAGCAGCCGCTTCTGCAATTTATGTGACATGTTGGTGCTAATTGAGATTTCGACCCACAGAAATGCCAACAAGTGAAAAGGACTCATTATTTTAAATAACTTGGTTGTTCATTGTGACGGGTCTAGGGCTGGTGTATCTCTTATGAGAGCAAGACTGAGATTGGGTGAAGTTGATTTGTACAAGATTTCTACTTCCCCAGTCTAATATTTTTTGGAGATCCACAGAAACAGAACTCTTCATGAGTCTGCAATCCTCATCTAATTGGGCTAAAGAGACAGGCTTAGAATATTGTATATTTAAGTGGAGGGTGCTGTCGTCCGCATAACTATGAACTGGGTTGGGTGTGCTAGAGAGGAGGTCATTGATGTGAAGAAGAAACAATGTAGGGGCTAAAGCTTAACCTTGTGGGACTCCTGCATTAATTGGATACAGTTTAGAGTAATGGCCATCGACGTCAACAGAAATGCTCCGGTTGAAGAGGAAATTTGCTGCCCATCTAGAGTTTTGATGGTAGACCATAGGCCGGAAGTTTATTAAGCAGCGCTGCGTGCCAGACCTGGTCGAATGCTTTGGATATGTCTAGAGCGACAATCTGGGATTCACCGTGTAGTTCCGTTGACTTGTTCCAAGAATGGGTCACACAGGAAAGGAGGTCGGCAGTTAATCTGCACTGACGGAATCCATACTGCCTGTCGCGGATTAGACTGTGTTTTTCAATAAATTTTAGTAATTGCGTGTTTATATACTTTTCCTTCACTTTAGAGACGACTGAAAGGAGAGAAATAGGCCTGTAGTTGTAGGAAGCACATTGGATAATTTCTTGAGGACGGGTTGTACTCGATCAGTTTTACAGTTACTAGGGAATATGCATCTATTGTAAGTTGTCTAAAACAGACGAGTCAGCACAGGAGCAAGTTCTGGCGCGCATCTTTTGAGAACAATTGCTGGGATCTCGTCAAGGCCAGAGGCTTTCCTGGTATTAAGAGAAGAAAGCATATTTCGTACCTTTTTAGTTTGAAAATCATATCCTTCATTTTATGCGCGACATTGGGGACTGTTGGTGGTTGAACATTTGGAGGTGGGTTGAGCGTAGAATTTCCGACGAACAACGAGGCAAAAAGTTTAGCCTTGCCCAGAGCGGTAGAAACAATTTCATCCCTTGAGATAAGAGGTGGGAAGGTGCTCTTGCAGAAATTATTCCCAATAAATTTAGCAAGGGTCCAGAAGGGTTTGCTGCCGTTGGATCTTGAGAGGACTTTGTTTTTGATGTGGTTATTAAACGAGTTTTTTGCCTCAGAAAGAATGCGGACATAGCAGTTTCTTGCGTCGTTAAATGCTTGACGGTTTTCTTGACTGGGATTGAATAGAAGCGTTTTGTGAGTTTTGACCTTTTCAAGTCTGGCCTTGTCACAGGATTAGGAGAACCAGGGCTTTTGAGTGGCTGAAGAGGTTTTCTGTGTACGTGTAATAAATAATTCCATGCCAGCTTGGATAATTTCGGTGACGTTTTGTGAGATATCAGAGGGGTCAGGATGGGAGAAGCAGACAGACGCCAATGGAAATGCGGAAAATAATCCCGCATTTCGTCCCAATTCGCAGAGTTGTAGTGCCAAACGATAGGTGGGTGTGATGACTGTGTGACCTCGGGTTGCATTGCGCAGAAAGCAGTGATCATGCCGTGGTCTGAGCGACCAAGTGGGGCGGTGACTGATGTCTTATAGCATTCAGGTTTTGTAGTAAGGAGATCCAAAGGATTTGAGCTGTGTTTTGGGATGCGAGGAAAGTAAGTAGGTTGCTGAACCACATTGGCTAAAGAATTGCTGACTGCAAAGGCCTCCGCTGCTCTCCGCGTTGGATCGGTTTTTGAAAATCGAAGCCTTTCCTTATTATGGACATTGAAGTCACAAAGAATAGTGACCTCGAAGGAAGGATATTCAGATATCAAATGGTCGTTTTTTTCAGAAAGGTAGTCGAAGAGCTGGACGAAGTTGTTGTCAGAAGGTGACCGGTAAATGCAACAGATGAATTTACTTGCAGCCCTGAGAGAGTTTCATCCAAAGTATGTCTTTTCTTCAGCTTCTAAATTGGGGGTCTGGTGTATATTAAACGTAACATAATTAAGGTAATTAACATAAACACAATAACTACTTCATTAGATGTTCAAACACTCTACCATTTTGTTGTAGACGCATATTGAACCTGCCTGTTAAAGACTTATTTAAATTTCGTAACATCAGAGGAGTAACTGAATAAAATATTTCTCTGATTCTTTCCCGCACGTTTGCTGTTGTTGTTGGGGGAGTTTTGTAGAGCAGATCTCTAATGTATCCCCCATAAGAAAAAATCCAGTGTGCTTAGATCTGGTGACCTTGGAGGTCACGTAATAGGTACTCCTCTTCCAATCCAACGGCCTAGAAATTTTGCTGAAATGAGCAGGTGCCCCATCTAACTTGAGCCAAATCCTTCTCAACAGTTGTAGTGGTATGTTTTACAGCAGATTATCAAGATCTCCGTTTAAAAATTTTGAAAAATATTTTCACTGAGGTGTACATCAAAAAAATTCGACCCTACTATATGGTCTCCAATTATTTCTCCCCATACATTTACACTCCCCACCTATGTTGCTGGTCAACAGTTCTCACAAAATGTGGACTGCCATCAGCCGAGAAGTGTACATTATGGCTGTTTGCATGACCATTGTCTTAGAATGTCGCCTCATCGGTGAACAACGTATTATTCCAAAATCGTTCCTCTCCTCCAATTCCAGCAAGACCCCAATAACATAAATGTATCCTATTTTGAAGTGTTGCCTATTAAGTATTTGAGTTAGTTGCACACGATATGGATGGAACCTATTCTTACTTAACATTCTTTTCACAGAAGTTTGATTTAAGATCAACATATCAATTATGTCTGCTGTACTTCTATGTGGGTCTTCAACAACAGATGCGACAACATTAAATTCATTCTTTTCGTTTAGCACTGGCTTCATCCGTTCATGCTTCTCGTACTTAACTGTCCGCGTCCTGTGAAATATGTTCATTAGTCTTTGAAATGATCTTGCACCTGGATGTCTTCTTTCAGAAAATCTCTCAGAGTATACTCTGAATGTCAGAAGACAATTCTTTAAGCATTATCCAAGAACATAAATCATTGCATTTAATTCTTCAAACGTATACTTCATTTTTATTGAAAAATACTCCTTATCAACAAAGATAATATGCACGAGACGTCTCCAAATGTCACAAGATTATACAAATAATTAGTTACTTGTAATAATTAGTTACATGTAAATCATTTCAATTGATTTCTGAATCGTATACTTCATTTTTATTACAAAATACTCCTTATTAAAAAAGATAATATGAACAACATGTCACCAAATGTCACAGCATTGTACAAATAATTAGTTACATTGTCATGTCAACGCGTTGCAATTGATTCGATTCCTTGTGCCGTGCCGCCTGTGATTTTTCTCTTTTTCTGTGTAAATTTTTGAAAAAACCTTAATATCTCAAAAGTAGGTTGACATAGATACGGCAAACATGGTATTTTATGAATGAGCAGACTTTAGGCTTTCTAACCGCAAAATAATATACAGGCTGTTGTATTTAAAAAAAATCAATAAAAATGAAGGTGAATGTGGGGATGTTTGAAGAGAAATATTGAACAGCCTGTATGAACGAATCCAAATGTGAAGACTGTTGAGGAGGCCAATATTAGATTGCACGTAAATTTTTCAGGGTAAATAACAAACAGCGACAGAGGTATAACAGTCTGAAGAAAGTATGTTTTGACTAAATTTTAAAAGAAAATTTAAAAACTTGGCAACTGCATTTTACAATCTTACAAACTTTTAGTTGAATATTATATAAAAACTAAAGGGGCTTCATCTACTACATAAAAAACTATAGTATTCCATTTAAGAAATATATAATTTTTGAAATTACTCTTTATTTGTACACCATGGACACTTAAAAATAATTTTGAGTGGAAGCAAAAATCACACGTTATAAGTTTTATTGAGAATTGTTTTTTCAAGTACAACAATGCAGTAACTATAGACCGACACGCGTTTATTGGACAATCTTATATATATATATATATATATATATATATATATATATATATATATATATATATATATATATATATATATATATATATATATATATATATATATATATATGCAGATAAAAATCTAAATTCACCCAGGATATGTCTTCTAGTGGGCCTAGTTGTGAAGATTTTTTAGTGAGTTTTTATTTAAAAAACTCGGGACGCAGCAAGTGCGTTGTGGTAGTGAATTTTTATTAAATGCTTCAAACTTTGATAACTCAATTTTCGATAAACCTAGAAAGTTGAATTTTGGTATGTAGTAAGGCCTTTCCCAAAGAAATATGTTCGCCAAATATCATTAAAATAGCTTATATTCTATAAACTTAGAAAGTTGAATCTTGGTATGTGGTAAGGTCATCCCTAAAGCAACGTATCCACCAAATGTTATAAAAATAGATTAGTAATTTTCGGAGAAATTTTTTTTCCAAGTAAACTGAAAATGTTCCCGGAAAACCTTATCCGATTTTTCTGGCTAACGAACTCATTCAAGCCATTAACAAAAGAAAGGCACTTGCCGAGTTTCATCGAAATCGGTTAATTATTTTTTGAGTTATCGGTTGGATACATACATACATATATATATATATATATATATATATATATATATATATATATATATATATATATATATATATAAATATATATATATATATAAACATATAAAAATTGAAACTGACCCCGGATATGTATTCTAGGGGTCCTCGTTCGCGCTCATTTCAAAAAATTTTTGCAAAGTTTTACCATCGATATTAGCAGTGAATTTTTTTAAATAAAAATTTACTAATAGATGGTGTATCGATGGTGAGACTTTGCAAATATTTTTTCAAATGAGCGCAAACTAGGGCCCCTATAATCCATATCCGGGGTCAGTTTCAATTTTTATATGTTTCTATATATATATAGGTATCCATCCTATAACTCAAAAAATTATTAACCGATTTTGATGGAACTCCGCAAGTGCCTTTCTTTTATTAATGGCTTGGATGAGATCGTTAGCCAGGAAAATCGGACGGGGGTTTCCGGGAAAATTTTGAGTTTTCTTTAAAAAAAAATGTTTTCCCCCAAAAATTACACAGCTGTCTAAATTAAATTTAAAGGATATATTACCTTAGGATAGGCCTTACCATTTACCAAAATTCAACTTTCTAAGTTTATAGTAAATTCTTTCGAAAAAGATCTTTTTCTCCGAAAATTACAAAGTTATTTTAATGAAATGTGTTAAGTATCTTGCCTTGGGAAAGGCCTCACCACATACCAAAACTAAACTTTCTAACTTTATAGAAAATTGAGTTATTCAAAATTGAAGCATTTAATAAAAATTCACTACCATAACGCACTTGCTGCGTCCCGAATTTTCTTTTAATATTCAAAAGTCGCGATCTCCCCATTATTGAATTTTTTATACGATAGTTCACTGAAAAACATGAGCACACTTCTATATTGCTGTGAAAGCATTAATTGGGCTTAATCATTAGCCGTTTTATTTTTATTGAACTTATATTAACATTAAAAGTTTACCTCCGTAATGTAAAACTTTTAAATCGCATGTCGCTTAATACTGAGCACATTTAAGCTTAAAGACTTACGACGTAACTATTTTTAAATCATATCCGTTTCCAGGACAAAATAACATAGTATTTACTTTATCTGAAAAATCTACTTACGTTACTTGGCTCCTTAAACTCATTTACTTTCTAATATCTATCATTAAAGTTCATAGACATAAATCTACACAACAACACGGAAAGCTACACTATCAATTGTTTAAAGTTTCTAACACGCAAGTGTATATACTCGTACAACCAGCCTATAAATTTACACCGAAGTAAATGTCTATATGTAGGGCTTAAAACCCACGAAATAAATCGTACTTTAAGAAAGAAATCACGATTTTTTAAAGTTCACAAACAACTCAGTGAAACCACGTGACTTTTGGTGTGACTTTGCAACAAATCTACAAGCAATAGTGTGTTATTTTTGTAGTACTGATATAGCTGGCCATCAAGTACCACTATAAAATCATCATAAAATCAGCTTTAAAAAAACTGTATTTGACAGGTCATATTTCTGGTGAGTAACGAGAACTATGATAGAGGATCGGCATGTAACGGAATGTGCACTGCATATCAGCAGCTGTAACACTGGCGTGAGATACTTCCTTGTGTATCTTTGAACACGGCCGTATCCCACGCAAGCGCCATCATTGGCCGTTCTTTTCCTTCCGTCAGTGAAATTCGCAAACCGGAATCGATACATCTATATATCCAGACCGATATCCGTCAAGTTTTAAGGAAGTTAGGCGCATCTTTGGTATTTTGTTTGAGTCCTCGCAGCTGTGATGACTTTTAAGTGGAACATTTTTCAGCGAGTATGACAACTAATTCAATATTTGGGATAAAGAAGGGAGCTAATCCAGAGGCTGATCTTGTAAAACATTTACAGTTATTTCGTTTCGGTATCCTGGGCGCGACTGAAGTTTCTTTGGAAAGTTTCCGTCTATAATGATATTGACTGCAAATTGTTATTTATATACAAGCAGCTTCGTTTTTGCGGTATAAAAATCATACAATAAAAATCTGGACGCAGCAAATGCGTTATGGTAGCGAATTTTTGTGAAAATCTTTTTAATGCCAAATACGTCTTGTTTTTAAAAGCAAGACATTTGGATGGCAGTATAATCTATGTGGTACTAACAATGTACCATATTTTACGAAAATAACTTTGTTGTTTCAAATTTTCCGAAAATAAACTTTAAAAGTTCCAGAAAAAACTGGTCCAATTTCCTTGGCCAACGAACCTCTTTAAGCTGTTTACATATCTGCCGAGATACAATTATTCACAAAATTTAAAAAAAAGTCATGAAAAAAATTTCTTTTACAAAAATTCACCATTTTTTTTACAGAAATTGCCTTCAGTAATGTTGCACTAAATTATATTTTCCACAAAAATTCGACAACTTTGTCTTTACAATAACTTACTAAACATTTATTATTAAATACCAACATATCACAAAAATATCACAAAAAATAATATTTACGGAAACACGAAAAATATTTCTGCGAAAACTTTTGAAATTCAGCCACTATTTAAGAGTGCCTGTATACGGCAGCTCGATTTTTTCGACTAGTAATACAAACAAAAAGCTCTCTCAATTCGTCATTTCCATGTGACTCCGCTATCTATTGATCAAAAAAAGTCTGGGCGCAGCAAGTGCGTTATAGTAGCAAATTTTCATTAAGTGCTTCAAATTTGTATAACTCAATTCTCTATAAACCTATAAAGTTGAGTTTTGGTGGAGTAAGGTATTTACAAAGGCATCATACCAACCAAATTTTATCAAAATAACTTCACTATTTTTTTATACAAATTTTTTTTTCGGAAAAAATTATTTTTAAAATTTTTGCAGTCCCACCATCGATACCTCTCTATTAAAGAATTTTTTAAATAAAAGACGCTTAGTTTTTTTAATAAACATTCGCTAATAAGAACAAAACAGGAATGCCACTACCTAAAAAAAGGTAACAGCACACGGTGTTACCAGACACTGACCACGCCCGAGGTTGCTTAACTTCGGTGATACCATCAGAATCGGTTTTTCCAACGTGCTGTAGCGGTTCGCTTGAAATGATTGTTTATCCAAGGTTTATATATTTTTTATTTATGTTAATATTTTAAATTAAAAATTAAGTTATTTTCAAATTTTGCAATATTTACAGAAATTTTAACAGTACGTACCGTTTCTGTGTGAAAGAACTAAACATAACTTGTTTAATGGTTAGGATCTTGGACAACTCACTCGTTTCGCAATATGATCAAACAAGGCAATGATCTAATTCATAAGCTTTTCATATAAACTAAAATTATTAATCGAAAAATAACCTATTCTTTCATTAACTTAAAATAAAAATAAATTGCTATGATATATGACGCTACATAAACCGCGCCATTTGCTATAAGAATGTAAATAACAGAACAAACCAATAGGAATTTAATTTCTGACCACGTGACCAAAAATTGTGTTATTGGTCTTTTCAGTACTAGGGAGTGGTATCCACTAAAAACGTCTTTTAGTATTTTTGAACGGCAGAACGAGATCAGGGTTGTTGTTTAGGATTGATCAATCTGTTTGTATTTTCCTGTTTCAATAAAGACAGCTTTCTTTATCTTCGCAGATGTTTGGCGAATCATACTGGTAATATGGATCAGTATTTGTAAGGCCCATGTATTTCTTCCGCAGCTTTAGGTGTATGATCTTCCCAACTCTATTGTGTCTATCCAGGTGGGGCCGCAAAACCAGCACTGAGCAGCCTGCAAGGATGTGGTCCACGTCCTCCTCCATTTTGTCACACATGTGACATTTGACGTTTTCCAACCTTTCTCCCAGAACTAGTTTTCTATAGGCCCTTGTTGGAATTACATGGTCTTGTATAGATGATATGAAGCCTTCAGATTCAATATTAAGGTTACCCCAGCGTACCTAAGACGTAGACGCTTGTGTGTGCATGATATCTCCCTCCATCACAGCCAAGTGTTGTTCAAGGGTCGTGGACTCGGCGAGTGGGCAATATGTCTTCACGGCTAGTCTAAATGGCGCGGCTCTCCTATTAGCTTTGGTAGCAGCTAGATGTAGATCGCTGGTTTTTGCCTTTTCATATAAATAATTTTTTGGGTTTTCCAGTTGTTTATGATGTCTAACACTCACATCTGGAATTCCCCTGCCTCCGAACTTTCGCGGGAGATGGAATCTTTCAATGTTGGATCTTGGATGTTAAGCCCTGTGGTTTCTAAATCCCTTTCTTGTTTTTATGTTCAGCTGATTTAGTTCAGTGTTAGTCAATTTTATGTTACCAAAGCTGTAGGTTATGGCAGATGTTGCCTAGGTATTGACTGCTTTTGCCATGTTTCTCGCCGATAATTTAGTACGAAGCATGTAGCAAATTCTTTTAAGGTAGGTTCCTTTACTTGCTTGTTTTGCCATATGATGGTCTATAACCCTGGCCTGAAGGTACCCGAGATACTTATATTTGTCTTCCCCCTCCACTTTCTCTATGATTCCCTGATTCCTCTTGCTTTCGTATCCCTCATGTCTTGTCCACTTGTCCTCCCATTCTAATAATTTTGCATGTTTCTAATCCAAACTTCATTTGGATATCACTGCTTAACCGGCCTATGCAGGCTAGAAGATCTTTTAGATGGTTTTTAGTTTGTGAATTATTATTATTTTGTGTAATAAAAAACATTGTTACCACCGAGTCGTAGAATAGTGGCGATTGCATAGGGGAGGCCGGGGCAAAGGGGACCCTTTAAGAGATTTAGCCAAATATTTTCTTTAATTATAAGCATTTAAGTAAAACAAATACATATGGTTACACAACATTTATTTGCCTTCATTAATTGAAACATGGAATACAGAAAGAAATATTTGTTCAATTTTTTTAACAAAATGAAAAATAGTGTTCCCGTTCCTATATGCCCCATACTTCGGGGCAAAAGGGACCGCTCTTTACTCTAAGCACAGGCCGCATATAAATTCGTCATGATTTTCCTCTACGCCTGCACATCCATCGTGAGCCCATTTGCCACATCCCTGACATCTAATCCACCCCTCCACTGTCACCATAAACTTCGCTACAGTATGGCATTCTTTTGATTTGGAATCACTCTCGCTGTCATCATCTGTGTTGTTCTTAGTTCTTGTCTTCTGTTCTGCTTGTTCAGTTTTCAGCGGTTCGAGATCTGAGTAACTGTCACTTTTCTCAAATGGCATTTTTTTAAGTTTCTTTTTCTTCACCACAGAATTGAGGTTACCTTTCTCGACGTTTTCCTATTTCTTCTTTCATGGCTTTCAGTTCCGCGCGTCATACTATCATTTTTACTTTCTTACTTTGTTCTTGCCTCTCCAAATCCTCTTTCACAGGTGTGCTAGTTAGAAATTTGGAGGATTCTTTTCTTTCTCTGGTGTTGGTCTTCTTTTTTCAAGTTTTAAGGGTCTTGGAGAACATCTCTGTAAGACATTTGCGAAAGAACAACTTGGGTAAGAGGAACAGTGAGTATCTTCTTTCAGATGTTCAATATGAGAATTATCAATTTCCACAGTCCTCTTGACAAGTAGGAATAGCATTTTGTGTACGGACAGGTTCACGTTCGATTGTGTTATTAAAAACTTCTGAAGGCATAAAATCTGTTTCGTCAAATACATCTCGATTGTAGGGATGAATCCCACTTATCTCAAAACCCTTGATTCCCTTTTCAACGGTAGCCGCCTTCTGGAATGCCTTGCAAAGAAGTTCAGCAGTTTCATACAAAGTTATGGAAACACCGGGATGAGAGCTCATGTAAAAATCACATGCACGGGAATACTGCTTCTTCAGGGGACCAAAAAACACAAATCAAGGGGCTGCATGCAATGCTTGCAATGAGGAGGTAATGTAAGAAGTGTGATATGATTCTCTCTAGCTTCATTGACTTCATTCAGTTGTCTATGGCTGATGTGACCATCAAAAATTAGTAGAGGGGTTCTGTTCAGAAGGCTTGGTGTACTTTATGAAATGGTCCAAATAAAGTAGGAAATGCTCACAATCCATCCATCCGGACTCATTGGCATACCCTGCAGCACCTGGACTTGTCCCTCTGAGCAATAGGGGTGACATTATCTTTCTGGGAAACAAAAAGAAAGGAGGTATATAATTTCCTACAGCAGAGACTGCACAACCAACTGTGATATTTGATGCCCTCTCGCCACTAACAATCCGCCCAATTTGTTTCTGACCTTTTTTTGCTAATATCCTGCAAGGCTTTTGCACTGTACGTATGCCGGCTTCATCAAAATTATAGATATTATTTGGCGTAAAATTGAATTTTTTCATAACTTCTTCAAGTGGATCGAAAAATTGATCTACTGCAGTTCTATTAAAACCACTGGCCCTGCTTAAGCTTGTAGCATTAGGTTTTCGAATGGAAAGTTCTTGATGTCTCTGTAGGAATCCAGCTAACCAATCTTGTCCAGCCAATTTATTATCCTTGTTGAATGGATGTGAAATTCCTAAGTTGGTTGCCACTTCAAAAGCAATTCGCCGATTGTCAAGTGGTGTTAGTCCATAAAACCTCTTTTGCATATCCAAAAGATGTTCCACTAACAAATTTTCATCTCGGATCGTAAAAACTGGTTTGAAACTACTCGGAGAGGGACCCATATCTGCATTTGATCTAACTAACTGCAACCGTCTTATTAGGTAAGTTTTAGGAATCTTATACTTTATCGAAGCCGACCTTAAACTCATTCCGCTCTGCACAGCATTAACTGCAGCTGCAGCTTCGGTTTCGCCCCATAATGGCATCGGTCTCTTCCTTTCCTAGTTCCTCATCTAAAACAATAAATGTAAGCATAAGTAACCACAGATATTCTGGTTTAGTAACGGCAAGGGGCATATAGGACCAGGGTCCCCCATGCCCCGCAACGCTTGGTCCTATTTACCCCGAGTGTATGCATACTTCAAAACTAATTATAACCTCACTTTTCACTTCTAAAAACAACAGCTTATCCACATGAAAATACAGCTGAATGAATAATGTTTTACATGTGAAAAGAGCAGTTTATTAGCATACAGTAATTTTCTAAAATTGTACACCATAAATTCGCTTAAATCACCACAACACACACACATTCGTTTTTACATACGCATAATATTTCTGTCAAGCATAGAACTCGGAAGTGCCAACTTCTAGCGATGAAAACACGGCGGGAAGCTACATTCATTTTGAATTAAATTGACTGGTCCTGTTTGCCCCGCTGGTCCTCTTTACCCCGACTTCCCCTATTAACTTCTCATTTTAAGTTCCGATCTTAATTGCAATCACGTTGGGACCTCAATTGTCGAACTACGTTTCTAGCGCAAAACCCCGTGCTATTATTTTTGTCGTTTTTGAGCTGATCCTGCTTTTTATTTCAAGAGTTTTTAAGGTAAGTAATCATTTCGTTGATTGTCGTTGCCCTTTGTTTAAGGAGCGGAGGATATTTTAAGGAATAAACTTGTCGAAGTAGGCGAATGTAGACATAAGTAACGATGTAATTATAACTTTAATAAACTCACTAAACTTAACACTGCCTACGAACTTACTAACTGAATGAATTTTAAACCCGAACTGTTTACATGGTGAATCTTAATTGAACAGTCTCGTAATCTTTATACATAATTAAAATCACAAGTGTCGCGTCTTTATATCTTAACAATTTAATTGACTTTCTCTTAATGTTTATCAACAAATACTACTTATAGTTTTTTTAATCCGTTTACGTCCTTCCTAAATTGCCGACTTTAGCAGTCCGGCATTCCTTGTCCGCTGCAATTTTACCTTGTTTACTATTCACATAACAATGTAATCGTTTCAATGCCAATGTTATCGATACATTTGTGACCTACAATTATATGCAATATTTACATTACTACGTGTAGAGAATTTTCCTAAAACTAACTTTACTTATTATTTTACTGTTCTTTATAATTATGTTTTCACGCTTGCTACTGCCCTTCTGCAAACCCTATTGTTCTCTGAACACCCTTACTTGGTGAAACTGGTCCATACTATATACAGACTTGGACACTACTCGTCTGTCTTCAAAAAATGTCTTATTAATCACACCAATATTAATTGTGTCATTTATAAATGCAAGGCCTTAATAAATACGGCCAAATACTAGAGAATCAGCAAGCGTAACCGGAAATGACCGTAAAGTGAACAAGAATAACCCAATAATGGGTGGCTCTGTTTATCGGGTGTACAGGAATCAGGAACAATATTCCAGTAGGCAAATATGCGTAACTAGAACAACGGGTGCGAGTTATAGAATCAAGGGCCGTGCTGTCAAATGCCGGATTTCAACACATAGCGCATGTATTTGCAAACCATTTGTGCGAAAACTGTATTCTCATGTTTGTATATATTATGTTTGAAGACAGGTGTTGTGATAAATCACAGAATAGAATAAATAAAGCAAAGGCGTGTTAGCTTCTCGAACGATAATAGTAATATATTGTAAAAAGAAAGGAAAGTCTTTAAGTTTTGACTATCTCACCTAGTTGAGATCAGAACCTGTAACGAGCGGTAATAAGAACACTTTGAAAAAGTCTGGGCGCAGCAAGTGCGTTATGGTAGTGAATTTTAACAAAAATGTTTTTGATAGCAAGTATGTTCTCTTTTAATGAACAGGCATCAAATTTTGTTACTAGTATAAAGTCGAAACAATGTACCATATTTCATTAAAATAACTTTATCGTTTGAAAATGTACCAAAGTTGTCAGATAAGAAACTAAAATATTCCCGAAAAAACTGGATTCCCAGCCAACGAAGCTTGGGTTAATTGAGTTCTTCAAATTTGAAACATTTGAAGAACATTCGCTCTCAAAGCGCACTTGCTGCGTCCTGAAATATAGTTTTTTTACAAAGATGCCTTATATTTCGATAGAGAATCCAAAAATGCAATAATGTAAGGCATGTTTGATTAAAAAAAAAGAAAATTTGTATCACCAACGACTTATGGATCACCTGTAAGATACCCTATAATTAACTCTTTTCTTCGCGTATCTTGAATAACAACGGATATGTTGAACTTTACCGTAGAAATTCGACACACACACAGAGACATATATATATATATATATATATATATATATATATATATATATATATATATATATATATATATATATATATATATATAGTCGCGGGTTAGTGTCCTGTATTCGTACAGTCGGTCTTTTTCACAAGTCAAAGACTTCTGGTTGCGGAGTTTGTATTCTGTAGTGTTATTATTATTATTATAATAATAATAATTATTATTATTATTATTATTATATATATATAAACAGATAAAAACTGAAACTAACCCCAGATGAGGGTTCTAGCGGCCAAATTCGCGCTCATTTGAAGAAATCTTCTCAAAATTCAAAAGTGGCAGTCTTCTTAATGGCAGATTTCTTCTACAAAAATTCGAAAACAAATTATAGGCTATTAAATAATTAACTCGCTAACTAAAACTACTGCCAAAACATCAGAGAAAGGGTCTATTTCAAATCCATTTTTTGCACATAGATTAGTAAAATAAAGGACAATGACGGTTGAAGCTTAAACCCAAGGTTTCGTAAAGCACACTTCTTGCCACATTTTCTCTACAGCATCCGTATTCATTTCAGGTTTCTTTCCTAAAACTTGTCAATTTTGATGTTTCAAATCGCGGGTTTGCCGTTTTAAGGCGCAAAATTATCAAATTTTCAACGTAATTTTTCTGGTACCTCTTGACATCTTTGAGCCAAAAAACTTAACTTTTATCTGTAGTATACACTAGGTTTTTTATCCATAAAAAATATTTTGCTTTTATGCGTTTCTCTGGTCATCAGTGGCACCCAAATTTTTCCTTTAAATGCTCTTAACTTTTTTTCTTTTAACTTAGAGATCAATTTTTTTGTATATAGTATAACTTTTATAATATCAGCCTGCGCAACAAGTTTGGTTGCCATTATTTGTGTTATTTCCGGAGATACAAATTTTTTCCGAAAGTAAACTAAAAAAAGTCTGGACGCAGTAAATGCATTATGGAACTGAATTTTCATAAATATGTTTTTAATGACAAAAAACGGCGGCCATATTGAACAATTTTCTATTTAGTGTATTTTTAAGTTTATATTTTATTATTTGTTGAGTTCCGTTTCTAATTGTGTTGTTTTGTGGAGTTTAAGTTTCTATTTGTTATTGCCGGGTTTCGTTATTAAACTGTTTCAGATGTTACCTAGCACTATTGCCAATTAAATATTGTAAATTAAATCACAATTATTTTTTTTCGTGAATCATTACAGAAAATTATGTTAAAAGTTGAAGTCTATTGTTAGACTCCATGGCCTACTGCTTTTTGAACACTTTTTTTGTCATTTGTTTTCTGGTATTGGATTTCAAAGCCTACTATCCTCAAAACGGTTTTTCTCAAAATTGTCAGTGCAATTAGAAGATTTTTCAAGCATGTTGTACATCATTGGAATGCTCTTTTCACATGAGTAAAAATTCAATATGGCTGCCATAATAAAAACAAACGTTGATATCTGTAGCTCAAAAACAAATGACAATACAAAGTTGGGAATAGCACAAAAAGATTACTCTGTAAAAAGTGTCCTGATAATGTGCAAGTCTTGGACATGTCAGATCAACGCCTACTTAGATATTGAAAAAAAGAAGAAATCGACATATTTTATTTTTTCAAAATAACTCGAAAACGAAAAGAGGAAGGGCCAAATAAAAGTCATATTTGGAACGAGCATGAAATTCTACCAAACATTGCTACTATAACCGTCTCCCTATCTCTAATAAGAACGGAGATAGCAATACATTCCCGTCCAGTTTGGGACACACTGTATAGTATGTTAGAAAGTGTTTACCAAAAATACAGATTTTCTCATTTTGTGCATTTTTGAAAAACGAAAATTACGAAATTAAAAATAGTACTTGTGATA
This sequence comes from Tillus elongatus, assembly GCA_964006375.1. Taxonomy (NCBI): domain Eukaryota; kingdom Metazoa; phylum Arthropoda; class Insecta; order Coleoptera; family Cleridae; genus Tillus; species Tillus elongatus. The sequence continues at coordinate 15,398,059 of OZ023265.1, forward strand.
TCCATGACAGGGACATTAAAAAACATGCATTTAACTATTTGCCTAAATTTATGAAGGGTTTAATTTGCTCATTATTACCGTCACAAAACTAACCTACATGCCGTCATTATTATCCTCTTAGGTTGGCAACGTTATTAACTTTACCTTGTTACGTTGGAATGCAAATATTCTTGCGATTTGTTTTTGCTGACTATGCTTATGAATTGGACCGTTATTCGGAAAGCTCTCCGCTTTCCTTCCTTCTCAGAAACAATTCCCTTATTTTCATATCTTTGAGGCAGCAGTTTTATTCCATTCCCCTAGCAAATTTGATTCAAAACAAATTAGATGGTTGCAATGAGCTCAACAAAATTTACTTTTATTCGCTTAAAATGCGTCTTAAGAAAGCAAATTGATTTGTTATGTGTTTTATTACCAATTTTAGATACAACTGTCCCTGAAAGATTGGAATAATGCACTAATGCAGAACTTTGAGACAGAAATATTACAACCTAACGAACTTTATCATCAAAAATGTACCGCTACCAAAATACGTCCCATCACACGGGACTGTCGCCGAGGTTTTACCATAGTCATATTAAGACTAGATGCATTCTCGCAACAATTAGAACCGTAGACCGGTTTCGCTCTCATTAGAGCTCTTCAGTACGGCATACTAATTGCAGCAAAAATGCACCAAAAATAACACGGCTATCGTATAGCCAGTCTCAAAACACTAAGTGAGTAGCGAACGTGTCGCCACCTAGTTCGGAACCAAGTACTTGTTGTCACGCCCGCTCCAAATAATACAGAGTATTAAAAATAGAGACGGTATACAACTAACTAACAATTTAAAAAATTGTTAGCCCTGGCCCATTTCTACCCCAATATAGGGACAAAGTATGTAAGACTAGATGCATTCTCGCAACAATTAGAACCGTAGACCGGTTTCGCTCTTATTAGAGCTCTTCAGTACAAGTACTACAAGTACAAGTACTTGGTTCCGAACTAGGTGGCGACACGTTCGCTACTCACTTAGTGTTTTGAGACTGGCTATACGATAGCCGTGTTATTTTTGGTGCATTTTTGCTGCAATTAGTATGCCGTACTGAAGAGCTCTAATGAGAGCGAAACCGGTCTACGGTTCTAATTGTTGCGAGAATGCATCTAGTCTTACATACTTTGTCCCTATATTGGGGTAGAAATGGGCCAGGGCTAACAATTTTTTAAATTGTTAGTTAGTTGTATACCGTCTCTATTTTTAATACTCTGTATTATTTGGAGCGGGCGTGACAACAAGTACTTGGTTCCGAACTAGGTGGCGACACGTTCGCTACTCACTTAGTGTATAGTCATATTAATTGCTCAAGAAGTAAACTAGATAATAATTATTGTTTAAAATTTTGCATTTCATTGTTAAATTATTGCTGGGTATTTTTTCTATGTGTGCTACTGAGCAACATTTTTATAGTATACACAGTATAATTACTCCTGTATATCATAAAATTGATAATTATGGTAGGAGTACGAATGTGAGTAAAAATATGACACGAAATTTGCTCACCGGTATAACCTTTATACCTAGTAGGAACAATGTACCATATTTTATCAAAACAACTTGTTTGAAAATGTACAACAATTTTTCTAAAATAAACTTAAAACGTTTCCTAGAAAACTCGTTTCCTAGCTGATGAACGTTAGGTTAATAGCAAATTGCGTTATTGAATTTTGAAGCGCTTAATGAAAATTCGCTACCAAAACTTACTGCGTCTCGTTTTTGTTTGCAAACATGCATCATATTTCGATAAAAAATGCAACAATGCAATAAGGAATGTCAAAAACATATTAGTGAATTTTCTTAAAAAAATTCACTAATGAGGAGATCTCGACTTTTGAATTTTGAAAAAATTTCTTCAAATGAGCGCTAATTAGGCCCCCCAGAACACATATCCGGGGTCAGTTTGAATTTTTATATGTTTATATATATATATATATATATATATATATATATATATATATATATATATATATATATATATATATATATATATATATATATATATATATATATATATATATATATATATTTATATATATATATGTATCACACCGATAACTCAAAAAATAATGGGCCGATTTTGATTAAATTTGGTGAATAAATTCCTTTTGCAAATGGCTTGGATAAGTTCGTTAGCCAGGAAAATCTGCTTAGGTTTTCCCGGAAAATTTTGTGTTTTCTTTCGAAAAAAATTTATATCTCCCGAATTAACAAAGTAAGGGCAACCAAATTTGGTACGCGGGTTTATGTCCTTATATGTAAGTCACCTACCAAAATTTAGCTCTGTATGTCGAAAGACAAAAAAGTTATAGGCATTTAAAGAAAAATAAATTGGGGTTTTCCTCAAAACGTCAAAGTTGCGACTTAAAACGTCAAAATCGGCAACATTTTGGCAAATAACTTGAAACTAATACGGGCTATGAAAATCAAATGTCTCAAGAAGGATGTTTTACAAACACTGAAGTCTTAGTTTCAACCGTCATTGTCCTTCATTTTACTAAAATGTTTCCAGAAAATTCATTTGAAATAGACGCTTTCCCTGATGCTTGGCAGTAGCCTTAGCTATAGAGTTTATCGTTTAATGGTACATAATTTTTGTCGAATTTTCGTAAAAAATCAATAAAGCTCAATATATCCGTTATTATACAAGATTTGAAAAAAATTTGTATATATTAATTATAGGGTGTCTTGAGCTACATCTTAAAAAAATATTTCTACAATCACAGGATGGCCCATAAGTCATTGGTGATACAAATTTTCTTTTTTTTTAATCAAACACGCCTTATGTTATTGCATTTTCCATCGAAATATAATGCATGTTTGTAAGAAAAGAAATTCTGGATGCAGCAAGTGCGTTATGGTAGCGAACTTTGATCAAATGCTTCATATTTGAATAGCCCAATTTGCTATTAACCTATAAGGTTGACCAAGAAACGAGTTTTTCGGGAACACTTTAAGTCTACTTTTGGAAATCTTGGTACATTTTCACACAATAAAGTTATTTTTATGAAACATGGCACATTGCTTTTACTATATAGGTTACACTGGTAACCAAAATTGATGCCTGCTTTCTTAAAAAGAAAACACACATATTTGCAATAAAACATTTTTATGAAAATTCACTACCATAACGCACTTGCTGCGTCCAGAGTTTTTTTAGGTATAGCCAACGATTTATGGGCCAGTCTGTGATTGTCAAAATAGTTTTATAAGATGGAGCTCAAGACACCCTATAGGTAACGTGTCCAATTTTTTCTCGTATCTTGCATAATAACAATTATATTGAGCTTTACCGTGACCCTATATATATATGTAAACAGAAAGTTACCCGGATATGGATTCTAGAGGGTCTAGTTTGCGCTCACTTGAAGAAATCTTTTCGAAATCAAAAGCCTCGGTCTGCTCACTAACGAATTTTTTCTACGAAAATTAGCCAAAAATTATACACCGTTAAACCATAAACTTAACTCACTAACTACTTCCAAAGCATCAGAGAAAGTGTCCATTTGCAATGAATTTTCTGGAAATATTTTATTAAAATGAAGGGCAATGATGGTTGAAGCTGAAACATGGGTATTTGCAGAACACGCTTTACATAATCCGTATTTCTTTCAGGTTTTTTGCCTAAATGATGCCAATTTTGACGTTTCAAATCGCGACTTTTTACGTTTTGAGGAAAACCCAATTTTTTTTCTTTAAATGCCTCGAACTTTTTTGTCTTTAAACTTACAGACCTAAATTTTGGTAAATTGTTCACTATATATATATATATATATATATATATATATATATATATATATATATATATATATATATATATATATATATTTGAAATTGACCCTGTATATGGGTTCTAAAGGGTCTAGTTCGCGCTCATTTGAAGAAATTTTTTAATTTTTTAAAGAAAAATCACTAAAACAAGCACATGTGAAGCCACGGGAGAAGTCTGCGACTGTATTAAATATGGAACGGTTTTACTAAGTTAGGGCAAGAATAAGCAACCAGATATGCTATTCAAATTGAATTAAGTCTTAAAACTTTCTCCTCTATATCAAATAATTTTTAACGCAAAAACTCGCTAAAAAATTCAGCCAAATAACAACAATTTGAATAGATAACGGTAAAGTGAAATGAGACTAAAAAATTGATAAAAAGTAAAGTCACTAATTAGGATTAGAACTCGTCATGTAAGAGTCGATTATCCGATGTACAGAGATTTACCCCACTGAGATACGCTCGATATGTATCTACTAGCAGGTATACATCTTAATTGTTCAACGTTTTACAATTTACACAAAACCATTTTGATTTATAATGGAAATCAGATTTCGTTAATTAAAAATTAATTTACCTCTAACTTTTTCTAGTTTTAAGATAGAGATCTGAATTTTGGTACACAGGCTACCTTTTATGACAGGAACCAGCATACCAAATTTGGTTGCCCTTGACTTGTTATTTCCGGAGATATAATTTTTTTTCAAGAGAAAATACACAATTTGCTAAGAAAACCTTGGCCGATTTTCCTGACTAACGAACTTGTCCAAGCCACTTGCATGGGGAAGATATGTGCTGAATTTAATAACAATCAGACTATTATTTTTCGAGTTATCGGTGTGATATATATATATATATATATATATATATATATATATATATATATATATATATATATATATATATATATATATATATATATATATATATATAATCATATAAGAATTGAGACGGACCCTGGATATGGGTTCTAGGGGCCTAGTTCGCGGTCATTTGAAGAAATTTTTTTCAAAATTCAAAAGTCGGGATCTCCTCATTGGTGATTTTTTTTAAAGAAACTTCACTAAAACGAATTAAGTGAATAGCATTCAATGTCAGTCAAAAGAAACAATTCATACTGTTCGATTCATTTTTGTTTTGTTTTTCAAAACTACATTTTAGCACAGTGTAACCCATTACTATCGCTGCTTTTAAATCATGTAAGTTGGTAAGATGATAATGTGGGTCACTAAGTGAAGATTGGAACCTGTTATGAGCACTGATAAGTACTCTTGGAGAACCCAATTCTATCTTTCATCCGCTGATGACGCTAACTTTCTTAGTGAAATTATCCTCAGGTCTTTAAAAATATGTCTTGTGGTGACCTGGGTTCTCCAAGTGTATGATAATATAGGAAAGAAAAAACAATTTGATACAAAGATGTACACAATCGAACGTTTGGTTCAGTCGCTAAGCTAAAAACTTGAAACATCCAAGATGGCAGCGGTTTTTGCCAGATGGCGGATTTTCCCCAATGGTGATTATATGTGACTTTTGGGATTCGGTGTAGGATATCATCCTCAACGCTTATACCAATTCTCTTGTTTTAGTGAATTTTTATTTTAAAAAATTCACTAATAGAGAGGTATCGATGGTGAGACTTTGCAAAAAGTTTTTCAAATTACCGCAAACTAGGACCCCAAGAACCCATATCCAGGATCAGTTTCAATTTTTATATGTCTATATATATATATATATATATATATATATATATATATATATATATATATATATATATATATATATATATATATATATACAGGGTGTCCCTCTAACAATGGGCCAAACCCTTATATTCGGTTAGAGCATCAAAAATTAAATAGACTTTCATTAATACGTTTTGTCCGATTGTTGCTTGTTTTCGATATTAAGTGTGTTAAAATTGACTTTGAAAAAAATTAAATCGCTCGTTTTTCTGCTAATTACTGGAATATTGATTTGGAACTTTGTAATAGGGGGTTATCGAGGATGCCGCTTCCAACCGTGATACCTATTTTGAGCTACATCATAGTTGGCGCCACCTACACTAAACCCGAATGTTTTACAGGGGCATAACTTTTTCGATGATCAACTTTCTGCAAATCTGTTCAGAAAAACTGAAAACTACTATTTTTTTGTTCGAAAAAGGTATACTTAGTTGAAACTCATAAAGTGGGTGGTTACCGAGATATTGCGGTTTTAATAATGGTGTGCATTATTATTATCACTAAATTATAAGAAAAAATTGACAATTATCGAACAATTCACTTAATAAGACTCTCAAAATGGCCTCCACCTACTTCATTACATTTTTCTAGTCTCAACCCAAAATTTTGCCTCACCTTAAAAAAAGTTTGATAATCGTTTTTCATTATATCACTGGATTCGATTATTCTAGCCCAGAGTTCATCTCTGGAGTTACAAATATTCTTGTATACTAATTCTTTCAAGTGACCCCAGAGGAAGAAATCTAGAGGATTGAGGTCGGGGCTACGTGCAGGCCAAGGAAAATCTCCACCTCGACCTATCCATCGGCGCGGATAATTTTGGTTCAGAAATTCTCTGACAGGAAGTCCATAATGGGCAGGTGCCCCGTCGTGAATGAACCATAATCTCTTGCGCACGTCTAGAGGGACATCTTCCAAGAGAATAGGAAGTTGATCTCTCAAGAAAATTGAATAATTCTCCACATTGAGCCTTGCAGGAAGTTCTATTGGTCCCAACAACACGTCGCCTGGTATGCCACACCACACATTAATGGAGAACTCATGTTGAAAATGGTGTTCTCGCGTCAAATGAGGATTGCTGCTGTCATATGTGTGAGCATTTTTGAAATTGAAAACCCCTCTTCTTGTGAATGTCGCTTCGTCAGTGAATAGAATGTTGTTGAAGAAAAACGGATCGTCATTCTGATACCGACGAATGCGTTCACAAAAATCCAATCTAGATAGAAAATCTAGAGGTAAAAGATTCTGCACTGGTGTGAAGTGGTAAGGATGTCACTTTTCTTTTCTGAGAAGTCTACCATTACTTGATTTATTTATTCCAGTTGCTACAGAGAGGCGTCTTACGCTTGTTTCCGGATCTTCTGCAAGGCGTACTAATATCTCTTCCTCTTGATGTACAGGACGTCTTGGTCCACCAACTTCCGACTTCGAATTGAAAGAACCAGTTTCACCTACGAATACATAAGGACGAGATGATACGCATCCGTGTAACAAAATGTGTATATCACGATTTTTCCAGCCCTCAGGTGTGAATTTAGTCAAAACTTTCGTTTCAGAAATAATCAATGGCAATGAGTGCATATTACTCTTTTACATACCTAATTTATCGTATAATCTTCTAAAGGTCTTGTGCTCTGGTTGTCTACGACTAGGATATAATTCCAAGTATCTGGCGGCGGCTTGGTGGCTACGGAAGTTTGATTGCGCATAAACGCAGATCATATCTCTCTTCTCATTATTGATAAACTCATTATGGCGAGGCATTTCAGAAATAATAACTACCTACTGCTCTTAATTGAAAAACCATGTGCTTGTCAAAATTGACAGATTATGTTTATTGTGTTGCGCAAATGACCTCCCTATAAAAAGAAAAACAAAAGATATTTCATCTACTTCATTGACAGTTGTTGACCCGGCCAATCAACTGCTGTAGTTATTAGCGCGTTGATATGTCCACAGGAATACATCTTTTATTTGCCAAAAACATAATTATTCTATGTAATCGAATTAAATCCAGAGAAACTTCCAAATTTTTAGGAATTGATTTAGAATTAGAAAATTATGATTAAAATACACCGACCTCAATCCTCTAGAATTTTCCATTGGGGTTACTTGAAACAACTGGTACATATACAATAATGTTTGTAACTCCAGAGATGAACTTTGGGCCAGAATAAAATTTCAGATTTGAGAGATTTTCAATGCACACCATTATTAAAACCGCAATATCTCGGTAACCACTCACTTTATGAGTTTCAACTAAGTATACCTTTTTCGTACAAAAAATTAGTAGTTTTCAGTTTTTCTGAACAGATTTGCAGAAAGTTGACAATCTAAAAAGTTATGCCCCTGTAAAACATTCGGGTTTAGTGTAGGTGGCGCCAACTATGATGTAGCTCAAAATAGGTATCACGGTTGGAAGCGGCATCCTCGATAACCCCCTATTACAAAGTTCCAAATCAATATTCCAGTAATTAGCAGAAAAACGAGCGATTTAATTTTTTTCAAAGTCAATTTTAACACACTGTATATCGAAAACAAGCAACAATCGGACAAAACGTATTAATGAAAGTCTATTTAATTTTTGATGCTCTATCCGAATATATGGGTTTGGCCCATTGTTAGAGGGACACCCTGTATATATATATATATATATATATATATATATATATATATATATATATATATATATATATATATATATATATATATATATATATATATATATATATATATATATATGTATGTATGTATTCAATCGTTGAGTTTCCTTTCGAATTTTTTTTTCCTGAAAATGACAAAGTTGTTTCAATGAAATTTGGTAAATACGTTGCCTTAGGAAAGACCTTACTACATACCAAAATTCAACTTTCTAACTTTATACACAATTGAGTTATTCAAATTTGAAGCATTTAATAAAAATTCACTACCATAACGCACTTGATGCGCCCCGAACTTTTTATTTTAAATGTCTAGGTTAAGGCGATGTTTTATCTAATTCGACTAGACCAATTTGGCTGTTCCACACTGCATAGGTTGAATCGCCTAAAACATTCTTTCCTACACCATTCTCCGACAGGCTGTGCTTTTTATTCCCAAGACGGTAGATACCAAAAAATTAAATTAAATAATATAGCATCTATTTACACTGCGGAGGCATATGCTTTGTATGAAGCACTTCAATGGTCAATTGAAAACAAAATTAAACATACGCTAATTTTATCAAATTCCAAATCAGTTCTGCTTTCACTTAAAAATTACACCAAACATGGCAAAAATCCAGTAATATGTGACATTATCAGTCTGTATCAGTCGATGGAGGATGGTGGTAATCGAGTCATATTTATGTGGATAAAAGGGCACACGGGACTAGCAGGCAACGAAATAGCTGACAAACTAGATAAAGAATCTATTGAAAGTCCAAACAAAATAATAAACTGGATTACTGCTGAGGATGTAAATCAAAAAATTAAATTTGAAATAAGGGAAACGTGGGAACGTGTTTGGCATGAGTTTGTTAACAAAACAACTAATCGATATACACTTATTTATCCAATGTTGCCTAAAAAAAAATCCACATATTGACGAATTTATTATGCCAGGGTACTATACTACTATAATTACCAGAATGAAGCTGAATCACGGCTGCTTTCCACAACACCTACATAAAATAGGCATTAGTAACAATCCTTATTGTACATGTGACAACAGTTACCTAGGAACTTTAGAACACCTCATGTTTCAGTGCAGTTTGTATAACCCGATACGTAAACAACTCTGGAAAGAACTCAAAGATGCAGGAGTAGAGTTTCCTGTGAACTTAGCAACACTTATTTGTACAAATAACCTGAAAATCTATAATATACTTATAAAATTCATTCGGCATACAAAAATCAAAATTTAGTTTTGCTATCTCTCTATATGTATATTTTAGTACTAGCCTTAGTTAAGAATAATATTAATATAAATTTAGTTTTCCTACTGTCTCACCTATTGTTTCTTATCCCATGTCATTAGCTGTCCAGTGTTGTTTGTTAAAAAAAATGCCCTGAAGGACACCTAGGCGAGAAGCGAGTATCCTTTGTTTCTATCCTTAATAATAAGTAAGAACACAAACATTTATATTTTGACAAAATTGATATGTTAGAAGATAAATATTGCTTATGTTATAGCCATTTAGAAATAGTCATACTCTGTAAGAGCTTACACATAAAGGAACGTCTATCGCTTTAACCCTCTCTATTGCTGTAAGTATTGATATCCATGCTGCAAATTATAAATATATTTGAAGGAGAATCGCTTTTTATAACAACGTATAGATATAACAATGGTACAAATTTACTGCAGAGTTTTGTGGCCAATGGACGTAATGTCCGAAGCCAATTCCTTCCACACACATTACACCATTCTCCTTTTACTGTATACAACGATTTTTAACAAAGTATAACACACTTGCAACTATACTTTAACAAATCAAATGCCGACTTCTTTATTGGACACAAATACCTTAGATGATGGAAACGGTGCCAGCTAAAAGCACATAACCAAATTTTCAGTGAAGTGTTCTTATTGTAGAATCCATACCATCATCGTTGTTCCTCAACTTGTTTACATAAACATACTTGGAGTTTCTGGTGTCTGGGATGATGTGATCTGTAAAGTTAACAAAGACACAGAATCAGTATGCGCATATATCTCAAGTACAGAAAGTTTTGTTTGCAGCAAGCGAACCAATATATCAGTCAATGTAACACTATACCATGCAGATATGTTTGTAACAAGAAAAATCTTACGTAAGGCATTGATAGGAGCGCAACGAAATGAAATCTTGGTTGTACAAGTGTGAGAAATGTAGATATTTTGATATGTGTTAGTGTGAATAAACGAAAACTCGTCTTTTGATATGTGCTTTTCTTAGGACGTTGATATGTTATTGTGTTTGCGAAATAAATCTATTCTCATTTACTCACTTACTTGTAAGAAATGCAACCTTAATTTAATATCAAAACTTTGATTTGAAAAGTAAGAGATGTAGCGAAACAATTTTCCCACCCAACTGCAATTACACCCATCTTATATACAGTGAGCCGCAGAATCATGTAATAAATGCGTTAACATTCAAGCGATTTTTGTTTTGACGAAATAGTCAGACACGCCAGCTCTAGTTTTAAAAAAATTGCAGAAAATTTTGGTGTTTCCCATATTGCTGAACTTTTTTGAAGGAAGGACTCTGGGCGCTAGGGGGATGCAGATTCAAGTTAATATTGACATGTTTTAGCATTTTTCACAAACTTGAATGAAATCTTACATTTTAGCAACTTTTAGTTGGGACACCCATTATTAAGATTACAAAACACATAACGAGTAATAGCAACATATGTAACACCTTTCAATTGCGTGCAACATTTACCCGGGAATTTATATAAAATTAAATATAATATATACACTTACATACTGCTTAAAATCTCAAAGATAATTTTTTATTTATTTCAACAACACACCACAAGGCCTTACAGCCTAAATACTATCGTATCGTGGGTGTCGACAAGGAGGAAAGGGGAAACTTGTTAATTCTGGACTTGAAGGTGTGGAAACATGTGCCGGCAAGGAATTCCACAACTTGGAAGTCCTCAGGACAAAAGATCGGGCATAGGAAGATGTTCTATGTCTGGTGACATGGACAGTAAAAGGGTGCATTCGCTTTGTTCCCCTGGTAGATCTGTTGGGGGCATCAGGTGGAGGAACCATGGAAGAAAGCTCCTCTGAGCAATGTCCGTGGAGATATCTATAAAAGAGGGGAGAGAGGTCACCAACGGCACGTCGGTGAGCAATCGATGGCAGCCTTTGGTTGAGGGTAGGGTCACCGATGAGACGTATAGCTCTCTTCTGAATGAAGTCCAGGATAGCGTGTGTAGAAGCGGCAGCAACACCCCTGATGTGGGAGCAGTATTCGGGGTTTGGTCTTATTTGTGAAGTATATAAGGTATAGAGATTAGCTGGTGAAAAGTATTTGCGAGCCTGGAAGAGGAAACCTAATTTTTTAGCAGCCGCTTCTGCAATTGATGTGACATGTTGCTGCTAATTGAGATTTCGATCCACAGAAATGCCAACAAGTGAAAAGGACTCATAACTTTGAATAACTTCGTTGTTTATTGTGATGTATCTAGGGCTGGTGTATCTCTTATGAGAAAGAAAGCAAGACTGTAATTAGGTGGGCTTGAATTGTATAAGATTTCTACTTTCTGTGAACTGGGTTGGATGTGCTAGAGAGGAGGTCATTGATGTACAGAAGAAACAAAGTAGGGGCTGAGGCTGAACCTTGAGGAACTCCTGCATTAATTGGATACAGTTTAGAGAAATCGCCATCCTCGACAACAGAGATGCTCCGGTTGGAGAGGAAATTTGCTGTCCACGTACAGAGTTTTGGTGGTAGGCCATAGGCCGGTAATTTATTAAGCAGCGCAGCGTGCCAAACCTGGTCGAATGCTTTGGATATGTCTAGAGCGACAATCTGGGATTCGCCGTGTAGTTCCATCAACTTGTTCCAAGAATGAGTGACAAAGGAAAGGAGGTCGGCACTTGATATGCGCTGACGGAATCCATACTGCCTGTCGTGGATTAGACTGTGTTTTTCAAGAAATTTTAGTAATTCGGTGTTTATATACTTTTCCATCACTTTAGAGACGACTGAAAGGAGAGAAATAGGCCTGTAGGTGCTAGGATGCGCTTTGGATCCTTTCTCGGGGACGGGTTGTACTTGAGCAGTTTTCCAGTTACTAGGGAATATACCTCTATTGTAAGATGTCTGAAACAGGCGAGTCAGGACAGGAGCAAGTTCTGGTGCGCATTTTTTGAGAACAATTGCTGGGATCTCGTCAACGCCAGAGGCTTTCCTGGTATTAGGAGAAGAGAGCATATTTGGTACCTTTTCAGTTTTGAAAATGATATTCGTCATTTTATGCGCGACATTGGGGACTGTTGGTGGTTGAACATTTGGAGGTGGGTTGGGAGTAGAATTGCCGACGAACAACGAGGCAAAAAGTGCAGCCTTACCCAGGGCGGTAGAAACCATTTCATCCCCTGAGACAAGAGGTGGGAACGTGCTCTTGCCGAAATTATTTCCAATGGATTTAGAAAGTCCAAAAGGGTTTGCTCCCGCTAGAGCTTAAGAGCAACTGGTAAAAAAGGCGTGCAGAGGTGGAGACAGGAAGAGAGTGTAGGTGCAATGTACAATCAAAAGACCAGTTTTGAAAAATGGCTCGTTTTGTGTTTTAATACGGTTAGTTGTTGGTGAACCTATTATTTTTCATGTAAGAACTATGTAAGTCCTCCGGAATCACAATTTTTTTGAAACTCAATCGTTCGGCTCATGCGACGATTTTTATTAAAAGTTGCGCTGATAAGAAGAGCGTAACTCATATGTGTTGAATGCTGAAATATCAATTCTGAATCCCTGAAGTCAACCACCGTCCAGACCAATTCAGCTGTTGATTTTCGACGGCCAAGCTGGCCAAATCTCCGATTAGTCCGCACCAGGTCATGACCCTGAAGCCGCTTCCGAGTCTATATGAGGTGATCGAGGTTTGTCGTAGCCCCAATATTATCTGGTAGCTGCTGGTTTGTCCTAGTCCAGGCAATTGTACCTGTTTTGCCATACTTTCCCAGATATGAGTCAAAAGGTACGAGGGAGGTCACGTATTGGGTGTACACAGGAGCCCGTTCCTACCGCTACCCTCGTCACCACAATTTCGCAGGACAGACTTTATTTTTCATTTCCTAATTTGAAATTTCAAACTTTGGAACCTTGATTTAAAAACCTAACTTATCATCAATTTATTAGAGAATTTTCATATCAGCTTTTAATATATAGTCATAATTTATTACCTAACATATAAGTGAATTTAAATCTTAATACCTTTTAACTTTAACGTCATTATGTATATATATATATATATATATATATATATATATATATATATATATATATATATATATATATATATATATATATATATTTATGTGAACATGGTCAACTGTGGGTTTTTTTGTCAATATGTTTTTAAATTAACTTAATCTGTTTTTTTACACTTGCTGAGAAATTTATGTAACATTTTTCCTCAGTATTAAACATGATATTTATATTTATTAATTAGTCTAAATTCCACATTTTTTAAGTACCTGACACAAGCTAATCTGAATCTATTGCTTTACAGTAGGTAGTGTTTCTTTTGTAAGTCATTGTTTAGTATTGTTTAAAAAAGATCCTCTAATTTAAGCGTGAAGGTTTCATAATTTTCCTAAAAAAAATACAATACATTTTAAGGGAATAGCTACATAGAAGGTAGCTACACACTCCCACTAACTAATAATTACATTTTTATATACTCTCCGAACCCACAGTGCTCACTGACGAAGTGCTTCCGTACGCAGAGTACAAGAGGGGCACTCGGACCTCTTTAATTTGCAGCTCAAGTAACAGAGAGTTGTTGAGGAAAAAGAGGTCCGCTGGAACTGTACCTCCCGGTTATGTATTTTTGTTAAAACATCAGCTAACAATAAAGCCTGTATGGTGTAAAGTGATATGGATAAACGCTTTCGTCATAAAATATCCCCAAAACCAATGATATCATTATTATAGGAGCTGCACTTGCTTATCTGAGCTAATTTCTGGGTTATATGCTGCACGGATTAAAATCCATTCTTTCTGTTCGGGAATAATAATTTTTGAATGGTCTAAAAAATCTCGCTTAGGAAGAAGTAAGCTAACTTTACCTTAATTATCGTAAAGTTTTTAAATACCTTGTAATCCAGCTGTATTCATTTTGAGTCATTCTAACCATATGTTCTGCACGTTCACTAAATTTTGCTATGCATAAAAGAAAACCATATCTGACATTTATTCATTAGAAAGGTAGCTATGATAAGGCATACTCTAGGTAATCTTATACAAAAGCTTAAAATACTAACACACATTTTCGGTCGAATAAAGTGCAACACGCCTAGAGACTGCCATAAGATCAATGGACATTTGCAAGAGCGCTGTAAGGGTTGAAACTCATGGGGAATTAGATAGGAAGCACCAGAAGAGCTTCCACCCTTTGAGTTTGCGTTAGTCTAGTCTCTACTAAACATTTATCAGATTGGACCTAAAGTCATCCTGGTTACGAGCTCATGCTCCAACTCACATAAGCAATGTCCAATTACATCATTTAATTCTCAATTGTAGTGTTGTTTAAATTTAAGCTTATAACCCTTTGTGTTCCGGCGAGTTCAAATAGGTTTAAAAGTAAGGTATTATCAAAAAGTAGCCATCCGATTAAAGAACATGCAAACCAATTTTAGTTAATTTTCGTAGAAAAGATTGACTAATGGGGAGATCCCGACTGCTAAATTGTGAACAAAATTATAAAACAAAGTATGTTGGAAGGCTGGCTACCATAGCCGTATTACTTTATAGGTGTTTTTTCGCTGCAATTAGTATGCCGTACTGACGAGATCTAATTAGAGCGAAACCGGTCTACCATTCTAATTGTGGTGAGAATGCATCTAGCCTTACATACTTTGTCCCTATATTAGGGTAGAAATGGGCCAGGGCTGACAATTTACTAGATTGTTAGTTGATTGTATACAGTCTCTATTTTTTAACATTCTGTGTTATCTGTAGCAGCCGTGACAATACACTACTTGGTTCCGCAACGAGGTGGCAGCACGTGCTTCATGTCTTACATCTCACTTAGTGTTGGAAGGCTGGCTACCATAGCCGTATTACTTTATAGGTGCATTGTCGCTGCAATTAGTATGCCGTACTGACAAGCTCTAATTAGGACGAAACCGGTCTACGGTTCTAATCTAGCCTTAGTAACTCTATAACATCCAAACCTTCAAGTCCATAATTAACAAGCTGCCTCTTTCCTCCTTGTCGACACCCACGGTACGATATTATTTAGGCTGTAAGCCCTCGTCGTATTGTTGAAATAAACAAAATTAATAAGTCAATAGTATGGTCACCAAATGATAACGCCAGTTATAATATTGACCCATATATTCAGCAATGGCATAAGTATTATGCTTTTATAAAACAATGCGCTGTAATAATAACACTGACCTACATAAACACAGTTAAACCTATCTAATACATCGGCAATCAATGGTGATTAATGGCATCAGCTGTTAAATTACTGGTTCGTGAGCTCACCAGCAGTGCACATACGGTATAACAATTTAGTCAGGTTTAAAAAGGACTTGCCTGAACAATGAAATCAGATTACCCACGTAACGAGTAAACTAAACTCCAGAAATCGGTTGCAAGACCCGTGAGGCGTCCCTTGCAAGTTAAAGAATAGCAAACCTCGCTGGCTAATCTAGTTTTACTTAATTTAACACGTAGAGGTTAGGCCTTCTTGTGGATTAATTCCCTTATGAGCAAAAGAATAACACATAGACGACCCTATAGGTCAGCAATCGTGAAACAATAAGTAACTAATTAGTAGGGTTATATCTCCAGCAACAAGTGAAAGATTAATGCATTAACCAGGTTCACGGACATTACAGGTAGGTCATGGCTGACAATGACGTTACCAGTCACTATACGTCAAGTAAGTTATCTAGCTTTATGAAAATATAACGCACAAAAAAGGATATCCCATAGGAAAATGGCACAACACTATATATTTTCACTACTAGCTGAAATAAGTCACATAAGATGGTTGGTACATACTAATCTGCGATCGGTATCGAAGGAATACAGGCTACTACAGCTCGCTTCATTCCCTCTACTTGCCTCAGACCGTCAACATAAGGCAACGTCTACTACAGCCCCAACATCCAAGCAAAAGCAGCTTATATACTGAAATGGCAGCGACCCTAAAATGATTTGCTAAACTGGCTGTAAGCACCAGCCTGCCCTGAAGGAAAACTTCATCAAATAAAAACAGTGTGGCACAAAATGGCTGCTGCTGCGGCTGCATTAGCACAATTGCAGTACAACAGCCAGACGTAAAAGAGACCCAAGCAGCAGCTCTCTTGACAGACGCTCCCTCTACACACTTATGCTCTGAAATTCAGTCATACCAACCCATAGACAACGAGTCGCCTCCCAGCCAATAACCATAGAATGTAACTATCTAGTAATCAGAAATAAAAAGAGGTAGTAGCATGAATCTCAATGCCACTGTATATTTACCATAGACATCAGAAAATTATATGAGCAGGAATACTGAAGGACACCTGCTCGAGGCTTACGGACGAACACAGACATGGTCTGCGTCGACCTAATTTAACTCACTCGCTTAAGATCATATTAAATAGAAGTAACCTTTAAAATGATATACATATTAACAACAAAAACAAGTTACCACATCTCGGTCGTAACTATATATATATATATATATATATATATATATATATATATATATATATATATATATATATATATATATATATATATATATATATATATATATAACTATAACAGGATTTATAACACGGCATTTCTGTACTATACAAGAGAAAAAGGTTAAGGGCAAAGCCGCCGCAAGGAGACAACCGCATACACGTGTTTCAGGCTTATTAGTCATCTTCACCTGGCTATACCGTACTGATGATGGCTAATAAGCCTGAAACACGTGTATGCGGTTGTCTCCTTGCGGCTTTGCCCCTAACCTTTCTCTCATATATATATATATATATATATATATATATATATATATATATATATATATATATATATATATATATATACAAAAATTTAAACTGACTCCGGATGTGGGTTCTAGTAGTCCTAGTTCGTGTTCATTTAAATAATTCTTCTCACAATTAAAAAGTATTACTAAAATATACATATAGTGTAACCTATCTCTTTGCGAGTCACTCTGTAAGATCTTTATTTATAGTGCGATTTTAACCAGATTTTCTTAAAGTATAGACCTTGATGAACTGTATTTTTGGAGCAATAAGCGCTATATTTCTACAAAATCCAAGGGGCCTACTTCACCAGTTTTGAGGAGTAAAATTTGAAGAGTCCTTATTAAGAACATCTTTTATAAGAAATATGTGCACATCACTGGATTCTCCATCCACCAAAACCGCTCTGTACTAAATTGCATCAAAAAATTTAAAGTAGGAATGATTTTGTAATTAAATTAAAAATGCACAGTACATCATTTTCATTCATTTATTCTGCCAACGATAAAATATTGAAACAGGTAATTGTCAAAAGTGACATTAAGGTGCGGGAAAGCTATTACAGTTTGTCAGTTTTTCTAGGATTAATAATCAGAAAAAACCTTATAAGATGATTGTTTGACACTCCAAATTATGGAGACAATATAACGTAAAATATTTACTAATGAATGAATAAACTTTATATGAATAAATTACTAAAATTTGCTACGGCTACTTAGTCGAAGGCATGAGCATTAATGTGAATTCAACAAGAAATGCGTAGGTTTCCGCACTTACAATTGGTATGGTGTTAGATGTACAAATAAAGATTTAAAAAAAACGGTTAAATTTGTTTATTAAAAAATTTTGAATCTATATAATACAAATGACTGAATTTGTTAAAAAGAAACTAAGATTATATAAAAATAGAATGAGCAGGTATTTCGTGATGTATTATAGCAGTTAAATGAAATTATTTGTATTTAATCTGACAACAGATAAGTGAGGTACTTAACTTTGTTTCTGCCGGTGGAATTCCATCAGTTGACTGGATTTGAGAGGGCCAAAAAATCCATTTAATTTGTTCAAATCAAACCAGAAGGGAACACTTTTTGATTATAAATATAGGCAAACTGTGAACCGCTTGTCTAGCTATAAATGTATTTATGGTAAAAGCAGAAATATTAGATATTCTACTAGTGGCATTATACTATAGTCTTAAGGGTTACTAAATAAACTTAGCAGATTAATGTGTAGTAAGAGAGATAAAAGTAAGTTCCTTTGTGTCTTTCCTTATGTTAACCTCTTTTGACCGCAGCCTCCTCAGGATGTTAAAAAGTCGCCATGACAGGCTCCATTGGTGTGAAAAGTGTCCCAGTGTTTCTCCTGCAACAACTTGTAGCGTAGATGTGTGCATGTATATGTATGTGTGTGTATGTGCACATGGAGAAACAATGTGCATTTTCTGTCCTGCACCTAGTGTTAATTAATGGACGTATAAATCCTGTTGATGTGAGTGCGTATACATGAGTGTATTTGCGCTCGCGTATGTGTGTGAGTAGATATGTATGTAAGTTTTATAATATATATTTTTAGTGAACAACCAGTTTATAGAAGAAATAAGTTAAAAGAGCTTGTTAGATTAGCATACATAAGACAGGTTTTTGCCATTGTGAAAAGCAAGGTCAGATGCATCTTTCTTCATTTTGAAGCTTGACAGTGACTGAATGAGTCAGTTGTCAAAGTCAAAACTCTAATAAAAAAGTAAAAAAATTATCTCCGAAAATTACAAAGCTATTTTGATGAAGTTTCGTGAATATTTTGCCTTGTTACTACACCAAAATTCAACTTTATAGGTTTATAGAAAAATAAAGTTATTTAAATTTGGAGCACTTAATTCGCCACCATAACGCACTTTCTGCGACCCGAACTTTTTTGTTATCGTTATATATAAACAAAAAAGTTTGAAACTGACCTAGAATATGGGTTGTGGTGGTCTAGCTAACGCCTCTTTAAAATTGAAAGTTCGTGATCTTCCTATTAGCAAATTTAAAAAGAAAATTGCTAAAAGCCTATGGAAAATATTCAGAGAAAAGCAACATATTGAAACTATTTAAAAAAATACACACACAAAAACCTTAAATAAAGATTGTTTTCAACAAAATGCTTTTTAGCAAATATTTTAAACGCAATTTTACCGTATATAAATGTCATATTTAAAAAAATGTTAGGAAGAGTTGCCGGACCGTCGGTTTAATTAAAGGTACACTAAATTTAATCACACATTTCCAAATTAATATTGATTTCAGAATCTATATTAAATTTGCTGTCCCGTGTTTATTACATGCCCCTGTTAACAAAAGCAATAGTCAATTACATCATTTAATTTTCGATTGTAGCGTTGTTAAAATTTCAGCTTATAACCCCTTTCTCTCGCAGGACGAGTTCTAATAGCATTATATCGAAAGGGTTGTTCGCTTTTAATACCGGATTAAATTTCAATATATGGTTGTGTAGAGCTGGTGGCATAGCAAATTTTATTCTCGTTTTATTAAGGTTTTTACAAACGCTGGGCTACTTTATGTTTCATGCTTTTATGACTGTATCATGTTTTTATTGCTTCGGGCGTATAAAAATTACGTTTTCGTCGAGTACGTCAATTTATGTATGTACAAGTTTGTAGTACGCCGGAGTATTACGTAGGTACATATAGGCCATGTATATGGTAACTTGATTAAGCAAACATGATGCTCATAACAGTATCTTTTACAATGTAATGTTTAGGTAATTTCAAACCATGACAAGGTGTGTTAATATTTTGTTGTTTCTTTTTTTTTTTTAGTTTCTACGTTGATAAATTTCCATAACATATGCGGTTCAAACTCGACTGTGTAGCTTTTGTCGTCATGTCTCATTTAAGTACATTTTCGTTGCAAAAATGCGCTAATGAGAAAATCACTGCTTAAATGAGCCCACACTGGGACCCATAGAACCCACATTCAGGGTCAGTTTCAATTTTTATACATATATATATATATATATATATATATATATATATATATATATATATATATATATATATATATATATATATATATATATATATATATATATATATATATATATATATATATATATCTTTTGGAATATTGCACTACACTCTAATCACTTTTAAATATACACTTTATTTGTTTGCTGTACGTTTGCGATTTCTTATTGGTTTGCGTGGACTACAGTTTCGAACCGTCCCGGTTCATCATCAGCTCGCTACTGACTGTTATCGCTCCTGTGTGGTCTACGTCTGAGGTTGTACGTGGCGCCTGCGCCGTGAGCTTCTATTGGTCGGTTTACTGTTCTCTGATTGGCTGCCTCCTGTCTTAATCACTGTGGTTTGATGATTTGTCTATTTGTATGGCCTTTATTAGGTTTTGTTTAATTGTTTGTACTTGTATTTATTCTGGCATTAATTGTTTCTTATTGTTTGTTTGTTGAATGTAGTATTGTTCCCAGATTTCCATTTTTTTTGTGGTCTTTAACATGTTTCATTAGTTGTAACTGGCTGATGTCTGGTTTTTGGTGTTTTGTGTTGTGAATGTGTGTAGCTACGTTTGATTTGCAGCTAGGTATGTGGATTTTATCTAATGATGTTATATGTTCCTTGAATTTATTTTTTTGTCATTCTTATATATTTTCTATTGCATGTGTTACAGTCTATTTGATATATTCCGTTTAATTCATGTGGGTTGTATTTTTGTTTTTTATTTCGTTTGCTTATTATTTTGTTATTAGTTCTGTAGCTTATTTTGGAAATCTGGGAACAATAATACTACATTCAACAAACAAACAATAAGAAACAATTAATGCCAGAACAAATCCAAGTACAAACAGTTAAACAAAACCTAATAAAGGAAATACAAATAGACACACGACACAGTCCGAAGGCACAATGAATTAGAGAACAGTAAACCGACCAATAGAAGCTCACGGCGCAGGCGCCACGTACAAGCTCAGACGTAGACCACACAGGAGCGATAACAGTCAGTAGCGTGCTGATAACGAACCGGGACGGTTCGAAATTGCAGTCTACGTAAACCAATAAGAAATCACAAACGTACAGCAAACAAATAATATATATATATATATATATATATATATATATATATATATATATATATATATATATATATATATATATATATATATATATATATATATATATATATATATATATATATATATATATATATATATATATATACAGAGTCGCCACAACAGACGCCATGGGCTCTCACGTCTATATTTTTCCTTATTTTAAATAATTTTCCAACAGTGGCGGCTCGTCAGATGACGCAGGTGAAGCGCTCCTTCACCTATGTTTTCGGTTAAGCTAAACTGTTTTATTCAAAATCCACCATAATGAAAATTTTTCAAATTTTTGCTACTACCACATAAAAAGGTCTGGTTACGTTGCGCCGCAGTTGATAATGTATTTTTATAGTATTTTATGGTACGATATAATTTGCAAGCCCCTGATTCTCGAATTGAACGTTACACAACATGCGCCAACGCGCAGCGTATTATGTGTTGCAGAGCACAGACTATTGCAGAGCAACGAGTAACTGAGGACTGAACTGAGTCTCGTGTATATACAAATGCTGCGTCAATTACTTATCACTTACATGCGACGGTTGTCATGGCAACAGCACGCGCGCTGTTGAGTTGGTGTTGATGATGGCCACACAAGTAAGGCAGAATTCTGAGCCTGCTTCAAATCTTAGTTTCCGTCGTTTATATAGATTTAGTGGGATCGTCAGACACGTATTTTTATTTTTACTATGTGGCCGTTAAATGATCCGGTATGTGTCACATTTGCAGACTTTGAAAAGCTGGATTTTTCATGTTTCTTTTTGGTAATGGAATTGATTTGTTTATTATCACCTCTAAAAGAATGATTTCAAAATAATAAAATATTAGACACAAAACTTAAAGTTATAAAAAAAGACAAGGGCCTTGTATTTGAAAAAAAAATGCTTATAGCTCCTCCCACTATAAACATATTTTTATAATGCGTGCAGTATTATTTTACCGTACTCGTGTGTGTACAGTGTGACAAAAATAAGGTAAAGAATAATAAATTCATTTATCTATGTCCTCTCATCAAGTATTCGTGGTCATTATTCTGCAAATCATTCTTTGTGAAAGTCTATATTTCTGTACAAATGGCTTTTTTGATTTAAATACTGAACTGCCAGGAGAACTCGTGACCTTGAAAATTTAGAAAAATTTCGTCTGCGGCGCAGAGAGGCCTTAGACCCTTGAGGCCACGTGGATTCTGCTTCACCCACTCCCAAATTCACGAGCCGCCACTGATTTCCAGCGGAGATTGTTTAGGTTGAAAGGGATTTTTGTTTCAAATATATATATATATATATATATATATATATATATATATATATATATATATATATATATATATATATATATATATATATATATATATAGTTAGCCAGGAAAATCTGACCAGTTTTTCCGGCAAAATTTCTGTGTCTTCGAAAAGCTATGGCCACGAAATTTGGTACGCAAATTCACGTTATAAAGAGTATACTACGTACTTAAATTTAGGTCTTTAGGCTAAAATAAAAAAGTCTGGACGCAGCAAGGGCGTTATGAAAGTGAATTTTCAATTTAATAGCTAATACGTCTCTCTAATGTAAGCAGGCATCAATCTGGCTACCTGTATAGCCTATGTATAGTAGAAACAATGTATCATATTTTATGTAAATAACTTATTGTTTGAGAATGTACAAACATTTTCTGAAAATATACTTAAAATTTTTCCGAGAAAACTGGTTTCCTAGCCAAAAAACCTTAGGTTAATAGCAAATTGAGTTATTAAAATTTGAAGCATTTATTGAAAAAGCGCTACCAAAACGCACTTTCTGCGTCCCGATTTTTTTTCTTACAAAGATGCACCATATTTCGATAAAAAATGCAAAAATGCACTAATACAAGGGTGTTAGAAAAAAATTATAGGTATCGCCAACGACTTATGTGCCATCCTGTGGTTGTCAAAGTAATTTTATAAGATGCTGCTTAAGACACTCTATAATTAAAATATACAATTTTTTCTCTTATCTTGTATAATAAAAGATTAAGAGACTGGGTCTTAGAGAACATCTTTATAAGATTATGCAGAAGGCGGTAATACTTTCAACTGCCCACACCGTGTGAAGATTCCTGGAAAATGAGGATGTGTCTCATTGTCATTCAGGGCCCGATAACTTGGAAAGGGCTTCATCTAAGCTCAGTCCCTTTGGTATCTGAGATACCTGGTATGAGTGAATGTTCCCCTTTGAGGGAGTGTGAGCGCCCTTCAGGCTAAAGTTGGTAATAATAATAATAATAACAATAATAATAATAATAATAAAACCTTTCCGGAGGTAACCTCTATGCTGCTATCAACTCTTTGGCGATACCAGTATTATTGACATACTCTTTTTGAGTTTTCAAATGGTCTAACACCGACTTGGATGAACTGGACAGACTCACGAGAAGGCTTCTTACGAAATTCCGGTACCTTCACACCAACTCATCTGTTAGAAGACTTTACACACCTCGGAAAGAAGGCGGCAGAGGATTAATCCACATAAAGAACCTCTGCTTTAAGCAGGAAAGAAACATGCGACAACGTTTTATTGCATCGCATGATGAACTGATGAAGTTTGTGGTGTGCGTGGATAAAGATTATACTCCACTTAGGCTGGATCAGCGCAACTATGGGTTGGACGTCCCAGTTGACTAGGACAGTATAGTCCAGTGGAGTGACCAGGCTATGCATAGAAGATACCCCAAACACCTGCAAGAAAATAATGTGGATAAAATCTCTTCGTTTATGTGGTTGGTTGGGGGGCAACTCTACCCAGAGACGGAGGGTTTTGTGATGGCCATTCAGGATAGGCTTATAAAAACTAAGAACTACAAAAAGCATTAGAAGTGGTGGATAAATGTCGAAAATTCGCAGCTGTTGGAGCGACCATTGAACACGTAATGGCAGCATGTCCTGCCCTCTCAGACCCAGTTTACTTAGGCAGACATAACCAGCTCTCCAATATCATCCATCAACAAATCGCTTTAAAACACAGCGTCCTGAACCCGTCAACAACACCAGCTTACTACAAGTATTCTCCGGAGCAGAAGTCGGCGGACTTTCTCCTGTACTGGGACCAATCGATGATAACGGACCGCACTGTGGACTTCAATAGGCCAGCCATTGTCCTGATAAACAAACAGATGAGGCTTGCTGTGATCATAGATATTGCTGTACCGCTGTCCCATAACATTCAGATAACTGAAGCTGAAAAGATCAAAAAGTATGAAAACTTGGCATATGAAATAAAAAAACATATGGAAGCTCCAGAAGGTGACTATATGTCCTTTCGTAATGTCGACGGAAGGAATAGTCGACAAAAATTTCATGGGAAATCTAAAGGAACTCGGATTACCAAATAACATCCTCAACGTGGGGCAGAGGGCGGTTCTGCTGCAGACATGTCACATAGTCCGAAAATTCCTCAGTTAAGTGGCGACCTCAAACACGTCCGCTGTGTTGAAGCACCGGAAGTCGGACTGTAATAATAATATCGACATAATGGGATATAATGAATTTCATACCCATCCACCGAGCCGAACCCCAATGTCGCGCGCGGGGGGTCGGTCAAAAGGTTTCCAGTAGTAATACTGAGAAAGTGTAACGCTTATATCAAATAATCATAGTGTTCAAATCATTAAAGACAGGATTAGACTTGAAATAAACAATCTGGATGCCAATAATAAAGCGCGATTTCCGGTGCAATTATAAGTAATATAAGAAGATGTTATCAATTATGTATTGACAATAATGATGGGACAATAATGGTGGGCCAATAACGGTGGACACATCTAATATGTTATGTGGGTAGTGAACAGTTAGTTGTGAACGATGAGGCCCCCGCCGACGTCCGTTACGAAGGACAGTTGGTCAACGTCAGTGAAGAATTGAGTGACACTGTTAAGAACGATGATTTTCCCGCTGAGGTTGGTGCTGAAGGACAGTTACCCAGCATCAGTGAGAAAGATAATGCGACCAATGATCCACAGGTTGGCGGTGACAGTGCGGGACGCTTAGTGACATTTTTCCCAACGATGATTCTTTCAACGGGGTGGAATAGTCACAAATCGTGGACACTTATAGACAATCTCTTCGGATGAACATTTGTATGACGCGATAGGGAAAGAGTGCGACGGTTACGAGAGTATATATATTCTCTGGGACTGTTGGACGTTTATAGGACTCTGTCAGGTTAGGATATATCTTTTATGAGTTATCATTTATTTATATTTAGATTTCCAAAATATATTTTTGTTTTCTATTTTGTAAAAATATTTGGCCTTTTCTTACACACTGTAAACCATTTTGATTATTTCAACAACTTCTCAAACATAAAAGCTGTTATTTTCAAAGCTTACTTTCATAACGTTAACTTTTTCCATATTTACAGTAACTAGTTTAACTAAGATGTTCGACGTTTAAGAACCCAAAAAGGGTATAAGTTAGGGATAATACAGGGTATATTTTTGAGATCAGGAAAGAAGGTGATTCCGAAAAATGCAATAATATACAAAGTATCCCGTTTAGAAAAATATATAATTTTTGTGTATCCCCTGAAACTTGCACCCTACTGTACTTTTGATAGCATTTACGCAAAATTCAGTCATAACCACACCACTTTTTTGTAACTTTCTTTTATAGACAATAATAAAAAGTCTGGACGCAGCAAGTGCGTTATAGAAGTGAATTTTCATAAAAATGTTTTTAGTAGCAAATATGTCTCTTCAATGCAAGCAGGCATCAATTTGGTCACCGGTATAACCTATATAAACAATGTACCATATTTTATCAAAATAACATACTTGAGTGTGTACAAAAATTTTCCGAAAATAAACTTAA
The DNA here is from genome assembly GCA_964006375.1 of Tillus elongatus. Lineage (NCBI taxonomy): Eukaryota > Metazoa > Arthropoda > Insecta > Coleoptera > Cleridae > Tillus > Tillus elongatus. The sequence goes on from OZ023265.1 coordinate 15,424,262, forward strand.
AATGTTTCCGAGAAAACTCGTTTCCTAGCCGACGAACCTTAGGTTAATAGCAAATTGAGTTATTGAATTTGAAGCATTTAATGAAAAATTGCTACCAAAACGCACTTACTGCGTCTCGATTTTTTTTACAAACATGCATCATATCTCGATGAAAAATGCAAAAATGCAATAAGGAATGTTAAAAAAAAATGTAGGTATGACACCAACGAGTTATAGGCCACCTGTGATTGTCAAAATAATTTTATAAGATGCAGCTCGAGACACCCTATAAGTAACGTATACAATTTTTTCTCGTATCTCGCATAATAACAATTATATTGAGCTTTTGCGTAGAAATGCGTCACCCTGTATATATGTAAACTGAAAGTAAACCGGCTATGGATTCTAGATTCTAGGGGGCCTAGCTTGCGCTCATTTGAAGAAATCTTTTTAGAATTAAAAAACCGCGGTCTCCTCATTACCGAATTTTTTCTACGAAAATTAGCTAAAACTACTGCCAAAGCATCAGAGAAAGTATCTTTTTAAAATGAGTTTTTTTGGAAATCTTTTATTAAAATGAAGGGCAATGATGGTTAAGGCTGAAACTTAAGGGTTTTCAGAACACTCTTTATATAATCCGTATTTATTTCAGGCTCTTTGCCTAAAAGTTCCCAATTTTCACGTTTCAAATCACGACTTTTTACGTTTTGAGGAAAACCCCTTTTTTTCTTTAATACCTCTAACTTTTTGTCTTTAAACTACATTATTACATACTTACATTTTGGTAAATTGATGTATATATATATATATATATATATATATATATATATATATATATATATATATATATATATATATATATATATATATATAGTTGAAATTGACCCTGGATATGGGTACTAGGGGAGCTAGTTCGCGCTCATTTCAAGAAATTTTTTCTGAATTTAAAAGTCGCGATCTCCTCATTAGTGATTTTTTTACAGAAAATTCACTATAACAGGCACTTGTGAAGCCACGTGAAAAGTCCACGACTGTATTAAATATGGAACGGTTTCACTAAGTTAGGGCAAGAAGAAACAACCATATATGCTATTCAAATTGAATTAAGTCTTATAACTTACATATCCCCGTTATCAGATTATTTTTGATACAAAAACTCGCTAAAAAATTCATTGGAATAACAAGAATCTGATTAGATAACGGTAAAGTGAAATGAGATTGAAAAAAAATGAAAAAAAGTAAAGTCACTAACTAGGATTAGCACTTCTAATGTCGGAGTCGACTATCTGATGTACACGGCTCACCCAACTGGGCTACGCCGCACATATATGTACAAGCAGCTAGCAGGTATATCTCGTAATACATGTTAAGCGTCTAACGTTACTATTTACATAAAACAATTTCGATTTACAATGGATTTTTGCTCATAGTTTAACGAAATAAACTTAGACACATATCTAGGAGCTTGTTAGTCATTCCTTGTCGTATTTTCACTCATATTCGTAGGTACTCCACAATTCTTAATTTTGACGTTTTAAATTTCTTCAATCAGATTTAATTATTTAAAAATTAATTCATTTAACATAGAGATCCAAATTTTGGTACATAGAATACACTTTATGGCAGAAATCAGCGTACCAAATTTAGTTGCCCTTACTTTGTTATTTTCAAAAATATAATTTTTTTACATTTTTCAGGAAAACCTAGGCCGACTTTTCTGGCTAACGAACTTATCCAAGTCACTTACAAAAGGAAGGTACGTACCAAATTTGATCAAAATCGGCCCATTATTTTTGGGCTTGGTTGGTAATTTATAATGAATTAATGACTAACCTTGTGCCATTTGAGAGTGCTGTTTCTGTTGCCAGCTCTGTAACCATCTTCCTCACTATGAAAACAGTTAATGAAAATTCGCTACCAAAAGGCATTTGCTGCATTACGACGACTTTTTTTTAGAAAATTTAGATGTGTACGTTTGTCAATGAATAAACTTATAAGCCTGTTAATTTTAACTGCAAAACTTCCACAATCTTCTGCTAGTTTACATAATAATCAGGCAGGCATAGCAGGCTAGCTTACCTTTACCTTGTGAGATGACTATCTGGCGTAAGACGTGTCTTAAGGATATGGGTATAATAGATATGTTTGCTTAGGCTGTTTGTTGCGTATAACCCTGCTTTTCTACTCTGACGTTATCTTTAACAAGGTTCATGTCAAACCACGCAATGTTTACGAACGAAAATCAAACTCCCTGGTCTGATCCACTAGATTATAAGGGTCAAATTGAAACAAATTTGAGAGCCCCGTCAGCCGAGCTGTTATCATTCAACAAAAAATAAACATGACCTTCCCGCTTACACATGATGATATTGGAAATCGGTTTAGTATAATCCTAAGGATTTTCTTGTTTTTTGGTCTGCAAAGGATAGTAATAAGATCAAAGACAAAGGATTCTGCATGCGCTAAATATAAGAATACAGAAACAAATATGGATTATATATATATATATATATATATATATATATATATATATATATATATATATATATATATATATATATATATATATATATATATATATATATATATATATATATATAGGGTGCTTCAAAAATGATGGTCTATGTTACAGGTGCACATTCAGCATAAAAAATAAGACTATTTTTTCATATGAACATGGATCCGCAAATGCTTAGTTTTTTAATTACAGCGTGTTAAAGTTATTTATTTTTGTCAGTTATTTACGAATAAGTCTGAGTCAAATTAAAAATTTGGCCTGAAAGTTGGCATGCGGGGGTTTTCGAGGGCAAGAAATTGAAATATGTTATTGTTAATAACACTCCTGGTAAAGGGCCCCCACCTGTAAGACTATGCTTGCATTCAATTGGTTATAATTTTTGTACACCCAGTAATATCGACCGCACCGTATAGCTACATTGCAGCCCTTATCAGTTGTAAGGAGAAAATGTATAGTTGATTTAAATCTCTCAGACACACCATTTTCGAGATATTTCAATTTTTGTATGTCGATGTCGCTCAAGAATTAATTCTGCGACAAATCATAGGAATACATTTTTCACCTTTTAATTGCTATCAGTATGTATAAACTCAATTTTCTTATTCTCTAGTTAAAAATTAAAATCTTACCAGAAAAAAAAAGAACTGACAAGACACAATCATGAGGATAAAATAAAAAGCCATGGTAACAAACTTTGAGTTACAGCCATTTGAAGAAAAATACATTGGCGTTTCTCGAAACACAAAGTCGCGTTTTAAAACGTCAAAATTGGCAACATTTGGAGAAAGAACCTGAAACTAATACGAGCTAGGGAAAGAAAATGTCTCAAGAAGAATGTTTTCCAAAGCCTGAACTCTCAGCTTCAGCCGTCATTGTCCTTCATTTTTCTAAAATATTTCCAGAAAATTCATTTCAAATGGGCCCTTTCTCTAATGCTTTGGCAGTAGTCTTATCTACAGAACTTATCGTTCAATGGTATATAGTTTTCGTCGAATTTTCGTAAAAACTCAATAAAGCTCAATATATCCCTTATTGTACAAGATGCGAAAAGAATTATATACATTAATTATAGGGTGTCTTGAGCTACATCATAACAAATATTTCTACAATTACAGGGTGGCCCATAAGTCGCTGGTGATATAAATTTTCTTTTTTTAATCGAACGCGCCTTATGTTATTGCATGTTTGCATTTACCATCGAAATATAATGCATGTTGAAAAGAAATTCGGGACGTAGCAAATGCGCTATGGTAGCGAATTTTCAAAGATGCTTGAAATTTGAATAGCTCAATTTCCTATTCAACTATAAGGTTGACCAAGAAACCAGTTTTTTCGGGGACACTTTAAGTTTACTTTCCGAAATATTTGTACATTTTTAAACAATAAAGTTATTTTGATGAAACATGCCACGTTATTTACACCATATAGGTTATACTGGTAACCAAATTTGATGCCTGCCTTCTTTAAAAAAATACACATATTTGCTATTAAAAATATTTTTATGAAAATTCACTACGATGACGCACTTGCTGCGCCCCGAACTTTTTTGAACTTACTTAGGATATAGGAGAGAAAGTCGAAAGAAACTTTGTTGGATTACCATTTGAACCTCGAATCAAGAGGGGTCTAGATAGCATTTAAAAAAGCCAACGTTCAACTAACATTTTCCACAAAAAATATTTTAAAAGACTTGCTAGGTGACCCAAAAGACAGGATAGTACGGCCGAAAGGTCGCGAATTTATGAAATAGGTTGTTAAGATTGTGATTTATATACTTATTTTGTCCCTATATTAGGGTAGAAATGGACCAGGGCTAACAATTTATTAAATTGTTAGTTGGTTGTATACAGTCTCTATTTTTAACACTTTGTGTTATTTGGAGCTGGCGTCACAACATACTACTTGGTTCCGCAACTAGGTGGCGGCACGCTCACCACTCACTTAGTGTTGAAAGGCTGGATACTACGCGGTATTACTTTATAGGTGTATTTTCGCTGCAGTTAGTATGCCGTACTGACGAGTCCTAATGAAAGCGAAACCAATCTACGGTTCTAATTGTTGTGAGAATGCATCTAGCCTTACATACTTTGTCCCTGTATTAGGGCCAGGACTGACAATTTATTAAATTCTTAGTTGGTTGTATACAGTCACTATTTTTTTAACACTTTGTGTTATTTGGAGCTGACGTGACAACATACTCACCACTCACTTACCACTCTAAGCCTTCTATAAGGCTCTGCAATCACAGATAGATAACCGATAATGGTCTTAAGTTACTTATTTGTAATATGTAAGTTCTTTAGAGGCAGACTTTGCAACTATTTTAACAAATGAACAGTGTAGCATAACTCTAAAACATTCTAATATACATTTTACGCAATATTTATCATTAGTAGACCACAATACTAATTGTCACGCTTAAAATCTCCAGTTTGACATTTACAGGAGAAAAATTATAACATTTCCAAAGTAATTTTTCTGGCACTTCTTAAACTTTTTGCTCCATGAAAAGATAAACGTTGTCTATAGTATTTAATAGATTTTGTTTAATATATACAATATTTTAGTATTACGTCTTCCCTAACTTTTAGTGGCATTAAAATTTTGCTTTATGAAGCGCTCCTAACATTTTTTCTATAGACTTAGAGATCTAAATTTTGTAGCAAAATTTTGTTTTTACAATATAAACCAGCCTGTGAAATTTAATTGCCATAGATTTGTTATTTCCAGAGAAATGATTTTCTTTCAAACGAAAACTTAAAATTCTCCCGGAAAAACTGGTCCGATCTTCTTGGTTAACAAACTTATCCAAGCCATCTGCAAAAATTATTTTCTCACTAACTTTTGTCAAAATCGGCCGATTACTTTTTGATTTATCGTTGTGAAATATATATATATATATATATATATATATATATATATATATATATATATATATATATATATATATATATATATATATATATATATATATATGGTATTTAATTTTCATAAAAATGTTTTTAATAGCAAATATGTGTTTTTTTTTTTAGAAAGCAGGTATCAAATTTGGTTACCAGTATAACATATATAGTAAAAACTATGTGCCATGTTTCATCAAAATAACGTTATTGTTTGAAATCGTACAAAAACTTCTGAAAGTAAACTTAAAGTATAACCGAAAAAATCCGTTTCTTGGTCAACCTTATAGGTTAATAGCAAATTGAGCTTTTCAAATATGAAGGATTTAATCAAAATTCGCTACTATAACGCACTTGCTGCGTCCATAATTTCTTTACTTACAAAAATATGCATTATATTTCGATGGAAAATGCAAAAATGCAATAACATAAGGCGTGTTCGACTAAAAGAAATTATTTGCATCACCAACGACTCATGGGCCAGCCTGTGAAGATGTAGCTAAAGACACCTTATAATTAATTTATACAATTTTTTTCATATCTTGTAGAATAACGGATATATTGACCGTTATTGATTTTTTACGAAAATTCGACAAAAGTTATATACTACCATTAAACGACAAACTATAGCTAAGACTACTGCCAAGCATCAGAGAAAGGGTCTATTTGAAATGAATATTCTGGAAACATTTTAGTAAAATGAAGGACAATGAAGGTTGAAACTAAGACTTCAGGGTTTGTAACACATTCTTCTTGAGACATTTTCTTTCCATAGCCCGTATTAGATTCAAGTTCTTTGCCTAAATGTTGCCAATTTTGACGTTTTAAATCGCGACAATTTATTTTTCTTCAAATGCATATAACTTTTTTTTCTTTCAAGCTACGGAGCTAACTTTTGGTACGTTGTTTGCCTATAATGATGTTAACTCGTGCACAAAATTTGGTTGTCTGCACTTAGTTATTATCGGAGATATTTTTTTTTCAAACGAAAACACAACATTTTTCAGAAAAACCTGCGCCGATTTTCCTGGGTAACGAACTTATCCAAGCCACTTGCAAAAGAAAGGTAGGGACCCTAAAGTTACTAAATCAATTGACAATTGACAGTTCAGTCCATTGGCGCTCAATTACTTTTGACGGTTATTTTGTATGTATATTGTGCATTTTCCAAGTTCGACCAGTGTTTATCTTCTTCAAATAATTTTCTATCTGTTGGACAATAAAAATAAACAGTTTTTTATCAAAACTTAGCATTTTCATTCCGTTTTTACGTAAGTTAAAAGTGTAGGTATGTTAAGGTTATGTTGTTGACGATATTCAACATCGCATGGAACGAAGCCCTACCAAATCTCTTCGTCGGTAATCTGCCCAAACAGATACATATTTGTTCAATGTTACACAATACACTTTCCTAAAACCGTAAATTAAAAGTTTAAATAATCGGACCTCAATTTGTTTACGTACATTACAAAATTTTGATATCTATACAAAATAAAAGTAATATTTTATTGTTTTGAATTTATTTTTTTAACAATCAATAACAGTAAACCATACATGAACAGACTTGCTGTTAAAAATACTAAATAATAAATATATTTAAGACATTTACTGTTTCACCTTATTATGATTTTTATATTTTTTATAAAACCCCAAAGGAAATATGAGACAACACTAGCATCTTATAGGGATTTCATTAATTCAGGTTGTACAACCGTGTATGCCGGGTTGTTTAACTTAAGCGGTCACGTGGGGTTCGGGAATTATTGAAGGCTCTGTATATATACATATATATATATATATATATATATATATATATATATATATATATATATATATATATATATATATATATATGTATGTATATATGTATGTATATATATATATATATATATATATATATATATATATATATATATATATATATATATATATATATATATATAAACATATAAAAATTGAAATGTGTTCTAGGGGGCCTAATTAGCACTCAGTTGAAATTTTTTTTTCAAAATTCGTTTAGTAAATTTTTTTTAATATATTGTTTCACTTCCGTGAACGCCTATTTTAATTTATACATATACAAAACCAGATCAAAGTTCTAAAATAAAAAACTATAGGAATTTATCAATTCAGATTTTGTCAATATTTTATTTTAGAAAATTTGCGTTTAAAATTTTTTGTTTTTTAATTAATTTTTAATAGTTTGCAACCATAAGGCACTTGCCGCATCAGAACTTTCCTATTTTCTAAAAAATCAGGTTTCAATACTACGCTGTAGAATCCGCATATGTAATTAAATATTAACTGTTAATTACACTGTTTAAATATTATAAAATTCTGCATATATTGTACACCGTATAACTACAGCCAAGTTCCTCGTTTTCAACCCTCATATAAGAGTGACTGCACCCTTTCATTAATCTACCATCTTTCTCTCACTCACGCATGGCATTATTTATCTCTTTATCTTCCTCTTGCGAGTGCATTTCGTAGACACGCTCGGCCGTGTTTGCACGAAACGTGTGCAATTCATTATTCATGCTTTGATAATTATCAGTGAAAGAACGTGCGGCGAAATTACCCCGTAGTAACTCGGTGAGGCGCGTTCGCGTTAGTAAACATTGAAACAGCGTTCACGATTCACAAATGCATCCAATGATTCAGCTGCAGTTAGCAAACACACCCTTTATGTATGTGCGTTTCGCTCTCTAAGATAAATAATGACCATGTGCTATGCCCCTACACCACGCTAATATGTTTTCCGATAATCGCCAGGATTCATATGCAAATTTACTTTGTTGTCCTTGTATAGACACGAAGCTGTCAGCGACTCATAGTCACTAATGGATACATTGACCTACGTACAAGCAGACCTGCTTGTTTTAACCCATTAACGCCCAATTTATTTATTTCTTTTTTAATTCTTTAAAATTTTAATATATTGTTGTTATTGTAAGGTGGTAGTGGACTTTTCCTTTACGTGGTAATAAAGGATTTTTTTCACGCCCGAGGAGGTACTACCCCTTACATCAAGGGGCCGGTGAAGTACCAACGGAAGTTTCCGGTTCTTGTGTATGAACTGGTTTCCCCTATAAACAAAAATGATGATGGCTCCTCCTTGTACAAAAGATTTTGGAGATAAAATACCCCTCCATTCGGATCTCCGGGAGAGGGGTGTCCAGGGGGCGCCGGCATCAATATTGAACATATCCTTCTCGAATATATGTGGCCTAAATTATAACCTGAACTCCGTCCACCATTTCCTCCAGGCTAATAGACCCTAACTCCTCTTCTTCACCGAAACCCAAATCAGTGCCAAAACATCTTAATTTCCCGGGGTATGAGCTCCTTACTTCGATTGCATGGAGGTGTGTGCGCATACGTCCATAGCAATCTACCCTGCACCAGACGCCCGAATTTAGAAGTTGGAAAAAAGGACATACTTTGTATGAAACTCTCTCTCAATGCTGCAACTAAATTCATCTGTGGCATTTACCAGTCACCTTGTGACACCAATTTTATCCAGCTCTTCGACTAATTTCTGAAAAATGCGACCATTTGATGTCTGAATATCCTTCCTTCGAGGTCACTATTCTTGGTGACTTCTATGTCCATAATAAGGAATGGCTAGGATCAACAAAACCGATCCACAAGGGAGATCAGCGGAGGTCTTCCCAGTCAGCAATTATTTAGCCAATATGGTTCAGCAACCTACTTACTTTCCTCGCATCCGAACACATAGCTGAAATCTCTTGGATCTCCTTCTTACTACAAAACCTAAATGCTATAAGATATCAGTCACCGCCCCATTTGGTCGCTCAAACCACGGCATGGTCACTGCTTCCTGCGCAATGCAACCCGAGGTCACACATTCATCACACCCACGTATCCTTTGGCACTACATCTCCGCGAACTTAGACGAAATGAGGGATTACTTTTCCTCATTTCCATGGGCGTCTTTCTGCTTCTCTCATCCTGACACCCCTGATATCTCACAAAGCGTCACCGAAATCATCCAATGGGGTTATTTATTCCACGTACACAGAAAACCTCTTCAGCCACTCAAAAGCCTTGGTTCTCTAAATCCTGTAACAATGCCAGACTTCAAAACGTCAAAGTTCCCAAAACGCTTCTACACAATCCCAGTCAACAAAACCATCAAACATATAGCGACGCAAGACACCGCTATGTCCGCATTCTTTCTGAGGCAAAAAACTCGTTTAATGATCACATAAAAAAAAGTCCTCTCGAGCTCCAACAGCAGCAAACCCTTTTGGACCCTTTCTAAATCTATTGGAAATAATTCTTGCAAGAGCACATTTCCACCAGTTGTTTCAGGGGATGAAATTGTTTCTACCGCCCTGGGCAAAGCTGAACTTTTTTCTCGTTGTTCGCCGACAATTCTACTCTCAATTCTACCTTCAACCACCAATAGTCCTCAATATCTCGCACAACATGACGCATATCATTTTCAAAACTAAAAAGGTACGAAAAATGCTCTCTTCTCTTAATACCAGGAAAGCCTCTGGCCTTGACGAAATCCAAGCAATTGTTCTCAAAAAATGTGCACCAGAACTTGCTCCTGTCCTGACTCGTCTGTTTCAGACATCTTACAATAGAGGCATATTCCCTATGTAAACACTGAAACCTGTGATGAGCACTAGTAAGTACACTTGGAGAACACCCAAATCACCACAACACATATTTTAGAGACCTTACGATCGTTTCGTTGACAATGTCATCATCTGCAGAAGAAGAAAATTTTAACATAAAAAACTAGATCCTATAACTAACTTATACAACATTTTTTCTCGTATATTGTATAATAACAATTATAATGAGCTTTACCGTAAAAATGCGTCACGTTGTATATATGTAAACAGATAAAAACTGAATGTAAACTCGGATATGGATTCTAGGGCGCCTAGTTTGCGCTCATTTGAAGAAATGTTTTAAAATTAAAAAGTCGCAGTCTCATTAATGAATTTTTTCTACGAAAATTACCGAAACATTATAGACCGTTAAACCATAAACTTAACTAAAACTACCACCAAAGCATCTGAGGAAGGGTCTATTCGAAATGAATTTTATGTAAAGATTTGAGTAAAATGAAGAACAATGATGGTTGAAGCTAAAGCTTAAGTGTTTGCAGAACACTCTTCTTGCGACATTTTTTTTACATAATCCGTATTTGTGTCAGGTTCTTTGCCTAAATGTTGCCAATTTTGACGTTTAAAATCGCGACTTTGACTTTGGATGACATTTGCTATTACTTTGTTTATTTAATAACTCTTAACAGATAAAAGCTAATAAATGGCAAAGCTTTGACAGATAGTTACATAGCCACGACGAAAAACACAATTGCGGCATTTTTTTGACAGCCAAATAAGTCCAAAACTGTTTTTAAATAAATATACATTTTCCGTCGTCCAAAGATAGGCTTGTTTACGTGGTTGAGAAGCTGTATCTCGAAAACGGCACGTTTGCGGATCCATCTTATTAGGAACTTTTTTTCTTATAAAGAGATAGGGAACCGCAGTCTGATTTTTATTTTATTTTTGGACACATGTTTTGGAACGTCTTGTATATATATACAGGGTGTTACAAAATAGTGGGCCAACCCGCTAACCACGGGTTCCCGGGACGAAAATTTGATGACTTTTCCTATAACATTTTTCTTCTGGGGGCCCCGTTTTCGAAATACAGAGTGTTGAAATTAAACTTAAAAAATAGTTTTTCATTTCTAATTTTTATGTTTATGAAATTATCTCCATGAAATTTTGCACGTAGCCTTATTTCAGAACTAGACGCCATCTGTGTAGGTAAGGAGAGAAAAATCAAATCTCAAGGGGGGTACAGGGGGGGTGTAACAAGTATTGACCCTATAAACTTTTTTGTGCGCACGCCAATGGTTTCAAAACAAATGACTTTTGTTAGACAAAATAATTTTATAGCTTTTGTTTCTCTAGTTGAATTTTGAGAAAACGACTAGTTTATGAGTTATTGTAAGTTGTATGTTTGGACCCAAACAGATCAGAAAGAACCTACGAAACGTTATCTCCATGAAATATAACATGTAGTTCCCCCGACCTCAACCCCTTAGATTTTAGTTTCTGGCGATATATGAAAGAATTTGTGTACAGGGTGCACATACTCGATGCAGAACATATGCAGGAACGAATCCTACAAGGCGCAGAGGAATACCGTATGAAACCAGACATTTTCAAAAAAATTCGGTTTTCTCTTATCAAAAGATCCCGCCTGTGCATCCTAGATGGTGGTAGCTATATTGAGCATTTGATTTAATTGTAATTTTATTTCTATAACATCGCTTTACTTACCATTTTTCCTTATTTTTAGTTTAGTTTTCATGTTAATACTAGACTGACAGTTTAACAAGTTATACTTATAAAACGGTTTTGATGGCTTCTAATTACATATGTGTGAAACAAGTATGTATGTATTTAAGCAGCAATATTTAAGGCAATGGAATGAGCTACAATTTCTGTGTATTACATTCTTTATTCTGATTGCAAATGAGTAAAAAAATTCAATTTTTTTTTAATTTGTTGAGACATGTCACCGGCGTTGAAAAACGCAAATAACCTACGATATTAGTTTCTATTAGACCACCGGCGTCCGAATAAAAAATGTAGGGGTTTGATTTTTCTTATTCACTCAGATGTCGTCTAGTCGTGGTATAAGACTACATGTTATATTTCATGGAGATAACGTTTCGTAGGTTCTTTCTCAACTGTTTGGGTCCGACCATACAATTTACAATAACTAATAAACTAGTCGTTTTCTCAAAATTCAACTAGAGAAACAAAAGTTATAGAATTATTTTGTCTAACAAAAGTCATTTGTTTTGAAACCATTGGCGTACGCACAAAAAAGTTTAGAGGGTCAATACTTGTTCCACCCTCCTGTACCCCCCTTGGGATTTGATTTTTCTCAACTCATCTACACAGATAGCGTCTAGTTCTGAAATAAGACTACGTGCAAGTTTTCATGGAGATAACTTCTAAAACATAAAAATTATAAATGAAAAAAGTTTCGTCGGTTTTTTCTCGCCTGTTTGGGTCCGACCATACAACTTACAATAACTCATAAACTAGTTGTTTTATCAAAATTAAACTAGAGAAACAAAAGTTATAAAATTATTTTGTCTAACAAAAGCAATTTCTTTTGAAACCATTGGCGTGCGCACAAAAAAGTTTAGAGGGTCAATACTTGTTACATCCCCCTGTACCCCCCTTGGGATTTCATTTTTCTCTCCTCACCTACACAGATAGCGTCTAGTTCTGAAATAAGGCTACGTGCAAAATTTCGTGGCGATAACTTCATAAACATAAAAATTAGAAATGAAAAATTATTTTTCAAGTTCAACTTCAACACTCTGTATTTCGAAAACGGGGCCCCCAGAAAAAAAATTTTATAAGGAAAGTCATAAAATTTTCGTCTCGTGGATCCGTGGTTAGCGGGTTGGCCCACTATTTTGTAACACCCTGTATATAGATATATATATATATATATATATATATATATATATATATATATATATATATATATATATATATATATATATATATTATTACATATATTATCATTTTATTTACTAATAATAATTATACATTGCAAATATCGCAAATAAGTTATAAACTTATATTTGTGCTGAGATGCCATTTTAACAGCTTAAATCCAAAAATTGTTATATATATATATATATATATATATATATATATATATATATATATATATATATATATATACAGTGTGACACACTTAAGATGAAGACACGCCTGTATTTTCTTTATTTTTAGAGATAGCGATTTCATTTTTTGTGTAAACGTAAAACGTCATTAGGCTGTCTTAATAGCATACCCACTTCAAATATCAGATGTCAACCCAGCCTACTATGATTTCAGGAATAGGGCCGGTTCTCTATATTTCGCGATGCGTTAGAGATGTCAAAAAAGTTACTTTAAAAAGTTATTCAGAATTCGATTTAACTGCAGATACCGAGTTTCAAGTCAAAATTCGAATTTTTCCTTTTTTGTAACTTTTTTGACAGCCCAAATTTTCCATCAGATTTTAACAGGTAGATGGCCATGGAAACAAATTAGCACCTTGTAAAATATTGCGATAAATGTCAAATTGACATTAACTGTCAGTCTGCCAGCAAAATGCCTGTTGAACGCCTTAGTGTAAGAGAAAAAAATTAATTAATAAGATTAATAAAACCCGCATATATTTCATGTGATACACACGTTTCCAGTGTTACTAGAAGTAAATTTTATTTTAGAATAGAATATGTTAACTAAGATGCTAATGGTATCTCCATATTCATGAAAGGGACAGACGAAACTGCATCCGTGTGACTTTCAGTTTACTCTATTTTTGCCCAAATTGCATTATTTCAATTTACACACATGTTTTTGCTTTGCATTTTTGTCACAATGTGTAAAGGAGCTTTGTGGAGCCTGCTTGTTATTTTAGACACTGTGGGTAATTTTTGTTCACTTATTATGACAGGTCTTTCTGCCTAGATTTTCTGTAGCTATAAAAACAATTATTTTCCGCAAATTTCACCATATGTTTTAACAACTCTGTGTACTACACACAGGCATGGAGACTACTTATCTGGTTTCACTATTGGGTTTCGTTTCTGTAAGTGAAGGACGTAGCCAGAGCTTAAGTGAACTGGAGTAACTGGCCCTTATGAATTCTAGATGTTCTAGGATGTTATTCAACATTTCTGTAACCGGCTTCAAGGCTTGACAGCATCCGCAGATAGATAAAAGAGTATGGACGTAGCAAGTGCGTTATGGTAGCGAATTTTCTTTAAAATGTTTTTAATAGCTAATGTATTTCTTTGATGAAAGCAGGCATCAAACTTGGTTGCCTATATAGTAGAAACAATGTATCATATATCATCGAAATAACTTTATTGCTTGAAAATATATAAACATTTTTCAAAAGTCTGGATGCAGCAAGTGTGTTATGGAAGTGAATTTCCATAAAAATGTTTTTAATAGCAATGTGAGCAGGCATAAATCTGATTACCGGTATAGCTTATGTAGTAGAAACAATGTACTATATTTTATCAAAATTACTTCTGGTTTGAAAATATACAAAAATTTTCCGATAATAAACTTAAATGTTGGTTTCCTAAACAACAAAGCATATGTTAATAGCAAATTGAGTTATTGAAATTTGAAGGAATTAATGCAAATTCGCTACCAAAACGCACTTACTGCCTCCAGATCTTTTTTTACAAACACATCATATTTCGATAAGAAAATGCACAAATGCATCAACGAATTTGTTCTACGAAAATTAGCTAAAAATTATAGACCGTTAAACCATAAACTTCACTAAACCTACAGCGAAAGCATCAACTTAACTAAACCGACAGCCAAAACATCAGAGAAACGGTCTATTTGAAATGAATTTTCTGTAAATATTTTAGTAAAATGAAGGGCAATGACGGTTGACTGAAGGTTAAGGGTTCGCAGAACACTCTTCTTGCAACATTTTCTTTTCACAGTCTGCATTTGTTTCACGTTCTTCGCCTAAACATTGCCGATTTTGACGTTTTGAGGAAAACTACAAAATGTGTTACTTTAACTGCTCATAACTTCTTTGCCTATGGAGCTAGAGACCCAATTTTGGTGCAGCATTCGCACTTTATAATACAAACACGCGTACCAAATTTGGTTGCCTTTACTTTGTTACTTCCGGAGATATAAATATTTTTAGGAAGAAAACACAAAATCTTCCGGGAAAACCTGGTCAGATTTTCCTGGCTAACGAACTTATCCAAGCCACTTGCAAAGGTAAGGTATTCACCAAATTTGATCATGATCGGTCCATTATTTTTTGAGTTAGCGGTCGGATATATATATATATATATATATATATATATATATATATATATATATATATATATAAACACATATCTCTTCATTAGCGAATAAAAAAATTCGCTAAAGTTGAAATAATCCGAAATCATAACAACTACAAAGAAAGGTATGTTGCTACCTTATGATGTTTAGAACAAAATTCTGAAAAATTAAGAAAGATCTGTATCAAAAACGTGCGGATACCAATTTTCAGAATTTAAATAGATGTAGTTCTCCAGAAAGGTCTGATAGGCCACTCACCGTGAACACTCTGTATATATATATATATATATATATATATATATATATATATATATATATATATATATATAAACATATATAAAAACATATAAAAATTGAAACTGACCCCGGATATGGCACTAAGTGAGTGGTGAACGTGTCGCCACCTAGTTCGGATCAAGTACTATGTTGTCACGCCCGCTCCAAATAACACAGTGTGTTAAAAATAACAGTATACAACTAACTAACAATTTAAAAAATTGTTAGCCCTGGCCCATTTCTACCCCAATATAGGGACAAAGTATGTAAGACTAAATGCATTCTCGCGTTCTAGGGGGCCTAGTTTGCGGTCGTTTGAAGAAACTTTTTCAAAATTCAGAAGTCGGGATCACGTCGTTAGTGATTTTTTTAAGAAAATTCAATAAACGGCATTTGCTACGGTTGATCACGCAAGATTGCTCGAAATATTGGAGACAATGGAGAGAACAAGCTGGTGGTGAAGCTCCTACCAATACTTTTTGCCATAGACCAGAAACGTCGGGTGTTGTTTGGACAAGAAATGATATATATATATATATATATATATATATATATATATATATATATATATATATATATATATATATATGATGAATGAAGAATATAGGTTTTCATGCCTTATGAGATACTTTCAGATGGAGTTGGCGCAGTCTGTGGGATTATTATTTCGAATCGAAAACCGAAGTGTGTCCAAGAAAACGCAAAGTAAATGTTCCTTAGCTCGTCGCATTCAGCATATTTATATTGCCAGGTTTGTCGTATGATCATCTACAAAATTATATTTCCTATCAAACTGTTCTAGGTTTTCTAAATTAATGTAGCACAATCTACAGACAAGATATCTTTCAATGGGTGAAGTTTGGAGCCAGTGATGAGTACTGACAAGTACAATTTGGAGAACCCAATGCATTAAAATAAAGTTTCTAGAAGTGATAATCGTTTCACAAACAAGGTTAGCGTCATCAGAGAGATTAATAAATTTTGTTCATCACTCTGATGACGCTAAATTTGTTAAGGAAGCAATAGTCAGGTCTAAAAACTGTATGCTGATGGATTGATTTCTTCAAATTGCACTTTGCAATATATGTTTTTTTAGTGAATTTTCTTAAAAAAAATTCACTAATGAGGAGATCCCGACTTTTGAATTTTGAAAAAATTTCTTCACATGAGCGCTAATTAGGCCCCCCAGAAAACATATCCAAGGTCAGTTTCAATTTTTATATGTTTATATATATATATATATATATATATATATATATATATATATATATATATATATATATATATATATATATATATGTATCACACCGATAACTCAAAAAATAATGGGCCGATTTTGATTAAATTTGGCGAAAAAATTCCTTTTGCAAATAGCTTGGATAAGTTCGTTAGCCAGGAAAATCTGCCTAGGTTTTCCAGGAAAATTTTGCGTTTTCTTTCGAAAAAAAATCATATCTCCGGAATTAACAAAGTAAGGGCAACCAAATTTGGTACACAGGTTTATATCCTTATAGGTAAGTTACCTACCAAAATTTAGCTATGTAGCTCAAAAGACAAAAAAGTTATAGGCATTTAAAAAAAAAATTGGGGTTTTCCTGAAAACGTAAAGTGGCGATTTAAAATGTCAAAATTGGCAACATTTAGGCAAATAACTTGAATCTAATACGGGCTATGGAAAGAAAATATCTCAAGAAGAATGTTTTACAAACCCTGAAGTCTTAGTTTCAACCGCCATTGTCCTTCATTTTACTAAAATATTTGCAGAAAATTCATTTCAAATAGACCCTTTCTCTGATGCTTGACAAGTAGCCTTAGCTATAGAGTTTATCGTTTAATGGTATATAATTTTTGTCGAATTTTCGTAAAAAATCAATAAAGCTCAATATATCCGTTATTATATAAGAGACGAAAAAAATTTGTATATATTAATTATAGGGTGTCTTGAGCTACATCTTAAAATAATATTTCGACAATCACAGGGTGGCCCATAATTCGTTGGTGATACAAATTTCCTTTTTTTTAATCAAACACGCCTTATGTTATTGCATTTTTGCATTTTCCATCGAAATATAATGCATGTTTGTAAGAAAAGAAATTCTGAACGCAGCAAGTGCGTTATGGTAGCGAATTTTGATCAAATGTTTCATATTTTTTTTAATCAAACACGCCTTATGTTATTGCATTTTTACATTTTCCATCGAAATATAATGCATGTTTGTAAGAAAAGAAATTCTGAACGCAGCAAGTGCGTTATGGTAGCGAATTTTGATCAAATGCTTAATATTTGAACAGCTCAATTTGTTATTAACCTATAAGGTTGACCAAGAAACGTGTTTTTTCGGGAACACTTTAAGTTTACTTTTGGAAATTTTTGTATATTTTCACACAATAAAGTTATTTTGATGAAACATGGCACATTGTTTTTAGTATATAGGTTATACTGGTAACCAAATTTGATGCCTGCTTTCTTAAAAAAACACACAAATTTGTTATTAAAAATATTTTTATGAAAATTCACTACCATAACGCACTTGCTGCGTCCAGAATTTTTTTTTAATTATCATTTAACACCAAATACTCTACTGAAATACACCACTGATGTTCATACCCACGATAGATTCGACTGTAACAACAATAATTTCAATCAATGCTACTGGTAAACCTTCTATCATAACCAGCAGCTCAAATGCAAACATCAGCCATGGAGCCCCCTAATTTAAATATTTCACGGCCGTCTGCGTCTGAACACGCCGTTGTATTAACACTTGGCATTGTTCTGACATTGCCACAAAGAATCCGCTATTGTGAGCGCGTGACGCGACGTCCCTGTCCATAAAGGACACGCGTAGCTGACGCGGACATAGAATATCCGATATTGTGATGCAGCATTCTAGCAGGATATCAGCAGTGTTACACTCGGTGATGGGCAGGAATCAGAATCCATGTGGATAGGATCTGTGTATCCTGCTAGCTATGATCTACTGATTATTTTGGATGGGTGCCTATGAATTATTGTCGGTTGCAGGTATGTCGCTTGTCTATTTAATGTTATGTTGCAGTGGGATAATAATATTGATTCTGGAAAGACTAGGTGATTTTAAAACAACAAAATTAAGTTTTTTTTTTGCATGGAGAACTCTACACCGTTTGTAGATAGCATTCATTAACTGAGGTAACCAATAAATGTACTACACACAACAGAAAAGTCTAGGGATATTTTTTAAAATGCACGTATTTCTTTCTTGATATGTCTTAAGAAGAAAACAAAAAATGTATTGTGTAAGTCGTATAAGTAACTGTTTAATATTATATAAAATTAAACGCTTTATTCAAAAAACCTAGAAGATTGTTAAATTTATATATATATATATATATATATATATATATATATATATATATATATATATATATATATATATATATATATATATATATATATATATATATACACTGAAAGATAATATTTTATGAATATTTCAAAAACTTCCGAGCCTGTGAGAAAAAAGTTTAATACAAAGTATGACCTCCACGTTGAGTAATTACAGCTCTACATCTATTGCTCATACACAAAATGGGATTGTCAAGGTTTCCTTGCGGTAAACGTGCCCACTCTGCTGTCAGAAGCTCCTGGAAAGTAAACGGATTGTGTATGTTGCCCATACGTAGAGTAATTCTTCGTTGAAGCATATTCCAGACATGCTCTATCGGATTCAGGTCCGAGGATTGTGTGGCCATGGTAAAACTTCAATTCCCGCGTTATCCAACACGGTGGTTACGACCCGTGCGGTATGAGGACGGGCATTATCGTGCATTAGGCGGAAGTTATGATCAGCAGTGCCTGCAAATGGATGCACGATGGGTTGCAGAATGGTATCGAGATAGAGCTGATCTGTTAGGAAGCGATTTGGAAAAATCAGTTCGGTTCTGCCGCCAATAATCATTCCGCCCCATGCCATTATTTTACCACCTCTGTATGTGTACACTTCCATGAATATGTTTTAAGCGTACCGTATTTCCAGATCGTCTCCACAACCTTATTCGACGAGAATCCAGATGGAAACCAAAGCTAGATCTGTCTGTGAGTAAAACTGTAGCCCAGTTATCTGCAGACCAATTCAGATAATGTTGACACCAGTCCAGTCTTGCAGCGCGATTACCTCCAGAAATAGGTGGACATCTGAGTGTACGTCTACTAGAGAGGTTGCTTCGTGAAGACGATTTCTTACAGTATCTAGGCTAATGGTTGCATTATGCGTCCTTTGCGGAGTCTTAACCAATTAAGTTGCCGTAATTGTAGATTGCCTTCTGGCAGTTAAATAAAAAATCTATCCTGACCTGCCGTCGTAGAGCGTCCTCGTCCTGGATGTTGCTCGGCCGGACTGCCAGTTTCCCTAAGACGCCTCCATAAACGATTTATTGCACTTTGGTAAACACCTATCCGCTCAGCTACTTCATTCTGCCGCATGCCCGCTCGATTCATTTCGTCTAAAGACAAATGTCGCCGTTCCATGGTAAAACACAATATTTTAAATGCAGCTACTAAACAACAACTGTAGAATGACTGAATTTGAAACTAAATTCAACGGTGCATATGAAAATTCTACTTTTATCATATATCGGGCTTATCAATTCTGATATCATTTTACCTTTTTCTTAACAACAGATGGTTTTATATTGAGTGATTAATTAAATACATACAACTGAGTGCAAGTTGGCCGATTCCAAAATCAATTTGTTCCCTTTTTTGTGTTATATAAAAATATCCCTAGACTTTTCCGATGTGTATATTTGCAACAATGACACGGCATCTTATGCACAAGACAGAGAAACAAGCGTGTAAGGAAGAAATATTATTTTATGGAAATGCTATAAATCAGTAGCGGGTCCTGATTTCGAGAGTGGGTAAAGCAGAATCCCCGTGGCTCCAAAGGGGGGCGAAGGGGGCCGTAGCCCCCCTTGGCGCCGCAGCCCAAAACTTTAAAAAAAATTCAAGGGCACGCGTTCTTCTCGCACTTCAAAATTTAAATGAAAAATCCATTTGTACAAAAAGAGAGACTTTCACAAAGCATAATGACCACGAATACTGGATGAGAGGACATAAATAAATAAATTTATTATTATCTACATTATTTCTTCCACCGTACGCACAGGCTACGGTAATATAATACTATTATGAAAATATGTTTCTAGTAGAACGCCCTACAAGCATTTTTTGCCGAACTCAATGCCCTTCTCTTTTTTTTATAACTTGAAATTTTATATCTAATATTTTATTATTCTGAAATTATTCTTTCCTTTATTTATTTTATAACCGCAACATAATAGAAGTCTGGACGCAGAAAGTGCGTTATGAAAGTACATTTTAATAAAAATATGTTTGCTAGCAAATTAATGCAAGTAGGTATTAATTTGGTTATCGGTATAACCTATATAGTAGAAGCAATGTACCATATTTTATCAAAATAGCTTATTGTTTGAAAATGCATAAAAAGTTTCCGAAGATAAATTTAAAATGTTTCCGAGAAAACTGGTTTCCTAGCCAACGAACCTTAGCTTAAGTTTGAAGCATTTAATGAAATGCTACCAAAAGGCACTTACTGCGTCTCGATATTTTCTTACAAACATGCATCATATTTCGATTAAAATACAATGAAATAAGGGATATCAGAAAAAAAGTTGTACGTATCACCAACGACTTATGGGCCACTTGCCAAAATAATTTTATAAGATGCAACTCAAGGCACCCTATAATTAACGTATAGAATTATGTTGAGCTTTACCATAGAAATGCGCCACCCTGTATATATGTAAGTAGATAAAAACTGAAACTAAACACGGATATAAGGTCTAGGGGGTCTAGGTTGAACTCATTTGAAGAAATCTATTTAAAATTCAAAAGTCGCCATCTCCTCCTTAGTTTTCTACGAAATTTAGCTAAAAATTGTACACCGTTAAACCATAAACTTAACTAAACCTACAGCCAAGACATCAGAGAAAGGGTTTATTGGAAATGAATTTTGTGTAAAAATTTTAGTAAAATGAATGACGATGACGGTTGAAGCTGAAACTTAAGGGTTTGTAGAACACTCTGCTTGTGACATTTTCTTTACAAAGCTCGTATTTGCTTCAGGTTCTTTGCCTAAATGTTGCCAATTTTTACGTTTTAAATCGCGAGTTTGGCGTATTGAGGAAAACCCTAAACTTTTTTTCTTTAAATGCCTCTAACTTTTTTGCTTTCAACTAATTTACAAACCTAAATTTTGCTACATGGTTCACTTTGTGTAATACAAATATGCGCTGGTTGCCCTCACTTTGTTATATCCGGAGATATACACATTTTACAAAAAAAAAACACAAAATTTTCCGGAAAAACCTGTGTCGATTTTCCTGGCTAACGAACTTTCAAGCCACTTGCAAAAGGAAGGTACCTACCAAATTTTACCAAAAACGGCACATTATTTTTTGAGTTGTCGATGTGATACATTCAGTTTTGCTGGTTTTTAATTAAATTAGTTATTGGATTATGTTTTCTTATTTTAATAAATAATGAAAAAGTTCCCCAAAATGTAAAAAAAAATCGTTTTTATTTTCTTTCCATAAAAACGCTTAAAGTTATGGAAAAAATTCAAGAGATCTTTTTTTTTCCAAAAATAAGTAGTCATGTGAAAATGACTTTCATTTTGAGATAAAGCAGCAGCGTATTATACTTTTTATTCACAATATTCAGGGTCGCATCAATAGGGGCGCCACTAAATGAACAACGGAACTGCACAATGCACTTTGAAGCAGACTGCAAACTCTGCATCACTGTGTCGTTATAATAGTCGCCAACACAATGGCATGTGTGACGTTGTCATGACAACCATTGCGTGCAAACTACAAGAAAGCGAGGCAGCATTTGTGTATAAAGGAATCTGCGTCAGTCGTCGGTTCAGTTGCTCTGCAGTAGCCTGTAACACATAATACGCTGCGTGTTGGAGCATACATAACATTCAGTTTCAGAGATAAGGGGGTTGCAAATTATATCGTTTCGTATAATACCATAAAAAACATTATTAACTGCGGCGGCGTAACTAAACATTTTTATGGGGTACCAAGTGAATTTGGGAGAATAAAAAAATTAAGATTATGGAGGATTTTGAATAAAAAGGTTTACCAAAAAACGTAGGTGAAACAGCGCTTCACCTGCGTCACCTGACGATCCGCCACTGCTATAAATATATAGGTGATTTTAACTTTATGTATCTTATCTATGTAAAAAATTACAAAAAGAATCTTTTGAAATAACTTTTTAAAACATGTTAAAAATAAGAAGTCTAGATTTTCAATGTGACGCTGTAGATCACTATGCGGAACTGCCACAGTTTGGTGTAAGCGACCATGTGGTCCCGCGTTGCCCCGACCCCGCTTTTCAAAGTAGTTCCCACGATTGGACAGTTTGAACTCAACGGACTACTTGCCCGGCAAACTTGGCTGCGTGCCCTATAAAAGTCTAAATTACATTTTTATACAAAATAAGTACGGAACAAGATCCTTTGAGTAAAATATATTCTTCTCTTGAAAATTACAAAGAGTTATGAATCATCGATAAACAAATTCTTACACTTTAAACGTTCCCCTAATACAAAACTGTTCCCTGGCAATGCAAAACTTGGTTATGCTGAAATTTAAATAAAACATTAATTAATTGGGACAGGCTGTGCTTTTTATTCCCAAGACGGTAGATACCAAAACATTAAATTAAATAATATAGCATCTATTTACACTGCGGAGGCATATGCCTTGTATGAAGCATTTCAATGGTCAACTGAAAACAAAATTAAATATACTCTAATATTATCAAATTCCAAATCAGTTCTGCTTTCACTTAAAAATTACACCAAACATGGCAAAAATCCAGTAATATTGACATTATCAGTCTGTATCAGTCGATAGAGGATGGTGGTAATCGAGTCATATTTATGTGGATAAAAGGGCACACTGGACTAGCAGGCAACGAAATAGCTGACAAACTAGCTAAAAAATCTATTGAAAGTCCAAACAAAATAATAAACTGGATTACTGCTGACGGCGTAAATCAAAAAAATAAATTTGAAATAAGGAAAACGTGGGAAATTTTTTGGCATGAGTTTGTTAACAAAACAACTAATCGATTTACACTTATTCATCCAATGTTTCCTAAAAAAATTCCACATATTGACGAATTTATTATGCCAAGGTACTATACTACTATAATTACCAGAATGAAGCTGAATCACGGCTGCTTTCCACAACACCTACCTAAAATAGGCATTAGTAACAATCCTTGTTGTACATGTGACCAGTTACCTAGGAACTTTAGAACACCTCATGTTTCAGTGCAGTTTGTATAACCCGATACGTAAACAACTCTGGAAAGAACTCAAGGATGCAGGAGTAGAGTTTCCTGTGAACTTAGCAACACGTATTTGTACAAATAGCCTGAAAATCTATAATATACTTATAAAATTCATTCGGCATACAAAAATCAAAATTTAGTTTGCTATTTCTCTATATGTGTATTTTAGAATTAGCCTTAGTTAAGAATAATATTAATATAAATTTAGTTTTCCTACTGCCTCACCTTTTGTTTTTTATCCTATGTCATTAGCTGTCCAGTGTTAGTTTAAAAAAATGCCCTGAAGAACACCTGGGCGAGAAGCGAGTATCCTTTGTTTCTATCCTTAATAATAAGTAAGAACACAAATATTTATATTTTGACAAAATTGATATGTTAGAAGATAAATATTGCTTATGCTATAGCCATTTAGAAATAGTCATACTCTGTAAGAGCTTACACATAAAGGTACGTCTATCGCTTTAACCTTCCCTATTGCTGTAAGTATTGATATCCATGCAACAAATTATAAATATATTTGAAGGAGAATCGATTTTTATAACAATGTATAGGTATAACAATGGCACAAATTTACTGCAGAGTTTTGTGGCCAATGGACGTAATGTCCGAAGCCAATTCCTTCCACACATACACACACATTAATTAATTGGTTATGTGCAGAGAGGTACGAGCGCGATTGGATAGTTTTAACTCAACGGACTAATTGCCCGGCAAACTCGGCTGCGTGCCCTATAAAAGTCTAAATTACATTTTTATACAAAATAAGTACGGAACAAGATCTTTTGGGTAAAATCTTTTCCTCTCTTGAAAATTACAAAGAGTTATGAATCATCGATAAACAAATTGTTACACTTTAAACGTTCCCCTAATACAAAACTGTTCCCTGGTAATGCAAAACTTGGTTATGCTGAAATTTAAATAAAACAATAATTAATTGGTTATGTGCAGAGGTACGAGCGCTGCGCTTGTATCAAAGAGTTCGCGAATTAGTTTATCTGCTGACTGCAACTGTTATAAATTTATAGTTAATGGCCACTGTCGGATAGAACAATTTATAAATCATGCTAGAATGGATCGTAAAAAGCCAATTTAAATTTATAAATCTCCAGCCATTGTTTATGTATATAATTCTGCAAATGAGCTTGTAGTGTGAAAGCGTAGCTTACATAAAAGCATTTTTGAAACTGCATTAATATTGAAATAACTACATAAAATAAGCTCCATTTTACGAGCTTTCCGCTGTATGTTTTCGTTTTAATATGGCAATTAATATGACACAAATACTTCAAAGAACAAAAACCAATTGTTTGCTAGATTTTATATCAAAAAATGTCTAGCTATATTAGCTGGCCTTAAGCCTGTCAAAGAAGTTTCGGGACGCAGCAAGTGCGTTATAGTAGCGAATTTTCGTAAGAATTGTACATTATTATTATACGGCATATTAGTCAAGTTAATACTTTAAATTTACACAGGCCTTGAAGATCGATTTTAGAGCTCCTGGTAAGCGCACATTTGAAGAATTCTTTCAAAAGTGTTACCATCGATATCTCTCTATTATCAAAAAACTCTTCCGTTTTAACTCATTTAGAGAAAAATGCCCAAAACTCAAGTTGCTACGAAGGTAAAGAACTAAATTTTGCTATATCTGTAGATAGTGTAATCCTCTTTAAAAGAAACTTGTATTACAAATTTCATTAAAGTTATACAGAAGATTTCCAGAAGGAAAGTTAATTCATATTTAGAAAAGTAAAGTATCTACCAAATTATAAACGTAGCAGTTGTTTTTCCTTATTAATCGCCAGTATGATTTCGTTTCAGTTGACCTAATGAAATCTGTTTTTTTTTATAACAATTACAACAATAACAAAATTATAATTTCAGACTCAAAGGTGACAAACTTATTTAGGCGTTTTAAACAAAAATGAGATCTTGTTCAAAACGTATGAAATCTGTGCATTATTGTTTCTCCAAATATGAAAATAAAACATTAAAAAAAGATACATGCATCCAGCTGGATTCCATCGCGTCACTTCCTACGTGGGAGGCGAGCATGATAACCGCTACGCTATCTGGTCAGCCGTGAAGAAGGGTTTTACTTGTGTCATACCGTAGATCGGCTCCATGCCCAGGATATTATATTCAAAGTATACATAATTAATTAATTACAGAAAATTGGGTAGTAGAATTACCATTGAAACACATCCCACGGCTGTTTCAGTCTTATATGACGTCTTATGTTAAGTTTCAAGATAAAAGGAACTATTTTAAAATAATTTTTAAAAGACTTGGCTTTATTTTTTTTTTAATTTCTGATACATTATTATGCGACAGCACATATCTATGCTGCGCTAAAACTGTGTTTGAGGCTGCTAATAAAGCTACAAATATAGTGTATTTTAATAATTGATTGAATCGCCCAGTTAAATAACAATCACTCGGCACATTTTTAATTTCATGTCGCCTGTCATTTTCCATAACTGCGGACGAGATTTCACGATTGTGGGTTCGGGTATTATGTTTTCTGCCTGTGCCTGGTATATATTTGGTTTGGTTACCGTTGCAGTATGGTTTATACCTGTTGTATGAATTAATCTACGCGCGGTTGTTAACTACTCAGTCTGTCAGCCATTGGACTTTAACCACTAAGTCGTTTCAACGCATGTCTTTGAGATTATATTTTTAATTTGGAAAAAACTCTAAATTTTGTGGACCAAATTACTTAAAATTCACAACATATGTTTATTTTCACTATTTCTAGCCACATGTGAAATATCATTCCAGTTATTCTGATACTCACAAAAATATAGCGTTTTCAAAAAGTTTTCCGGATTTTCCACCGGAAAAGCTAAAAAGGTACTAAAGACTATCTCTTCTCTTAATACCAGGAAAGCCTCTGGCCTTGACCAGAGCCCCGCAATTGTTCTCAAAAAATGCGCACCAGAACTTGCTCCTGTCCTGACTCGTCTGTTTCAGACATCTTACAATAGAGGCATATTCCCTAGTAACTGGAAAACTGCTCGAGTACAACCCGTCCCCAAGAAAGGAGCCAAAGCTCTTCCAAAGCAACTTAAGGCTTATTTCTCTCCTTTCAGTCGTCTCTAATGTGATGGAAAAGTATGTAAACACCGAATTAATAAAATTTCTTGAAAAACACAGTCTAATCCACGACAGGCAGTATGGATCCCGACAGCGCAGATCAACTGCCGATCTCCTTTCCTTTCTCATCAATTCTTGGAGCAAGTACATGGATCTGCACGATGAATCCCAGGTTGTCGCTCTAGACATATCCAAAGCATTCGACTAGGTCTGGCATGCAGCGCTGCTTATAAAACTTCTGGTATATGGTCTACCACCAAAACTCTGTACCTGGACAGCAAATTTTCTCTCCAACCGAAGCATTTCTGTTGTCGTGGACGGCCACTACTCTAAACTGTGTCCAATTAATGCAGGAGTCCCTCAAGGTTCGGCTTTAGCCCCTACTTTGTTTCTTCTCCACATCAATGACCTCCTCTCTAGCACATCCAGCCCAGTTCACAGTTACGCGAACGACAGCACCCTCTACTCAAATATACAATATTCTAAGTCTGTCTCTTTAGCAGAATTAGATGAGGATCGCAGACTCATGGAGGGTTCTATCTCTGTGTATCTCAAAAAAATATTAGACTGGGGAAGTAGAAATATTGCACAATTCAACTCCACAAATCTCAGTCTTGCTTTCTATCTCATAAGATATACACCAGCCCTACACCCATCACAATGAACAACCAAGTTATTCAAAGTAATGAGTCATTTTCACTTGTTGGCATTTCTCTGGATCAACATGGCACCAACATGTCATATCCAATTGCAGAAGCGGCTGCTAAGAAATTAGGTTTCCTCTACCGCGCTCGCAAATACCTTTTACCAGCTAATCTGTATACCTTATATACTTCACAAATAAGGCCAAACCTCGAATACTGCTCCCACATCTGGGATGCCGCTGCCGCTTCTACACTCGCTATTCTGGACTCCATTCAAGAGAGAGAGATATACTTCTCATGGGTGACCCTACCCTCACCCAAACGCTGCCATCCCTTGCCCACCAACGTGCCGTTGGTCACCTCTCTCTCTCTCTCTCTCTCTCTGTTCTATAGATATCTGTACGGGCACTACTCAGAGGAACTTTCTTCCATAGTTCTTCCACCTGCTGCCACCAACAGATCTACCAGGGGAACAGAGCTAATGCGCCCTTTAACTGTTCAGTTCACTAGACATAGAACATCTTGTTATGCCCGCTCTTTTGTCCCGAAGACTTCCAAGTTGTGGAATTCCTTGCCGGCACATTTTTTTCCTTCTCCTCCGAACCTTCAAACCTTCAAGTCCAGAATTAACAAGTTGCCTCTTTCCTCCTCGTCGACACCCATGGTACGATAGTATTTAGGCTGTGAGCCCCTGTGGTGTGTTGTTGAAATAAAACATAAAAAAATTCTCCTATATTAGGGAATAAATTGGCCAGGGCTGGCAGTCCACAAAATTTTTAGGTTGTTGTACACAGTCTCTCTTCTATATCATTTTGTGTTATTTGGAGCTGCCGTGACAACATACTACCTGGTTCGTATCGAGATGACGACCCTGTCGTACATATCACAATGTTCTAGGAGGCTGGCTACGATAGCCGTATTACTTTATAGGTGTGTTCTCGCTGTAATTAGTATACCGTACTGATGAGCTCTAATTAGAGCAAAATCGGTCTGCGGTTATAAGTATGGCGAGAATATATCTAGCCTTACTCGTATAGTGTAGTTATCACCAAAGCAAAGCTTATTATATTAGTCTTAATTACAGCGCAATAAATATTTGTAAGGGGTTATTATTTAAATACACATACTTGAAATTAGTTGGGTGAAAATTAAAGCCTGAAATAATGGTCTTCTGAAAGTGACATGACTGTGGTCGTTTGTAACAAACCATGCGAGATCCCAGGCGAATTTATTTGTCGGAGTAACACAAAAAATAATTAACGAATGAAATTTATGTGAGGCAAAGCATAAAGCTCAGTGAAAATACACATAATGTAAAAGCTTGATGCATTCGCTTCTCCAGGCAAAGCGTACTACATAATGGCTCTGTAATGTGGAAAAATAGAAATACACAAAGACACGCTTTGTGTAATGGTTATGTATTGGTATCAGAGCGGGGCCATAAGAACATGTGAGCGCATTTCTATACATTAAGTTACCTACATTTTCTTTAGTGATGCTCTTTTCAAATAGAAACATTAATGTGTTTGTGAAGGAATATGAAACTTAAAGATTTATTGGACAACAAAACAGTGCATATAGCATTAGTGAGACGGTGGCTAAACGAACACGTTCAAAGTCAACATAAGATCAAAAATAATGCATTAGGGTAAGCGGCAGTTTAGGGGGAGTACCGTTCCAAAGCTCTTATTATTTGTAGTATGTGAAATGACAGAATTTCAACAAAAAAAAGTATTGTGAGTTATGCCGACAAATTTAAAATAATCTAAATTATCTCAGCTCTTGCTATAAAGTTATACCTTAGAGAGTACTCCCAAATCTTTTAAAACACCCAGTACAGTATGCACACTAAAAAGGAAGCTACTAACGTTATCTGAGAGATATCGGCAACGAAAGTCCATAAATGCGACAGGAAGTATTTATAGTTTTATAGATATATTGCTAATTAAATACTCGATGAAAGACTTCTGATCCAGACAATAAATTGTATAAAAACCCCTACGCGTTTCGGCTAACTAGTAGCCATCTGCAGGAGCAAATTTAAAATACAATAAAATGTCTGTCAGAAAGCGTTGTTTTCTGGTAGGCAATTTTGTCGGTTAAAGCGCAATAATTTCAAGGAAAACAATACAAAAATTATTCTATTCATAACAGATGCTCTATTTGACGGCCATTCTGTCTTATACATAAACGATATCGTCTTAGAAATGATCCTCTTAGTCTTCTTAGGCTTGAAATTTCATGATCTGTGTTCTGATTCTTTAACGTCCACCTGCCCGGGTAGGTCTGATTCAAGTATTGCCTTACTGCTAAGGCAGAGTGGGCTGGGCATTCATCATTTTGAAGCCAAATTGTTCTCCAAAGTTCTAATGAGGTGTCTTTCAGCAGCTCTGACAAACTGTGTTATAAAAACGCCAAATATCTTTCGCCATTTAACGTAGGGCGCAGTTCCACTGGTCCCAAAAGTGTTTTGTTAAAAATAGCGGCCCAGAGATTTATCTTAAATTGATGCTGTAACCGATCCTCACTGAACTCATGTGGATCTTCAATTTTCCAACTATGAAAGTTATGGAGGTTCATGTAACAAATCATTTGTACATGCTGACACGCCACTCCATAAAACTTTATCGAAGAAATTGGGATCTTGTATGATTTTTCTTAACATAATTTCGCAAAATCGCTTGCGCCGTGCGTATTCACGCAGTTCCAAAATTTGGATCTTCTGAATATGGTACCCATACCTTTTTAAAATTCTATGAGTAGTAGACGTTGAACAGCAGTTTGCGCGTCTAGGTTCTTCGATAACAGCGCTGTTAGAATGCCTGGCATCGATTTTGTTGATCGAACTGGACGACCGGACGGCCGAGGGTTTCCCGGACAATTTTCTGTTTTCTTTCGAAAAAATTCATATTCGGAAATAACAAAGTAAGGGCAACCAAATTTGCCACACTGGTTTATTAGTAAATTATATGTGTAAATTACCTACCAAAATTTAACTCTGTAGGTTAAGAGACAAAAAAGTTATAGACATTAAAAAAATTATCTGGGGTTTTCCTAAAAATGTCAAAGTCGCGATTTAAAACGTCAAAATTGGCAACATTTAGGCAAAGAACCTTAGACTAATACGAGCTATGGAAAGAAAATGTCTCAAGAATAGTGTTTCGTAAAGCCTGAGCTCTTAGCTTCAACCGTCATTATCCTTTATTTTACTAAAATGTTTTCAGAAAATTCATTTCAAATAGACGCTTTCTCTGATGCTCTAACAGTATTCTTAGCTATAGAGTTTATCGTTTAATGGGATATAATTTTTGTCGAATTTTCGTAAAAAATCAATAAAGTTCAATATATCCGTTATTAGACAAGATACGAAAAAAAATTGTACACATTTATTAAAGGGTATCTTGAGCTACATCTTAAAAAATATTTCTACAATCACAGGATGGGCCAGAAGTCGTTGGTGATACAAATTATTATTATTTTTTAATCGAACACGCCTTATCTTATTGTATTTTTGCATTTTCCATCGAAATATAATGCATGTTTGTAAGAAAATAAATTCGGGACGCAGCAAGTGCGTTATGGTAGCGAATTTTCATTAAAAGCTTGAAATTTGAATAGCTCAATTTGCTATTAACCTATAAGGTTGACCAAGAAACCAGTTTTTTCGGGAACACTTTAAGTTTACTTTTGGAAAGTTTTGTACATTTTCAAATAACAGTTATTTTAATGAAACATGGCGCATTGTTTCTACTATATAGGTTATCCTGGTTACCAAATTTTATGCCTGCTTTCTTTAAAAAAACACACATATTTGCTATTAAAAACATTTTAATGAAAATTCACTACCATAACGCACTTGCTGCGTCCAAAACTCTTTTATTTATTAGCTACCTGATTTCACTTCCAAATTTACTTTCAATTGTCGACAGTTAATTACTTTTAAGAGATATTCATAATATTTTATACCATTTTAGAATCTCCATACAACAGGGAAGTTTTTGGAATTATCAGCCAGTAAATTTTACTAACATTTTTTTCAGTACGGAGGTTTATTCCAAATTTAAAAAAAAATTGGGGCAGAAAAGTCCGATTTTAATTTTTGTCTTCAGATTTTCTGAATAATAATACAACATATTTCTGATTGGTTCGATAACGCTATTATCGAGGATTAACAGGTACAAAAATCACATTCCGGAAATGTTTTTTTTCTGCATATGGGGGCAGGGGTGCAAAATACCTTAAAAATTGACAATTTTCATTTTTGTCATAAAATTGTCAATATCTTAGAAACCGTAAAGTTTTTGATAAGCTCATTAGAGTTTTTCTGAAAGGGCTTATGCTAACCTATCTTCATGTGGCGTTTGATTTACGAATTTTGGGACACTTGTGTGTGTATATACACAAATCGGAAAAGTCTAGGGATATTTTTAAATAATACAAATAAGGAAACAAATTGATTTTAGAATCGCTCAAATTGCACTTACGGTGTATGTATTTAACCGATCACTGAAACCATATGTTAATAAAAAAAAGTTAAAATGATATCAAAATGGATAAACCCGATATATGATAAAAGTACAATTTTTATATGTACCGTTAAATTTTGTTTCGGATTCAGTCATTCCTTATTTGTTGTTTAGTAGCTGAATATAAAGTATTGTGCTTTACCGTGGAACGACGACATTTTCTTTTTTTCTTTTTTTATTTCAACAACACACCACGAGGGATTACAGCCTAAATACTATCGTACCGTGAGTGTAGACAAGAAGGAAAGAGGCAACTTGTTAATTCTGGACTTGAAAGCTTGGAGGTTCGGAGAAGGAAAAACATGTGCCGGAAAGAAGTTCCATAACTTGTAAGTCCTCGAGACAAAAAAGCGGGCATAACAAGATGTGCTATATCTGGTGACCTGGACAGTAAATGGGTGCATTCGCTCTGTTCCCCTGGTAGATCTGTTGGGGGCAGCAGGTGGAGGAACTATGGAAGAAAGCTACTCTGAGCAGTGCCCGTGCAGATATCTATTAAAGAGAGAGAGAGAGAGAGAGAGGTCACTAACGGCACGTCGGTGGGCAAGGGATGGCAGCCTTTGGGTGAGGGTAGTGTCACCGATTAGACGTATAGCTCTCTTCTAAATGGAGTCCAGGATAGCGAGTGTAGAGGCGGCAGCAGAACCCCAGATGTGGGAGCAGTATTCGAGGTTTGGTCTTATTTGTGAAGTATATAAAGTATAGAGATTAGCTGGTGAAAAGTATTTGCGAGCCGGAAGAGGAAACCTAATTTCTTAGCAGCCGCTTCTGCAATCGATGTGACATGTTGGTGCCAATTGAGATTTCGATCCATAGAGATGCCAACAAGTGAAAATGACTCATTACTTTGAATACCTTGGTTGTTTATTGTGATGGGTCTAGGGCTAGTGTATCTCTTATGAGAAAGAAAGCAAGACTGTGATTTGGTGGGGTTGAATTGTACAAGATTTCTACTTCCCCAGTCTAATATTTTTTGGAGATCCACGGAGATAGAACACTCCATGAGTCTGCGATCCTCATCTAGTTGGACCAAAGAGACAGGCTTAGAATATTGTATATTGGAGTGGAGAGTGCTGTCGTCTGCGCAACTGTGAACTGGGTTGGATGTGCTAGAGAGCAGGTCATTGATGTAGAGAAGAAACAAAGTAGAGGCTAAAGCTAAACCTTGAGGAACTCCTGCATTAATTGGATACATTTGGTTTTAGACGAAATGCCACCAGCGGTAGGCCTTTTTCAAGCAGACATGCGACAGAATGAAGTAGCTGAGCGGATAGGTGTTTCCCAAAGTGTGATAAGTCGTTTATGGAGGCGCTTTAGGAAAACTGGCAGTCCGGCCGAGCAACATCCAGGACGAGGACGCCTTAACTGCCTACAATTACGGAACCTGAATTGGTTACGACTCTGCAAAGGGCGCATAATGCAACGATTTTCCGAGATACTGTAAGAAATCGACTTCACGAAGCGAACATCTCTATTAAACGTCCACTCAGATGTCCACCTATTTCCAGAAGCAGTCGCGCTTTGCGATTGGATTGGTGTCAAAATTAGATGAATTGGACTGAAGATAACTGGGCTACAGTTTTATTCACAAACGAATCTAGGTTTGGTTTCCATCAGAATTCTCGTCAAATAAGGGTGTGGAGACGATCTGGAAATACGGAACGCTCAAGACATATTCAGGAAGTGTACACATACAGAGGTGGTACAATAATGGCATGGGACGGAATAATTATTGGCGGCAGACCTGAACTGGTTTTTTCAAATCGCTTCCTAACAGCTCAGCTATATCTGGGTACCATTATTCAACCCATCGTGCATCCATTTGCAAGCTCTGTGTGTCAAAACTACCGCCTAATGCATGATAATGCCCGTCCACATACCGCACGCATCGTAACCAACTGGCTGGACAACGCAGGAATTGAAGTTTTACCATGGCCAGCACAATCCCCGGACCTGAATCCGATAGAGCCTGCCTGGGATATACTTCGGCGAAGAATTACTCTACATATGGGTAATATCAATATGGCGTTTACATTCCAGGAGCTTTTGACAGCAGAGTGGGCACGTTTACCACAAGGAGACCTTGACAATCTCATTTTGTCTATGAGCAATAGATGTAGAGCTGTAATTACTCAACGTGGAGGTCTTACTTTGTTTTAAATTTTGCAGATGCATAAGGCTAACAAAATGACAGTTTTAAATGGATTTTGTAACCCTATAATGTTATCACAAGAGGGTGAAAAACCTACCCTTACATTATTTTTTAACAGTACTTTTAATTGTGTGTACTTTTTTGTATTAAAAAAAATATTTAGAAAGAAGGATTCATGTAGCAACTTTTTTATGTCCTGACATTTTCTCATAAAATTGTTAGTTTCATCACAAAAAAATTAAATATTACTCAGATTGATGTCGCATGAATTTACAAAGTGGTTGTTATTTGCTGAAAAATCAAGTACGCGGTAGGCTGTCAAATAACGTCATAATTACCCTAATATGTTAAAATGTATTGTTCTACCTTTTACTAATTTCCAAAAATTCATAATAAGAAACAACAACTATTGTACTCCTATTTTATAATTAATAATTAACAAACTAAGAAACGAAAAGAAATATTAACAAAATGTCAATACGTATCATTATAATAAATGTTGAAAATGCCCCCTTTCGGAGAGAACGCATGACTCTAGTCTGTTTTTCATTGAACTTCGTATTCCATGAAAAATACCGGGTGTCTTTCTTATAATATCACATGATGCGATAATACGATTTCTAAGGTCATCGATGTTTTCAACAGGACTTGAATAAACTAAAGTTTTCAGAAAAGCCCACAGGCAAAAATCCAACGATTCAATCCAGGAGATTGGGCAGGCCAGTTCTGTGGGCCTCCTCGACCTATCCAACGATTTGGGCAAACTTCGCTCAAGTAGTTACGGGCGTTGATACTAAAATGAGCCGGAGCCCTGTCGTGCATGTACCACATTTATTGCCTAATTTGTAAAGCAATATTTTCAAGAAGTAGGTGCAACTCTTCTTTGAGTAGATAACAGTACACTTCTCCATTTAGTCTTATCCGAGGAAAATATGGTCCAATTAAGTCATCACCAATGACAGCAAGCCATACATTTAATGAAAACTGGTGTTGAAAATGAGATTCCGTAATTTCGTGTGGGTTTTCTTCAGACCATATGTGGTTATTATGAAAAATTCTAATAGATTCTCATGAAAAGTTGGCCTCATCAGTAAATAAAATACGAGATAAGAACTATGGAATTTGGGTGATCATTTGAAGCATCCATTGGCAAAAAATTAAACGAGGTATAAAATCACGAGCGCTTGAACTCGTTGGACATGGTAGGGATACAGTAGTTGTTCTTTTAACATTCTAAATACCGTGGAATAGCTGACATTTAAGACTTGAACGATTCTTCTTGTACTTGTATTAGGAGATTATTCAATTAAATTCAGGACAGCCTCTTCAAGTGCTACAGTTCTTACGTCTCTAGAACGCCCGCAATCGGCGGCCCTTCTTGAAATTTTTCTTTCTTCTTGCGGACTTTGATGAATGCGTGCGAATATGCTGTGATGGGGTACAGTTCTATTTGGATTAAACTCAGCGTAGAGGCGCTGTGCTCTTAATCCATTGCCATTAGCACGGCCATATTCAAAATGCATATCTGCGATTTCGGAATTGGTATAATTTACCATTTTATTCACTTATTTGTTCTAAGTGTTTAAAAAATTCTCGATAGATTGACAACAACCAGAACAATTAATATTAGTGTAATTATGACGTTATTTGACAGCCTACCACGTACTTGATTTTTCAGCAAATAACAACCACTCTGTAAATTCATGTGACATCGATGTGAGTAATATTTTATTTTTTTGTGATGAAACTAACAATTTTATTAGAAAATCTCAAGATCAAAAAAAGTTGCTAAATGAATCCTTCTTTCTAAATCTTTTTTTTTTAATAGAAAACGGTACACACAATAAAAAATACTGATAAAAAATAATGTAAGGGTGGTTTTTTTCACCCTCTTGTGATAACATTATAGGGTTACAAAATCGATTTAAAACTGTCATTTTGTTAGCCTTTTGCATCTGCAAAATTTCGTTTTTTTAAATTATTTCATAACGGAGAAATGTAATGAAACTTTTTTTTGCCAAAATTTCAAAGGGCTGTAACTTGGAGGAGAAGGGGTTCCAAGAAAAACTTTATAAAAAAGACACCCCTTATTTTTCGCCAAAGAATCACACTGTAAATTTTTCGCATCAATTTAGAAACACCTATATATATATATATATATATATATATATATATATATATATATATATATATATATATATATATATATATATATATATATATATATATATATATATATATATACATATATTTGACAATCTTCTAGTTTCTTTGAGTAAAACATTTGATTTTATGTAATATTAAACACTTACATATACCGTAAATTTTTTGTTTCCCTCTTAAATCATATCAAGAAAAAAATACGTGTATTTTTAAAAATATCCCTAGACTTTTCCAATGTGTGTATAAGTATTTTAACTGACCATGGAAATGTGTTCCAGAGGCCCTAATTCGCGCTCATCTAAAGACATTTTCCGAAAGTCTCACCATCGATACCGCGAAAATTCACTAATAGGGACTGGATAAGGTGTTTTATAATTTCGCATGACAGTTCGTGTAGTCAGCTTCATCTCTCTGTTTTGATCTAACCTTAATCGATGCATATTTCTTTTCTTAGTGCGCTTCAAAATTACCACAGTTTTTACTAACCGGAAAACCGAACAATTTCAAGGAAATATTTAAATTTGCACTAAGTGTTTGACATAAACAATGAATCCGTGTGTTTTTGCAGTAAACACTCTACGAAAACCCCCTGTCCATGTATAATATGCAAATAGAAGGAACGTCGGAAAAGGCACGTTTTCACTAATTGACTTCACATTATCTTGTATATTAGTCACAGAGGAAAAGCGGAAAGTCTACTGCTAAAAGAGAAAATTCGAATAATTCATCTTCAAAAGCACAAAGTTTGTTTAATTTTCCATGAACCCAGTTTATATTACGCAATCGAGCACCCTTTAATATTTCCAGTATATAAATCATACGGCATAAAGAATGAATCTCGTAAGCCGGTTTTTCAAATGAATTTTAATCCCTCTCACTATAAATTTACACTGTCTGACACTGGTTTAGCGATTTTCAATGAATAATTCCCAACAGATTTGAACTGTTTCAAGGTGTTGTGTAAATAAATATTCGCACGTTTTGCTTGAATGTGCCAAAATGTGTCACTTTATTTTCGCTGTTTTATAGCTTTTACCTATAGTCTAATATGACTACTTGATAATATAAATATTATAATACTGTCAAAATATTTAGTGATAATGATAATAAAAGTTATTCACAAAAATAAATATGCATGTTAGCAACTATTAAGCCTACGCATGTTTTTTACAAATATATATATATATATATATATATATATATATATATATATATATATATATATATATATATATATATATATATATATATATATTGCTATGGTATTTATTTTAGTATACCTGCAAATATTTATTTTAGAGCGGAGAACGTATATCTTAATCATCAGGTTGGGTTCATTATAATTACAGCTAGCTTCTACTAATTAAAATTCATTAATATGTGCTATTTAAATCCATTTATTGATATTTTTTACTTGATCAAAAATTAATTTCGCTTTGCACAGATGGCTATACAACAATTTTACTGATTAATTATTAACGAAAAACAATACTTCTGGTTAATTACAATGTTATACATTCCATTTAATTCATTACACAAATTTTACGGTGTCTAGGTGACACACATTAAATACAAACAGAAACATTTAAAGCATTCATTACATAAACATAAATTGAAAAATCCTATTAAATCATTCAGGTAACATTATAAATAATTACACAATTACCGGTTAAACATTGATATAACATAAGCAATATACATCGACAATTCTACAGAGATCACAGTCTCTTTCTGTTCATTTCAAGCAAATTTTTGCTTATTGAAATTTATTGGCACTCAATCTTTAATTGGTGCTGTTAAAATGGTAAAATTCAAACCGCACTGATCAATTTAGGAAAAGAAAACACTTACTGAAACATTTTCCATTGGATTGTATATTGTTTTTCCATTATAACAGTCCATTATTAATTATTATTATTTTTCTAATTTGTCCATGCCATATTTTACTGCCCGTTTATTGATTATTAATGGATTTAATTTATTAACATGTTGATATATTCCATATTCGTAGCACTCTGGAGGTTTTTTATAATCTCCCTTCGATGCACTCTGGAATCTCTTATGTCAACTTAGATAATGATGGCGATGATCACATGATCTGGTGAAATGATGCCGATGAATTCACTTGATGAAAAGACCTCGGACACTCCCGGACTGTTGCTTTTATTAACTTTTTTACAGGTGAAAAAACGCTATTGTTCATCAAACCACCTGTGTTTGAGCTTTTCGTCAAACCTTTAGTGTCTTTCTACGTTTTTTTCTTGCGCGCACATATACCTTAATGCTACATAAAGTTTTGTTTTTACAAATGACCTCTGCTCTTTTAATACATCGAGCCTTTAGGTAGCTTGGTCATACCTATTTTTACACACAATAAATCAACAGAATTGCATTTATTAGCTACAATCTCATTCTCCCTACAAAAACTGAAGCATTGTTCTTGGTTTCTTTACGGATATTTCTAGAATATAGTTTTTTTTTATTACTCGAATGAAACTTAACATCGAGGGTTGCTACATGGGTCACTGACACTCATGTCGGGCGTTGACATATCATGCTACACTCTTTCGTTGCTACATTAGGGTGTATACATTTATTTTATATATACTAGGATGTATAAATTTCCCGTTTTCCCATTAAAATTTCGTAATCTTTTCTATTATTTGCTATCTATAGCAATATATATATATATATATATATATATATATATATATATATATATATATATATATATATATATATATATATATATATATATATATGTGTGTGTGTGTGTGTGTGTGTGTATATGTATATATAATAAAATGTTTATTTACCCACCTAAAGTACAATTTTAGTAATATCAATCACAATTTTAACAATTACAAAGATCTTAACATGATTATGTAAACTACTAATTGCTAACATCCGAAGGCAAATTAAACATAAGAGAGAGAGAGAGAAAGAGAGAGAGAGAAAGATTCGCAAAAGCGAACCTGCATGCGGGCTATTATATCTCCTTATACTTTTATAAACAAAAATTTGCCCACAACGTGCCACAAAAACCTATATATAAAATAATT
Organism: Tillus elongatus; assembly: GCA_964006375.1. Lineage (NCBI taxonomy): Eukaryota > Metazoa > Arthropoda > Insecta > Coleoptera > Cleridae > Tillus > Tillus elongatus. The sequence continues at coordinate 15,463,863 of OZ023265.1, forward strand.
TTACAATAGTGTACGCAACCTAAAGTATCGCACACTTACACGCTCTCAAATCACCGGTGTAACTCAGACCAGCACAATTATAGCCACACATTAACACATTTGAACAGCACACGTACCAACTGACACACATACGGGAAATAAAAGCAGTAATGAATACAATAAGTAACAGAGAACACATATCAGACGCACACTTCCATAAACTGACATACCTGTGTACCTCAACTAGGAAATCTGTGATAAAGAGTTGAAATAAAGTCCAGTATCTATCAATCGGTGGGCCTCTTGTCTGATCATTTGAACAATCCACAACTTAATTTTACGTTTGAAAAGAAAAAGAGAGTTCAACTTTTTTAAAGATTCTGGTAGAAGATTGTATATTTTTGGAGCAAGGTAAGTATAAGACCGCTGTCCAATAGTCTTCTGCATAGTGGGAACATTAAGGCAACTTACTTTATGCCTCGTTCCATAGACATGGTCTATGCGAGTGGAAGCATTAACATTTTTTTCTAGTATGGATCAGAAGCGCTAGGATGTAAGTCTGTCTTGGATCTATAATTCCTAACTCCCTAAATAGCGCATCACTAGGGTAAACAAAGCACCTGTTGTAGACAATTTTCAATATCCACTTCTGGATCACTTCCAGCCTCCTATAGAAACAGCCCGCCACACCACCCCAAGCAATAATCCCATAGCTAATATGAGCATGCACCAATGCATAGTATACGCTCCTCAGATGATCCAAGTCAAGGAATTTTCTTAAGTAATTAAATTTGTAAGTTAAACACCTCAACTTACCGACCAATTCGTTAACATGGACATCCCATTTCATGTGGCCGTCCATGATCACCCCAAGGTATTTAATCGTTGAACTGGAGGACAGCGTCATGTCACAGCCATTATATCTAAACGATATGTCTGTAAAGTCAGGAAGGTGAGATCTGTAACTAGCATACGGTGAAAATTTTGTTTTGTCCATCTTCATTGTCAAAAGCTTTTCACTAAAATAATCCAGCAAAATGGGAAGTTCACGTTGTATTGTGTTTCTCAAAGTTGTCCAACTACTACCCCTGTAAAACACGACGGTATCATCAGCGAAACTGGTAAGGTCACCTGATATTGGTAGTTCGAATAAAGAATTTATGTATATAACAAACAATAACGACTCCAAAAATGTCACCTGAGGCACCCCGAAACGTACAGTTCTCATCCCTCTCATCGTACCATCTATGAACACACACTGCTCTCTATCAGATAGGTAAACTGTCAAACAATCCAAGAGCAGTGCCTCTTATTCCAACGCTTTCCAAGGTCTCTAACAGATCTGGATGACTGACCGTATCGAACGCCTTGGCTAAATCAATGTAGATGCATATCGATGGTTCTGCTTCATCCATGGCTTTGTAAATTTTACCTGCTAAATCTGCAATTGCATCTTGCGTAGAGCGACCCTCTTGAAAACCAAACTGACATTCTGATATTAATTTGTACTTATGGACAAAACTATGCAACCTTTTTTTTATATATTTTTTCAACGATCTTAGATATATTTGAGATCAGAGAAATTGGTCTGTAGTTGGAAATATCCAACCTATCTCCAGATTTGAAAACAGGTTTAATTACCTCTGTTTTCAGAATTTTGGGGAAAACACCACTCTCCAAAACCAAACCAGATATATATGACATTGGTTCCACCAGATATTTAGAACAAGTTTGATGGTATATGCACCAATACGGTCATTTCCGGGAGATGTGTTAGTTTTTAGTCCACCTATTATTTCTTCAAGCTCAAGTTTATTCAAATATATGCTGTTTTTGATAGATTTATGTGTTGCTTTTTCTCCTGATCTATTAATTCGTTTCGCCAGCTTTACACCCACTTCGGCAAAATAACTGTTAAATGTTTCAGAGATAATATCTCTTTCTTTGATGATTCTTCCATTCTCCTTAATTTCCGTTATCTCGGTGAGTTTGTTCTTCGATGCGATACTATTTATACACTTCCACATCTGTTTAGAACAAATTTTGTTTTTATTGATTTCGTGCTTATAGAAATCACATTTGGCTTTCTTTATCAGATCACCGAGAACATTTCTATACGCTCTAAACTCTGTTTGGAGAGCGAGGTCGAAAGGTATTTTCTGAAGGGCTGTATACATCTTGTTTTTTGTCTCTAAGGACTGTGTTAAACCTTCTGTTATCCAAGGATTTATTTTTATGTTTACTTTCTTAACTTCTATTTTTCGGCTGCAACCTTCAATTATCTGTCTCAATTTGTTAACAAAAGACTCTGTAGCACAATTTGAATCCTGACTACAGTAAACGTCAAGCCAACTCTCACGCTTTAGTTCATCTTTCAACTTCTTATAGTCAATAAACGACTTAAACGACCTTACCTGTCTATCGTGTTCCTTAGCAGTCTGAAATCCCATCCAAGAAGAACAGAATAATGATCGGTCAGTGTTGCATATATATATATATATATATATATATATATATATATATATATATATATATATATATATATATATATATATATATATATATATATATATACTCAATATGTAAATGAAAGAATGGACCTCAATTACATTGTGGTGACCTTATTTTTTGACCTGTCTCGTGCCTTTGACACAGTAAATCCTTCTTTTGTTAAGGAGAAGATGTGGGCGTTGGGAATAAGAGGCACTTGCAACGACCTTCTACTTTACTATCTCACCAACAGACAGTTACTCGTAAAAGCGAATAATATTAATTCCCAAAGATATAGTGTAAGTATAAGCACACCCCAGGGAAGTGTCATTGGCCCACTTTTCTTTACATTCTATGTGAACGATTTGGCGCAATTTATACAAAACGGAAAAGTCTTCATGTACGCCGATGGCACTTATATTGTTGTCTACGGCAAGACGGTGGAGGAAATTGAATTAAAATTGAAATCAGTAGTACAATCTTTTGATGAATTGTGTTATAGAAATCGACTAGTTTTAAACTATGACAAGACTTTTTCTCTTGGAATGCATAACTGCCACCGAAGAAAGAGGATGTGCGACAGAACTATTTTGGTGAAATGAAAAATGCGGTGCAATTTAAAAAGGTGACAACATTTCTGGGTGTTAGAATTGACAGTAGCCTGTTGTATATAGACCAGATCGATCACGTGTGCAAGTAAATAAATTGCGCGTTTCATGCAATTCTGATGCTTAAAGATTCCTTAAGCTCGGAACATCTTCTAAAAGTCTATTAGCGGCTGTATATTCACATCTGAGTTACGGTATCGTTATCTAAGGACAATCATCGGACTGCCATTGAATATTTGTGCTACAGAAACGAATCCTGAGGTTAATATACAATCTACCTTATGGGCACTTTTGTCGTGACATCTTTAAGAAAAATAACATTATGACGGTACCATCACTTTATTTGTTTCATCTTACATTCATAAAAACAAGAGAAAATTTGTTTTCAACTAGGATTTTCATGGGTACAACACTCGTGAAAAAGATACTTTTCACCTGATGAAATGTCACCATTCTTTTTTTAGGAAGTCGCTATGTTATGCGGGTTGCCTTTTGTACAACCAGCTGCCTTGTTCTCTGAAGAACACAAATTGAACAAAAAAATTTATAAAGCAACTAAAGGTTGCTTTAATTACTCATAGTTTTTATAGTTTGAGTGAATTTTGTGAAGCTGCACTGTGAACGTATGTTTTTTGTTGTGATGTGAAGTTCGTTAGATCTTAGATTTTTGGGCACGTATCTTTGATAAGTTGTGGTACGTTTTTTATCTTTTTTATCTTGTAAGTTTTTGATTTGTCCGATTTACAATAATTGTAACTAAAGGACCAAATGAATATTATATATATGAGCGTTAAAATTATAGAATAGTTTTATTGTGGTTTGACGAAATGTTCGGGACGCAGCAAGTGCGTCATTGTAGTGAATTTTCATAAGAATAATATATTATAGTAATTTAGCCTTATATTAAAAGTTATAAAACATTACTTTATTTAATTAGGAACAAATGGGGTAAAGAGGGGCAAGCAAAAACATGATCTCTAACATAAATATTTATACGGTAATTTGGACACAAAAAACTTAAACAAAACCATTCATAAACAGGAAATATACTCAACAAAAAATGCACTAGAAAGCTGAGAAAATTACCGTGGTTCATGTATTGAGGGTGATTGTATGCATGCAGAAGGGGAACAAGAAGCCCCAGGACGAAGGGGGTTTCTGGCCCCTCACCCAAAAACACGGGGGTTCTTCTTCCGCTTGTGCATACATACAACTACCTGCAGAGCATAAAGCACAAGAAAAATTCCTTGGGAGCAACCCCCAAGATAGTTACTGGACAGGTTAGACAGAGTTTAAAGGAGGTGTTGCTGCAAAAGGTGAAAACCTTTCAAAGTCGGACTAAATGGTTTTTTAGCCTTCCCGCTCATATTTCCTCCACGATTATCACCCCTATTCATTTGTGGGCCTTTAACTTTCTTGGGAGTTGTTTGCGTTAAATTTTCCTTGTGGCTTGTGCATCCAAGGAGAGTTATAAGCATGTTTCTGAAAAAAAATCCTAAAAACCCTCCATTCAGTAAAGTGTAAATTTACCGAAACACATTCCACTTCGTCGCCTATAATGTCTTTTTCAGATAATATCGAATACAGCACTAAAGTTCATAAATTCACTTGCTGCTTCATTTCTTTTTTATTTTTATATTACATATATAAGCACAAACTAAGTAAGTATAATAAGGGGAGCCCTTAATTACATTGGGGCTACACAAGCTTCAAAGTAGAGAAGACATTTAGACCGTGTATAATTGTATGCACACAACAAATTAGTAAAATACATTTCTAAAATCTAATAAAAAACAACAGTTTTCCGATATTATTTTAAATAAACCAATAGGAATACGTTTCTCAATTCGCGAGGCTATGAATCTAGCTTTTGTCCAAGACTACACTGAAATATGGTCGACGGCAAACAGGCAACTTTTAAATTAAGCTAGACAGACTTGGACGGTTAACAAACGTAGGTATGTCTAATTTTAAGCAGGAGACTGTACCTCTTTAAAACATACAATATGAGAAATAGGGAAGTGCGCGTTAAAGTGCTATTTGTTAAAAAAATATTGACCAACTAACCTGCCAAAGCATCGATAATAAAAATAGTGGATCTTGTAACTTATCTATGAGTATCGTTCTTATTTTGTAAGCAGGTTTTGATACTTACAAAGAACATTGACGCCCGTGGTACTAACTTTAACACAACGAACCTAACAAATGTTGTCTTCCGCACGGAGACAAACAATAAAAATGCCGATTCTGTTACTATTACCACATAATGTTTTTAGTTCAATTTTTACTACTAATTACTAATTTAATCAGTTATTTCCTTCGTTTGTACAATAATAATAATGTCTGTGGGGTCCTCTTTTTGTGGCTTAATTAAGAAACATTAAGAACCGAGTGTCATTTACTCCCAATTTTCATTCATAACCATCTTTGGGTATTTACTTTCAATATTTATATGAATGTTTAATATGCTTTTTGCACGTGTAGAAAACATAAATATGATTAAATCTTTAATTAGCTTTGCTTTAAAACCATCAACGTTTGTGAAATTTTCTCTTATTCTTATCCGGGATAACTCGATTAGAAACTAACGACTGAATTTGAAAAATTCAGAATGACTTCATCAAGATGACTCTGGAAGTAAGGCATCAGCTACGTACGTTCCCTGTAAAATATGTAATATAATGACGTCAGGGGTGATATGCTCTCCTGAGTTATCTCAGAGATGTCTCCAGGCGTTAACGTGTACAGGAACAAAGAGGATGAAGTCATCTGAACAGTTGCAATGCCCCTGTAATCCTACGGAGGAATGAACTAGACTTGGCGCTTAACGGTGGAATGCAGAATGTTGATCTTATATTAAACTGGAAAATATTAAACGTCAAGAAAATACAAAATGCAAAATAATGCGCGCGTTCCTAATTGTATCATTTTATTTACATTCCCATGGTTAATATCGTGGCGCAACAGAAACGCAAATTTTTATATACCTAAAATCAGCTTTCGCTTTTAGAGAATTTTCGTTGAAAAAAATATTTTTTTTGGAAAAGGCTCGGACTATACAAGGTATTTAAAAACTCCTACAAATTAGCGTATATTAAGACCCCCGAAACCCATCGACTGGATCAACTTCAATCCTTATAGCTAATAAGTACAAGCCAAGACCTGGCAATGGTTTCGCTAACAAAGTTAGCGTCATCAGAGGGATGAATAAACTAAGCGAATAAAAACTAGAACCACTATTTATATGTTAGTTACCAAGCAGTTACGATCAGCGTCCTCTAGGAAGATATACAACAGACCCCCCCCCTTTTAAATCTTAGATCCCTGTAACTAAAATTGGAAACCTGCTTTTGTACGAGGGCGGGTCAATAAGTCCGTCACTTTTGGAATTTCCCGCCTCCTCACGGGAAGAGAAACACTGCTGCTGTCAAATTTTGAACAAGCTGCGTCATTTAGTTTGTGTTAGATAGCCATTGAAAGCAGACAACCTCTTGAGTTATAACGAAAATGGAAAAAAGTGAATTTTGTGTGCTCATCAAACATTATTTTTGCGGACAAAACCATCACTCAAATCAACGCTAAGCTTGGAAAATACTATGGGGACTCTGCACCATCAATTTCCATGGTAAAAAGTGGTTTACTGAATTTCGTTGCGGGCACAAATGACGCGCAACGTTCTGGACGCCCAGTTGAGGACGCTACAGCCGAAACAATTGAAAAAAAATCACGATATGGTGTTGGCCGATCGGATATTAAAAGTTCAGGAGATTGTGGAAGCCATAGGCATATCACATGGCTCAGTGGTTTCGATTTTGCATGATCACTTGGGTATGAGAAAGCTATCCGCAAAATGGGCGCCGCGTTTGCTCACAATCGGCCACAAACGCAATCGTGTGACAACTTCGAAGGAGTGTTTGGCGTTCTTTAACCGCAATAGGGACGAGTTTTGCGCCGTTTCATAGCCGTGGACGAAACATGGATTCACCACAACACTCCAGAGACCAAGCAACAGTCAAAACAGTGAGTTTCTCCTTGCGAATCGGCGCCGAGGAAGACCAAGGTGTATTGTCAGCTAATAAAGTCATGGTGACCGTTTTTTAGGATGCACTCGATATAATCCACATTGATTACCTTCGAAGGAGAACAACAAGCAATGCCGAATATTATACCAACTTATTGGACCGATTCAATGACAATTTGAAAAAAAACGACCGCATTTTGCCAAGAAAAGAGTTCTGTTCCACCAAGACGATGCAAGGGTTCATACATGTGTAGTCTTCATCGCGAAATTGCATAAATTGGGCTACGAATTGCTCCTTCATTTGCCCTATTCTTCGGAGTTGGCCCCGAGTGGCTATTTCTTTTTTCCAAACTTAAAGAAATAGCACGGCGGAAAGAGATTTGACTCCAATGATGAAATCATCTCACAAACCAACCTATTATGAGGACCTCTTATTTCCGGAAGGGACAAAAAAATTGGAGAAACGTTGGACGAAGTGCATACAGCTCAAAGGAGACTATATTGAGAAATAAAATGATTTTTTGTCAAAAACCTGTGTTTCATTCAAAAAGTCACGAACTTATTGACCGTCCTCGTGATACTGTGTGTCGTTATTAAATATTCTTTGAAGACACTGATTATTAAGATAACAGTTCAAACAATAGACTATACAGAACCAGACCTACTCTAGCCATCGAGACGTTTTCGTTCAAATTTATATATATATATATATATATATATATATATATATATATATATATATATATATATATATATATATATATATATATATATATATATATATATATATATATATATATATATATATATACAGGATGTCCCACGACGAACGCCCGCGATTGATTACTCGGATACTAGACTTCGGAAAATTTTGAAAATTTGGCAACTTACTGAATTGGTAGGGGCAACTTGGCTAAAATATTTTCAAGATGGTGACACTTCCGTTTATGCATGATGTTGATGTTAATTTGCTTATTTTAAATACAACACCGTATATATATATATATATATATATATATATATATATATATATATATATATATATATATATATATATATATATATATATATATATATATTTGCACTTTTAGATAGCAAGCAAAATTTTTGACACATTTTATGCATAATGTCCTATACCTCAGTCCAGCCGTTTTTGACATATCTCAATTTTTATGTCAAAAATGACGTCTGTAGGCCTAAATATAACTGTCAATTCATCATATATGAAAGCCTTTATCAATTCATTTAATTTGATTTCCTTGTAGAATATGATCTACTTTAGTGGCCTGCGATGTTAGTTTGATAATAAAGAAATACAGGCCGATCAAAAACTCACATTGAAAATTGATTTGAAAAAATCGTAAAAGTATTTTTTTTTCTAAAGGAAACCCGGAATTTTTATAATTCTATCTTATTCAGCGTTAAGAAAGAGGGTAACTTTGTATAAGGTTGTCTATGCCAAAAATTTGTAGTTTTAGAAATATGGGCATTTTAACAACTTACAAGAGTATGATGGTTTGTTACCTCCTTCAAAGAAAAAGCTTTAGAGCACAAGAACCGTGGTATATTGTGACTGACCTCAGGTGGATATAGATCTGCTTAATGGTGAGGTCACAATTGCCTATAACACCCTACCCTAAAGTAGCTATCTATCAGATTATCAAATTTGTTAAGATTAACAGCACTGTTTGAGGAGGTTGACAGATCTGGATGTAGTTTGATACTAACGTTTTCTTCCTTTGTTTGCTTCTCACTGCCTAGAATCCTATATTTGTGGTCTCTCCAGACTAGTGCCAGGTTACATTGAAATTTAGATATCTAGATAATAGTTAGTAAAAAATAATTGTTTGCACTGATGACAAAAGAAATGAGAAGTTAGTGAGGAATTTCTCTCCAATTAAACAGGTATTTTAGTATAACAAAATATATAAATTTATTCATATAAATTATATTTGGAATAGCAAACAAAATGAAATAAAAATGGTTGGTAAATCTCAGATAAACATTAATTGCACACAAATAACAGTCAGATAAATAGCAAGAATCTCAAGAGAAAGAAATTATTAATTTACATACATGTACCATAACAATAGGATAAAGATAGTTGCATATTACTAAAATGTTACTGTTAATTACTTAGGGCATCGCTCAAAAATAAAGACGAATGATTAGGTAAATTACTTGACGTTTGTCAATCAATTGCTAGATCTTCTAGTGAATTAACTGGACAGTTCTTTTAGTGAGGCTCCAAAAAAAAAAAAAAGAATATATAATCCTACGTGAAATTTCTACATTAATTATGAAAAATAAGCGATGTTAAAGAGAATGTATAGGTTAGGTATTTTACAGACAAAATTTGCTAATTGCAATAAAAAATAAAAAATGTTTGTTTAAATTTACAAAAATTGACAAAATCTTAGAGATTAGAGAGGAAATATATAGTTGCGCTGAAAGCACCTCACTGACATTGTTTAGCTCAAACTTGATTGCGTGATTTTGAAAGTTCAGGTGATTAAAACTTCAGATGTTAGATTTCGGCATGAAAATTCTGCTGATTAAGAGAAAAGATTTGTTTAGACTCACCAGTCTTCCGGTACTGAGTTACCTGATGACCCTGTAAAGATGCTTTCCAGGTGGGGTCAATCATGAGTGCCTGACACAGATTCCAGACTCCAATAAAAGCGGAAAAACTGGGGAAAACGACTGGGACTTCCCATCAGAGATTATTGGGTCGGTGGATGTTACTGCTCCAATATTACAAAACGATTTAACACCTATGTCGACGTTCTGAATTCGCTTGATGGAAACTTTGCGAATCGCAATTAAAACGTGAATTTGCTTAAGTAAAATTCACTACCAATTGACTTATAGTTCGATAGAAACCAGGAATTCTTTCTGATTACGGCAAGAAGTCAACAGCTCGGAACAAAGAAACACAACTTAATTCCCGTTTTTAAGCTGAATACTATGTTTATTTAAACTCGAAAATCACTTGAGTTGCTCCGAACAACCACTGACAATAATTACTAGGTGGTACAGATAACAGAAAGAACATTACAACCCCGTTTTTCGATAATTTAATAGCCACCGAAAACTGACGGTGTTCACTCTATGAAGACTCAGCAGAGAGTCCCCGCTAATGTGTCGGGTTCGGCAACTGCTAGGTCGCTGCACGCAAAAATTCTTACTGTGGCCGTTACTGGCTGTGCGCGAGCTCTTTCTAGCATCCATTCTTCGAATGAGATAAAACGAGACCTCCAATCGGTGGCTTTGCCGGAAATTCTCTGCAACGCTTCCAAACCGTCGTTGGGTGACATCACCGATTATGGAAAGTTCCAAGATAAACAATATTTTGTTCTCGAACATTCCTAGAGTACCTTTTCAATGCTTATTTCGTTCCCGAAAATATTTATTCATTAATAATGCGAGGTAGTTTTCCATGGCAAACATATATTGAATTTTAGAAATGCAGTAAGGTAGTTTACGGTGCTTGAAGATCTAGCGACTTTTCATGAAAATAATTTTGAAATCAAAACATGAATTGCCTTACAGATATTGAATTGTCGGCTCTTAATTAAGTCTCTTACGGGTTTATTTTGAATAACCAAAGCAGTATATAAACGTAATCGTTACAGGTTTCTGCCCTCATTTGGCTGCTTGGCTACTGTTTCTGCTTTTATTTGGGTCTGCTTGGCTCGAATCGGTTATTAGGAGTCAATACACTTAAAAATCAATATGCTTTTGACTTTCTAACCGATACTAACGACTGCGCCACTTAACTTTGTGGTTAAGACGTTTGAATTTTTAAAACAATTTATTTAATAATTTACACAATTAATACTTAATATAAAATTACAGTATAAAAATAAATACAAATACTAATATCAACAAAAATTGAAACCGACCATGGAGATGGGTTATAGGGGGCCTAATTCGACGTCATTTGAAGAAATGGTTTCAAAATTAAAAAATCGGGATCTCCTCATTAGTGATTTTTCTTAAAGTAAATTCACTAATTCCGGTTTATATTTGATCCACCCTCGTATATGTATATAAGAATATGAATTAAACTGACCCCAATTGTGGGTCCTAGGGTTCCTAACGAGGGCTCATTTTAAGAACATTTAAAACACTCAGAAGTCGGAATCTCCTGAAAGAGAATTTTTTGTTCAAAAATTTGCTATAATAAAATAAAACACCTGGTAATATTTCAGCCATTTTGAGCTGCAATGATGAGTTTCTGACAGGCAACACCAATATCTTTCTACTGTCTGACTATATGGTACAAACTACAGAGCAATTAAACCCAATCTTACATTCTGTAAGTGAATGTAATCATAAGCTGGTGTAGAATTGGGTCTCTTAGAGAGGACAATGCCGACTGTACATGGTCTTCGTTCCACGCGCGGGCCATAAACCGATTGTCTTACTGCCAATAGTCCATTATGTGTTTGCTCCAGCTATTGTGAAGCTCTATTCTCCAAGAGATGTTCACGTACACTGTTTGCTTAATTGCTACAGGCTAAAACAACTCTTGTTGCTTCTTGTGTATGCCTCACTTCCGGGCTTTGTGTCACGTAAATATGAAGTTTACTGGGTGCTTGGGAATTTCTCAATGTAGAAGATAGAATACTGGACGACAGCTGCCAATCTAAATGGATCTTCAGGATAATAGGCGTATGCATAAATGATATAAACTGTAAGTTTATAAAAGTATAAAACTGTCTGGAGATTATAACAGCGTCAGTTTTATCATCACCGCATTCTGAAGGCGACAGCACTTTGTCATGGCAACTAGAATTATCTGCCCCAACTTCCATATTAGAGAATTTTCATTATTTCAGATGAGTGCGAATTTGGGTACCTAGAAGGTCGGTAATTTTTTTATATGTATATATATTGAGGGGGCTCATTGGTAAAGTAAAGCAACTTAAAAAATTACTCAACACGCAGTACATAAAAATAATATTTTCTGCTCTGGTGGCAAGTTTGGTTCGATATGGAATCGTGGCGTGGGTAGCAATGCTGGCAAGCCATATTAAATATTTGGAGGTTATCCGCAAACTATTCTTGAAAATTATATATGGTAAACCTTCGGTGTATCACAGTGATCTGTTATTCGCAGAGGCCAATGTGTTAGACATGAGACAGTTGTACTCATATTCTTCCTTGGCACATTATTATAAGCACAAGGGTGAGTTTGATATTGTGGATCATACGTATGGAGGCGAAGAGAACAGTACATGAAGGTTCCTAGAGTGCATAAAACGGTGGGACAGAGGTATTATACCTTTATTATGCCAAGGTTGTATAACATGCTACCACTAGAAATAAAAAAAATGAAGATCCGAGTTCGTTTTCAGAAGCAGGGTAAAAACTTGGCTCCTTACAGTACCACGAAAGTTAGTGCAAAGTATTGTCGATTTGAAAAACAGCTGATTTGATTTAGTAGTTGTAATGGGAGGATTTGTAGGATACCTATGTGGGCATGTGTGTGCGTTTAAGAGAACGAGAGAGAGAGAGAGAGAGAGTATGCAGGTGTATGGGGTTGCGAATGTGTGTAGGTAGCTCTCTCTCTCTCTCTCTGTGTGGGTGAATGTGGTGGTAATTTCCTGTTGTTTACTATGAGAGTTTGGTTTTCGGGACGCATTTCTGTTCAATCACCTACAGGATGGGCAAATCTATACTGAATTTTGCCGACGCACAGTCTCTGACTTTGTCGGATCGTTATTATTTGCTGATGGTGTATAAAAAGGCGGAAACGGGTAACCGTGAAAAAAAAATCCCATGTTGATATTGTTATTTATTGTTAAAAACTCAGATTGGGTATTGTCGGGGGTCGATTTGAAAAGCCGCGGATTTGGTTTGAAAATTGTAGTAGAAGGAATTAGATTGTTTTATCTGTTTCAGTTTCAGTTGACACATTATTTGTGTTATTTGGTAATTTTTATAAGTGCAAATTATTCCTTTATGATTTCATTAATGTTAGTGGGTGGACTAAACAGTGTTTGTTATGTCTTATCAACACATATAAAGGATCGAAGTTTTAAAAAAAGGGCTGATATACAACAGGTTAGTTATTTTCTCTCTGATGCTTTGGCGGTAGTGTCAGTTAAGTTTATGGTTTAACGGTCTATAATTTTTGGCTAATTTGCGTACAAAAAATTCGTCAATGAGGAGACCGCGACTCTAGAATTTTAAAAATATTTCTTTAAATGAGCGCAAACTAGGCCCCCAATGTTCAGCTTTGGTCTGTTTACATATATACAGGGTGACGCATTTCTACCGTAAAGCTCAATATAATTATTATTATATAAGAGACGAGAAAAAATTCTATAAGTTAATTATAGGGTGTCTTGAGCTGCATCTTATAAAATTATTTTGACTATCACAGGCTGGCCCATATGTCGTTGGTGATCCCTACATATTTTTTTTTCGAACAGCCTTCTTTTATTGAATTTTTTATCGAAATATGTTTGTAAGAAAAAAATCAAGGCGCAGTAAGTGCGTTTTGGTAGCAAATTTTCATTAAATGCTTCAAATTTCAATAACTCAATTTGCTATTAACCTAAGGTTTGTTGGCTAGGAAACCAACATTTAAAGTCTATTGTCGGAATTTTTTTGTACATTTTCAAACAATAAGTTATTTTGATAAAATATGGCACATTGTTTCTACTATATAGGTTATACCGGTAACCAAATTGATGACTGCTTGCATTAAAAAGACATATTTGCTATCCAAACATTTTTATAAAAATTCACTTTCATAACGCACTTGCTGCGTCCAGCCTTTTTTTATATATGTGTTTAGTTAACATAATGATCTTTGATTATTGTTGTAACTTTAACTACGTTTGTTCAATCCGTTTATTTGGGGACTTTCCCATTTGGTATTGCATATAGTAAATAAATTGTTTGATGCCAAGGACTTACTGCTGTTTTGTATACCTTTGCACCAGCCTGTATATTTCTGCAGCGGTGACATTTGATTTAACACTGAAGTGAAGGATAAAGCTTATTGTGGAAAATCAATCATTCTGTCAGAAGCACGCTTTAACATTGTATATAGACAAAAATTATTGGTGGTTACCAAGTCGAATTGACTATATATACGCGTCCGGTAGAATATTAATTGCGAAAGTACATGTCCACTGAATTTCCTATAATGTAATTACCGTTTTACACGGACTGAAAACATTTTGATGTTTTAACCAAATATACCATAAATTTTGCAATGCAGATTAAATTTCTATGGCAGCGGCTCAACTGTTTTTTGCTAGTATTTTAGGAGCGCTTTTATTTCAGAGAATTTCCATTGTTTCGCTACTAAACTAAATTAAATTTTATTTAGCGTTGACAGGGCTCTAGTTTGTTTAACGCTTTTGTGTGAGGCTTCTATAATAATAAATTAAATATTGCGCGAATTTTTCACCTCCCGAAAGCGAAATTTATATGATAGGTTTTTTCATAGTCTCTATATAGGTGTCCCAGAACATGTATAGACCTATTCAGCCACTCAAAAGCGCTGGTTCTCTAAATCTTGTGACAAGGCCCGACTTGGAAACGTCAAAGCTCACAAAACGCTTCTACACAATCCCAGTCGAGAAAACCGTCAAGCATTTAACGACGCAAAAAACCGCTATGACCGCATTCTTTCTGAGGCAAAAAACTCGTTTAATAACCACATCAAAAACAAAGTCCTCTCAAGCTCCAAACCCTTGTGGACTCTTACTAAATCTATTGGGAACAACTTCTGCAAGAGCACATTCCCACCTTTTGTTTCAGAGAAGGAAATCGTTTCTACCTGGGCAAGGCTGAACTTTTTGCCTCGTTGTTCGCCGGAAATTCTACGCTCAACCCAGCTCTAAATGTTCAACCACCGACAGTCCCCAATGTCGCGCATAAAATGACGGATATCATTTTTAAAACTAATAAGGTACTAAAGATGCTCTATTCTCTTATTACCAGGAAATCCTTTGGCCTTGACGAGATCCCAGCAATTGTTATCAAAAAATGCGCACCAGAACTTGCTCCTGTCCTGACTCGTCTGTTTCAGACATCTTACAATAGAGGTACATTCCCTAGTAACTGGAAAACTGCTCGAGTACAACCCGTCCCCAAGAAAGGATCCAAAGCGCTTCCTAGCAACTATAGGCCTATCTCTCTCCTTTCAGTGATATCTAAAGTGATGCTTAATAAACTTCCCGCTTTGGCCTACCACCAAAACTCTGTACCTGGACAGCAAACTTCCTCTCCAACCGAAGCATTTCTGTTGTCGTGGATGGCCATTCCTCTAAACTATATCCAATTAATGCAGGAGTTCCTCGAGGTTCAGCTTTAGCCCCTATTTTGTTTCTTCTCCACATCAATGACCTCCTCTCTAGCACACCCAACCCAGTTCACAGTTACGCGGACGACAGCACCCTCCACTCAAATATACAATATTCTAAGCCTGTCTCTTTGGCCCAATTAGATGAGGATCGCAGACTCATGGCGGATTCTATCTCCGTGGCTCTCCAAAAAATATTAGACTGGGGAAGTAGAAATCTTTTAAAATTCAAACCCACCAAATCTCAGTCTTGCTTTCTTTCTCATAAAATATACAGCAGCCCTAGACCCATCACAATGAACAACCAGTTTTTCAAAGTAATGAGTCCCTTTCACTTGTTGGCACTTCTGTGGATCGAAATCTCAATTGGCACCAACATGTCACATCAATTGCAGAAGCGGCTGCTAAGAAATTAGGTTTCCTCTTCCGGGCTCGCAAATACTTTTCACCAGCTAATCTTATATACTTCGCAAATAAGACCAAACCTCGAATACGGCACCCACATCTGGGGTGCTGCTGCCGCTTCTACACTCGCTATCCTGGACTCCATTCATAAAAGAGCTATACGTCTCATTGGTGACCCTACCCACACCCAAAGGCTGCCATCCCTTGCTCACCGACGTGCCGTTGGTGACCTCTCTCTCTCTCTTTTATAGATACCTGCACGGGCACTGCTCAGAGGAGCTTTCTTCCATAGTTCATCCAACTGCTGTCCCCAACAGATCTACCAGAGGAACAGAGCGAATGTCCAGGTCACCAGACATAGAACATCTTGTTATGCCCGCTCTTTTGTCCCGAGAACTTCCAAGTTGTGGAATTCCTTGCCGGAGCATGTTTTTCCTTCTCCTCCGAACCTCCAAACCTTCAAGTCCAGAATTAACAAGTTGTCTCTTTCCTCCTTGTCGACACCCACGGTACGATAGTATTTAGGCTGTAAGCCCTCGTGGTGTGTTGTTGAAATAATAATAAAAAGATGTGCGCAAACCTTGGGATGAAGGTAGACTACGTAAAAATGACATCACAAGTGAATACTTTTTTTTCCTATGGGGCCTCCATTATGAAAATATATTTGCCGTAGACAAGGCTCTAGTTTTGTTTAGCGCTTTTCTGTGAGGCTTATATCATAATAAATTAATTATTGCACGAATTTTGCAACTCCTCATCGAGAACTTTATATGATGAGGTTGTTTTCTAGTTTCTATACGGGTGTCCCAGAATATGTGTGCAACCTTTGGGATAAAGCTTGAGAAAGGTTGACCACGTAAATATACTCACAAGTTTATGTAAGTTTTTTTATAGGGTCTCCATTATGAAGATATAGGTGTTGACAGAGCGTTAGTTTAGTTTAACGTTTTCGTGTAAGGCTTCTGTCGTTATAAATTAACTATTGTCCTAACTTTGCACCTCCCTAAAGAACACTTTATATTATAGGTGCGTTATTTCTGTAATGAAGGTAGACGCCGAAAAAAGAGCATACCAAGTTTATATACATTTTTTCATGGGGCCTTCATTCAAAGATATGGGCGTCCCAATTCCCACTCTGAAAACTGGTTTTCTATTTATTATATTTGGTAATACTTCTAAACGCCAAAATAACATGAACAACAAACCAAAAATGACAATTTTACACACTACAGTAAATGTTAAAATTGACGGCGGTCTTGTTCAATGCATAAACGTATTCTTTTCTCAAATGATTTCTGGGCTTTCAATAACATTTCAGAAGTTACTGTGCGGAAAGGACTTCGTATTCTTAGTTCCTTATCTTCTCGGTTAGTCTGGGGTACTTTGTAAACAATACTTTTTATGTACCCCCACAAAAAGAAATCCAAACTTGTTAAGTCCGGGGATCGTGCAGGCCAGTTATGTGAGCATCCTCGTCCTATCCATTTATTGGGGTAACTTTCGTGTAAATGTTCTGGTACACTGGTTTTAAAATGGACGGGAGCACCGTCTTATTGGAACCATATCCGCCGTCTAATATCTCTTGGGATATATTCTAAAAGCACTGGCAAATCATCTTGTAAAAATCATTTGACCGTTCAAGTTCCCATTAAAAAAGGATTATGTGTCCTTCTAATATTCCGGCCCAAACATTAATTCTCCATCTGTGCTGATGATCAACTGTATGGACGTTGCGACGCACTTCCTTTTATACCAGATGACAATGCTCAAATAATTCCCAATATATTCACAAACCTAATTTGTCATTGGCATAAGCTAAGTTACCGGGAAGTTAGAGGGCCGCCAGCTTTTATACAGTGGAGATGGGCGTGGATCAAAATAAGATGTTAACTAGGGGGCGCCACTTGATTGTTTAACCTCCACTCCCGGATATTCTAATAAGATGTTCACTAATATACTTCCTTGCCCAGATCCAACACAACCAAGAATTCTTGGATCACACTGGCAACTATAGCCAACCACAATCGAGCACAGGAAGCTACAAGGGAGTTATAATTATGGTAACAAAACTAAATTTCAGAACGGTATGGTCTCATAGACCCACAAGTAAAGGTAACGGTAATGATCTAATTCTCAACAGCCCTGAAAACAAAACACAAACACAAAACCAAAACACACCTATAATATGATAAAATAAGGGCTTTTATTAAGCTTCTTTGGCATACAAGAAATTATTAAAAGCTGTTCTAAAATTCTGATCTAAAATAAAGAGTCTCTATTAGGTAACTGAAATGGCTTACTACAAAATAAATAAGATCTCTAATGAGTATGCATGATGTGCTCCAAAACTATAATTGTTCTATGGAAAAATTCCACTTTTCGTGCACGCAAAGCTTACAACGTATTTTCCTAAATAGTAATTAATTACACGTTAATTAAGTTAAGTGGCCTGATTAAATATCATGTCCCAAAGAATAATCAATAAGCTTAACTAATGCTCACAATATACAATAACTGTGGTAACTATCAAAAGTGAAGCAATTATATTAACAAGGGTCTCATAAAAATCTCTACCACATTTCTTGAAGATTAAATAAAATAAATTCAGTTTGATTTTAGAAAATTTAACAGATGTGAATATTTAACATTTTAGCTTATCAAGATCGTCCCTCTTATCACTCTATTCTTTATCACAAAACGGAAAATTCTTTCTTGAAATTCCTGGACTTCTAGGCCATAAAATTGCCAACAATTTCCATACCAAACTAGGGCCTTTAAGGGTACGGGACTGCAACCACGGGAACAATGCAACAAACGGTAAGGCAATGCAACAACGGAAAGCGAAGACCTCCTCACTGAGATCCTAATTCATAAATCCCAGATTTCACAGCTGACGGGAATTATCGTTGTTCTTGACTAGCACACAAAACTCCATTTAATTCAATAGCCATACTTCGTTCGGTACATGAAAATTCGCTATTCCATGCGAGACTTATTCCACTAAAAATTCTCCTATGATACGTGAATTTGCCAAAGGTACTGCCCAATACAAAAACTGGCCGATACAATAATTGCCCAGCACAAGAGTTTTATACCCGATACTAGGATCTCTGCCTAACACAAATACTTCTATCCAACACAAGAATTTTCCACCCAGCACAAGAACCCTAAAAACAATAAGTAACGGAATGCTAGAGGTGTTATAGTTACGAGAGATGATTATTTCTTACCTCCAACGAGGGCATACGAAACTTTAACGTGACAAGATCAAAGTGGTCCTTATATCCCCTCAAACGGGTATCTCTACAGTCTTCAACACCAAATCCATAAATTGCGATATCACCAAAAAGACTGCAGATATTTTCTTAGTGCAATTAAATCCACTATGGGGATAATTCATATCCAACTTGCCTCTCAGAACGAACCACGTGTTAACTCCAACTCCTATCAACGAAAAATCTCTCCGTCGAACCTTCCGGAATATTCGCATTCCCTATCTGACAGCCGGTAGCGCCACTCGTTCGCTCTCACTTCATCCTATCCGTCCCCAGCCATCTATCCTTCTCAACATGCGGACCATTCTCGAACCACCAACATACTTAACCACAACGCCGGCGCGGCCGCCGACAAGATATACCGGGGGTAGTTCAAAGAGAAATGATTTAACGAAAGATCTCAATTTTATTCAGTATACGAGGGATAGCCAGAAGAAATAACCACGATCGTCGCCAATAATTCTCTGTTTAAAGCAGAGGAGGAACCTCAAATACACCCAAACTAGCCTAGCTGTTTAGCTACTCATTTTATACTGTTACAACGTGATATGGATTTGTGTCACTATAATAGTCATAATTGTGTTTACTCTTGTCTTTAACTAGCACAAAATCAAAGAAATTTTCATTTTAACCAACTTTGTCAAGGGCCCACAAGCAAAAATCAATTCGTCAAATTAAATCAATATCAAGCAGTTCCCAATGTAACTGAGCATGGTTTTGATGAAATTTTTCCCTTTTGATTATTCCACCAACACTTCGTCTACTAATGCCTACTTCCCTGCTTATGTTACGCGGTATGGGGTTTTCCAACAACAGCGCCAATTACCTTAAACTCGATTTCGCTATTTTCAGTGACAGGCTTTGTCTGTTGACTTTTTCGCATGCGACACTTCCTGTTCTACAGAATATCTGCAACAGTCTCTGTACCACTCTCTTGGCTGGATAATGTCGAGATGGATATTTTTGAGAATAAACCCTCGCAGCCAGTAAACAATTTTCTTGACATTTCTCAATAATAAGTGAGTGGTGAGACACGCAGCAATGTGCCGCCACCTAGTTGCGGAACCAAGTAGTATGTTGTCACGCTAGCTCGAAATAACACAAAGTGTTAAAAAATAAAGACTGTATACAACCAACTAACATATTAATAAATTGTCAGCCCTGGTCCATTTCTACACTAATATAGGGACAAAGTATGCAAGGCTAGATGTATTTTCGCCACAATTAGAACCTTAGACCGGCTTCATTCTCATCAGAGCTCCTCAGTACGGCATACTAATTGTAGCGAAAACACACCTATAAAATAAAACGGCTACGGTAGCCAGCCTTCCAACACTAAGTCAGTGATGAGACACGCAGAAACGTGCCGCCACCTAGTTGCAGAACCAAGTAGTATGCTGTCACTCCAGCTCCAAATAACACAAAGTATTAAAAATAAAGACTGTATACAACCAACTAACAATTTAATAAATTGTCAGCTTTGGCCCATTTCTACCCTAATTAGGGACAAAGTGTGTAAGGTCTTAATTGTGGCGAGAATACATCTGGCCTTACATACTTTGTACCTATATTAGGGTAGAAATGGGCAAGGGCTGAAAATCTATTAAATTGTTAGACGCGTGCAGGGCAATAACTTTGCAAATGTCGAGCAATGTTCAAGAAGAAATCTTAAGGATGGTTAGACTGTGTATCCAGGTCAATGGGCAAAATTTCGAATATTTCTAATGTATCGCTTTTTTAGATTTTTTTTTATGTTAATGACTCTGGATTATTATTATTATTATTATTATTATTATTATTATTATTATTATTATTATTATTATTATTATTATTGTTATTATTATTATTATTATTATTATTATTATTAGTATTAGTATTATAGTTTTATTATTATGGTTTACTTCATTTTCTGTTAGCATAATTACAACTACCTTTATTTAACTGTGTTTCACTTTTTGTACGGTAAAAAATGAATAAGTCCATAATATAACAATCATTGCATGTAGTTGCATTCGATAAGTTTTTGTGTCGACACATTATCTAGTTACAAGGATAGGATCAAATAATTTGCATCCTGACCAGGTCATTTTATTTCTGATAATTATATTTTAATTATTGATAAAACAAACACTTATTAGACGGAAGTAAGCTCACACAATGGGGATATAAAAACTGCTGACTTCCTTGTCAAGCAGACGTTTAGGTGTCACCTGACATTGTTTACATGCTCTGTGCCTCATACAGAGACAATCTTACAGTACCACTATTTTTAAAAGCGAAACTAAAATAAACCACTATAACTCAAAAACTATCAACTATAGTTATAGGGAAACCTATACTACGTCGATGCAGAATTTAATGGTCTACCTGAGCAATCTTGTTAAAACTGGCGTGTTCTATTTGAAAAACACAAGTTTTGTCACTTTAAAATTAGATAAAAGAACCTCGGTGGTTCAGGGGTAAGAACGTGTGCCTCTGAACCGAAGGGTACTGGGTTCGATCCCAGGGTACTCCTTTCACTTTTTCAGTACAAACTGTAAAATTAACATCAACCGAGGTTCTGGCATTGTATTTGAGCAAGTTGAATGTCTGCACGTTCCGCCCTTCGGAGGGGGCGTAAATCCGTCGGTCCCGTGTCCATGCGATGTTGGGCACGTTAAAGATCCCTACCCTCTTTACAGAAAGGCAGGGGTTCGGCAAAATTTCCAGGATAGTGAGGCGAAACTGCTCCCTGGCGTCGGTGATTGGCCATAGTCGCGTAAATAGGCCGACGTTAAAGAAACAAAACACACACACAAAATTAGATATGCTCTAACCCAAAAATAATACACCCGCTACAATGATGATTAATTATTCTTTACCTATTTCAAAGTATTAAATGTCGTCTATTGATATTTCGAATTTAAAGCAACAAAACTCAAAACTCAGCCAACAGCAGACGTTTAAAATAACACATAAATCGGAGCTAAAAAAAGAAAGTCGTAATATTTTCACTATAGGGAATGCTACACAAAGTAACACTTATTTTTTAATCTCTATTCAAAAATGCAATAAAAACTATAGCACTCCCTTTAAAATAACGAAGTTGATAGATACTTTCGGTGCAACCGGAAGTTCCACAAAGTTGAATATATTTTCTCGATATAGTTTAGATCATCACAAGAAAATTTTGTTATAAGTTTTTTCGTCTAGCTCTAAGGGTAAGGGATATATATAGAGGAATTACACACTATTGGGATACCCTATATATATATATATATATATATATATATATATATATATATATATATATATATATATATAATGTATAAATTCAAACGGACCTTCGTTTCGGTTTCTAGGGGCCCAAATTCGCAATCATTTAAAGAAATTTTAGCCATGTCTCACCATAGATACCTCTCTATTAGCGATTTTTTTTTTAATTCGCTAAAAAGTGATAACTCAGCTAAATTGCCAAAAAATGTCTGAGGCCAGAAACTGAATAAGCAAGATATAAAACAAGATTAGAGCTTGTTAAATATCTACACGCAGAAAAATGACAGAGAGAAGGTACACTGATCGAAAGGCCACCAAAGATGTGCTAGGATAAGCCCAGACATGAAAGATGCTTGCTGAAATAAATTAAAAGGAGGATGGCAAAATTTATTGGGCACATTCTGAGACATAACAGCTTTCTAACTGCATTAGCTTAGGAACATTTTGTTCAAAGAAAGAGAGCGCAAACCAAGAGAAGAGCTTTTGGTAATTCTGTCACAATTGATCAAATGCGGGAGTATGCATAATTGAAAAAAACCATAATGAAAATAGCTGCTTAAGACAGGAAGTCACAGTTTGGACAAAACGGCGACATCTCCTTTAGCCTATGGTAGTAATGGGTACAATTTAAGCATTACAAGCACAACTTTTTATCAAATTTGAGTTTTTTCTTAAGTAACTATAGGTCATGTTTTACAATTTTCAAAAACTGCTTTAACTAGGCTCAGTTAGCCTCCGAAAATGACAATGTATTTTTATAGTCGTGTTTAAAAACAGCTGAAATTAACAAAACAAGGAGAAGGAGGATGAGGAGGAAAAACAACAGCAACTTGATTATCACATCGGATAACTAATAAACAGCGAACAACCTAGAGGAATTAATTAGGGAGGTTTTAGACTTCCTTCTTGTGTATAACCCTAACAGCAGAAATTTTCCCAGCTCAGATATTTACACAGCGAACTAAATGAAGCTCGATTCCACACACGAGGCGGCGTCAGTCTTTTGCTCAGTTACTTACATCCTCGATTCGGTATTTGTGTTGTGTGACCTGAATACCTGAAGGCATTTATGCGGTTTCGTTCAGTAAGTTTGAATGATACGGTACTTCTACTGATAGAGCTGATTTCTATTTTTAGTGAATTTAAAAAAAATCACTAATGAGGAGATCCAGACTTTTGAATTTAAAAAAATATTCTTCAAATGAGATTATGAAGTATAAAATTTAAGTACATCACATAGTGTATAATATTTAAATTTAATTGTATTGTCTTTGGAAAATAAACGTTTTCCATGTAAGTTGCATATTTTTCTTTATTTTAATTTGAATATTTAACCCGGGTCTGGCAAGACATACCGTAATAAGAATTACATACATTTTCCAAGATTTTCTCTTTCCATTTTACTAAATTTCGATCCATTATGGTACATTAAAATTACCATAGCAATATATATATATATATATATATATATATATATATATATATATATATATATATATATATATATATATATATATATATATATTTGTGTGTATCACACCGATAACTCAAAAAATAATTGGTCGATTTTGATCAAATTTACAGAGTACCTTCCTTTTGTAAGTGACTTGGACAAAAGCGACTTTGAGGTCTGAGGACAGGGTTCACTTACTACAGGGACACTATTTGAAAATTTTTCGCCTACTACATCAATCAGTTGCATACAGCGTGTTACTAAATTAATTTTACTAGGTGACTTTTCGCTATCTAAAGTTGTCAAAAGGTTCAATCTATTACTAACATGTAGAAGTCTTGAACTAATACGTCCGAATTCATCATCTCTATTTGCATAATCAATATTATTTACATCGTTTTCCAGACTGTCCAACTTTTGTCCACATACTTCAATTTCTGCATCAAAATCCAGCTCGACTTTGGCATAAGTGGGATCCATTTTTAATTTCTCACAACGCAGTAAACCACTTAATATGCTACGCTTATCTGCAACAGTACCATCGGTCGGAAAAACTCTGATCATAAACTCAAAAGACAATTATTTACTGAGTAACCGATTAACTTGAAAAGCCATGTCTTACCCAAAAAAAGAAAAGGACTCGAATCTCGAAATGACGAAAAGTTATTCACAAATGTGACGTATCAAGGAAATGTGCAAACAAAACGGTAAAAGATTGTAAATAACAAACTGTCCGAATATATATTTACTTAAATAATAAATATAATCGCATTAATAGGGGGCTTTTTTTGCCAA
This sequence comes from Tillus elongatus, assembly GCA_964006375.1. Classification (NCBI taxonomy): domain Eukaryota; kingdom Metazoa; phylum Arthropoda; class Insecta; order Coleoptera; family Cleridae; genus Tillus; species Tillus elongatus. Next base: position 15,488,473 of record OZ023265.1, read on the forward strand.
CACAAAGTATATCTACTGCAATAACTTTCCAAAGCAATAAGAGTTCATTGCGCCCCACGTTACACCTGCATTGTTACACCTGCATTGCGCGAAAGATTAGAAGGATGAAACAGAGACCCAGGAACATCGGCCCAGGTTTTCCTAGAAAATTTTGTGTTTTCTTTCGGAAAAAATTATATCTCCGGAAATAACAATGTAAGGGCAACCAAATTTAGTGCGCGTGTTTCTATTATAAAGTGTAAGCCATGCAACAAAATTTAGGTCTTTAAGTTTAACGACAGAAAAGTTATGGGCATTTAAAGAAAAGGAAAATTGGGTTCGCGATCTGAAACGTCAAAATTGGCAACATTTAGGCAAAGAACCTGAAACAAATACGGATTATGTAAGGAGAATGTCGCAAAAAGACTGGTCTGCAAATCCTTAAGTTTCGGCTTCAACCTTTATTGTCCATCATTTTACTAAAATGTTTAGAGAAAATTCATTTCAAATAGACCCTTTCTCTGATCTTTCCCGGTAGTTTTAGTAAGTTTATGGTTTAACGGTCTTTAATTGTTATCTCATTTTCGTAGAAAAAAATCGTCGACCGCGAGTTTTGAATTTTAAACATATTTCTTCAAATGAGCGCAAACTAGGCTCCCTAGAATCCATATCCGGGTTTACATTCAGTTTTCATCTATTTACATATATACAGGATGTCGCATTTCTACGGTCTACAGGGTGACGCATTTCTCCGATAAAGCTCAATATAATTATTATTACACAAGATACGAGAAAAAATTGTATACAATATTTTCAGAAGATGCTCCTGAAGACTCTGCATATGCTAGAAAAAGACAGAATTTGTAAATTCGAACAGATTCCATTACAAAGACCGACGCGTATGTTGTGATTCACTCTGTAATATATATATATATATATATATATATATATATATATATATATATATATATATATATATATATATATATATATATATATATATATACTTAAAAAATTGTGGGAATGCCGTCAGTTGCAAAATAAAACTCTTTATTAAAAGCCGAGCTTTCGGAAAAGTTTATTCCATTCTCAAAGATCTAACGTGAGTTTTACTATAACTAATTATGAAAATACAAACATGAAGAAAACCGTTTTTTAAATTTGACTGAAGTCAAATTGACTGAAGTCAAATTTAAAAAAACGGTTTTTTTCATGTTTGTATTTTCATAATTAGTTATAGTAAAACTCACGTTAGATCCGTTTTTTAAATTTGACTGAAGTCAAATTGACTGAAGTCAAATTTAAAAAAACGGTTTTTTTCATGTTTGTATTTTCATAATTAGTTATAGTAAAACTCACGTTAGATCCTGGAGAATGGAATAAACTTTTCCGAAAGCTCGGCTTTTAATAAAGAGTTTTATTTTGCAACTGACGGCATTCCCACAATTTTTTAAGTAAATAACACTATTACCGTCACGAAAACTTAATACTTTATATATATATATATATATATATATATATATATATATATATATATATATATATATATATATATATATATATATATATATATATATATATATATATATATATGCGGCGCATGGCGGTATTTGAACGGTAACGGTGTACGGAGAACCCGGAGAGCAAAGGTATATCTTATAAATTTATTTTGACAATCGAAGCGTGGCCCATAAGTCGTTGATGACCCCTCCAATTATTTTTTTCCAACACTCTTATTTTATTGCATTTTTGCATTTTTAATCGAAATGTGATGCATGTTTGTAAGAAAAAAAGCGAGACGCAGTAAGTGCGTTTTGTAGAAAATTTCCTATAAATGCTTCAAACTCCAATAACTCAATTTTATATTAACCTAAGGTTTGTTGGTTAGAAAACCAGTTTTCTCGGAAACATTTAAAGTTTATTTTCGAAAAATGTTGGTACATTTTCAATCAATCAGTTATTTTGATAAAATATGGTACACAGTTTCTGCTATATAGGGTATACCGGGAACCAGATTGATACCTGCTTGAATTAGAGTGATATTTGCCACTACAAACATTTTTATGAAAATTCACTTCCATAACGCACATGCTGCGTCCAGACTTTATTTATTAGTGCATTTTCTTTAAAAAAATTCACTAATGAAGAGAATGCGGCTTTTGAATTTTGGAAAAATTTCTTCAAATGAGCGCTAATTAGGCCTCCTAGGACACCTATCCGGGGTCAGTTTGAGTTTTATATGATATATATATATATATATATATATATATATATATATATATATATATATATATATATATATATATATATATATATATATATATACATGCAGCGCATGGCGGTATTTGAACGGTAACGATGTACGGAGAACCCGGAGAGCAAAGGTATATTTGAACGGCAAACTTGGATCTGAACTGAGAACTTGGACCCTGAAACTACGACAAAAAATGCCATTAGCAACATCCCGCTGCATTAAAAACTTTAATAAAGACTTACCGTTTAATCCTTTTTAAACGGGTTTAAAATATTTACATCACGTATACATGCCATGAAGACGTTGCGCGTCACTCGCCTGTCCGATAGATTCTCCTCTTGAACTTTGCTGTCGACTGGTTTTGTTTGACTAACCTCCCGTACGAAGTCCCTAGGGCTTGTTTGAATCTGATTGGATCGGAGTTCCAATTGCCACATTTCTTGAACAGAGTAGGAGTCAAATTGCGCGGGAAATAGTTTATTGTCGGTTAGGTAAAATATTCCCCTTCACTCCAAACCTTCCGGAAATTTCCATGCTTGATGTGCCTGTTTTTAGCACTGAACTACGTGTCAAATATATAAATCGATATTATTTTTAGATTTTTAAGAAATAATTTATTGTTTTCGTTCCTTAACAGGCTGTATATTTCACTAGTAAACTGTAATAAATAACCATCTTTTTCCTAAGGCAAATATTCCATCTGTTAATATTTTAATACTTGATGCAAATAAAGGGAAAGGCAGTAAGAGCGTTACGATGGTAATTATCAGTAGCAAATTTTCGACAAATCTTAAATGAAACCTTGAATTTTTGTTCAATAACAAAGCCACCTGATCCTATTTAAACTTTCTTTGAGGCTCTCGTTATGTCAGCAAGGGAGTTACGGTAATGAATATAACAGCTCTTCTCAAAATATCTTTAATGCAAGCATCGATTTGTTGTCACTTATATATTTTCTCCCTATCACAGAGTCAGCTACGATTAGCAGAATAAGCTTGTAACATGTCGCATGTATTTAACATAAACGTGACGTCACACGCGTTAACGCCTTTTATTTTTCTACAATAAAGCTTCTGAATCAGTCCCTTTAGTGACGTCAGAGTCTGAGTACCACTAGTGACGTCAAACTCGGCGGTCGGTTACTCTACCGCATCACAACTCGATGGAATACGCCTGCAGACGCGACAGCTCCATGACATGTCCAGATAAGAAAATCTTTATAAACGGTTACAATGCGTGACACGCTCTCTTCTGTTTCAAGTCAACGTGGAAATGTTATTGTACAGGTTAATTTTAAATCGGGAAAAACAGCATGCCTAAATGGGTAAGTTTTATACTTAAATACCCGCTTATTTTCTAGTTGCTTGTACATTTCTTTAGTTGAGATTAATATGAGATTGCTTGCTAATGTATACCGTACTAAATACACTTTCGATAACTGCTCTCTTTGTTATAAACTATATACTGTTAAACGGTGGCTTGTGGTAGCGTTAATTCAGTAATTACTCGCTTTTGTGCTGTCTTAATTGCATTTTAAAAGAGATCATTTAAGATTTTGTTTCATTTGCGTTATTTTATTTCTAATTATTAACGCAGATAAATTTTGTGTGTAAACGCAACCTGCTACCAGCCGCCTCATGTAGACCATTAAGCCCTGAGCCAACACTAATACACCTGAAATTTTATAGCACCCCGCTAGAGAGCAACTTTCTGAATAACACCCTGCTTAATGAAACCGCTAGATAGCCACCCTCTGAATAACACCCTGCTTAATGAAACCGCTAGAGAGCAACCCTCTGAATAACACCCTGCTTAATGGAACCGCTAGAGAGCCACCCTCTGATTAACACCCTGCTTAATGAAACCGCTAGATAGCAACCCTCTAAATGACACCCTGTTAAAAGGAACCGCTGAATTTCACCCTGTCTAAGACCAATCTTGAGTGCCGAACCATGAAGCCGTTCCTCCAGGGAGTCACATGTATACAATGAGGCACCTCCAGCATCCAAGACTGGACGAATGCAATCACCACTCCGGAGGCAGCAGTCTAAATCTCGAGTTAAGTACATCATTTATCTGTAATTTTCTTCTAAAAGTAGTGTATGCTCCACAACTCTTTTCGACAGTATTATATGCCAATTTAAAGTAGTTAATTTATATTTCTTCTTTAGTTAAATTTGCTTCATTAAATCGAGCTGCATTATATAACTTCAATAATCTTTTAATAAACTGACTTTGCTTCTAACTCCTGACTTTTATTTGTGCATCTTGAAACTCACCGCCTGCAAGTGCTAAAGCCCACGCCATGCGTTGATTTATATTATATTTGTGCCCCGATTGAGTAGCCAAACTAATCATTAATTCCTTAATAAATACCTAGGGCATAATAAAATTTTGTTATACCTGTGCCCAACGTAAAGAGCTAATAATAGTTTTTTTTTAGTTATAAGCTAATCGTAACACAGTGCCTACTGTGTAAATTAGTTCAAAGCGTTTAAATCTTGCGAGAACGAAACCCCGTATAAGATGTGAAATGTACCTCGCATGGATTTTTATTTAATGATTATGTTCCTAAGTGCGTAGCTCTTGTATTGATCTAGTAGTAACATATCCTTTCAGACTATTAAGAGGTAGGGTGGAGAATAGAGATGATAATGTATTCCTCTGGAGAAATGTCGTACCGTGTTAACCCTGAAGTGGAACTGTGAGTGTGACACGCACGCTCACTTGTGCCATACTTATACGAACAATGGCAATCTAAAGCTGCGTGCGAACTAGCAACCAACCAGCTGGTACTAAATACTTGCTAAAGGAGATATATTATGAAAACAAAAGTTTGGGCGCAGCAAGCGCGTTATGCTGGTGAATCTCCATAAAAATATTTTTAAAAGCTAATATGTGTTTTTTTCTTAAGAAAGCAGGCATAAAATTTGGTTATCCTCTACCTACAATGCGCCATGTTTCATCAAAATAACTTTATTGTTAGAAAATGTACAAAAATTTTCGAAAGTAAACGTAAATGTTCCCAAAAAAACTGTTTTCTCGGCCAGCGAACCTTATAGATTAATAGTAAATTGAGCTATTCAAATTTGAAGTATTTAATCAAAATTCGTTACCATAACGCACTTTCTGTTTCCCGAGTTTCTTTTCTTACAAACATGCATTATATTTCGATGGAAAATACAAAAAAGCAATAACATAAGGCGTGCTCGATTAAAAAGAAAGAAAATTTGATACACCGACTTATGGCCCACCTGTGATTGTAGAAATATTTTTTTAAGATGTAGCTCAGGACACCCTATAATTAATGTATACAACTTTTTTTCGCAGCTTGTAGAATAACGGATAAATTGAACTTTATTGATTTTTTACGCAAATTCGCCAAAAATTATATACCATTAAACGGTAAACTCTATAGCTAAAACTACTGGAAATATTTTAGTAAAATGAAGGACAATGGTGGTTGAAGCTCAATGTGTGTAAAACATTCTTCGTGCGGCATTTTATTCACATAATCCGTATTAGTTTCAGGTTATTTGCCTAAATATTGCCAATTTTGACGTTTTAAATCGCGACTTTGACGTTTTGTGAAAAAAATCATTTCTTTTCTTTAAATGCCTATAACTTTTTGCATTTCAACCTATAAAGCTAAATTTTGGTTCGTAATTTACTTTCATGATATAAACGCGCGTATTTGGTTGCCCTGACGTTGTTATTTTCTACTGAATTCCGTCAGAAATTAGATGGCTAACTATAGAAGGAAGTATTAGTTTTGAAAGATTAAAAAAAACTCTGGACGCAGCAAGTGCGTTATGGTAGTGAATTTTCATAAAAATGTTTTTATTGCAAATATGTGTGTTTTCTTTTTAAGAAAGCAGGCATCAATTTTGGTTACCAGTATAACCTATATAGTAAAAGCAATGTGCCATGTTTCATAAAAATAACTTTATTGTGTGAAAATGTACCAAGATTTCCAAAAGTAGACTTAAAGTGTTCCCGGAAAAACTCGTTTCTTGGTCAACCTTATAGGTTAATAGCAGAATTTCTTTTCTTACAAACATGCATTATATTTCGATGGAAAATGCAATAACATAAGGCGTGTTTGATTAAAAAAAAAAGAAAATTTGTATCACCAATGACTTATGGGCCACCCTGTGATTGTAGAAATATTTTTTTAAGATGTAGCTCAAGACACCCTATAATTAATATATACAAATTTTTTTCAAATCTTGTATAATAACGGATATATTGAACTTTATTGATTTTTTTACGAAAATTCGACAAAAATTATATACCATTAAACGATAAACTCTATAGCTAAGGCTACTGCCAAGCATCAGGGAAAGCGTCTATTTCAAATGAATTTTCTGGAAACATTTTAGTAAAATGAAGGACAATGACGGTTGAAACTAAGACTTCAGTGTTTGTAAAACATCCTTCTTGAGACATTTGATTTTGATAGCCCGTATAAGTTTCAAGTCATTTGCCAAAATGTTGCCGATTTTGACGTTTTAAGTCGCAACTTTGACGTTTTGAGGAAAACCCCAATTTATTTTTCTTTAAATGCCTATAACTTTTTTGTCTTTTGACATACAAAGCTAAATTTTGGTAGGTAACTTACATATAAGGACATAAACCCGCGTACCAAATTTGGTTGCCCTTACTTTGTTAATTCGGGAGATATAAATTTTTTTCGAAAGAAAACACAAAATTTTCCGGGAAAACCTGGGCAGATTTTCCTGGCTAACGAACTTGTCCAAGCCATTTGCAAAAGGAATTTTTTCACCTAATTTAATCAAAATCGGCCCATTATTTTTTGAGTTATCGGTGTGATACATATATATATATATATATATATATATATATATATATATATATATATATATATATATATATATATATATATATATATATATATATATATATATATATATATATATATATATATATATATATATATATATATATAAATATATATATATATAAATATATATATATATATATATATATATATATATATATATATATATATATATATATAAACATATAAAAATTCAAACTGACCCAGGATATGTGTTCTGGGGGGCCTAATTAGCGCTCATTTGAAGAAATTTTTTCAAAATTCAAAAGTCGAGATCTCCTCATTAGTGAATTTTTTTAAGAAAATTCACTAAAAACAATAAAACTGCTTCGTATATCATCTAATTTATGAGAAATGTGGGCATGTTGCTAGCAAAGCTATATAGAAATGCTCAAAGATCTCTATAGATATTATAAATTCGTTATCTAAAATGCAGGTGCGACTCCACAATAATAATAATAATAATAATAACATAACATAACATAACATAACATTTATTTAACCATCAACATTTACATGGTTCGTCGCACATAAATAAATAAAATAATTGTATAATGTACTTACACATGACAAAGAGTGGTTGACAATATACATAAAATAAAACAAAATATAAAATGAGCTGACCAAAACACCATTAGTTAATTAAAAATTTAATTCTTCAATGGAATATATAGGTCTCTCTATTAATTTTCTTTTTATCACAGATGCAAACCGTCTTTTAGGCAATTCTCTGACCACTGCTAGAAGGGAATTAAACAACCTAACTCCAGTATACCCATGGCTCTGCTGCGTGCGGCTTATCCTGTGATGAGGAATCACAAACTGACTTTTACCTCTAGTTTCGTAACTGTGAACCTGTTCGGGGAAGAAAAAACTGGCTTGATGGTCATAAATGTAAAGAAGGCAAGTAATTATATAGCTTGCTGGTAGGGTAAGTATTTTATACCTCTGGAACTGTGGTCCTCAGAAACGTTATCAATCGCCCTAATGGCTCTTTTCTGTTGAAAAAAGACACGCGCTGCATGTGGCGAGGATTCCACAGCAAAATCCCACAGATTGCAATGCTTTAAAAGTAAGCATAGTAAGTAACCCGTGCGGCGCTTTCATCTATGATGTATCTTATTCTACGGATTGAGTAGATAGCTGATGATAATTTTTTACACATTTGGTCTATGTGGGGTTTCCAGATTAAACAACCATCAATATGAAAGCCTAAAACTTTATTATTTTCGCATGAGTTCTGTAGATAGTCCCTGGTAGTTATGACAAGTCTTGATGTTTTTTCTGCATTAAGCAATAACTTGCTTGCTTTAACCCATGCTTCCACCTGCTGGATGAATTGATCACCCTTGTAATTTATATGGTCTGGAACTGATTTTTTAATTACTGACGTGTTATCTGCGAAGATGCAACTTCTGTCTGCCCTAATGTTTTCGAGCAAATCGTTAATATATAATAGGAAGAGCATTGGTCCCAGTATAGAGCCCTGTGGTACTCCCAAGTCTACCTGTTTAATGTGGTATTTTTCCAGCTAACCAATTGCACCCTGTTCCTTAAATATGATTTGTAAAAGTGTTCCTATTCTGCCTCTCATTCCGTAATATTCCAACTTAGAGATAAGGATCTGGTGGTTTACAATATTAAAGGCTTTGCTAAGGTCAAAGCACCATAACACAATAATAATAAAACATAGCAGATAGGGTTTTCTTCTCTTACTGAATTTGCAAACAAGTCGATATGGTAACAAATATTTAAGAAGGGGAGATTGATGTCCATATAAACATATATTTTTTACTGGCATCCCCTTATCGAATCTGAGTTTGATATTTGAAAATCCTGACGTGATGAATTTTTTTATAGCCACATATGCATTCAGCACATCTAAATTAATACAAAAAAGTTAATTTTATTCGACGAGCTTTTTTTTCATTTGTAAACTAGTGATTTTAACGATAAATTGAAATTTATAGTTTAAAAGAAACACCAAACATAAAGTTTTTTGTATGAGTCTGTTCTTCGCCTTTTATTTCATTTCACATAAATAATGAAATTATCTGCCTGGCTGCTAATCTCCACCATTATATTGCAACGCTTCTTTTTCACCATCAACAACAAATTACAATAATTTAGATTGTGGAAACTGGGTAGATGCAGTGTTAAACCCTCAAGTACCATAATGCAACGAAATGAATCTCGGAGAATTATGTACGCAGTCTGGGTAAACTTCACACCGAGTGGCGAGTGCATTGTCTCGAGCTCAAGATGTTCCTGGATAGTTCTACAGAAATGCTTCTAGGAAACAGAAGGATGGGCTTACAGCGATTCACACACAGCGATAGAGAGAGAGAGAGAGCATAATGGATTTGATAATGTTATTGCGGTCATTAAGGCTACTTTAATTAGAATGAGTTGGGGTTGTGGTTTGTTGATTTCATCAGAAGTTTTAATAAGCCATTATGCTTTAACATACAGATATCATCGTGGGGAGCTGAGAATATGACAATCTGAATCATAAATTACTATTAAAAGTAATAAAGCTGAGGGAGAAACCTCTGCACCAGATTGTTTAATTGATTATATTAGACGAGAACAAAGGGGCGACTCTGTAACAACTGAAACAAAGTCGCTGACTGTAACGTATTTTTCACTAGAATACAGAAATTCAATTTGGTTTTGTGTTTGAGCATGCTTCTGTGTAGTGCTCACCAGATGTAGAGGATTTTTATGTTCAGGAATTAAAGGTAAATTCAGTTAGATCAAACTGAGTTTTGTATTTGCTTATGACTGTGCTTTATTAACTCACATTTAACATGGAGAAAGCTTTGCAGTTCGGTATATATACAATTTTTTTTTGAAAAGTAACCCAGAGAATTTATACCTTGTCAAATTTCAGGATTTTAGGGACATCCCAAAACATGGCAGTTTTACCTAAAACGTTATCTTTTTGTGTTAATTTTTAGTGAATTTTCTTTAAAAAAATTCACTGATGAGGAGATTTCGACTTTCGAATTTTGAAAAAATTTCAAATGAGCACGAACTAAGCCGCCTAGAACACATATCCGGGGTTAGTTTCAATTTTTATATGTATATATATATATATATATATATATATATATATATATATATATATATATATATATATATATATATATATATATATATATATATATATATATATATATATAAGGAGAAAAATTAAGGGCAAGGCCGCATGTGTTTCAAGCTTATTAGCTATCATCAGTACGTTATAGCCAGGTAAAGATGAGAACACTCTGGATGAAGGAGCAAAAACACACGGAGTCACAACAGGCAACCAATTCACATTTGCAGCGAGGGCAACAGCCAAAATCGCCACGGAGGCAAAGAAACAGCCGGAGCCCAGGAGTTTTAATATTTATAACAGGAAATTTAATGCGGCATTTTGTATACTATACAAGGAGAAAGGTTAAGGGCAAGGCCTGTTGTGACTCCAAGTGTTTTTGCTCCTTCATCCAGAGTGTTCTCATCTTCACCTGGCTATACCTTACTGATGATAGCTAATAAGGTTGAAACACGTGTATGCGGTTGTCTCCTTGCCGCCTTGCCCTTAACCTTTCTCCTTGCAAAATGCCGCGTTAAAAATCCTGGTATAAATTATATATATATATATATATATATATATATATATATATATATATATATATATATATATATATATATATATATATATCACACCGATAACTTAAAAAATAAAGGGCCGGTTTTGATAAAATTTAGTGAGTAAATTATTTTTGCAAGTGGCTTGGACAAGTTCGTTAGCCAGGAAAATTGGACCAGCTTTTCCGGGAAAATAATAAGTTTTCTTCTGGAAAAAAATCATATTTCCGGAAATAACAAAGCTATGGCAACCACATTTGACAAGCTGGTTTATGTTGTAAAAACCTGTACCAGAATTTGGGTCCCTATGTTGAAAGGCAAAAAGTTATAGGCACTTAATGAAGCAAAAGTTTAGTTGCATTAAAAGTCAGAGAAGACGCAATACCAAAATATTGTATGTGTCAAACAAAATCTATTAAATATTACAGACAACATTTATCTTTTCATGGCGCAAAAAGTTCAGGAAGTACCAGAAAGATTACTTTGAAAATTTTATAATTTTTCTCCTATAAATATCAAACTGGAGATTTTAAACGTGAAAATTAATATAACTACTGCGGTTTATGAATAGAGAATATTGCATAAAATGTGCATTAGAATGTTCTGGATTTATGCTACTCTTCTCATTTGTTAAAATAACTGCAAAATCTGCCTCTGAAGACCTTACATATTACAAATAAATAACTTAAGACCATTATCAGTTATCTACCATTCTTCACTGCAGTTTTCCAGAAGCTTTACGTGGTGTATGGGTTATGATGCCTGTCTGATGAGCGAAGGGACGCGGGTGCAAATCTCACCGTTGACTGAATTTCTCTTTTAACTTCTTTTCGTCTTTGATTCCATTTTAACGTCATCTGATCAGATTGTGTAATTCCAATATATTGTTAGCGACTTTGTGTTGAAAAAGAAAGATAATTTAATTCAAGGTTAATAGTAGCTGTTGTTGCCCTTAGTTGGTTAAACCGTGCCACAGTTAACATAGACGTAGAGATTTGTGACATCAGAAGAGATTTTTTAACATTCTGTGTTATTTTGAGCTGCCGTGACAACATACTACTTGGGTCCGCAACGAGGTGGCGGCACGTGCTTCTTGTCTTACATCTCACTATATGCTGTGAAGTTGGCTACCATAGCCGTATTACTTTATAGGTGTATTTTCGCTGCAATTAGTATGCCGTACTGACGAGCTCTAATTAGAGCGAAACCGGTCTACGGTTCTAATTGTGGTGATAATGCATCTAGCCTTACACGTACGCTTATTTTGCTTGTTAGTATTCGCACAAAAAATCGGTAATAAATAAACACTTTGCTGGTTTCTTTTATCACTTAATTACCTCCGCATGTACTTAGGGGTATTTATATAAGTATTCTGGGAAAACATTGATAACTGGGAACTTTCTGCAAGATCTACGTGGCATGGCGTTAAATTGCTCGTGATTGGAAACGGTATAAGCTACCCCTCTTTGAACATTCGATAGACATGTGAACATATTCTCCTAAACAACAAAAAACTGAATTAGCCCAAAAAAACACAAAATAATAACAGAGAGTTATGCCCCAGATACGTATTTCGACAACAAAGTTGTCTACATCAGTAGCTGTCGCTAAACTAAATATCTCCAAAAATAAGAAACCTATGGTAATAAAATTTGGTACGTGGATTTACATAACACAAGGTCACCCATGTGGAATAATTTAGATGTCTAGATTGAGAAAAAAGAGTTATAGGCTTTTAAATAAGCGAAGTTTGGTGCCACAGGAGGGCACAAAATCTAAATATCTGTATGTTAAACAATAGCAGGGTCCACGGGAATAACTATCAAAGTCCACATTTAAACTTTAAGAGAAAAATTAATTTTAAACTTTGCACCCTAATAGTTTCAAAACAAAACAACATTAACCAATGGTGTTTTAATGTAAAGAATCTTAAAATATACATATTTCTCAAACAGCGTATAGAAAACATAACCATTAATTGAACAAACAAAAAAAAAAGTCGGGATCTCTGCATTAGTGAATTTTTTTTTACGAAAATTCACTAAAACGAAAAAAAATTTGGTAAAGTGCATTTTCTCCATAAGAAGAAAAATCAAGGTCCAGTAAATTGATTATGGTTCTGTAAGAATGATTTTTACTTTAGTTTTTATGTTTATTGCTTATAATTTTCTTACCTTCTAAATAAAATCCACATCATTGGCATTAGCTGCTGATGGTACATTTTTGTAATATTCCTGGGCGGCTGCTCAACAAAAACTTCCCAAACATTGAAGATTTTCTTATTTTTCATTCGAAATTTGGATGCGACCATTATATAACACTTGCAGATCTTGTCTATTTGCATTATTTTCCCTTTGTTTTGAATTACGTAGCTCTCCGATGGGCCATTAAAGGTAACTAATAGATTAATTGTACGGGATTCGGTCTGAGATGCTATTATTTCAGTAATGGTACGTGTAGGAAATGGGCACTTTGCTTTATAAAACGGTTTCAGGAACAGCGTCCAATTACGTACCAGATTTTGCTCTACCTCAACTATGGAGAAACTAGAGAGTTGTTTCCTAGGACCTCTAAAAACTTAGTTCCAATCGCTGGGAAGCTCGCATTTAGTTTTTTGGTTTAATAAGGCCATGTTCTTGTCACACTCAATATAGCTATGGCCCCTGACTGGAAATGTGATTTTGAAGGATTGAAGTCTTTTCTTTACTGCAGTCATATAATGCAAATACCGTAAAACAGTATAATTTTTATTTTGTCTGGCACATAAGTTGCAGGACACTTCGAGGACTTTCACTTATTCTAGCAAAATATTCACAATGAGATTAACACATGAAACTACTTCGTCCGGTCCTTTTTTAGCCGTCGTTTGGTCATAGGTGTAAAATATGGCTTCTCTTGTAGACAGTACGTGAATATTGAAAGAATAAAATGACAGTTGTCTTTTGTAGTATACATCGTTTGTACTAATATTGGACAATGGGAGGTTTTTCTGGTAGTCCATCGCAATTGCTGCCAAACCTGTGTTTTTCATTGCTCTCTTTTTGGCCTGCCTTTTTCTAGCATAAAATGTGTTTGTTTTCATTAAATGAACCTTATTTGGTGTGAAAATTCTGTGCAATTCTGCTTGTAATTCTTCTGCCTTTGTACCCGAAGTAATTTTTTTTTCTATTACACTTTTGCTGGCAAGAAATTTGTCACACGAACTACAGGTGTCAGTGCGAGGATAGCCGAAAGAAATATTGAATTTTGTGTTGAATATGAATCGGTATTTCTCATGAGAAACTTGATAGTTGTGGTACATATTGCTGTTCATCACATGCAATTTTTTTATATTAAGTTCTTCTTGAACATATATTTTTTTAGAATCTTTCAAACTATATAGGCTCTTGCGCCCTTTTAACGAACCAATATGAGTAATCACTTTTTCTTCTGTTTCAGCAGAGATTCTATGAGGCCTACTATTCTGCTTACCACGCATATCCACTGGGGCTAAACCTGTTGTTGCTAGGGCTTTTTTGAGAGTTTGGTGTGTTCTGATTGTTACACCATGCTAAGAAATAAACGCTTTGTGACATACTACTCTCATTAGTTCTTCTTTAACGATTCTGACCTTGTATTGGTAGCTATAATCGTTCAAGTTAGCAGATTCTTCGGGTTTTCTAGGTCTTCTTCTTGCAACCGGAACAACACTAATCAGTACAGCTAAATGTTTCGTTTGTTTGTCCTTCCTTTGCATTAAATTAAACTGTTTTATGTTAGATTTACGATCTTCTAAGGTTATTTTGTCAAAACACTTGAAATGTTTGCAATTACACTTCTCACCAACAACATGTGACATAGCCCGAATCCTTTTCGTTGCTTCGCTAATTCTTCTTAGAACTTTTCTTTTCTTTGTGGAAGATTCACCGAAAATTATTTCACTGATATTACGGCTAGAATCATGAGAGTTATTATTGTTTGCCATTATTTTCTCCTTTCATAACATACTACAGACGTGTAGAATCTACAACAGTCACAACATACCAACTGAATTATTCTCAATGTCGATAAACGTGACAAAAACGTGAGCTAGAACCTGTTTACAGAGCATTCGATTTTGTTTTGGACTTTGATCTATTTATCATTGTACGGTTGGTCTCTGCTCGCTTTCCCTAAGAATATCATATTTTAAAGCCTGATTTAGAGGGACTGTGATCGTTGTTTGAAATGTTAGCATACATATTATAATAATACTCATAATTTCCTACAGGATGGTACGCTTATCTCAAATTGATTAAAAAAGTGACTTTGATCATTATTCCCGTGGACCCCTCATATTTATTAAGTACTACATAAAAATGTTGCTTTTCTTGGCGCATGCCTATATAGCTTTTGTAAAAAAAATGTGTAGATCAATTCTGCGAACATTCGCTACCATAACGGACTCGCTGCGTCCGGACATTTCTATATTAATTTAAAATTTTAATTTTGGTATGTCTGTATCATCCTACAATTTAATTTTTTCAAATATGTACACAATTTTTTTTGTTTTTTAATTTTTTGAAATTTACAGGGCTTCTATAAAAACTTACTACCATAACGCACTTACTGCGTTGGGGTTTTCTATGAATAGAAACAGGGAAATATACATTCACAGACTAAATAAAGCACCTAACACTAAATACGAATACGACGTAAATAAACCACAAGACCTGTATTTATGTATTTGATGTTATTTATTTATAATGTATTCCAATTTTTCTAAACAATCGTACAAAGCTTTTAATTGAGTGGACATAGTGATGCATAATTTTTGCAGCTGTGATCAAATACCTTTCTAAATTTATATGTTCCATGTACCGAAAGTGGAGGTTAAAAGAGGAAGTTTTATCTGGCGCAGTCCGACAGGATTCGAACAGTGATAGCGTTCTTCATTCACGGCCAATTGGGGCCATTCACGGCCCGCATACCAATCTGAAACTGAAATATTACGATTCCAGCACACGCTCCTTCACGTTCTTAATAACAATGTGAAGCACCACTCCAAATTCACTCCCGCTAATTATAAACTCGTTCATTAGCGACAGGGTCCACTTTGATGGAGCCTCCTTCGTGCTCTAGTCTTATACAATGGGTGAGGCTCCTTCAGATTGTCGAGGATAATTAATTTATTAGTCGTTAAGTCTGATTTCATCGATAGAACTAGGTTATCTGAATTGGTGATTTGGGGAAATTCGATTAAGCTTAAATTCTGATGTGACAAAGGACTTTTTTCGTTTTATTTTTGTACGCTGTTACATGGCGTTTTCAAATTTTATTTTAAAATCCTAAAAGTGTACCTTTTAAGTATAAAAATGTAGGTATAAACAAAACCTAGAACTGACTACATAGATATAGGTTCCAATCACTTTAAAATATGTCTATTTAATACTTTTTTTTTTACTTTTATGGCTACCATATGTAAGCGGTGTTTTTTTACTCACATATTTGCTAATATGTACAAAAAATTATTCAACACCTGAACTGCTTTTCAAAAATTTATACTTGCATTTTTAATTATCCAGTGCAACTAAATCAGAGATGAACGTGGTCAAACCATGCCCCGGATATTAAAAAATCACTCTGCTGGCATCTATAATTTTTATAAATAAATAATAATTTTTTATAATTGCCAAAGTTAGACAGGCAATTTTACTTTCTATTATACATATAAGCATAATACTTTATGCTGCAGATCAAATCATACCTTACATTTATGTTAATAACTACCAAATCACAAAATTTGAGACTGAATGTATATTTAATGCAAAATGATAAACCCACAGACTTCTCTCTACAAGTAAGAAATTACGTAAATGAAATGTATCCCCAATTCAACCATTAGTGCATCGAGCCCCTAAAAGGGCGCCACTGTTTTCTGCGCATGCGGGCTTCAGGTGGTTTCCTAACCTCGTAGCTTTGTCTGAATGTTCTGCGTTTGTCATTCATTCAACTGCCGTGAAAGTATTGAAAACTGTTCCTTGATTCTTATTTTATGTGGCAATGGATCCAGAACTTTACTCTGCTCGAAATGGCGGGTAAGTTTTTATTTTTTATTTTACTTATTTATAATTCTAGGACAATAAAATTGGCCAGACATCTTGTGTGTGTAGCTAGAATTCTCATGCTAACTGTTCAGGAAGCGGAGGGTAAATTATAGGATAAAATCGTCGAACTAGGCAAATATAGACATAGGTAACGGTATATTTGTAACTATATTAAACTCACAAAACTCAACAATAACATCATAACTAACAAATGAATGAACTTACGTAGATTGTGACATGGTGAATCTTAATTCAACAGTATTATGTTTACATAATTTAGATTACAAGTATCGCGTCGCTACATCTGAAGCAATCTTAGTTAACCGTCTACATTGTAAAAACTTATTTAACTAACTCATTTCTCACTCTTTATAGATTAATCTCCTTTATATTTATAAACAATAATACTTATATTGATTCTTAATTATTTTTACGACCTTCCGAATTGCTGACTTCAACATTCCTGCGTATCTTGCTAATTTGCTTTGTTTATTGTTTGCATACTGAATGTGATATTTTCAATGTCAATAGATACAATTCTGACCTCTAATTATTTGCAATATTTACATTCCTTGCTGTAAAGAATTAAAATGAACTACTTTTAGTTATTATTTTAGAGTTTTTAACAATTATGTTTCTACGTTTCTTACGGCCTTTCTGAAGACATTTCCTGTTCTCTGAACACTAACTTATATATTAAGACATAATATGTTCCTACAGCTGTAGACTGTAATATCTGTCCTGTCCCTTATAAGGTACTCCATGCAAATGATCAATTCTTATCAGATATTCATTCATGCATTTTTTTTCAGATTGTCAGTTCATGAACTGCAATCACTACTTGAGAAAAATAATTATGATATTGATGAAAATATTGACGTCTGTATTGGAATACCTGACAACCAAGGCGAAGATACAGAAGAAGACAGTGACATATCAGGCGATGAACATGTCGGTGATGTAAACCATTTATGTCGTGGCATACTTCAGCAAGTGTGTGAAGTAAGAGTTAGGAAACAAAATGATTTCCATATCGGCAAAGTTTAGAAGAACTTCATTCACAATCCGAGAATCAAGAAAAAACAGATTCATCAACCCAACGCCGAAAATTGTACAATTGGAATATGGATTCACCAATGTTTTCTATAAATATTAACTGGGTTCCACAAGAGCCATCTTCATCAGCTAATATAGCACAAAATCCACTAGATTTCTTTAAGCATGATACCATATTATGGAAAACATTATGCACAGCAATATATCAAGGCTAAGCCAATAAGGTTTGGTTACAAAAACTGGGCACTATGTAGTACAAATGGGTACACGATATCTTTTGAAATTTACACAGGCAGATCTGATCTAGAAAAGCAATTTGGTATTGGTGGAGAGTGGTAATGTCGTTACTTAAAAAGGCGGATGTCACTCTTGATAACGAACACAAAGTACTTTTTTTTTGAGAACTATTTAACAATTTTGAGATTGAAGAGTGTGAAGTAAGAGTTAGGAAACAAAATTATTTCCATATCAGCAAAGTTTAGAAGAACTTCATTCACAATCCGAGAATCAAGAAAAACAGATTCATCAACCCAACGCTGAAAATTGTACAATTGGAATATGGATTCACCAATGTTTTCTATAAATATTAACTGTGTTCCACTAGAGCCATCTCTGGAGCTAATATAGCACAAAATCCACTGGATTTCTTTGAGTTGTTTTTTGATGAAAATCTTACATCTAAAATTGTTGAGGAGACAAATCTATATGGACATCAGAAGAATAGAGTTCTGAATTTCACTAGAGATGGGCTATTTGTACTCATTGGTGGAATGCTTCTCTCAGGCTACGCAAAATACCCCAACAGGCGAATGTTTTGGAATTCAACAGAAGACGTACCAAATATTTTGAGTACCAGCACGAGACTAAATGGGTTTGAACTTTTACTTCACCACATGCATTTTCACGACAATTCTAACATTGACTGTAGTGATGGACTCTATAAGATTCGACTACTGTTGGATTTATTAAATGAAAATTTCAAAAAACACGGAGGCTTAGATGAACATCTTCCAATTGATGAAAGCATGATACCATATTATGGAAGACATCATGCACAGCAATATATCAAGGCTAAGCCAATAATATTTGGTTACAAAAACGGTGCACTTTGTAGTACAAATTGGTACACAATATCTTTTGAAATTTACACAGGCAGATCTGTAGAAAAGCAATTTGGTATTGGTGAAGAGTGGTTACTCAAAAAGGCGGATGTCACTCTTGATAACGAACACAAAGTTGTTTTTTTTTTTGATAACTATTTCACAAATTTGAGATTACTAAACCATCTATCTGAAATCAATATTTGTGCAACTGGAACAATAAGGGAAAACCGAACGGAAAAGTGCCCATTTCCTGACGGTGGCTCTTGTAAATCAAAACCAACAGGGAGCCATAATTTTTTCTCATGTGATATTGTTACTTTTGTGCAATGGAAAGACAATAAATTCGTGACGTTGGGTACAAATTTTGGGACTGATGATATTGTTACCACATCCAGGTGGTGTAAGGAAACCAAAACACACAAACAAATTCCTGAACCAAAAATTATATCCGGTCACAACAAACATATGGGAGGAGTCGAAAAAATGGATGAATTTATTGCGTTATACAGGAAAAGAATGCATTATAAAACTTCACTCTACCAATCGCTTTGTAGACTAGTTCAAGGTACAGTGATTTTGGAATGGGTGGAGTAAAAAAAACTAAGGGCATGCACAATAAGCCAAAGGCTGCGCTGCTATCTGGGCGGCAAAGTCGCGGACGAGCCCTGAGGGAGAAAAAAGGTGCTCATCATAGGATCCAGTTTCCACATAGTCAAAGTGGATGTAATGTAGTGAACTTCATCGACCGGCAGTCGATTTATCTAAAACTAGCTTGCCTTTTATCTGCGGTATCATCTAAGTAATGTATTTTTTCTCTTTTTTTACTTTAACGTCGGCCTATTTCCGCGACTATGGCAAATCACCGACGCCAGGGAGCAGTTTCACCTCACAATCCTGGAAATTTTGGCCAACCCCTGCCTTTCTGTAGGGAGTACGGATCTTTAACGTGTCCAACATCGCATGGACACGGATCCGACTGCGTTACGCCCCCTCACAAGGGCGGAAGGGACAGACATTCAACTTGCTCAAATACAATGCGAGAACCTTGGTTGATGTTAAATTATAACAGTTTTTCCTAAAAAGTGAAAGGGGAAGCCTGAGAACCGAACGCAGTACCCATAGATTAAGAGCCACACGTTCTTACCACTAGGTCACCGAGGCTCCCACCTAAGTACTGATTAATCTACTACTATAATGAAACTTCTCGTCTACCCTTAGAATATAGTACAGGCAATAGAGGAGTCTGTTACTCTTGTCCATAATGCACTGAACTACAGGAGTTTTTTTTAAGTGCCGCCATTTTGAGAAAAACCGTTTCGGCCTATATCTCCATAACCGTTTACTTTAGGCCAAAAATGGTAATGATCTTTATTGTAGACAATTGCATTTCTCATCTTTTTTGTTTAATTTTTTTTTATCACTCACCGTTTACAACTTATACGACTATTAGCGTTCATTTATTGACTTTTTTACCTATATCTTTGTTAATAATTGTTTAAAAAATAAAATGGTTATAACTTAATATTTGAATCGACAAATTTTCTAGAACTTTTATTTATAACTTTTTTTTCTAAAATCAATATTTTCAAAGTTATAACGCGTTAAATGTTGCACTTTTCAATCGACAAATTTTTCTGGAAATATTTTAGTAAAATAAAGGACAATGACGGTTGAAGCTAAGACTTCAGGCTTTGTAAAACATTCTGCCTGAGATATTTTCTTTCCATAGCTTATATTAGTTTCAGATTCTTTGCGTAAATGTTGCCAATTTTGACGTTTTAATTCGCGACTTTGACGTTTTGAGGAAAACCCTAATTTATTTTTCGTTAAATGCCTGTAAATTTTTTGTCTTGGAACCTACAGACCCAAATTTTGTTAGATAATTGACCTATAATAACGTAAAACCATGTACCAAATTTATTTGCCCTTACTTTGTTATTTCCGGAGATATGATTTTTTTCGTAAGAAAACACAAAATTTTCCGGGAAAACCTGGGCCGATTTTCTTGGCTAACGAACTTGGAAGAGGAAGGTTCTCATTAAATTTAAGTAAAATCGGCCTATTAATTTTTGAGTTATCGGTGTGATATATATATATATATATATATATATATATATATATATATATATATATATATATATATATATATATATATATATATATATATATATATATATATATATATATATATATATATATATATATATATATATATATATATATATATATATATATGTATGTATTAAAATTGAAAATGACCCCGGATATGTGTTCTAGGGGGCATAATTAGCGCCTATTGCAATTTTTTTTCCAAAATTCAAAAGTCGGTGTCTCCTCATTAGTGATTTTTTTTAAAGAAAATGCACTAATAATAATTTTAGAAAAAAAAGTTTTAAGTAAACGTTCTAGAAAATTTGTCGATTTAAAAGTTAAGTTATAAGCATTTTATTTTTTAAACAATTGTTAACAAAGATATAGGTAAAAAAGTCAATAAATGAATGCTAATAGCCGTATAAGTTGTAAACGGTGAGTGATACAAAAAAAAAAAGTTTAACAAAAAAGATGAAAAATGCAATTATCTAAAATAAAGGTCATTACCATTTTTGGCCTTAAGTGCATGGTTACGGAGATATAGGTCGAAACGGTTTTTCTCAAAATGGCGGCACTTCCGCCCTCCTAATTTGTAAGGATTTTGTGTTTTTACATTCAGTACGTAATTCTGAACCTATCTATCAAAAAAAAACTCCTGTAGTTTAATGCAGAAAAAAATTCTCTATTGTCTGTACTGATAAGGTTATTTACAAATCGGCGGATAGTGATGTGATTTAATTTGAAGAGAAAAAAAGACCTTGTTCAGCAACGACTCTTTTACTTTCTATTAAGACGTTTAATGAAATCGCTGCTCAAATCATCCAATTAAGCTATCTTGTAGCAAAGTTATTAGAAACACAAAGCAAATTTTCAGTAAAAACTCCAATTGAGATCAAAATTATTAATTTAACTGCGAATTTTATGGCCTTAAAACCATCTGCGCATAAAATTAACTTGCGACGAAAATTTTTGGGAAACCGTAAACCGACAATATCCAAATTAGGATGTATCACTTGACTTGTTGAAGTTGTTAATCTGAATCAGCTCCTCTAGCGGAGTAAAATTAGAACGACTGTGCTTTGTTAAGTTAAGTACTTAATCAAATGATGGCTCGTTAGTTAGGCCGCTGTCTTTTTTGTGTAATTATCCCGCACCACGATGGAATTTTATTATCGTCAGCATTTCCGAGGGAATTAAATTGTCATTCTAAATTTATTCCACTGTCTATGCAGTTTTTGATATGTTAACAATGCTGTAAATTATCAAGCGTTGGTGGAAGGATTAACAATGATGCAATTAGGTGGTGGGATCGTTTTTTTTTTGTCAGTTTTATATCAGGCAAAATAAAGCCAAATAACATATTTTGCATTATACAGCGTGTTTCTCGAAGAATGAAAGGTGTGTGTTTCAGGGGTAAATTCAAGAAGTTAAAATAAGAAATGTAAACACCTAGGTTATATATATAAGAATAGCTGAGTTTGCGAGGTGCGTAACCTCTAGAATAGGATTAGGAGGTCGCGGGTTTGACTCCCGTATTCAAATAGTCGGTCGTTTTCTTTCTTTCTGATGAGTTATGGGTGTTGTATTTTGTCTATATGTGTGTGTTAGCTCCCCCAGTACAAGTCAAATACTTCTGGGTGCGGAGTTTCTCTACTGTGGTGTTATTATACTATTGTTGTTATTATTATTATTATATTTATTAATTTTGCTGCCTTTTTTTAATATTTCAACAACACACCACGAGGGCTTACGGCCTAAATACTATCGTACCGTGGGTGTCGACAAGAGGGAAAGAGGCAACTTGATAATTCTGGACTTGAAGGTTCGGAGGAGAAGGAAAAACATGTGCCGGCAAGGAATTCCAAATCATGAAAGTCCTCGGGAGAAAAGAGCGGGCGCAACAAGATATTCTGTGTCTGGTGACCTGGACAGTAAAAGGGTGCATTCGCTCTGTTTCACTGGTAGATCTGTTGGGGGCAGCAGGGGGAGGAACTATGTAAGAATGCTCCTCTGGCCAGTCCCCGCGCGGATATCTATAAAACAGAGAGGTCACCAAGTAGGCAAGGGATGGCAGCGTTTGGGTAAGGGTAGGGTCACCGATAAGACGTATACCACTCTTGAAGCTCTCTGAAGTCTAGGATAGCGAGTCTAAAAGTGGCAGCGGCACTCGATATGTGGGAGGAGTATTCGAGGTTTGGCCTTATTTGTAAAGTATATAAGGTATAGAGATTAGCTGGTGAAAAGTATTAGCGAGCCCGGAAGAGAAAACCTAACTTCTTAGCAGCCGCTTCTGCAATTGATGTCACATGTTGGTGCCAATTGAGATTTCGATCCACAGAAATGCCAACAAGTGAAAAAGACTAATTACTTTGAATAACTTAGATGTTCATTGTGATGGGTCTAGAGCTTGTGTATCTCTTATGAGATAGAAAGCAAGACTGAGATTTGGTGTAGTTGAATTGTACAAGATTTATACTTCCTCAGTATAATATGTTTTGGAGATCCACAGACGCAGAACCCTCCATGAGTCTGCGATCCTCATCTAATTGGGCTAAATAGACAGGCTTAGAATGCTGTATATTTGAGTATAGGGTGCTGTTGTCAGCGTAACTGTGAACTAAGTTAGATGTGCTAGAGAGGAGGTCATTGATGTGGAGGAGAAACAAAGTGGGGGTTAAAGCTGAACCTTGAGGGACTCGTGCATTAATTGGATACAGTTTAGAGAAATGGCCATCCACGACAACAGAAATTCTCCCATTGGAGAGAAAATTTGCTGTCCAGGTATAGTTTTGGTGGTAGGCCATAGGCCGGAAGTTTATTGAGCAGCGCTGCGTGCCAGACCTGGTTGAATGCTTTGGATATGTCTAGAGCGAGAATCTGGGATTTACCGTGTAGTTCCATAGACTTGTTCCAAGAATGGGCGACAAAGGAAAGGAGGTCTGCAGTTGATCTGCGCTGACGGACTGCCTGTCGTGGATTAGACTGTGTATTCCAAGAAATTTTGGTAATTCGGTGTTTATATACTTTTCCATCACTTTAGAGATGACTGTCTCAGGCCTGTAGTTGCTAGGAAACGCTTTGGATCCTTTCCTGGGACGGGTTGTACTCGAACAGTTTTCCAGTTACTAGGGAATATGCCCTTATTCTAAGATGTCTGAAACAGGCGAGTCAGAACAGGTGCAAGTTCTACTGCGCATTTTTTTAGAACAATTGCTGGGATCTCGTTAAGGCGAGAGGCTCCTCTGGTATTAATTGAAGAGAGCATCTTTTGTACATTTATAATTTTAAAAATGATATACGTCATTTTATGCACGACATCGGGGACTGTTGGTGGTTGAACATTTGGAGGTGGGTTGAGAGTAGAATTGCCGGCGAACAACGAGGCAAAAAGTTCAGCCTTGTCCAGGGCGATAGAAACAATTTCATCCCCAGAAACAAGAGGTGGGAATGTACTCTTGCAGAAATTATTTCCAATAGATTTAGCAAAATCCAGGAGGGTTTGCTGCCGTTGGAGCTTGAGAGGACTTTGTTTTCGATTTGGTGATTAAACGAGTTTTTTGCCTCAGAAAGAATGCGGAGATAGCAGTTTCTTGCATCGTTAAATGCTTGACGGTTTTCTTGACTGGGATTGTGTAGCCCCTACTTTGTTTCGTCTCCACATCAATGTCCTCCTCTCTGACACATCCAACCCAGTTCACAGTTACGAGAACGACAGCAGCATCCATTCAAATATACAATATTCTAAGCCTGTCTCGTTAGCCCAATTAGATGAGGATCGCAGACTCATGGAGAGTTCTGTCTCTGTGGATATACAAAAAATCAAAAAATTTTAAACTGAGGAAGTAGAAATTATGTACAATTCAACTCCACCAAATCTCAGTCTTGCTTTCTATCTCATAAGAGATACACCAGCCCTAGACCCATCAAAATGAACAACCAAGTTATTCAAAGCAATGAGTCCTTTTCACTTGTTGGCATTTCTGTGGATCGAAATCTTAATTGGCACCAACATGTGACATCAATTGGACAAGCGGCTGCTAGGAAATTAGGTTTTCTCTTCCGGACTCGCAAATACTTTTCACCAGCTAATCTCTATACCTTATATACTTCACAAATAAGGCCAAACCTCGAAAACTGCTTCCATATCTGGGGTGCCGCTGCCGGTTCTACACTCGGTATTCTTGACTCCATTCAGAATAGAGCTATACGTCTCATCGGTGACCCTACCCTCACCCAAAGGCTGCAGTTTCTTTGCCCACTGGCGTGCCGTTGGTGACCTCTCTCTATTTTATAGATATCTGCAGGGGCACTGCTCAGAGGAGCTTTCTTTCATAGTTCCTCCACCTGCTGCCCTCAACAGATCTACCAGTGGAACAGAGCGAATGTACCCTTTTACTGTCCAGGTCACCAGACATGGAACATGTTGTTATGCCCGCTCTTTTGTGCCGAGAACTTTCAAGTTGTGGAATTCCTTGCCGGCACATGTTTTTCCTTCTCCTCCGAACTTCCAAACCTTCATGTCCAGAATTAACAAGTTGTCTCTTTCCTCCTTGTCGACAACCACGGTACGATAATACTTAGGCTGAAAACCCTCGTGGTGTGTTGTTGAAATATAAAAAAAGGAAAAAGCGAATGTCTTGAAGGCGCAGTCACCACTGCCATACATACATACATAGCCCATTCCTAGAATTATCAAAATTATTTCTGCAGTGTTTGATGAAATTTGAAAATACTTATTAACAAAAATAAACAAATTTGCAGCATTTCAAAGCAAGCGAAAAATCACGTGAAAAACATATTTTAGTTATAACTGTAGAAAACCTTTGTTCCATATTTTACACGAGAACTAGTAAAAACATGCAACAGACCCTACTGCATTAATCAAATTAAATGAGAATTCATATTACATCCGTCATTTTAATACATAAAAAGTCTCTCCACAAAGTAATAATAATCCGTCCCAAATGACATATTAGTTTGTGTTGACACATATTGCGTGCAGCATGAAAATACAACCTATAATAGAGAATGTCAGCCAGGTAAAAAAAGTCTGAACGCAGCAAGTGCGTTATGGAAGTGAATTTTCAAAAAATATTTTTAATAGCAAATATGTCTCTTTAATGCAAGCAGGCATCAATTTGTCCACCGGTATAACATATAAACTAGGAACAATGTACCATATTTTTTCAAAATAACTTGTTTAAAATTGTACAAAAATTTTCTGAAAATAAACTTAAAACGTTTCCAAGAAAACTCGTTTCCTTGCTGATGAACGAACCTTAGGTTAATAGCAAATTCCGTTATTAAATTTGAAGCGTTTAATGAAAATTCGCTACCAAAACCCACTCACTGCGTCTCGATTTTTTTTACAAGCATGCACAGTATCTCGATGAAAAATGCAAAAATGCAATAAGGAATGTTCAAAACCAAAATTGTACTTATCACCAACGACTTATGGGCCATTCTGTGATTGTCGAAATAATTTTATAAGATGCAGCTCAAGACACCCTATAGGTAATGTATACAATTTTTTCTCGTATCTTGCCTAATAACAATTATATTGAGCTTTACCGTAGAAATGTCACCCTGTACATATTTATTTCTGGGGGACCTAATTTGCGCTTATTTGAATAAATCTTTTTAGAATTAAAATAACTAAAAATTATAGACCGTTAAACCATAAACTTTACTAAAACTACTGCCAAAGCATCAGAGAAAGGGTCTATTTGAAATGAATTTTCTGGAAATATTTAAATAGAATGAAGGGCAATGATGGTTGAAGCTGCAACTTAAGGGTTTGCAGAACACTCTTTACACAATCCGTATTTTTTTAAGGTTTTTTGCCTAAATGTTGCCAATTCTGAGGTTTCAAATCGCGACTTTTTACGTTTTGAGGAAAACCTCAATTTTTTTTTATTAAAATGCCTTTTTGTCTCTAAACTTACAGACCTAAATTTTGGTAAATTGTTCACTCTGTATATATATATATATATATATATATATATATATATATATATATATATATATATATATATATATATATATATATATATGTGTGTGTAAATCAAATAAAACTTTTCCTGGATATGGGTTCAGGGGGACTAGTTCGCGCTCATTTGAAGAATTTTTTTCTAAATTCTAAAGTCGAGATCTCCTCGTTAGTGATTTTTTTTAAGAAAATTGACTAAAACAAGCACTTGCGAAGCCACGAGAAAAGTCTACGACTGTATTAAATATGGAACAGTGTCACTTACTTAGGGCAAAAACAAACAATGAGACATGCTATTCAAATTGAATTGTGTCTTAAAACTTTCATCTCCTCTTTATAAAATTATTTTTTATACAAAAACTCGCTAAAAAAACTCATCGATAACAACAATCTGGTTAGATAACTGTAAAGTGAAATGAGACTAAAAATTGATAAAAAGTAAAGTCACCAACTAGGATAAGAACTCTTCATGTAGGAGTCGATCATACGATATACAGGGAGTTATCCCAGTGGCTACGCTCGACATGTATTTACAGGCAGGTATATCCCATACTACACGTTAATTGTTCAACGTTTTCCACTTACACAAAATCATTTTGATTTACAATGGATTTTTTGCTCATATTTTAACGAAATCAAGGAAAATAATGACTTAGACACATATCTAGGAGCTTATTAGTTATTTCTTGTAGTATTTTTCACTCACATTCTGATCAATCAATTTTCACGTTTTAACTTTTTTGAATCAGATTTAATTAATTAAACGTTAATTTACCTTAAACTTTTTTGTCTTTTAAGATAAAGATCTGAATTTTGGTACGTAGGATACCCTTTATGGCAGAAACCTGCAAACGGAATTTGATTGACCTTACTTTGTTATTTCCGGAGATATAAAATTATTTCTAAAGAAAACACAAAATTTTTCAGGAAAACCTGGGAAGATTTTCCTAACTAACGAACTTGTCCAAGCCACTTGCAAATGGAAGGTATGTGCCAAATTTGAGCAAAATCGGACGATTATCTTTTGAGTTATCGGTGTGATACATTCAAAATTCACTAATAGTGTGTTTACTAGTGAATTATCGTAGAAAAATTAACTAATGGGGAGATCCCGACCTTTGAATTATGAAAAAATGCAAATGAGCGCGCACTAGGACCCCTAGAACCCATATCTGAGGTCAGCCTCAATTTTTATATGTTTATATATAACACACTATTTTAAGAATTTTTCAAAAACTTCCGAGAATGTGAGAAAAAATCTAATACAGAGTATCACCTCCGCGTTAAGTAATTACAGCTCTACATCTATTGCTCATAGACAAAATGAGATTTTCAAGGTCTCCTTGTGGTAAACGTGCCCACTCTGCTGTCAGAAGCTCCTGGAATGTAAACGCATTGTTGATGTTACCCATATGTGAAGTAATTCTTCGTTGAAGCATATCCCAGACATGCTCTATCGGTTTCAGGTCCGGGAATTGTGCTGTCCATGGTAAAACTTCAATTCCTGCGTTATCCAACCAGTTGGTTACTATGCGTGCGGTATGTGGACGGGCACTATCCTGCATTAGGTGGAAGTTTTGATCAACAGCGCCTGCAAATGGACGCACGATAGATTGAAGAATGGTGTCCAGATAGAGCTGAGCTGCTAAGAAGCGATTTGGAAAAACGAGTTCAGTTCTGCCACCAATAATTATTCTGCCCCATGCCATTATTGTACCACCTCTGTATGGGTACGCTTCCTGAATATGTTTTAAGCGTTCCGCATTTCCAGATCGTCTCCACACCCTTATTCGACGAGAATCCAGATGCAAACAAACCTAGATTCGTCTGTAAATGAAACTGTAACCCAGTTATCTGCAGACCAATTCAGATAATTTTGGAACCAGTCCAATCTTGCAGCTCGGTTGCCTCTGGAAATATGTGGACATCTGAGTGGACGTCAACTAGAGAGGTTTGCTTCGTGAAGATGATTTCTTACAGTATCTCGGCTAATGGTTACATTATTCGCCCTTTGTTGAGTCGTGACCAATTCAGGTGCCGCAATTGTAGGCTGCCTTCTGGCAGTTCAACATTAAAAAAATCCTGACCTGCCGTCGAAGAGCGTCCTCGTCCTGGATGTTGCTCGGCCAGACTGCCATTTTCCCTTAAACGCCTCCGTAAACGACTTGTCACACTTTGGGAAATACCCATCCGCTCAGCTACTTCATTCTGCCGCATGCTCGCTTGAAGAACGGCCTACCGCTCGTCTAAAGCCAAATGTCGCCGTTCCATCGTAAAACATAATATTTTTTATGCAGCTACTAAACAACAACTGAAGAATGACTATCGAACCTGCCTTCACCGGTACATATGAAAATTCTACTTTTATGATATATCGTGTTTATCAATTTTGATATCATTTTAACTTTTTTTAACAACAGATGTTTTTATATTGAGTGATTGATTAAATACATACACCGTGAGTGCAATTTGACCGATTCCAAAATCAATTTGTTACCTTTTTTGTATTATTTAAATATATCGCTAGACTTTTCCGATATATATGTATATATATATATATATATATATATATATATATATATATATATATATATATATATATATATAATAGTTTATTGAACAATATACACATTTTTTTTACTACAAATAACTTATAAAATACATTAGAGCTAATTGTTCAATAAGATAATAATCACCTAAGTCAGAGACTTGTTGGTGATACTAGCAGTATAAATTCTTTCTCAGAAATACCTAGTGCACATAATCCAAAACAATTGCGAAGCAATTCAACTGAAAAAAAACAAAACCAAGCCACATATTATTAAAACTGATTTCCAGCATATGTGCCCAACAACTTAGATCACTAAAATATCACACATTTTTTCCCTCCTTCCCTTCTCTCTCCCACACCAACATCTACACAGCATGTCTCCATAGAAGCAAAATAGCTTGTCAATGAGGACACCCCAGACACAATGCGCACACAAGAGAGAAAGAAAAAAAAACAATTGCATCCGACAACAACAGTCACATTCCTCCCTCTCATCCTTCTCTCCCACCAACACAAAACTACCCCCCAATCCAGCACTCCTCAAACAACACCAAAATTCTAAAACCATGTACAGCTGTACTAAGAACAAGCGAGAATATATAAAAACAACAAAAATAATGCTATAAAACACCACACGAATGCGCTCACGAAATATATGCAGAGGTTAAATAATAGTCAAAACCATAAAAAATCTCTGTAAGTTAAGCAGCCAATATATAGTACAAGTAAAACACAAACACACATTAAAAAAAACTACATCCGATTTTAAAACACAGGATTGGATTCACTACATCTCCAAAATCTTAACCTAAATTAACCAGTCTGTAGATAACATCTCTCGGAGTTTCAAGTAGCCAGGACTGTACCCTGTTCCTAAACAATCTATATGAATGCACTTGTCTTATATCCAGTGGCAACACATCGTACGCTTTCAAACCAATATAAACAAAGTTTTTTCGGCCAATCCTTTTATTCGCTCTCTGTTTTACGGTTACCACATGTTTAAACCGTGTTTGGTAGGTGTGCTCCAGGAAACTTATGGTGTTCTTCTCTCTGTGTGTGTACAATAAAATTGCACGGCAGTACAACTTATGGATATCCATTACTTTGTTCTCAGAATAGAGCAGATCGCTAGGGTAAATCATATTTTTTCCACACATAATCTTTAGTATCCATCTCTGTGTGGTTCCCACCTTTCTCAAATATATTTCTGAAGCGCTGCCCCAAGCGAGCAATCCATACATCAGTTGGGATTGAATAAGGGCAAGGTATACAGTTCTGAGGTGAGTTTCCTCCATGAATTGTTTCATTTTCCTAAATCTAAACAGAAAGCTTCTCAACTTCCTAACAATTTGACTAGTATGTATATCCCATGTCAGATGACAGTCTATGTTTAATCCCAGATATAACATATTCTTTGCTTCAGCTACTGGACTGCTGCCGATGTTTAAATTACCTAGATTTGGCAAACCACTGGCATACGATGTAAATGGTACATACTTTGTTTTGTTCCAGTTTATTGTTAACATATTGTGGTCAAACCAAGCCTTCAAGAATCTGAGGCTCTCCTCTGCTCTTTGTTTCAGGGATTTCCAGTCTGATGCAGTGTATATAATAGCTGTGTCGTCAGCATAACTGACAATTTCCCCTGCCATAGGCAAGTGTAATAAGTCATTCATATATATGTTAGACAGTATGGGACCCAACACTGTACCCTGCGGAATCCCACACTTAACACTTTCGTAGCTGCTTAAATAACCATTCACCTTTACGCACTGTTTTCGATCGCTAACATAACTCTTGAGTAAGCTGTATACGCTTCCCCGAAAGCCGTTTTTATATAATTTTTCCAGTAATTTCTGGTGGGATACCGTATCGAATGCTTTTGCAAGGTCCAGGAACACACATAAGGTTGGTTGGTTCTTATCTAGACTTTCATTAAGTTTTTTCGTAAGAAAAGCTATAGCATCCTCCGTAGAACAACCCTCACAGAAACCAAACTGGCGACTGGATAGCACCCCATACGTTTTAATAAAAGACATCATTCTGGATTTCAAGATTTTTTCAAATATTTTTGCGATATTAGATATGTACATATGTATATATATATATATATATATATATATATATATATATATATATATATATATATATATATATATATATATATATATATATATATGTATATATGTGTGTGTATGTATGTATCACACCAATATCTCAAAAAATAAAAAAGCTTTGATAACCAAATTTGGTAGGTACGTTTACGATATAAAACGTAAACTATAAACCAAAATTTAGATTTCTATGTTACAAGAAAAAAAGTTATAATAAAATATTTTGTGCCAGATCATTTCTATGAAAATTCACTATCAGAACGCACTTGCTGCGTCCAGGCTTTTTACTTTATATATATAACTAGAATAGTTGTATGTAACTTATCATACAGTAATATTTAAAAATAGAATCTTACACTGTATTTTCATTGTAAATTTTAGTAGCACTGGAAGTATTTTATTTGCAAGGTATTATAGAATCAGAAAACTGGTTGTTTGTATTAAATTTTCATACGAAATGATTTTTCTCTCGCTCTGCATGAATCTGAAATGTACAAATCACGTCAGTTAGTTGACTTGGCATACAACTTTTGTTATCATGGAACGTGTTTACCCCTGCTTTGAACTTCAAAGTATGAAATATTGTTGGATATGCTGAAAGGATGGAATTTTAAATTTCCTTGGCTTACATACACATGTAAATTTGTAATGTTTTCTGGGGATAAAAATAAATTATTTCTATTTTGTTTCTGTAACATCGGTTTACTTCCGCGAATATGGCCAAACACCGAGCCCAGGAGAAATTTCACCCAGCAACTTAAAAATTTGTGCAAAGCTCTTCCTTTTTGTAAGGTGTGTAGGCACCTTCACCTGACCTAACATCAAATGGTACATACATCGATGATTTTACGCCCCTACGATAGGCGGAACATGCACACACACCTCTTTGGCTGCTACAAGGAGTGTCTGGGCGCGATTTACGGTGGTGGCAGTTTCTGTCACACTGTATGTTGGGTGTGTGTGCCCGCTGTCTTTTATATGTAAGCCCTCACCACCACCAACACCCCCACCCCCCACACACACAAGCTGCTCATAACTTCTGTACTGTGGCATTTATTTATTTTTGCAGTCATACAACTTGCTCAAACTTAACGCTACAACCCAGGTTTCTGTCAATTTTACAGTGTGTACTGGAAAGGTAAAAAAACTTCGGGTCTCAGCAAGTGCGTTATGGTAGTGAATTTTTATTAAATGCTTCAAACTTGGATAACTCCATTTTCGATAAACTTAGAAAGTTGAATTTGGGTATGTAGAAACACCTTCCCCAGGGCAACATATCCGCCAAATATCATTAAAATAACTTTTTTTTTCGGATAAAAAAATGTTTTTCAAAAGAAAACTCAAGATTTAAAAAACTCAATTTTCTATAAACTTAAAAAGATGAATTTTAGCCTGTAGTGACATCTCTCTCAATGCAACATATTCACCAAATTTCATTTAAATAGCTTTGTAATTTTCGGAGAAAAAATTTTTTCAGAAAGGAAACTCCAAATTTTCTCGGAAAACCTTGTCTGATTTTCCTGACTAACGAACTTATCCAAGCCATTAATAAAAGACAGGCACCTCCCGAGTTTCATCAAATACATACATATATATATATATATATATATATATATATATATATATATATATATATATATATATATATATATATATATATATATATATATATATATATATATATATATATATATATATATATATATAAACATATAAAAATTGAAACTCGGAAATGGGTTCTAGGGGTCTTAGTTCGCGTTGAAAAAATGTTTGCAAAGTCTCACCATCGATACCTATCTATTAGTGAATTTTTTAAATAAAAATTCACTAAAAAGGGCTAGACGCAGCAAGTGCGTTATGGTAGCTAATTTTCGTAAAAATGTTTTGATGACAAATATGCCTTGTTTTTAAAAAATACATTTGTTTGGCAGTATAACCTATATAGTACCAAAATATACCTTGTTTCATTAAAATAGCTTTGTTCTTTCAAAAAGTATAAATATTTTCCGAAAATAAACTTTAAAAGTTCCCGAAAAAACTGGTCCGATTTTCATAGCCAACGAACCTCTCTAAGCTATTTACACACCTGTCCAGATATAATTACTCAAAATAGCTTTAGCACCAGAGTTGAAAAAAAAATATATGAGAATTTGCAACAATTTGTTTTACCAAAAGTCACCTTTTTTTTACAAAAATTGCCTTCACTAATGTTACACTAAATTATATTTTTTGACAACATTTTTTTACAATTACTTACTAAATATTTATTATCAATTACCAACATATCACAAAAAACTTACAAAAATAATTTCTACAGAAACACTAAAAACATTTCTGCGAAAACTTTTAAAATCCAGGCACTATTTGAGAGTACCTGTATACGGCAGCTCGATTTTTTCGACGAGTAATACAAACAAAAACTTCTCGGAATGCGTCATTTCTAGGTGGCTCCGCTATCTATTGATAAAAAGGCCGTATCACAATTTGTGATATGTGTTTGAAATATGTAAAAAAAAGTTGCAAAACAATGAAATTGACTCAAAAACGATGAACGATATCAATTTGTTTTCGCTTACAAACATGCATTATAATTCGGTGGAAAACACAAAAATGCAATAACATAAGGGGGTGTTCTATTTAAAAAAGAAAATGTGTATCACCAGCGAGCCTCCGATCGTCAAAATAGGTGTATAAGATGTAGCTCGAGATTAACGTATATATATATATATATATATATATATATATATATATATATATATATATATATATATATATATATATATATATATATATATATATATATATATATATATATATATATATATATATATAATTAACGTATATATATATATATATATATATATATATATATATATATATATATATATATATATATATATACTTTTTCCCATATCTTGTATAATAGAAATGCGTCACCCTGTATATGTGTAAACAGCCAAAAACTGAAACTGACCCCTTATATGGGTTTTAGGGATTCTAGTTCCTGCTCATTTGAAGAAATTTATAAGTCGCGGTCCTCTCAATAACGATTTTTTTCTACGAAAATTTGCTAAAATATAGACTATTAAACCATAAACTCTGTAACTGAAACTACTGCCGAAGCATCAGAAAGAGGGTCTATTTGAAATGGATTTTCTGAAAATATTTTAATAAAATGAAGGACAGTGATAGTCAAATCTGAATCTTAAGGCTTTCTAAAACACACTTATTACGACATATCTTCTACATAATCCATATTTGTTTCAAACTCGTTCTCTGAAAATTGCAAATTTTGACGTTACAAATCGCGACTTTGATGTTTTAAAAAGAAAAATGATAAAATTTTCAAAATATTTTTTCTGCTACTTCTGGACCTTTTTTCGTAAAAAAAAACTTAACGGGTGTATGTAATATTCAATTTGTTTTATTGGTCCCACAAAATATTTTGTTCTTGTGCTTTCCTCTGATCACCAGTGGCACTCAATTTTTTTTTTCTTAAAATGCCTATAACTTTTTTGTTTTTAACACAGAGATCTGAATTTCGGCGCGCAAGATAAGTTTGGAACTAGAAACGTATGTGCCAAATTTAGTTGTTACTAGTCTGTTATTTTCGGAGATACACAAACTTTCCGAAAGAAAACCCTAAATTTTCCAGAAAAACTGGTCCGATTTTCCCGGCTAACGAACTTGCCCAAGCCACTGACAAAGCTGAGGATATATATTTACCTGCTTCGTTGTGTGAAGTGAAAGTAGTCGGGTCACGGTCAGGTGCTTCAGTCACGGTACCTAAAGAGTTAAGAAGATTAAGAGGATTAAGAGGAATAAGATGATTACAGGCGTTTGTTGAGACAGATAATGGGGCAGTAAAATTTTCTATTAAAGTTCTTTTTTTTATATCTTCCACTCTTTTTTTTTCAGCGTTTGTATCTCTTGTGATTTGGAATCTTATTTAACCAAGATTTTAATTACTTCCAAACTATAAGCTAATTTTCTAACGTAATTTAATAGTGATATCATAAGAAATCTCTTTCGAAAAACGCTAGCATGCATATTGGCACACAGACCGACATACAAGACACAACCACACACAACCACTAATGTTTCTTGAGCGTCACATGTTTATACATATGGATAGTGATTCCAAAGACATATAGTGGTAATATACCCTTGTAGTGTCGTCATTAATTCAGCATTTCATCAGGCCAGTAAACTGATTGTCCCCTGCAATCTGGATGAATCTGTTACTCATTGTGATGTGAGAATACATGGATTGCATCAGCTGGGAGATACTACATGCCCAATGGCGTATCCATTACCATTAATAGTGCCATTCGTGCACGCGTGAAATAAGCAGCAGCTCTATTGACACAAGTGCATCATACCAAATGCATTTCCTCAATGTACCGCCCACTGCTCGCATCCTATAGAATATACCCCCAGCAATATCGCAGGAGATGAGCTTCTGCGATGATGCAGCATGAAACGATGATTGCTAGTATATTCTTAGTTCCCTCTAGGTGGCTGTAACATGGAGCGAAAATATTTAAAGTAAAGTAGTTTGATTATAGAAGGTTGAATAATATTGTGCAATGTACTATACTATACCCACCATGTAGCTCTTTCATATAACAAACAGTGAATTCAAATAGGTTATTGTTTGTTTTTAGCGAATTATCATTAAAAAAAATGCTATTAAGAAGTTCCATTGATTGTTGTTGTTGCCCTTACTTGGTGAAACTGGTTCATACCAGATACACATTTGAAGATGACTTCCCCGACTTCATAGTGAACCCAGAGGAAAAGGCTCAAAGTCTGTGTGTATTGAGAAGATAGCATTTACATTTTGAAAACATTTCTTTAAATAAGCGTGAAAATACTATGTTCGAGACTACTTTTGGACTATATACATATTTATATATATATATATATATATATATATATATATATATATATATATATATATATATATATATATATATATATATATATATATATATACATATTTATATATATATATATATATATATACAGGGTGTCCCTCTAACAATGGGCGCATATATTCGGATAGAGCATCAAAAATTAAATAGACTTTCATCAATACGTTTTGTCCGATTGTTGCTTGTTTTCGATATACAGTGTGTTAAATTTGACTTTGAAAAAAATTAAATCGCTCGTTTTTCTGCTAATTACTGGAATATTGATTTGGAACTTTGTAATAGGGGGTTATCGAGGACGCCGCTTCCAACCGTGATACCTATTTTGAGCTACATCATAGTTGGCGCCACCTACACTAAACCCGAATGTTTTACAGGGGCATAACTTTTTCGATGATCAACTTTCTGCAAATCTGTTCAGAAAAACTGAAAACTACTAATTTTTCGTACGAAAAAGGTATACCTAGTTGAAACTCATAAAGTGAGTGGTTACCGAGATATTGCGGTTTTAATAATGGTGTGCGTTGAAAATCTCTCAAATCTGAAATTTTATTCTCGCCCAAAGTTCATCTCTGGAGTTACAAACATTATTGTGTATGTAACAGTTGTTTCAAGTAACCCCAATGGAAAATTCTAGAGGATTGAGGTCGGTGTATTTTAATCATAATTTTCTAATTCTAAATCAATTCCTAGAAATTGGGAAGTTTCTCTGGATTTAATTCGATTTCATAGAATAAGTATGTTTTTGGCAAATAAAAGATGTATTTCTGTGGACATATCACGGCGCTAATAACTATAGCAGTTGATTGGCCGGGTCAACAACTGTCAATGAAGTAGATGAAATATCTTTTGTTTTTCGTTTTCATAGGGATGTCATTTGCGTAACACAATAAACATAATCTGTCAATTTTGACAAGCACATGGTTTTTCAATTAAGAGCAGTAGGTAGTTATTATTTCTGAAATGCCTCGCCATAATGAGTTTAGCAATATTGAGAAGAGAGATATGATCTGCGTTTATCCGCAATCAAACTTCCGTAGCCACCAAGCCGCCGCCAGATACTTGAAATTATATCCTAGTCGTAGACAACCAGATCACAAGACCTTTAGAAGATTATACGATAAATTAGGTATGTAAAAGAGTAATATGCACTCATTGCCATTGATTATTTCTGAAACGATAGTTTTGACAAAATTCACACCTGAGGGCTGGAAAAATCGTGAAATACACATTTTGTTACATGGATGCGTATCATCTCGTCCTAATGTATTCGTAGGTGAAACTGGTTCGTTCAATTCGAAGTCGGAAGTTGGTGGACCAAGACGTCCTGTACATCAAGAGGAAGAGATATTAGTACGCCTTGCAGAAGATCCGGAAACAAGCGTAAGACACCTCTCTGCAGCAACTGGAATAAATAAATCAAGTATTGGTAGACTTCTCAGAAAAGAAAAGTTACATCCTTACCACTTCACACCAGTGCAGAATCTTTTACCTCTAGATTTTCTATCTAGATTTGATTTTTTGTGAACGCATTCGTCGGTATCAGAATGACGTTCCGTTTTTCTTCAACCACATTCTATTCACTGACGAAGCGACATTCACAAGAAGAGGAGTTTTCAATTTCAAAAATGCTCACACATATGACAGCAGCAATCCTCATTTGACGCGAGAACACCATTTTCAACATGAGTTCTCCATTAATGTCTGGTGTGGCATACCAGGCGACGTGTTGTTGGGACCAATAGAACTTCCTGCAAGGCTCAATGTGGAGAATTATTCAATTTTCTTGAGAGATCAACTTCCTATTCTCTTGGAAGATGTCCCTCTAGACGTGCGCAGGAGATTATGGTTCATTCACGACGGGGCACCTGCCCATTATGGACTTCCTGTCAGAGAATTTCTGAACCAAAATTATCCGCGCCGATTGATAGGTCGAGGTGGAGATTTTCCTTGGCCTGCACGTAGCCCCGACCTCAATCCTCTAGATTTCTTCCTCTGGGGTCACTTGAAAGAATTAGTATACAAGAATATTTGTAACTCCAGAGATGAACTCTGGGCTAGAATAATCCAATCCAGTGATATATTGAAAAACGATTATCAAACTTTTTTTAAGGTGAGGCAAAATTTTGGGTTGAGACTAGAAAAATGTATTCAAGTAGGCAGAGGCCATTTTGAGAATCTTATTAAGTGAATTGTTCGATAATTGTCAAGTTTTTCTTATAATTTAGTGATAATAATAATGTTAATAAAATTTCAGATTTGAGAGATTTTCAATGCACACCATTATTAAAACCGCAATATCTCGGTAACCACTCACTTTATGAGTTTCAACTAGGTATACCTTTTTCGTACAAAAAATTAGTAGTTTTCAGTTTTTCTGAACAGATTTGCAGAAAGTTGATCATCGAAAAAGTTATGCCCCTGTAAAACATTCGGGTTTAGTGTAGGTGGCGCCAACTATGATGTAGCTCAAAATAGGTATCACGGTTGGAAGCGGCATCCTCGATAACCCCCTATTACAAAGTTCCAAATCAATATTCCAGTAATTAGCAGAAAAACGAGCGATTTAATTTTTTTCAAAGTCAAATTTAACACACTGTATATCGAAAACAAGCAACAATAATCGGACAAAACGTATTAATGAAAGTCTATTTAATTTTTGATGCTCTATCCGAATATATGGGTTTGGCCCATTGTTAGAGGGACACCCTGTATATATATATATATATATATATATATATATATATATATATATATATATATATATATATATATATATATATATATATATATATATATATATATATATATATATATATATATAATATATATATATATATATATATATATATATATATATATATATATATATATATATATATATTGTGCTGGGAAATTGCACATTATAAACTGTTAGTACATCAGAGTGTACATAATACAAAGTCCATATAAATTTTAATATAAAACAAAAAAGGCAAACCCCTACGGAAGTCTAATTTGATGGCGTTAGACTCCTATTATTGGTTAAATTATGTAAATATTCAGACCTAGGTGTATTGGGGGGTAATCTTAGCAAAGTTATTGCAATAATTGGACCACAGGTCAGTAGTAAGTACAATACTTACGGTTTACACGTGATGTATATGGGCTCTTTGTAGATTGTGTATATATCCATATCCTTCCAAATTTTCTTTACACTAAAACATAAAAAC
Source organism: Tillus elongatus (assembly GCA_964006375.1). Taxonomy (NCBI): domain Eukaryota; kingdom Metazoa; phylum Arthropoda; class Insecta; order Coleoptera; family Cleridae; genus Tillus; species Tillus elongatus. Next base: position 15,528,321 of record OZ023265.1, read on the forward strand.
AAAATAAAACATTAATATACAAGCATATTCTCTATTATTGTTAGTCAGTGTCATTTGGATGGGCAATGACATGTTTTTGTACCCAACAACCAATGAAGAACTGACCAACATTGTGAAAAATTTTAAAATTAAGCACTCATCTGATATACATGGAATGACAGTTCCATTGTTAAAGGAAGTATTTCCTATCATAGTTAGCTGTTTGTGTGAGGTGCTTAATCAGTGTATGATCCAAGGCAACTTTCCTAAAAAGTTAAAGCTGGGAAAAGTGATTGCAATACATAAAGGTGGCAGTTTGGATGATTGTGACAACTACCGGCCTATCTCGCTACTTCCGATTCTATCAAAGATATTTGAAGAGCTTCTTAAGAGGAGGTTGCTGACATTCATTGAACGATACAAGATATTAGATCCGCGCCAGCATGGCTTTAGACCCGAACGTTCAACAGACACAGCCTTGACCGAAATTGTTATGAGTATTGCCGAGGGACTCGATGAAAAAAATCATGTTGAGGTCGTATCTTGTGATCTGAGTAAGGCCTTTGATACGGTTTCAAAGTGTATTTTGTTGGGGAATCTGGAACATTATGGTGTCAGAGGTACAGCCCTCTCCCTCTTTGGGTCTTACCTGGAGGGTAGGAGGCAGGTTGTGTATTGGGATAAACAGCTATCCGATGAGATGACAGTAGATTGTGGTGTTCCGCAGGGTTCCATTTTGGGCCCCCTACTCTTTATCATCTATATGAATGATCTGCCGGCCAACATTGCATCGGATGCGATCGGGCTTTATGCCGATGACACCAGCTTTGTTAACAGAGCAACAGCGGCGATTAATCTGGGCCTCCGTACAAGGACATGCCTTGACCAAGCAGATGAGTGGTTTAGAGTAAACTCTCTAAAATTAAACCTAAATAAGACACAACGACTGGTGCTGGGTGCGGGACACAGCGGCGGGGCGAGGTTAAAGCGTCTTGGTGTACTTCTGGAGGATGGCCTTGCCTGGTCTGCTCATGTCTCGTCCCTGCTTGGAAGGTTGTCTACGGCTATTTTTACAATGCGGCGAATGAAAGCTGTGGTGGGCCGGGAGGCCTGCAAGATGGCATATTTTTCCAACTTTCACCCTGTCGCTGGTTATGGTGTGCTTTTGTGGGGGTGCAGTCCAGGCTTGCAGCAAGTGCACCTGAAGCAGAAAGAAGCCCTACGTGTCTTGTGCGACGTGTCCTGGAAGACTAGCTGCCGTGGGTTGTTCGAGCGCGAGCGTATACTTACCATAGTATCGGTATTCATTTTTGTCTGCTTAAAATATGTTCATCAAAATAAAGACTTATTTCTAGCCAATGAACAATTACATACCTATGATACCAGAAAGAAGGCCAACTTTAGCATACCATATCACAGACTGGCTAGAACGCAATTGGGTGCAAATTATCTGGGTTTGGAGCTGTATAACAGACTGCCAAGTAATTTGAGGGAAATGCCTGAATCACAATTTGCCAGAGAGGTTAAGAGACTTCTGCTGCGGACGACACTGTATACAGTGGATGAGTATTTTGAGACTGGTTGGTAAGAGGCATCAAAACAGCTCCTTAGGGACTTTAAGTGTATTTTCTGTTGTTTAGTTTTCTATATATTTGGTACATGGATTGATTTGTTTGTTGTTTGTTCCTATTGTTTCTGTGGTGTTCTTTACAACTATTGTATTTTATCTATTTGACCATCTGTGTTTATGTGTATACATATTATTCACCTGACACACCATGTAATTTTTCGATGGCAAATAAATATTATTATTATTATTATTATTATTATATAAAGCCATAGTTTATTAAAATAATAATTATTGAAACTTTTGAGATTTATAACTAGCAAATTTGGATAGTATCTCAGTTTAAATGAGCCAAATATCTATATGCAAATAGCTTAAACTCTTAATCATGACAGTCAAACGAAAGAATTATGCTCCAAAAAGAATATTTTACCTTGATAAGTTGGAATAAAATGTAATAAAAAAACAAACACTTTGTATATTACATATAAAAGAGTGTTTTTATGTAAGCAATGGACTAAAGTGTATCAAAAACAAAGTGTTTTGTGTTGCAAAACTCTTTATCAAGAATTGCAGCATGTAAACTTGTTTTGTTTTAAAATTAGTATTATTTGTTAGGGTCTAGAAGTAAGGTTATGCCAAATGTCAGTTTAATAATAACGATCTGGAGTAATAAGATTTGAACTTACCGGGCTTTTTCAAAGATGAACAGCTGTCATAAAGGTTCTAATTAATTTTCAAGAAAGAATGCCCTGGGACAAAACAGGAAACGACATTCCAGATGAAATTGGACGAGATTTCCGCTTTTCGGGAATTGATTGTTGGTTGTTAATGAATTAAGACGCGAGAAGAGCGTCATATCTTGCTTCCCAAAAAATTTAAATATTTTAAAGTATATTTTGTGTAAAGAAGACCCATTGTACCCCTGAAAGTAACAGAATGTGTTAAATGAATGTTTTCCGTAATCACTACACTAGACAACAGTTATATATATATATATATATATATATATATATATATATATATATATATATATATATAGATATATATATATATATATATATATATATATATATATATATATATATATATATATATATATATATATATATAAAGAATAACCACGTCCAGACTTACCTACCACAACTAGCCAGGAATCAAGGTTTGAAATCCATTTTATTTTGATTAAATCAGAACAAAGGGTCCAAAATGAATTAAGACGCGAGAAGAGCGTCATATCTTGCTTCCCAAAGAATTTAAATATTTTAAAGTATATTTTGTGTAAAGTAGAATCATCTGAAATTATACCCATTAAAATTAAAATCAAAATCAATATATATTTAATACAGGGTGATTACTTTGTTTATGCGAAATATTATATATGAAAATATACAAAAATAAAATATATATTTAAAAATAAACAAAATACAAGAACATAAAATTATAAGTATTAATCAGAATAATTGGCTCACAACATTGGGGCTTCTTCTGCAAAAAAAAATATGTATACAAATTCTATAAAAGAACATAAAGCTAATTATTAATTAAAATTATATATATATATATATATATATATATATATATATATATATATATATATATATATATATATATATATATATATATATATATATATATATATATATATACAGTATGTGTCCCTGCATGGACGCATGAATAGGTGAAAAAGACTGTAGTTTTTTGACTTGAAACTTTATTTTCTGGGTATAAGCACTGCTTGAATAGAAAATTATTTGTGTCATAATTTAATTCAAGTTTGTCTTGGAAATTCACAAAAAACTAATTTTTTACCCTAGTAAAGTGCCTTTTGTCTAGGAGATATGAAAAAATTTTATTAAGAAAAGATCGAAAATAAAAACTGAGTAGGAATACAAAATTTTAAGGTCCTAAGCCAACTTTGATATTTCGCATGAAGATATTAAAAAAATTCTGTAATAAAAGTAGTTCAAAATAGTAAGATCGCCTTTTTTTATCCCTCTGTTAGACATTTTATATAATTAAAGAAATGAGAACGAAACAGTTGGATAGGCTCCGTATCCTGATTTAAGTAGATCCACTCCATATTTCACAGTTAAGTTTCGCTCAGTTTACAGCTACGACAACAACTAAAATTAACTATTCTTGACTACTGTCAAAACATTATTTTATTCGTCTTTCTCCTAGCATACTATTTGTTTTCATATTTTCTAAATAACAATGTAAGCCCAGTATTTTAAAGTTTTGTATTCCTACTCAGTTTCTTGTTCTCGTTTATCTTTTCCTAATATTTTTTATATCCCCCAGAGAAAAAAGGCACTTTACTAGTCTAAAAAAATTGTTATTTGCGAATTTACAAGACATACTTGATTTTTAAAATTAAAATTACAACACAAATTGTTTTTAATTCAAGCAGAGCTTTTCCCAGAAAATAAAGTTTCAACTCAAAAAAATTACAGTCTTTTTCACCTATTCATGCCTCGATCCGATATATATATATATATATATATATATATATATATATATATATATATATATATATATATATATATATATCTTTAGGAATATTGCACTACACTGTAATCACTTTTAAATATACACTTTATTTGTTTGTGATTTCTTATTGGTTTGCGTGGACTGCAGTTTCGAACCGTCCCGGTTCATCAGTAGCGTGCTGATGATGAACCGGGACGGTTCGAAACTGCAGTCCACGCAAACCAATAAGAAATCACAAACGTACAGCAAACAAATAAAGTGTATATATATATATATATATATATATATATATATATATATATATATATATATATATATATATATATATATATATATATATATATATATATATATATATATATATATATATATATATATATATATATATATATATATATATATATATATATATATATATATATATATATATAAATACGTAAATTTGCATTTCCTTTGCGAAATATGATATTTTGGTCTTATTGTAAGTCCAAAAGTAAAGACCTTGCACAATTTTTATCACATATAAAGTGTTAATAAAATAGAATAGTTTTGAACTGCAAAAGCAATCAGAATGTTTGTCTACTTAACTTCTAACTTAAGTTTTCTATTTGTAGTTTTTGGGGTGATAAATCTTAAAAAAAATTATGTGCTATAAGTTTATCACACAACAATTTATATAAGCAGTGATAGCTATAGAATAACTACTAAAAGCAAGTTGAGTTAATTTTCTATGTACTGCCGGGGATTTAAAACAAATAACATGAATAGTTTTTTTTTTAAATTTATAATTCGTAATAAGTATGTCAAAGCATTTAATATAGTGAAATTTTAATAACAGTCAGATAAAATCTGATCCAACTTTAACGCATATTTAATCAGTATCAAAAAGCTCATAAAGAGTTGTAGTTTGAAACAGGAATTGTATTTTGAACGTGTAATGTGCTAAAGGCTTTAAATTTGCTTGTAAATTTAAAAATTTGTAAATATTTATAATATTTGACATGAGTTATAATAAAAGAGATCGGCCCGGTGTAAATACACGAGCAGTGACTCGAAGGGGTCTCTGACTTTAAAAAGCAAAGTATTTAACAAACAGAATGCATTCATATTAACTATTTGACGTTATATTCAATTTTCGCGTCTGAAAAATGCGGGCGTTTATACAATGTGCTCCCCCAATTTTATTTATAATATTTAACATGAGTTATAATAAAAGAGATCGGCCCGGTGTAAATACACGAGCAGTGACTCAAAGGGGTCTCTGACTTTAAAAAGCAAAGTATTTAACAAACAGAATGCATTCATATTAACTATTTGACGTTATATTCAATTTTGGCCTCTGCAAAATGTGGGCGTTTATACAATGTGCTCCCCCAATTTTATTTATAATATTTAACATGAGTTATAATAAAAGAGATCGGCCCGGTGTAAATACACGAGCAGTGACTCGAAGGGGTCCCTGACTTTAAAAAGCAAAGTATTTAACAAACAGAATGCATTCATATTAACTATTTGACGTTATATTCAATTTTGGCGTCTGCAAAATGCGGGCGTTTATACAATGTGCTCCCCCAATTTTATTTATAATATTTAACATGAGTTATAATAAAAGAGATCGGCCCGGTGTAAATACACGAGCAGTGACTCGAAGGGGTCTCTGACTTTAAAAAGCAAAGTATTTAACAAACAGAATGCATTCATATTAACTATTTGACGTTATATTCAATTTTGGCGTCTGCAAAATGCGGGCGTTTATACAATGTGCTCCCCAAAAATATTAAAAGTTTTAGTTAAAAGAAAAAAAACCAAATACAACAGCTGCACTAAGAATAGATTTCAAAATATTAAAACAAAACTTATACTTACATAAAAATAAAAGTAAAATTCCACAATCATACGTAATTAATTAATATTATACAGGGTGTTTTAACACAATAAATAGCATAATATAATTATTTTATAAATACATAATAATATAACAATAATATACCACCCCAAGTCAGCTTGTTGAAATATATATATATATATATATATATATATATATATATATATATATATATATATATATATATATATATATATATATATATATATATATATATATATATATATATATATATAAGACCCTTTCAGAAAGCATAAGGATGGTTCTTGTCAAAAAACACAGTTTATTTAGTTGTTTATTAAACCAACAAATTTCGATGACTGTTTAAAAGACCGTTTTTTTTTTAGTAAAAATTACATCAATGAAAATTCGCTACCATAACTGACTTGCTGCGACCAGGGTTTTTAATACAAACTGATTTGCACATATACCTCAGAATGTAATTATTTTGAACAAACACTTTTGCTTATTTAGTTTGTTTTCAGGTTACGTATTTTGTTATTTTTAAACTACATGCATGAAGTGAGAATCAATTTCATTTAGTGGAAGAAAAATGTCTTGCGTGTAGCAAAACGTATTTCGATAATAATTCAACGTTCCGGAGCCTGATATCAGTGCCTCCGGTCTTGTGCTGGCTGAACGAAAATAGAATAACATATGGCGTAAACAACAGTGAATAAAAAATTGGTATCATTTTTCGTTGAAGGCTTTACAGTTTCTTATCACGTTTACAAGAAAGAAACGAGTTAAACGGTCAGCTGCTGGTGACAGGCTGGCTCGCTCGGTTAACGATACAAAGGATATTCTTTAGTCTCATGAGACGAGGAAAACTGTTCTACATGATGATTGTTTCAGTGCTTTTATAAGCTCCGCTTTTTAGTGAATTTTCTTAGAAACAAATTACTAATGGGGAGATCCCGACCTTTGAATTTTGAAAAAATTCCTTAAATGAGTGCGAGCTAGGACTAGGACCCCTAAAATCCATATCCGGGGTCAGTTTCAATTTTTATGTTTATATATATATATATATATATATATATATATATATATATATATATATATATATATATATATATATATATATATATATATATATATATATATATATTGTTGTGTTTCGGGGGTACGTATTGTATATATAAGGGTGTTTTTTATATATTGTATTTTTGTATAGTGTATTGTGTTTTTTTTGCAATTTTGAAATTGATTATTGTAATATTGAAATAAATGTGTTATTAAAGTTTTTGTTGGTTTTATTATTTTTACTGTATTTTTATTTAAATATAGGTGTTGATATTTGTGTTATTTGTTTTATTATGTTTTTGTTGGGCGCCTTTTTTTTAATATTATTATACTGAATTAAATTATGAGTTTATTAAGAAAAATATACATATATATAATTTTATCAAATTAAATATCTACCTGGTTTTTGATCTACTTACTATGCCACAGCTATTTTGTTGATACTCTTCTTACCTACAGGGAATGTTTAATAGTTGAGTTCACCAATGTCGAAAATTCTTACTCTTGGTGCATATATATTATATTTGCTGAACTTTTTATATACTGCTAGAGGATTAATTGGTCAATGGACAGATATGTGTGACATTTACAGAAAATAAAATAATGAGCAATATATAATTTGAAATTTGAAATATTTATTATCATTATTAATTTTATCAAAAAGCTTTTTGTTTGGTTATTGACTTAATTTTATAAATCTAAATTCTTACTTGGGATCCCGTATATTACTAATTTTAACATACAAATATGCCAGCTTTATTAATGCAATTATGACTTATTATTGAGAATTTTATTTCCAATGCTTTGTTTAAAAACAAGGTTATGACTTGCTATGACGGATCTGAATAGTTTCATTGGCATTTATTTATCACCATGGTAACGTCGTTTCAGGTGAATTTTGTTGCTTGGCAACAGAAATATTAAAATGGAGGAAATAAGGTTGAATTTCTTACGTTTACTTATCGCCCTCTGGTGACTCTCACAAGTACTTCATAAATATTTTATATTTAGTTCTTCTTTTGGTATGATTGCCTTTGCAAATGACATTTAACTTCTTGGATTGACGTTGACATATTATTCCTTTATAAAACTTATAGGTTCATTTCTTGTTTTGAATATATAATATACTTTTTAACAATTATTGATGCACTACCCCTGAGTTCACTTGGCTTCCAGCTCATTCACTGTTCTTACTCAATTTATGTACGAGTATTCTTGATTGGAGTTATTGTATAGCTGTTTATTGGTAGGTATAACCTATAAAATACTTTCACTATAGTTTTTAATCATTTATATTAATTTTTTTGAACATTTTCTGTTGCTGCAATCTACTAGCTTCTTCCTTCTACCAGCGTCTTCTTTCCAATCTCTCGTTCTTCCTCCCGGAAGTTCTAATTTTTATCTTTTGTTTTGTAACTTCGAATCACAGTTGTTTATTTTTATTTAAACTTTTTATTTACCAATCACCATTTTCTGTTTTCAGATAAGCCAATAACATGATTTAACTACATTAGTCAAAAGAAAGTCATTTCCTGCATATAATTCAATATTCCCATTTTATACATGTAAGTCAAATTGTGTTTGTTTTAAAATTTATAACCTATCATTCATTAACACATTAAACCTTATTTTTCTAGAATAATTACTAACACATAGTTTCCCTAATTGATAATTAACAAATTTTTACTTATTTTCTATACATATTAACACATTTTGTTAAAATCCCTAATCACATTCTTATTTAAATTCACTTTGTTCTGTCGAAGACAGTTTATAAATTTGGTCTTTTACCAGCTTGTTTGTGTTTGTAGCTGTCTATACCGGGTTTATATCACTTTGTATTTTGTTAAGCAGTTCATTCATTGTGAGTTTAATTGTTCAATGTTTTCTGATACAAAATGTTTTTTATGCCTTACTTAATAAATTTAAACTATGTCAAAATCTATTCATTGACGAATATATTTATATTTAATTGTTTTTAATTTGTTCAGTAGGATAAAAGGCTTTTTTAATATATAGCCATGTCTGTGCATGCAATAATATATATATATATATATATATATATATATATATATATATATATATATATATATATATATATATATATATATATATATATATATATATACCGATAACTCAAAAGATAATGGGCCGATCTTGTTAAAATTTTGGCATGTACCTTCCTTTTATAAGTGGCTTGGACAAGTTCGTTAGTCAGGAAAATCGAACCTGCTTTTCCGGGAAGAAAATTAGTTTTCTTTCGGAAAGAATTTTTGTCTCCAAAAAAAATCTGCGGTAACCAAATTTGGTACCTAAGCCTATAATATTAACATCTCTGGACGCAGCAAGTGCGTTATGAATTTTCTTTAAAATATATTTAATAGCAAATGTCTTTCTTTGATGAAAGCGGGCATCAAACTTGGTTGCCTATATAGTAGAAACAATGTACCATATTTCATCGAAATAAATTTATTGTTTGAAAATATATAAACATTTTTCAAAAGTCTAGATGCAACAAATGTGTTATGGAAGTGAATTTCCATAAAAATGTTTTTAATAGCAAATGCGAGCAGGCATCAATCTGATTACCGGTATAGCCTATGTGGTAGAAACAATGTACTATATTTTATCAAAATTACTTATGGTTTGAAAATTATTCAAACAGATCATGCATCATTGATAAATATCATGTATATAATCGCTTAATGCATAACAGAGTACACCGATCAGCACTTCTGCTTCAAGAATATAATTTTAAAATTAAGTGTATTAACGGAAAGCTAAATATAATAACAGATGCTCTGACAAAAGAGGATGATCATAATAATGATAATGAAAAAAGATACAAATTGGTGTGAATGTTTTGAGAATTAAAGGGGGTCGTATTCATTAGAACAAGTAATAATTCATGAAATAAGTCTAACTGCAAGAAAGAAGCGGGGCGCGAAATTTATAGGAAGTGTTTACATTAAAAAATCAATAAAATGCAGAAAATATTTAATAACGAGCATACTAGCCCCACGTTGGGTGCCAATTGTATGTAGATTATTCTATTAATATAGAAAATTCAATTTTATTAGTCATTATTTAATAAACATAATTTGTTATATAAAACAAAATTTTAATATATAGAGTATGCACAATAGGCCAAGGGATGGAGTGAATCGGGGCGGCAAAGCCGCAGATGAGCCCTGAGGGAGAAATATATATATACACAATAATGTACATACACGGTCGCTACTGTTAGTCCCTAAAACTACAGCTTCTCCAATAAGCGCACATCGACCAACGAAGTTGAGCAATAAGAAATGCAAATTCTTAGCTGAAACAAGCTCTTTGTATTTCTCCGTGTATTATAACTTTATCAGAAACCCACAGATAAACGAATCGGACGCCGAATAAGACATTACAGCCGCAGGTGATCGTGTATTAAAACATTTTTCGGGGACGCCCAACAACAACCGGAACAAGGTCAGGTCAGGTCACAGTCATTTATTTCAAAAACACATTTAAAAGCTTGTTTGGCCAGATTGTGCACTTATGTAGCCACAAAAGAAATAAATGTATCTGAAGTTAAAATATGTATGTACAAATAAATTTAAAGAAAAACTTTTTTTTTGTTGGTTTGACCGCAATATACAATTTTCTTTGTTACGATACTAGGAATCTGACAATCGATTGCTCTTGTTTGGATAAAATTTACAATATAAAACCTATATCTGGTATATTCTTTTACTTCTAAGAATCACGTATGCTGCTGTCAAAAGCGCTGTTCTGATCATATGAACACGCGATAAATATTTCAGGTTCCACAGAAACAAAGAACATTGGAAACACAACTTGTTCTATAAAACAGTCTGCTTGATATTACGGTTGGTTCCATTAAAACTATTCGATAAAAAGTCGCTCTTTGCCAATTGTTCGTCGAAAAAATTGACTCTTCAAGTGATGTCAACTTTGAGACTTTCAGAAAACGACTCTAAATAAGCGCGAACGGCGACCCCTAAAACCCATATCCGAGATTAGTTTGAATATATATATATATATATATATATATATATATATATATATATATATATATATATATATATATATATATATATATATATATATATATATTGCTATGTATAGACATAGGATAGAAATTAGAATAATAATATTAAGAAATAATGGTCAAATTATTTTAGTAGTGCAATAGAACTAAAGGAATATAATTTAAATGGAAATCTAAAGAGGTTTTATGTTGTTATTTTATAAGAATTAGTATTAAGTTAAAGTAAAATATATTGATAATGCAGTAGATATCGTGAAATAAAAAGCAAGATAAAGTGAAACAAACTATTTTTTGTATGGTTTGCTAGCTAGTGATAAGAGACTTGTGGTGAGATTGATAGTCGAGAGGAACCGGTTGAGAGGTCGAAGGCAAAACAGCCGAGAGACAGTAAAATTGGTATTCAGCGGGAGAACGTTGAGGAGTGAACAGGTAGAAGGTGCCTGGTCCACAGGAGAGGTGCCTGGTAATAATATAGTTGCCAGGGGTAGTTAAGCAAGAAGATAATGACTGAAAATAAATAAAACAGTTAAAGTTAATCAACCAAAACAACAGAATTTCATAAAAGAAATCCAAATACCATCTTTGTGGACATGGTGTACAGGAATGTGTAAGGTGACCGATAATTAACAAGCCAAATCTCTGGTTCTAACAATGTAAGTGATTTGATACTGAATAATATGTTTCTGTTATTAATAACCTATTATGGTATATTATGCAACTAATTTGTCCCTTAATTTGTTATTTAATATTTGTGAATTTTAATTTCAATGGGTAATCACCATTAAAGATGCCTAACTTTGTATAAAACAATGTAAGTAATTTGATACTGAATAATATGTTTCTGTTATTAATAACCTATTATGGTATATTATGCAACTAATTTGTCCCTTAATTTGTTATTTAATATTTGTGAATTTTAATTTCAATGGGTAATCACCATTAAAGATGCCTAACTTTGTATAATTAGATTTTCATTTAAATCTCCTGGCCTTCATAATAGAAGTGGTAATGCATAATTAAAATAGAAAAAGACCAAGTAATTAGCAAAGACCAATTATACAAAGGAATTACCAAAAATAAAAATAAAAACAAGTTTAATCCTTAAAATCCTGAGAGGGCTGAGCAAATGAAAATTAGAAGTAATTAAGACGGTAAGTGAGTAAAATAAATTATCTTCTAATTGACGGGGTAATATTTGCAGGTTTTGGCTTATTAAAAGTATATTAGATAATGATATTGGCAAACAGTGAGTTGCCTGGCGTCCAACGGTATAAATTATTAATATAAAGATATATTAGAAATTAGATTTATGATTAGAAGTAATTAATGTAATATCAGCATCTAATTAGTAATTAACAAATCATTAATTAAAAAGCCAGACCATAGCAAAAAAAATATATATATATATATATATATATATATATATATATATATATATATATATATATATATATATATATATATATATATATACATACATATATAGGGTGTTTCGCATAAGAACCGACAGCTTACCTCTATACTAAGTTGAACCCGTGGGGAGTTTTAAGCCTTAAAAATGGGGTTTCTAATTTTAAAAAAATCAATATCTCAGTTATGCTTGAACTTAGAAGAACTAAATTAGGTACACGTTTGAACTAAATTAGGTACACGTTTTAAGTGTACCACGGGCAATAACCGACAGTAATAAAAATTCAATTGAAGCATTCTAATGGGTTGATAAGGGATGATTCACCCTTAATATGTGACACAATTTTTTTAACCTATTGGTGGAATTAAAATAATTATTATTTCATTTTATGGGGAACTCAATTTTAAAACTTCTCTGACTCTTGTTAATTTTCTAAAAACTTTGTCGTTTTCAACAAAATCCCGAATAACTAAATACATGTATTAGTTTTTCAATTTTCTATACAAATGGGCAAGCTCTTCGATAGAAGACCTATTCAATTCATTGATTGTTGTTGCCCTTACTTGGTGAAACTTGTCCATACTACATACAAAGAAGTAGTCTCCAAGTCTGTATGTAGTATAGACAAGTTTCACCAAGTAAGGGCAACAACAATCAATGAATTTAAGAGGTCTTCTACATGTATTAGAGCTATGTTGTTTAAAATCATCGGAAATTCAAACGTTTGCTATGAAATTTAACGTCAGATTTGACAATCAGTAAAATAAGTCATTTTATTTTAGTAATATTTGCTGAGTGTTGTGAAAATGGCCGGGAATTTTTCATTTAGCAAACAGGTTAACGTGCTATTAATGTTAGGTTTCTGTGAAATAAACTACAGAAGACCTGTTGAAGAATATCGGAGAATACTTCCTAATCGTGTAATCGTGTAAGTTTTAGAATTCAATTCCCCATAAAATGAAATAATAATTTTTTAAATCCGCCAATAGGTTAAAAAATTCTGTCACATTTTATGGATCAGTCATCCCTTATCAAACCTTTAAAATGCTTCATTTGAATTGTTATTACCGTGGATTATTAAATTACCCAGCTTTCGGAAATATTTATTCCTATATCAAGGATATTTTAGTTTTAAAACTAAGCTTGAAAAAATTATATTAAAACATTTACAATTTTTTTAGATAAACTTTAACCAAAGTTGATCCAAATTTAACATAAAACGAGTATAACAAGCAAATATTTTTACCTTATATTTCCATAGAGTGTATTTGCCCCAGGATAAAACTTTTACTACGCTCGCTGGTTATGTATGTAAGTAAAAACTCAAGCATCAACAAGACCTCTCAAAAGATATGTTAAGTTAGATTCTGCTCTCAGATATATAACTTACTTATTAGTTTCGGAACAAGTTAATTGTAGCATTCAGTTAAGTGTAGAATCCAGGATGTCAACATAGAACTCCAATTAACTAAGTTTGCTAACTAATTACGAAAATACCATGTTGACCTCTAGAGACTTCAAGAAAACCTACGATTCTACAGCTCCCTCTGGATTTATCCTAGAAAGTAAGGGTTAAACAAGATACCAATCTCGTATTTAGGTAGGCTCTTTATTTTACACAGCGGGCTGTCTTTCAATAGGATCAAAGATAATTGAATAATGAATTAATAATATCCTTTCTCTGCTGTGCTACTATCTGGTAATATATTTGAGAGATAGTGTATTCATAGAATACAATGGTTTTCGTAGGCCACTTTAAGTAGCTGTAAAACATGTATTAGTACTATGGAGAATTTTGAACGATATAGCTGGTGTTAATATAAATTTTTTACTCAAAGTTAGCCGTGACACGCGAAACCTGACAATTTCTAACTGGTAGTATTTATTGGACAGTTGTCTGGCATCGTTTAGCTTCCTTTTTGGTTTCTTCATCTACGCCTGAATATGAGTTGCCGATTTTATCCATTCTTGGGAGCTAAGGCTACGCTTTTTCCAAAATAAAACTTTTAGTGCCAAGCGCGAACTTGACACCCCGACCCTATATATTAGTTTCAGACCTTAAATGTTTATATATATATATATATATATATATATATATATATATATATATATATATATATATATATATATATATATATATATATATATATACAGAGTGTCACAAAAGTCGTAAAGATAGACTAGCTCAAGCCCTTTCAGAAAAACCATATATGATCTTATCAAAAAGTTGACGGTTTTTAAGGTATTGACAATTTTATGAAAAAATTAAATTGTTAAATTTTGAATTATTTTGCCCACCCAGATGCAGAAAAAACATTTCCCCAATGCGATTTTTGAGCCTGTTAATCCTAGATAATAGCGTTATCGGACCAATCTGAGATATTTTGTATTATTATTCAGAAAATCTGAGGAAAAAAATAAAAATCGGACTTTTCTTCCCCATTTTTTTTAAAACTTGGAAAAAACCTCCGTACTGAAAAAAAAATGTTAGTAAAATTCACTGGGTCATAATTTCAAAAACTTTCCTGTTTTATGGAGATTCTAAAATGGTATAAAACATGATCAATATCTCTTAAAAGTAATTCACTGTCGACGATTGAAAGTTAATTTGGAAGTGAAATCAGGTAGCTAATAAATAAAAAAGTTCGGGACGCAGCAAGTGCGTTATGGTGATGAATTCTTATTGAATGCTTCAAATTTGAATAACTATATTTTCTATAAACCTAGAAAGTTTAGTTTTGGTATGTAGTAAGGTCTTTCCTAAAGCAAGATTTCCACCGAACTTCATTAAAATAACTCTGTAATTTCCGGAGAAAAAAATTTTCGAAAGAAAATTCCAAATTTAAATAACTCGGTTTTCTATAAACTTAGCAAGTTTAATTTAGGTGCGTGGTAAGTTCTCTTCCAAGGCAACATATTCGTTGAATTTAATGAAAACAGCTTTGTAATTTTCGGAGAAAATTTTTTTTTCGAAAGAAAACTCAAAATTTTCCCGGAAAACCCATTAATAAAAAAAGGCACTTGCCGAGTTTCATCTAAATCGGTTAATTATTTTTTAGGTTATCAGACGGATATATATATATATATATATATATATATATATATATATATATATATATATATATATATATATATATATATATATATATATATATATATATATATATATATATATATATATATATATATATATATATATATATATATATATATATATATATATATATATATATATTATATATATATATATATATATATATATATATATATATATATATATACATATGAAACTGACCACGGATATGGGTTCTAGGGAATATAGTTCGCGCTCATTTGATGAAATTTTTTCAAAATTCAAAGGTCGGGATCTCCCCACTAGTGAATTTTTTCTGAGAAAATTCACTTATGAGGAGATCTGTGTTTATATATATATATATATATATATATATATATATATATATATATATATATATATATATATATATATATATATATATATATATATATATATATATATCACACCGATAACTCAAAAAATAATAGGCCGATTTTTATGAAATGTGGCAGGTACCTTTGTTTAGTAAGTGGCTTAGACACACAAGTTTTTCTGGAAAAAATTTGGGTTTTCTTTCGGACAATTTATGTATCTCCGAAAGTAACAAAGTTATGACAATTAAATTTGGCATATATGTTTCCACTATCAAACTTACTGCCGAAACTCCGATATCCACGTTAAAAATTAAAAAAAAAAGTTATAGGCATTAAAAGAAAATTGGGTCCCACTGGTGATCAAATGTTTGTGACGTCAGATTGCATTGGCTGTGGTATGGCTGGTGATCAAAGGGAAGCACAAGAACAAAATATTGTGTGTGGTTTACAAAACCAATTGAAAGTTACATACAACGGTTAAGTTTTTCTTTTGATGCAAAAAGGTCAAGAAGTAGCAGAATAAATATTTTATAATGTTTCTTTTTAAAACGTCAACGTTGCGACTTTAAACGTCAAAATTTGCAATTTTCAAACAAATAATCTGAGACAAATGCGAAGTGTGTAGAAGCAATGTCATAATAGGTGTGTTTTACAAAGCCTTAAGTTTCAGCTTTGACCATCATTGAGCTTTATTTTACCAAAATGTTATCGGAAAATCCATTTCAAATAGACCCCCCTTTCTGATGCTGATGTATCAAACCGATAACTTAAAAAATAAAGGGCCGATTTTAATTAAATTTGGTGAATACCTTCCTTTTGCAAATGGTTTGGATAAGTTCGTTATCCAGGAAAATAGGCCCAGATTTTCCCGGAAAATTTTGTGTTTTCTTTCGAAAAAAAATTATATCTTCGGAATTAACAAAGTAAGGGCAACCGAATTTGTTTATATCCTTATAGGTAAGTTACCTACCAAAACTTAGCTCTCTATGTCAAAAGACAAAAAAGTTACAGACATTTAAAGAAAAATAAATTGGGGTTTTCCTTAAAACGTCAAAGTTGCGATTTAAAACGTCAAAATTGGTACCATTTAGGCAAAGATCTTGAATCTAATACGGACTATGGAAATAAAATGTCTCAAAAAGAATGTTTAGCAAATCCTGAAGTCTAAGTTTCAACCGTCATTGTCCTTCATTTTACTAAAATGTTTCCAGAAAATTCATTTCAAATAGACCCTTTCTTTGATGCTTGGCAGTAGTCTTAGCTATAGAGTTTATCGTTTAATGGTATATAATTTTTGTCGAATTTTCGTAAAAAATAAATAAAGCTCAATATGTCCATTATTATACAAGATATGAAAAAAAATTGTTATTGTTTTGTTATTGTATTTTTGCATTTTCCATCGAAATATAATGCATGTTTGTAAGAAAAAAAAATCGGGACGCAGAAAGTGCGTTATGGTAGCGAATTTTGATCAAATGCTTCATATTTGAATAGCTGAATTTGCTATTAACCTATAAGGTTTACCAAGAAACGAGTTTTTTCCGGAACACTTTAAGTCTACTCTCGGAAATTTTGGTACATTTTCAAACAAAAAAGTTATTTTGATGAAACATGGCACATTGTTTTTACTATATAGGTTATACTGGTAACCAAAATTGATGCCTGCTTTCTTTAAAAAAAAACACACTAATTTGCTATTAGAAACATTTTATGCAAATTCACTACCATAACGCACTTCCTGCGTCCAGACTTTTTCTTATGGATTGTTTAAAATCAACGACACGTCACACATGGAAACACGCTTAATATTTTTTTGCAATGTGAGGAGAGAAAGTATATCTAACTCCTTATTGATCAATACGCATAAATTCTTGTTGACACCATTCACATTATAACAGTCGTTTTTGTGGCCATCCCAAATTTCCATTTCCTTTCAGCATTTTGTATCCATAATTGATGGGAATCCCTAATGAAAGAAAACATGGCTTGCAACATTTATTGAAACTTCAAAACTGGTTTTGAATCAACTTGATTTATGTATTCGACTATCACAAATCACAGTAGCCTAGTTTGCTTCATGCATATTGATGTAGTATTACAACGCGAATCCGTTTCGAAGTCTCTTACAAATATTACTAACTTATTTATATTCCGCCCCCAGCTTCGAGCCCTCGAATTCGCACTTATGCTTTTCCGGAACTTGTTTATTATTGTGTTATGTGAGCATAAATACGTATATTATCTGGCACATAATACATTTTACATTATTTTTTACTTTCACATCGTCACAACGTGTGGAAATTTGCATCGGAGACAATCTTTTTTTCGCTTAAACGTCGTAAAAAGTATCAAAACATATAGAAAACATGTTTTGGGAGCGATTTTTTTGTCTGTCGGTCTGTTAGTCTGTCGGTCTGTAGGTTTTCGGTCTCTCGGTCCGTCGGTCTGTCGGTCTGTCGGTCCGTCGGTCTGTCAGTCCGTCGGTCTGTCGGTGTGTCGGTATGTCGTTCTGTCCGTCTGTTGGTTTGTATGTCTATCTGTTTGTAGCCACGATAACTGTAGAACGAACTGAAATATCGTCTTCAAATTTGGTATACACTTGGCACTCGGCACACGAACGTTTCGGATTGTTTTTGGATAAAATCGTTTTAGGGTAGGGAATGAATCTGCGGGTGATTTGGTGAAAATTGACGTTTTTCCGTTAAAACTCGAGTAATATAACGTTTTAGGGTTTATTTATTAGAAAACAATTTATTTCATCAAACATCTGGTATTCTATGCTGAAATTAAACTGGAGGTTGAATGTTTGGGGGTAGAATAATCCTGACAAAGATTTCGATTTTTTTTGCTAAAACGGCGAAAGAAGTCTCAAAGCATATAGAAAACTTGATTCTGGATTTTTTTTGTCTGTCGGTCGGTCGGTTTGTCGGTCTGTAGTCTGTCTGTTAATAGGCGCAATAACTTTCGAACGAATTGTGATATCATCTTTGAATTTGGTATCTAGTTAGCACCCGACAAAGAAACGTTTCTAGTTGTTTTTGTGGGTAAGATCGCGGGATAGGGGATAAGGAGGGAGTGATTTGGTGAAACTTCACATTTTTTTATAAAACTCGAGTAATATAACGTTCCCTCGGGGGAACCTGTAACCCCTAGAGGGCGCGTCCTCAGGTGGCGGATCGAGGAATGCCTCTCAGATATGAGTGGTAGGAGGGAAATTAAATACCTCTCGCGGACCAACAGGTACAGTAGCGTCTGATCCAGGATGGGCGACTGCGAACAGCGTCTGGCCCAGAATGGGCGGCTGAAGTTCCAAACTCACCAAGACGTCCAGCCAACGTGGTGGTTTATGGCTAAATACCCCCTATGATCATGCCAGATGTAAAAGCTGAAATACCCCAGGCGAGTAGAAAAGTATTTTAAAAATCTCGCACTGACAACAAGTTAGTCTGCCCCAAGGATTTTGGGGGGGGTGGGGGGGTCAAACATATGGCAATGAGTACCAAACGTACCAACAACAAAATACTGCATATTGCAACCTACAGTAGCCGATCACTGTCAACAGATGAAAGATTAATGAAACTAGAAGGAGAGTTGGAAAGTATAAAATGAGACGTTGTCAGACTAAGTTAAGTAAAAAGACGAGGCAAACATCTCATAGACCTTAAATCTGGGCACATATTCTATAGCGTGGGTGAAGAAGAGAGCTCCTGAGGATGAACAGGATTTCTCATACACAAGCGACACAAATCAAGCATCATGTCACTAAATAAAATATCAACACGAGTTATCTCTTTGATTCTAAAACTCAATACCAGATACAATATTAAGCTCATACAAGTATACGCCCTTACAATGGATCATGACGATGAGGAGATAGATTTGTTCTATTAGGACATTAACACTGCTTTAAAAGAACACCCAGAGTACTTTACTCAAATATGCGGTGATTTCAATGCCAAAATAGGCAGAAAAATGAATCAAAGTGAGGAATCTCTTGGAGAGTTTGGCTTAGAAGTTAAAAATAATCGAGCAGAAACGCTGCTCAGCTTTCTACTATAAAATAATCTGTTTCAGATGGGTAGCTTTTTCTACAAAAAAAAACAAATAGAAGATGGATGTGGAAAAGCCTCGATGGGAAAACAAGAAACGAAATAGACTTTATCGTCACAGATAAAAAACACATAATAAAAGACGTGACTGTCCTAAATAGGTTTGCTACTGGGAGCGACCACAGGCTTGTTCGAGCAAAAGTGGCTATTGACATTGGCAAAGAACGACAAAAAAATATCCAAAAGAGCAATAAATCAAATTTACTAATAAATCCAGCAGATGTAAATAGCTTTGAACAATGGATCACCACTAATCTAACTAAGGCTGAAATAGAACACACCATTGGTAAGGACATCAACAAACTAAATAATATCATCACAACCACAATAACTGAAGCCCAAAGTCGGCACTACTCAACAAATCAAAGGGAAGAAAAACATAGAAAAAAGAAGGGGTATGAGGTCAGAAAGCTATGCGTCTGAAGAAGAATTAAGAGAAATAAATAAACAAATTTCAAAAGGCATCCGACGCGACGTAAGAGCTTTTAGACACAATCAAATCAAAGATACCATAAAGAACAACAAGGGTATGAAAGTTCTACGTAGAAAGCTTGACAATGGAAAGAGACAAATAATAAAATTAAAAAATGCACAAGGGCACACATCAGCGAACAGGAAAGGTATTCTAAATATAGTGAAAGAGTTTTATGGAATGCTATATAAAAGTGTAAGTGATATAAGGCTACATCCAGAATGTGACATACTAACCCGTAAAAAACGTGTGGTTAACCAAGGCTCGGAAATACTGATGGAAATATCACTAGATGAGATTAAAAAGATGGAAAATAAAAAATCGCCCGGAGAAGACTGTGTGGTTTCCGATGCGATAAAGATTGGCAGTCCTTGCTTGCTCCAAAAGATCAAGTCTTTTTTCAACCTTTGTCTCTTTAATAGTACGATGCGAGAAAAGTGGCACAAGACCATCGTAATACTGGTCCACAAGAAAGGAGAGATCTCGAACCTAGAAAATTACAGGCCGATAAGTCTACGTAGCCATCTCTACAAATTATTTACTAGAATAATTACCACACGACTTGAAAAGAAGTTGGACTTCGTCCAGCCAGTGGAACAAGCCGGATTTGAAGTGGGTTTGGATCCAATGATCATCTCCAGAGCGTCAAAATAGTAATTGAATAGACCATCGAATATGGCAGACCTCTTGTCCTTTCTTTTGTGGATTTTCATAAGGCTTGCGACACTGTGGAGCTGGACGCAGTGTTGCAATCCCTGGAAGCATACCCTATTGACTATCACTACACAAACTAAAAAAAATGTTTTTGAAAGAAAACTCAAATTTTTCGCAGAAAACCCCGTCCGATTTTCCTGGCTAACAAACTCATCCAATCCATTAATAAAAAAAGGCACTTGCCGAGTTTCATTGAAATCGGTTAATTATTTTTTGAATTTATCAGACGGATACATATATACATATATATATATATATATATATATATATATATATATATATATATATATATATATATATATATATATATATATATATATATATATATATATATATATATATAAACATATAAAAATTGAAACTGACCTCGGATATGGGTTCTAGGGGTCCTAGTTCGCGCTCATTTGAAAAATTTTTTGCAAAGTCTCACCATCGATACCTCTCTATTAGTGAATTTTTTTTAATAAAAATTAACTAAAATATAAAGGCATCTTGATCATGATGATCGAATTTCCGTCGGTTTTTATACAACTTTGGTTTCTGGTTGTAACAAGTGCATACATAGATAGGTATTGTTTATAAATGATGATACAAGATACTATCCATGCCAGTGGGGTCATTGGATATTGGTTCTATTTAACAATTGCTTATTGGTAAACATTTGGAAACTATGTGGTTAGTTTTGAGAGATTAGCAGTTTTGGTTATTAACACAACGATAACAGATTCACAGTGGTTGAACCCCGCTTTCTTCATAACAAAAATCTCGGAACGCAGCAAGTGCGTTATGGTAGTGATTTTTTATTAAATGCTTCAAATTAGAATTCCTCAATTTTCTAAAAACTTAGAAAGTTTAGTTTTGGTATGTAGTAAGGCCTTTCCTAGGGAAAAATATCCACCAAATTTAATTAAAATTACTTTGTAATTTTCGCAGAAAAAAATTTTTTTTAATGAAAATTTAAAATTTGAAAAACTCAATTTTCTATAAACCTAGAAAGTTGAATTTTGGTACGTAGTAAAGTCTCTCCCAAGGCAACATATATGGTAAATTTAATTAAAGCAACTTTGTTATTTTCGGAGAAAATTTTTTTTTGGAAGAAAACTCAAAATTTTCCCGGAAAACCTCGTCCGATTTTCCTGGCTAAAGAACTTATCCAAGCTATTAATAAAATAAAAGCACTTGCTGAGTTTCATTGAAATCGGTTAATTATTTTTAGAGTTATCAGACGGATACATATATATTATATATATATATATATATATATATATATATATATATATATATATATATATATATATATATATATATATATAATTGAAACTGACCCCGGATATGGATTCTAGGGGTCATAGTTCTCGCTCATTTGAATTTTTTTTTTCAAAGTCTCACCATCGATACCACTAAAAATAGAACAATGTAATATCCTCTGGACCGCAAAAGATAACTGATCTACGGTCAGTCTAGACCGGAGACAGAACAATATAAAACTTTATCCTATTAATTGTTGTGCAGACTAGTTCAGGGCATACTGATTTTGGAGTGGGTGGAGTAGAAAGACTAAGGGTATGCACAATTAGCCAAAGCCTGCAGTGCTATCGGGGCGGCAAAAACGCGGACGAGGGAGAAAACAAATATCCTACAAAAAATGGCTGTAAATTTTCAATGAGAGTTGATAACCTAATAAACCAACTTGTCTATTTTAACTTGTAATTTCAGTTGTTCTTTCATGTAGCTTTCCTCTATTACACCTAGCGTTAATGGTTGATAGAATTTTTTTGCAACATTTTACAAAATAAGCAAATCCAAAGTCTTTGATGTTGAAGCATTATACATCACGGTAGCGTTTGGAGACAGACTGGGGAAAAGCGATATCTCTCAGAGAAGCAAGGGTCAAGTTATCTGACTGGGAATCCGTATAAGCTTGCGGCTCGTATTGTTGTAGGTGTATAAATGCCCTAATCCGGGATCAAGAGACACCTGAACCTGATATAGAGGACAGGCAGAATTCACATTTAATTAGAACATGCGTTCACTTGCTACTAACTACCCCACTATCCACCCTTACTAGCTCCACTATCAAGTAACACTAACTACTCTTGTACAACTTCCTAATCGTAATGAGCGATACTCATGACCTTGATACAGTTAACAGAATGCTTTAGTTTACATTAAATTTTAAAGTTATTCTCTGTAGCAGCTTTCGGTAAAAAAAAAATTAAGTTTTTGCAAAATTTTTGTCAAGTGAGCCTGAGATAGTTACTCAGAACTTATTTTTGATGTACACATATTGGCTAAAACGTGTTCACTTATTGATCGCAAACAAATAAACTACTATCGTATCTATCATTTTAACAGGGTAAACATTATTAAATGATATATGCTTGTCTATTAAAACTTCTTTACCATAATTTCAGATATATATATTTTTTTGTTTTATTAAATTTTTACAATCTACTCTACAAGGAGTATTAAGTAAATATGTTACACGTATGTTCTAGTCGGAAAATAAAAATAAACCCAAAAGAACGAAAATAAAAATAATTAAAAATAACTTTAAAAAATATATATACATATATAAATAATAAATAATGCAAAGCGTGTGAGGAAAAGCCCACCAATGTCGGCACTCCCTCTCGGACAACACTGAATTGTTAATTTAGTAGGTCTCTTGGCCAGGTTCTTCTTAAGCGTCTCTCGTAGAAAGGGCCTTCAGAGGGTTGTTCTATGAGGGCATTTTCGTGGCCGGGCAACTTTGCGTGATAATTTTGGGCGTATCTTCGAATTTCTTCATGAACGAAAGGGATTTTGAGACCTTGATGTAAGGTAAGGTTGGAAACGTACCATGGAGCATTTACTATTGAGCGAAGTATTTTGGATTGCTGTCTTTGTATAATTCGGATATTTGTTGGTTTAGCGTCTCCCCAAAACTGGATTCCATAGGTCCAGATTGGTTTTAAAAATGCCTTGTAGATCAATAGCTTATTGTTAATGGTGAGCTTTGATTTTCTTCCTAGGAGCCAGTGCATCTGACGAAACTTAAAATTTATTTGTGCTTTCTTCGACTGTATATGCCTTTTCCACGTTAAGCGTTGATCAAGATGTATACCAAGATATTTTGCTTCAGTGTTTACAGGTATGTGGTTGTTGAATAGAGTTACTCTTGGGCAGATTGTATTTTTATTAGTAAATGTATGATCAGACGATAAATCTAGAGGTGTCTCTAGGCTTATATAACTGTTTGAAGCTACATTGTCACAAAAAAGTCGAGTACTCAGGTATTATGTTTGAATTTGTTGGCCAATATGTAGGCTTGGCCGTTGATACCACATTATAATTTTTAACCATTATTACTTTTAATAGATTGCGACCTTTAGGTGTTATTAGTCTAGAGCCCCAGTAAGTGTGCTTCGCATTCCAGTCCCCTCTAACAATAAATCTAGGGCCGAGGGTTTGGAAGAAATCTTTGTATTGGTCTTCACTTAGTGCGTGTCTTGGTGGAGAATATAGTGCCGATGCATCAAAACTCCAGGTTTCTGTATACACCTTAATAGTTGTTGCTTGAATTTCAGTCGTTACGTACGGGGGTAGGACGTCATGTTTAATGTTGCTTCTGATGAGTACTGCAGTACCTCCGTGTGCGGTGTCATCTTGATGATTTGTAGCGTATGTAGAGAAGAGCGGTATGCGGAATACTGACTTATTTGTTAAGTGTGTTTGAGAGACCAGCATTATATCTATTCTGTTAATGTTGGCAAATGTTATTAGTTCTTGTTTGCGACTAGTTAGTCCGTTGGCATTCCATGTTGCAATGCGTACGAACTTTGCCATTTCAATTGAAATTATTAACAAGTCTTGACAACAGATTAAGCATAATCTGGTTTTGATTCATCAGTTGTGTGAAAAGGGATTTAAATTCGCGCAGGATAGAAGTAAGCGTGTTTTCAAGGATCTTTTGATGGTCATCTGTGTAAAGAGGTTGCCTTTGTCTGAGTACTTGATTATATAGCGGTCTGCTTTGGCGGGGTTCAGTGTAGTCGCTAGGTACTTCTGTGTTTATGTTAGCTGCAACGTGTATGTTTTGGCGGTCTTGTGTTAGATTCTGTTGCTTTTGGTGGTATCTTCTAGTCAGGTTAGGGTTTTTGGTTTTTATGAGGTCCCTGTATACGGTGCAACCTTTGTAATTTGCTGGATGGCTACCTTCACATAGAGCACATTTCGCTGAAGTTTCTCTTGTTTTCGTGCACATTTTGCTGTCGTGTTGTTCGCCGCACTTTACACAAATGAATGGTTTACTACAGTAGGTCTTCGAATGGCCGTACTCTTGGCACCTTGCACATTGAACTATATCGCGTCTTGAAGGTTCTATACCGACTTTTGTGTTACATATGAATTGCAAATCATATATACTTTTATGATTATCTTGTGGCTCTAGATCTACGAAAAAAATAGGTAATGGAACTTTGGAAATATGATGCCTAATGTTCACCATATTTCTCACTTTGTGGATAGCTTTTTAAATATCTAACTTTATTTCGTTAATTGGAGTCGTGTGGTGTAAGTATCTTCCTACTACTCTATAGGCTCTTTCTTCCTTGGACTGGTAAGTATGGAATACGATATTCTCGTCTCTTAGATATTTCACAAGTCTTCTATATGTTTCAGATGTGTGAACATTTATTTTGACAGTGTTGTTTGTTAGTGCTTTGAGTAATATTGTTCTTCTGCTATAATGACTGCTAGAAAGTTACTCATGTTATTATAATCTGTTACTCCATGGATAAAAATAGGTGGAGGTTTGGGGTATTTTAACGTTTCTGGAGAGTCGTAGTTATTAATATTAATTTCATCTGCTGTAGCTAGAGATGAGAATGTCTTGTAAGTTTTTGGAAATGATCGCCTTTTTGGAGTTTGTTCGGGTGAGTTACAGACTCTTTTTCTTTTTTGACTTCTTACCACGAATGGGTTGATAGAGGAGAGCAGTCTCTGTGGTCATTCACATTGTGATCATTAATACTTTGTTGCGAGTTGTCACTGTTAATCGTTAACATTGGTGTATGATTGGTTGCGGTATTTTGTGATGTTTGAGTAGGGCCTATTTCTACATCTGTAGATATTTTATTTGATGATTTTTGTTGGTTTGGGAGCATATAGCTCCCATTTTAATCAACAGTCAGTTATTAGGGGTGATTTAATTAATTTAATATAATATATTAATTCTGCCGTAGAAATAAATTAATATTCTTACTTGAATTCAGTTTATTATTTTGCAGTTAGTTATCAGCAATCGATAAGATTATTGGCTGCCGGCAGACATTCACTCACTCGGAACGACAACCGCGAACTCCAATTTCAGATATAAATATTGAAAATGCATGATGTGTCGTTGAATAATGATATAAAGAAACAAGAATATGAGGCGTACTAAAGCCTTGCTTGTTATTCACTCATTTACTATTCACATTCATACTTAACAAGGTGGGCTAGGCGCTTGAGGTACGTCACGGAAGGAACCCATCTGATATTTGTAACAAATGACAAATAAACGTGAATAATAAAACAATGATCTCTTTCTTGATTATATGAAAATGACTCTGATAGGGTCGCATTTTCGTAACGTATTTCGCCAACTAGAATACCTCCAGCATTCACAAATTTATTTCACTGATGTATACAGGAACTTTGAGGACCATTTTCATTTAAAGTCAGTTTTGTGGCTATTTTAATCTATGATATAGGTAATTTTAGTTGGAAGACCATTTTTGCAATAATTATGACTACGCCAAATCAAAAACTCATTATAGCTCACTCCAATATCCAAGCTATTCCCTGGCTGCGCTGGATTAAATAAAATAATTCCGATTATCGAATTGAAGCTCACTTGTTTGATGGATAAACTTGTGTATTTTTTTCAACCCAGTTACTTATAAATTATTGACTTTAGAGTAAACTTTTTTAATTAAAGGTTTAGACGCAGCCCGTGCGTTATGGTAGTAAATTTTCATAGAAATATTTTTATGCTTATAACTTTTTTCCTTACAGCATAGAGATCTAAACTTTGATAGGTAGTTTCCTTTTTATAACGCAGACCTACGTATGTACCAAATTTTGTTACCGTAGCTTTGTTACTTTCGGAGATTTTTTAAAAGAAACTCCACAATTTTTCCGAAATACTTGGTCCGATCTTCCTGGCTAACGAACTTATCCAAGCCACTCAGAAAAGAAATGTACCTGCCAAATTTTATCGAAATCGGCCCACTGATCATAGTCAGTAGCGTGCTGATGATGAAGAAGGGGGAAGGTTCGACATTGCAGTCAACGTAAACGAATAAAAATCACAGAAAGTACAGCAAACACATTATATATATATATAATAATAATAATAATAATAGGGTTTATTCAGCGAAAAAATAATACACAAAAAAAAGTTACAATCGTTATCTCTAAATATAGATGTCTCAGAATAAACAGTGAGATAAATACTCACGAAGTACTCATAATAGGTACTTTTGTGTGAGTTTACATAATCCCTAACATGCTGTCATCTAAAATTCAGCCTCCCGTGAAAATAAAGACCCGCAGAGCACCCGGATAATCAAGCGCACCTCCCGTAACTGCAGCCCACCGCCTCGTGTAAACAAGTATGGACAGCTATTTAAACGGCTATATGCTACCACCAATGTATTTACTTGCTCATTCACACGTACACATACCCACACCCACACAGACACACACAGAGACAAAGGGCACACCAGTCACAGAATAAAAAATTATCACTAATTAAAAGAGAATGGGTCATATAGATAAAACTGTGGACGGATCACAAATGTAAACCGTACAAGAGAAAAAAAAAATCAATAAAAAAAATTAAGTTCATCACTACGAAGAAACAGCGTGTGCACAAACAAAAATATGTGCGCAGACAAACGTACATAAAAAAAAAACCGGCAAAAACATCCCCAAAAAGACCAAGCAAACACAAACGAGACAGACTTCCCGGACCAGAATTATCAAAAATCAAAATCGACAATATGCCTCGCCTCATTTCTCGTCATTGTCGTGAGCCACACCCTCAAGTGGTTCCTGAATCTTCTCAGCAAGACACATTCTCTTAGTGACTGAGGGATCAAGTTATATAATTTTTGCCCTATGTAAATATGGCTTCGCTGACCAATTCCTTTCCTACACCTATCCTTTCTGCACTGATTTATCTGCCTGGTCTCATATCGGTGCTCCGGAAAGGTCAGCTCATCTGCGTGTTTATAACGCTCCGCCAGTGCCGCTTGAAAGTACAGTCTTCTACAGTCGAGAACGCCAGCCTCCCTAAAAAGTTCTTCACTAGGGTAGGTTAAAGGTTTGCGGTACATTATCTTGAGTACCCATTTTTGCACAACATCTAATCGTCTATATAAGTTTTGTCTTACTCCACCCCAACCAACTATTCCGTAAGCCAGCTGGGACTGTACCAGTGAATAATATAAGATCTTCATTTCCCTGGTGTTTAGATATTCCCTCAGGAACCTAAACTTGTAGAGTAAGGATCTGACCCTGCCCACAATTTGATCCACTTGCCTGCCCCACCTTAGGTGTCTATCTATTATGATGCCCAGGTATCGAATACTTTCCGCTTGATCTATTCTAAGAACCTTTTGGGTCTCTGTTTTGATCATCAGCGGGTCATTGTCCGGTAATGTATTGCTGTACGTTGAGAATGGCAAAAATTTGGTCTTTTCCTGATTAACTGTTAAGAAGTTTTCGTTGAACCAGTTAAGAACCCTGGCAAACTCTCCTTGTGCTTTTTGCTTGACACCGTCCCAAGTTCGATCACTCCAAAATATCACTGTATCATCTGCATAGCTCATGATTTCACCTTCACAGTCCAAGGACAGTAGGTCATTTATATAGAGGTTGAACAAGGTAGGCCCAAGAACACTACCCTGTGGAACTCCGCAGCCAACCTGCCGATCGTCACTGTATACATCCTCTATCCGAACCCGCTGCTTCCTTCCAGACAAATAGCTTTCCATTAGCCTTAATGTGATCCCTCTGACCCCGCAAGCCTCCAACTTTTCCAGGAGAATACGATGGTCAACGGTGTCGAAGGCCTTGGCTAAGTCTACAAAGACGCATACTGATGGTTTACCTGCATCCAAGGCCTTGTAGATGTTTGCAGTTAAGCAAGCGATGGCATCGCTGGTTGACTTAGTCTCGCGAAAGCCATACTGCCTTTCAGATATGACCCTATGTTTGTCAAAAAATGCGATTAGTCTACTCTTCAGTGCCATTTCTACAATCTTGGCCATTGTGGTGATTAAAGTAATCGGCCTATAGTTAATCATATCTAATACGTCGCCTGCCTTAAAAAATGGTTTTACAATTCCTATTTTTAGGTGTGCCGGAAAGTCGCCAGTCTCAATAATTTTATTTAAGAGGTGAGTCAACGGTTTAACAACAAATGCAGAATTTTCTTTCAATACCTCAGCCGCTATTCCATCGTGCCCTGGGGTCTTTCGTGGCTTTAGCTCCTTTATAATTTTTTCCACCTCTTCCTCTGTTGCCGGTTTCATATATATTGAATTTTCAACACGGGTAATGTTGAACCCACAATTGTCTGTATTTCCCTGAATTTTGCTAGCCAGATTTTTGCCCACTGATGAGAAATAGGCATTAAAACTACTCGCTATCTCAAAGTTCGTGCCCACCACTGTTCCATTCTCTGTTCTTATTTGGGCAATTGTTTTAGAACTCTTTCTGCGAACCTTACCGCACAGGTTGTTAACACATCTGTAAAGCTGACCGCTGTCGGACCCGTTCAGCTCCACCTGCTTTCGAAAGTGACTGATCTTAGCCTTCTTGACCAAGGAGTTCAGCCTATTACGGTACAGTTTATACTCCTCCATCAGCCCGTTCTCCCCTGGATATCTAAGACACCTCTTGTACAGCTCATTTTTGCGCTGTATTGATTTTATGAGACCACTTGTAATCCAGTCCTTGTCCCCTCGTCGTCTTCCATCCACTCTACGTCTCGTTGTACACTCGCTCAGATTCTTTTGTATCCTTACAGATAATTCTCTTGCCATAACATCAACATTGTCAAGACGATAAAACTCTTCCCAGTTTTCCCGCTGCATCAATGACTTCAGCCTTTTATGATCAACAAATGTTCGATAGCATGCCTTAGTGTTTGCAAGCTCATCAACTCTTTCGACTTCAATATCCAAAATAATAGGGAAATGGTCTGTAATATCACATTCAAAAATTAGCGAGATAATCTTATTCGGCTCGCGAGTCTTGACAAACATGTGATCAATGCACGACTTACTTTCCTTTTCGATTCGTGTGAAGTTGTTTATGTATGATTTATATCCAGCCGCACTCATGACGTTCAAGTATTGGTCCACATAGTCCGTCTGTGCCTTAATATTCACATTCATGTCTCCCACTATAATAGTAAAGTCACGATTTGGCAGGAGGCCCAAAAATCTGGCCAAGTCATCGCTAAGCGTACTCACGCAAATGTCGTGTAACCTATAGATAGCTACAACGGTATATCTCTTACCCCTGTGTGTAAAGTCCACCTTAATTGGTTTCAGAAGGCCCACATTTACAATTTCGTACTCAAATTCTATCCCCTCCCCGACATATACAACCACCCCATCATTCCTATTAATGGTGCTGCCATTGTACAGTAATTTATAACCCGGCAACTGGTGGCATGTCAGGTCATGAATACAAAATGTTTCAGTAAGAACAATAAAGTCAAACGAGTCCTCGAACTGTCCCAAGAACACACACAATTCATCAAAATTTTTAACCAAACTTCTTATGTTCAAATGGAAAAATCTCAAACTCCGACCCCCACCCGGTATACAAGTCTTGTATTCATACATATTGTCCACCACCATAGTATCCACCAGTTCGCTCTGCAGGTCTCTATCGTACTGCTCCATTGCCATTCTTAAAAATAAAACCCTACAATAACAGAATAAAGCCTTAATACTAACCTAGATATAGCTGCAATACAAATCACGAAAAATTACACGTTCGCAACGTTTCACTTTACAATTATATACAGATCTGAAAGAAAACCAACACAGCACAGTCAAAATTAGACGAATATAACACTTATGACTTATAAGATACCAAAAATATATGTCTCCAAAATTCAAGCACAGTTCCCAATTGTATTAAAGCAATTACCAAAAGATAACAAGGAAAAAATTATTTAAACCTGTTTGTCGTTCTCTTCTCAGCCTGTTTAGGTACGTTGGAACTCGCAGAGTCGCTTCTCAACACCTTTCTGCTCCTCTGGCTGGCGATAGACTTTGGTGTATTTGTCCGAACACCCTCGGTCACCTCCCCGACATCTCCACTGGTCTTAACATCCGGTGTTGGTGGTGCACTGCTCGACTTCGCCTGTACCGCTTCCTCCTCTGTTTCGTCTGCTATTTCAGCCAGCTCACCAGGCTTATATATCTTACCATTCACATGCAAAAGCCCTCTCTTCATAAACGCATTGTATTTCTTCTCCCTTGCTAACTTCAAATGTCTGCGCAGGATTCTTTGGTCTTCTAATTCCTTTGCAGTGCAATCATTCCTTATAAATATATTTGAGCCTTTTAGTTTACTGGCATTATTTAGAATATGTCTCTTTACCGCATATGAGTTTAGTTCCACAACTATGGGTTTGTCGAGCTTTTTTCCCACTGTATATGCGTCACTGATCAATGTTGGATTCACTTCTACCCCAATACTAGTTCTCAGCTTACTCACAACAAATTCTATTAATGAATCTTGTCTATACTCGACCTCCCTTATTCCAAAAATGAGAATGTTATTTTTCTTCTGTTTCTTCTCCAAAATTTCAATTCTTGTCTTTAGAATCTGATTTTCTTTTTCCAACAAAGATATTCTGTCGTTCGACTCAGCAATGTTCTTTCCCAACGAAGTTTCTAGGTTTGCTATCAGTTTTTTTAACTCTACCAGTAACTCATTATTTGTTAATTGGGTATTAGGATCCTGCATTATCTTCACTGCCTTACAAAAGTATGAGAGTGTTAACAACAATATCTGTCCACTTTTCAATGTGACACAGTATACATGTATTTATCAATCAAGAAAAATGCTTATCACTAGAAGAAATTTTTAAGTTTCCTGATGTTATTTACTTAAAGATACTATTGTTACAAAGTAAATACCTGTCTATATACAACCATAGACGTACCGTGACAACAAGGGCACTTAACTTTACACACTGTACTTTTTTCAAATTTCAATTACGCCTAGATACAGAGGAAGCTGCGCTTATCTACAGGAACCAAACACACACAGCCTTTCTTTAAATTTTAAAATATATATATATATATATATATATATATATATATATATATATATATATATATATATATATATATATATATATATATATATATATATATATATATATATATATGAGATACTCTTGGTTCTCGGGTCGAACCGCGCCCAGAAATTTATCTGTTTTTGCTATTGTTATTTTGTTATATGTGGCTTTGTTTCTTATTTGTTTGATCATTTTTTCATGTGTATGGTTTTTTGATTTAGTCTTGTCAATAATTCTGTTTATTTCTGTTGCTAGTTGGTTTTTCGGTGGTTCTGAATTTGGGCTATTTATTGAGTTAATCGCGTGTTGTGTGTCCACTAGCAACAGAAATAAACAGAATTATTGACAAGACTAAATAAAAAAACCATACACATGAAAAAATGATCAAACAAATAAGAAACAAAGTCACACATAACAACATAAGAATAGCAAAAACAGATCCAAGCGACGTACTAATAGCAATAAAAACACAGGACTATATAGAAAAAACAAACACTTTCCCACCCAACGAAAAAATTCCAAAATCAAATATTAAACATCATAAAAAAACACAAGACAATATTCAACCAAAAAACAACACATTATTATAACAACAACCCTAAAGCACCACCAATGACAGGAATAATAAAAATACACAAAACGGGATACCCAATAAGACCACTCATCAACTTCAAAGAGGCACCCTCATACAAAATAGCAAAAGAAATGGACCAAGTACTAAAACAAGAACTACAACTAGAAAACAAATTTAACATAAAAAACTCCATAGAGCTAGTGCATAAACTAGAAAACATAAACATGGACAAAAACACAAGACTTGCCTCATTTAACATAACAAATATGTACACCAATATACCAATTAACGAAACTACACATATAATCGAAAATAAAATGCAAAATAACAACAAATAACACAAATCAGCGAAATATTAAACATCATATTAAAACAAAATTACTTTGAGTTCAACGGAGGATACTACATCCAAGAAGACGGACTACCAATGGGATCTCCACTATCAAGCATCATGGCAGAAATATACATACAACAGTTAGAAGATAAAATCAACACCATCATAAAAGAGACAGACCCAAACATCAAATGGATAAGATACGTCGATGATATATTAATAATATACGACAATCAAAAAACCAACATAGACAATATCCTTAAAAAAATCAACAACAACATAAAATTTACAATAGAAAAAGAATCAAACAACACCATAAACTTCCTAGACTTAACACTAATCAGAAAAGAAAACCATATTGAATATAAAATATACAGAAAACATACACCAACAGACATCACTATACCTAAACATTCACTACACTCACACAAAATGGCCGTTTACAGATACTTAATAAACAGAATGCTAAATGTACCACTCCATAACGACGAACGAGAAAAGGAGTACAACATCATAATACAAATAGCAGGAAGAAATGGATACAACAACAAAACAATAGAAAAGCTAGTAAAACAAATCAAAAACAAACAAATCAACAAAACCTAAAACAAAACACCAAAAACAAACACAAAATACACAACATAACTTATAACCATCACATCAAAAAACACAAACACTCAAACAATATGATTAAAAAAGGAGCTATAAAACTAATAACAAAATAATAAACAAAATAAATAAAAACAAGAACACAACCCACATGAATTAAGCGGAATATATCAAATAGAATGTAACACATGCAATAAAAAATATATAGGGATGACTAAAAAATTAATAGAATCAAGATTCAAGGAACATATAACAGCATTAGATAAAATCCACATACCTAGCTACAAATCAAACGTAGCTACACACATTCACAACACAAAACACCAAAAACCAGACATCACCCAATTACAACTAATGAAACATGTTAAAGACCACAAAAAAATGGAAATCTGGGAACAATACACAACATTCAACAAACAAACAATAATAAAAAAATTAACGCCAGAACAAATCCAAGTACAAACATTTAAACAAAACTTAATAAAGGCCATGCAAATAGAGAAACTATCAAACCACAGTGATCAAGACAGGAGGCCGATACACACGACACAGTCGGAAGGCACAACCAATCAGAAAACAGTAAACCGACCAATAGAAACTCACGGCGCAAGCGCCACGTACAATCTCAGACGTCAGTCAGTAGCGTGCTGATGTTGAACCGGGACGGTTCGAAACTGCAGTCCACGCAAACCAATAAAAGTGATTACAATGTATTGCAATAATCCAATATATATATATATATATATATATATATATATATATATATATATATATATATATATACATATACATATATATATATATATATATATATATATATATATATATATATATATATATATATATATATATATATATATATATATATATATATATATAGTGTATCCAAGATAAGGAAGGCCACTATGAGGATCTCCAAAACGGTAGCAGATTCAGACTTGGTTGAATAGGAAAAAAGTTGCGCACTAAAAAGCCCAAAAAATTGGCGATTAGGTCAGGTCATCGGTATTGTTGTAGGTGCACCATTAAGTACAGAGAAAAATAATATGTAAAATCTAAGAATCCAAATTTTTCAAAATATCTCAAAAACCAAAAAAAATTTCGGAGATGTCTAACCGTCAATTTGTTGTGCCTTTGAGTGCGCAACTTTTCTCTTTTTTAAACAAGTCTGTATCTGCTACCGTTTTGGAGATCCCCATAGTGGCCCTCTTTATCTTAGATATATATATATATATATATATATATATATATATATATATATATATATATATATATATATATAATGAAACTGACCCCGGATATGGGTTCTAGAGGTCTTAGTATGCACTTATTTAAAGAAAGTTTTTAAAAATTCAAAAGTCTGGATCTCCCCATTAGTGAATTAGTAAATGTTTTTTACGAAAGCTCTCTAAAAATAAACTGCTGCATTCCCAAACTAGCTGTGATTATGACAATCAAGCCAACATTCTGCTTCATTATAACTAAATTATTACTTCGCTGGGTTATTTGGACTCGGATGTTGGTTAACATGCCTTAATTTGGTGGTTTTGGTGATGTATTCTGACAATATTTGCCTAAAGAACCGGTGACGTTGTTACCTTGTATTTTAGAGGTATTCTATAGAATCGTACTTCATTAAATTGACTTTACTGCATCAGGCTTCAAGAGTTAGTGTTTAAAACCAGCTTATGCATATTTAAATCAAGTCATTAATTCCAAAACCCCTGTTTTAATGTAATGCAAACTTTGCATGATTCAAACAAAAAACAGCGCTTGTTTTAAACAAACATACACGTTAGCTTCTAATCCACACACAGGCGTAATTTATATCTTCACTTGATCTAACACAAGAGACACGGCAAGAACCATTAAACTGATGCTAATCTAGTAACGCAACTTTGTTATTAAAAGTACGCGATTGAAAAATTTTAATTCGTTGCAATTATCTGTCACGAGACTGTATTCACATAACACGCATGTGCTGGAATGACAATCTAGATTCTATTACGATATTTATGTTACAAAAAGTTCATAAATTATACAGTACTGCGAGGCATTTGTAGAAAAAAATTTAATAGCTTCATTAAGGGAAAGATTTATTGTGGTAGATATAAATCTGTTTCATTGTCGCAATAGCTTGTAACAATCCGATTATGACAATTAGTTATGCCAAGGTGTTATCTGTAATTCCGTAATGTTTTTTTTTTAATATATTATGGTGATTTGAGTTCCCAAAGTGTGCTTATCAGTGCTCATCACTGGTTCCAATCGTCACTTAACCTTGCGTTAGTCGCGCCTAGAAAGTTTAGAGGTTGGTCGCGCGTGTATCTGACAGATACGTTGGCATTTTCAGGTTTGAAAAAAATACGAAATTCCAAATGTGTTCATTTGAACACACATTAGCATTGGAAAAAAGTCTGGACGCAGCAAGTGCGTTATTGCAGTGAATTTTTATAAAAATGCTTTGAATATCAAATATGTCTTTTTAATGCAAGCAGTCATCAATTCGGTTACTGGTATAACCTATATAGTAGAAACAATTTGCCATAACTTATTGTTTGAAAATGTAAAAAAAAATATTTCCGACAATAAATTTTAAATGTTGGTTTCCTAGCCAACAAACCTTAGGTTAATAGCAAATTGAGTTACTTGCATTTGAAGCATTTAATGAAAATTTGCTACCAAAACGCACTTACTACGTCTTGTTTTTTTTTCTTACAAACATATTTCGATAAAAAATGCAATAAAATAAGGATGTTCGAAAAAAAATTGTAGGGATCACCAACGACTTATGGGCCAGCCAATGATTGTCAAAATAATTTTATAAGATGCAGCTCAAGACACCCTATAATGAACTTATACAATTTTTTCTCGTCTCTAGTATAATAATAATTATATTGAGCTTTACCGTGGAAATGCGTCACCCTGTATATATGTAAACACATCAAAACTGAACGTAAACCCGGATATGGATTCCAGGGGGGCTAGTTTGCGCTCATTTGAAGAAATCTTTTTAAAATTCTAAAGTCGCGGTCTCCTCATTGACGAATTTTTTGTACGAAAATTAGCTAAAAATTATGGACTGTTAAACCATAAACTTAACTAAAACTACCGCCAAACCATCAGAGAGAAAATAACTAACCTGTTGCATATCAGTCCTTTTTGTAAAACTTCGATCCTTTATATGTGTTGATAAAACATAACAAACACCGTTTAGTCCACCCACTAACATTAATAAATGAATAATTTGCACTTGTATATAAAAATTCCCCCAATAAAACAAATAATTTGCCAACTCAAACAGATAAACAAATAAACAATCTAATACCATACGATAAACGTCACTTACAGCGTCTAACAGACCTGCGCAATAATATCAAATGTTTTGTTGCCAGGCAACGACATACTAGATCTCATATAAGCCAGGTTTGCCAGTGTCAATGAAACACGGTGATATTAAAAATAAATGTTTCAAATTTAAATAACTCAATTTTCTGTAAACCTAGAAAGCTGAGTTTTGGCAAATTGTTAGGTCTTTCCCAAAGCAATATATACACCAAATTTCACAGAAACATCTTTGTAATTTTCGGAGAAAAAATTTTGTTTCGAAAGAAAACACAAATTTTTTCTGGCCAACGAACACATTCAAGCTATTAATAAACGAAAGGCATCTGCCGAGTTTGATCAAAATCGGTTAATTATTTTTTGAGTTATCGGTTGGATACATACATACATACATACATATATATATATATATATATATATATATATATATATATATATATATATATATATAAACATGTAAATTCGAAACTGACCCCGGATATGGGTTCTAGGGGCCCAAATTCGCGCTCATTTGCAAAAATTTTTGCAAGGTCTCACCATCGATACCTCTCTATTAGTGATTTTTTAAAAATAAAAATTCACTAATAGAAGAAACAAAATATTGAAACTAAAAATAGCTATTTAATTATTTAAACACAATCTGTACAAATATTTTTACAGTGTTCAAGGCACAAAGGTTTTAAACATTTTATACACAAAAATTTGGTGAGACGGGATTTGGTGAATAGCATGTGCTACATCTTTTTTCTTTTTCTGGGCATATTTTCATTTTCATGAGACACCGAAGGCAGGTCATTTTCAGGAGCGGCACCCGGTAAAATTTCTACGTCTGTCACTTGTCGCCTTTGGAACAGTGGTTCCGTTAACTGCTTAGCCAGTAAATGTGAAAAAGGTTTTCTACTTTTGATCTCGTTGTCGTTACCAACAAAAATTATTTGCGAATTTATTCCACAAATATTCAACATAGAAAAAGACACCACCATCGAACAGCGTTTTGTATTTTGAACATTTTATCGACAGTGTCTTCTCCACCTTTAGTTTTATTATAAAAAGTTATTATGTCCGGTTTCTGTTGTTCACCCGTTGATAAATCTATGTTATTATCAAAATGCATACTTGATAATAAAACAACATTTTTATTCGGTTTTGGTACATACGAGCCATAGTACAGTCTTTCTGAAAACCGAACACACTAGATGAAATATTTCGCTGTTTAATATTTTTCATTGCACTATATATTTTTCAAGGTACCTACAACGGATAGTTTTTTCTGTCTAAGGTCTTTCACTAAATCATAGCTTGTGAGCCAGTTGTCAATGGTGATGTTGCGGCCAGAATTATAAATAGGAGTAGAAAGTCTCTTTACCACATCAACTGGTTTATTTGTTTATGGCATATGGACCTTCTGGTTGTTGCCCAGCATATATCTCCATATTATAGGTATCATTTAATTTTTGAACACTTTTTTTGTCATTTGTTTTCTGGTATTGAATTTCATAGCCTACTATCCTCAAAACGGTTTTTCTCAAAAATGTCAGTGTAATTACAAGATTTCTCAAGCATGTCGTACATCATTGGAAAGCTCTTTTTACAATCTATCACATGAGTAGAAAATCCAATATGGCTGCCATAATAAAAACAAACGTTGATACCTGTAACTCAAAAAGAAATGACAATCTACAAAGAGGACTGTCCCATCCGTCCGGTGGTATCTTTTGTTGGTTGTATATCTTACAGGTTATCGAGATATCTTTCTACCCTCTTGATGTCGGAGTTGACTTTCCGGTCACCTTATTCTGTCAGGAATTCTTCAGAATTGATAGATAAACTCAGTAACGTGGAACTGAGAGATAATTCTATATTGGTATCGTTTGATGTCTCTAACCTTTTCACCAGTGTCCCAGTGAATCAGACTCTTCTACTATTGAAGAATTTACTCACTTCTTCCTCATTTGGTACTGAATCCCAGAGGGCTCTACATGCCTTGGTCAAGGTTTGCTTGTCTCAGAATTTCTTCTCGTTTGATGATAGAATATTCGTCCAAAAAAGTGGTCTCCCCATGGGCAACCCTTTGTCACCCTTTTGCGCAGAGGTATTCATGAGTTTCTTTGAAAGAGAACTGGTTTTCAGAGACTATAACCCCTACTTAAAGTATGTTTCTTCCTGGTCACGCTATGTCGATGACATTTTGGTGGTCTGGTCTGGCACAGTAGAGCAGCTCCACCTGTTTCAGTGTTGGCTCAATGCCCTGCACCTCAACATCGATTTCACGATGGAGCTGGAAGCAGAATCGTCCATAAGCTTCCTCGACCTGAAGTTGAAGAGGTGCAGCCACAGCATTTTGTTCGACATTTATAGAAAACCCACTCAGACGGACCATCTCATTCCATTCAAGTCAAGCCATCATATGTCCCACAAGATGGCTTCTCTCAGATTCTTGGTTGACAGATTGTTTAGAATCCCACTGTCGGGGATTGACTTCATTAGAGAATTAAACCTTATAAAACAACTCGCAATCAATAATGAGTACCCAATCAACATAGTCGAAAAATTGGTCAACAGAAAGAGCCGTCAGCTCTTGATAGAAGCGAGCACCAGTCTATCCCTCGCTCAACCTGAGAGAATATCGTATTTCCCGTTCACCTACTGTGGTCCTGTTTCCAATGCCGTTGTCAAGGCTCTCAAATGTGAAAATGTCAGGTTTTCTTTTAAGTCTTTGAACACCATTAACAATTTATTCATTCACAACAAAGATAACATCCCAGACTTGAAGAAGTCGGGTGTTTATTGCCTAAAATGTGGTACCCCCGGTTGTAAAGCTGTTTACATAGGAAGAACCGGAAGATCGTTAGGCACCAAAGTCACGGAACACCTTAGGAGCAGAAACCAGCTCAACAATGACACATCAGTATTTGGTTGCCATTTGAGGGAGTGTAGCCACAGTTTCAACAAAAATACAGATGCTGTAATCTTGCACCCTTCAAGCTTTGGCATAGAACAATTCGTCTTAGAAGAGATTGAGATTTTCAAACATTCTAAGTGTCAAACCAGTGAAGTTTTGAACTTGTCCAACACAGATTTAACGAACTTTCCTTTATTCTATAGCCAATTGGTGTAATTAGTGCTGCTGAACTCTATGGTTTTTCTACATGACCATGAACATTGTCTTTGAAGATGGCTGCTCTATGGCTCCCCTACCATTCCTTGCTATTTTGTCGTTGACATTTCACTTCTGACACTTCTGTCGCACCTGCGCCGGTGCACCCTGTTGGCTTCAAGTTCACATAATGGCCGCCCTTCATCATGTTTGTTAAAATCGCCGATCTTTCGCATTGATTTTTGTTGTTGAAGTCAATTTTTCTGGCATTATGCAGAGGTATTATTACACGCCCCCTGGCACAATGAAGTTGTGACCTGTGAAAATCTTCATGTATAGTTTCGAGTTCAATGTTTTGAGAATTGTTCAAGTGAGTATGGTTCATTTTTTCACTTGTTTCTTTGCCCTGGTGGTTCTCATTGGGTTTCTTGCTTAACTTTGCCTGCCTGCTGTGTTGTTTAACTTGTCAGTTTCACTCATTGGCTTTGCTATTGCCTCAACAATAGACTTGCTTATTTTAGTGTTCAAATTATCAGTTATTATACTTTGACAGTTTTTGTGTCTTTCAGTGCTTTTTTAGTTGCTTGATGCTTTTAACTTTGTTAACGTAGTTTGCATGTTCAAATCAATATTTTAACTGTGGTTACTGTATCTATAGTTTTTAGATTTTTAGATTTTGCCTTGACTGTTGGTCGGTGTTTCTTCTGTGTGACTTGTGACCTTTGACCTTTCTGTGAGGTTCACCTTGTCATCATTGTGCTCGGTGATGCACAATTGCCTACCGGAAAAACTAATGTTTTTCTGACAGACCTGTCTTGTTTGTGTTTTTAGATTTTCCCCTGAGGATGACCTCTTTGAGTGTCGAAACGCGACGGGAAAAAGAGAAATCTTAAGTAAATTTTGGTGTCTGGAGGAGAAGCCGCTACATTCAACGTTTAATTAATGACAATCTAAAGTTTAGAATAGCACAATAAGATTACTTTGTCAAAACTGTCCTAATAATGTGCAAGTCTTAGAGATGTCAGATCAGCGCCTACTTAGATATTGAAGAAAAAAGAAATCGACAAATTTTGTTTTTCTCAAAATAACTCCGAAACGAAAAGAGACAGGGCAAAATACAAGTCATATCTTGCTTATTTAACCGTCGCCCTATTTCTAATAATAACGGATATAGCAGTACATTCCCATCCAGTTTGGGACACACTATATATATATATATATATATATATATATATATATATATATATATATATATATATATATATATATATATATATATATATATATATATATATATATATATATATATGAGACATGCTTGGTTCTCGGGTTAAACCGCGTCCAGAATTTATGGAAACTCGACGTTTCGGCTCCTGTTTTGGAGCCATTTTCAAGAGGTAAAGGAAATTAAGGACACTCTAAGGCCTCAATCTGCCTACTCCTTAGAGTGATGGACAAAGGTGGGTAAAGGAAATATGTAAGGACACTCTAAGGCCTCAATCTGCCTACTCCTTAGAGTGGTGGACAAAGGTAGGTAAAGGAAATATGTAAGGACACTCTAAGGCCTCAATCTGCCTACTCCTTAGAGTGGTGGATAAAGGTAGGTTGGGTTGTTGTAGCTCGATTACGGGGCCTCAATCTGCCTACTCCCCAAATCTCGCCGGAGATCGTCTGTGAGGTCTTAGTGTGTTCAACCCTAGGCCTCAGAGAGATCTGGCAGACCGTTGCAAGTCTTGTCTTATATATGTCGTTCCGTCTACCTGTTGCGTCATCAGTGAAAGTAGTGGGGTCACCGTCAATTAAGTGGGGGGCTTTGGTCACGGTATCTAGAGGAAGATTAAGAGGGTCACCGGCATTTGTTACGGCAGATAATGATGCAATAAAATTGTCTGTGGAATTTAGTTCCTTTTTGTGTGTTTGTAAAGAAGATATAATAGGTTTCCAAGTAGTCGGAAGGCGAAGACCATCATCTCTCTTATTTAAACAATCGGGACGTTTTTCAATCTCGATTGCTTCGCGGATAATTCTCGTTTTGAAATTGTAAACCGGTGCTATTGTTTTGGCATTATCTAAGTCTATTTTGTGCCCTGTATGAATATGATGCATGGCCAGCGCCGATGAGGGGTCGGATTTTCTTACTGCGAGGGTGTATTCGTATATTCTATTGTGGATGCGTCTGTTTGTTTGTCCTACGTAAGTTCGGGAACAGTCGGAACAAGGAATTTCGTAAACTCCGTGGGATTCGTTTGGAATCGTATCCTTGGGAGTTTTTATAAGATTTGACAGTTTTTGGTCTGTTGTGAATACGGTTTTGATATTATGGGTTCGGAAAATTCGGCTGATTTTGTCGGTGACACCTTTAATGTATGGTAAAAACGCCGTGTGTTGTTGTGTGGACGCTGTTTGTTCTTGTTGTGGTGTAGTGGTTTGTTGTTGTGCGTTTATAATGTTTCGTAGTATGTGATTGTTGTCGTATCCGTTTTCTAGCAATGTCTGTCTTAAAAAGTTTAATTCTGTCTGTTTGTTGTTGTTGTCCGTTAGTCTAAGAGATCGTGTTACTAATGTTCGAACCACGGAATTTAGTTGCGATGGGTGATGGTGAGATTGGGCGTTAAGATACCGATTAGTGTGGGTTGGATTTCGGTAGACAGTGTAAGAAAATCCTCTGACTGGGTTTTTAGTGATGCGTACATCTAAGAAAGGCAAAGAAAAATTATTTTCCATTTCCATGGTGAACTGGATTTGGGGGTTGATGTTATTTAGGTAAGAAAGGAATTCGTCTCGAGATTCTTTGCCGTGTGGCCACACAGCGAAAATGTCGTCAACGTATCTTAACCAACACGTTGGTTTAAGTTGGGATGAATTGAGGGCTTGTGTCTCGAAGTTTTCCATGAAAATGATGGCCAATGCAGAAGAGAGGGGTGAACCCATTGGAGCACCTCGAACTTGTTTGTAAAATTTGTTTTGAAAAAGGAAATAAGTGTTAGATGTGCAGACGGTTTAACCCGAGAACCAAGCATGTCTCACATTAAAGACCGCGGAAATCTTTCTGAACATATATATATATATATATATATATATATATATATATATATATATATATATATATATATATATATATATATATATATATATATATATACATTTACATGTGTGTTGGAATTATAATCTAGATTCTATTACGATATTTATGTTACAAAAAGTTCATAAATTATAGAGTACTGCGAGGCATTTATAGAATAAAAATTTAATAGCTTCATTAAGGGAAAGATTTATTGTGGTAGATCTAAATCTGTTTCATTGTCGCAATGGCTTGTAACAATCCGATTATGACAATTAGTTATGCCAAGGTGTTATCTGTGATTCCATAATG
The DNA here is from genome assembly GCA_964006375.1 of Tillus elongatus. NCBI lineage: Eukaryota > Metazoa > Arthropoda > Insecta > Coleoptera > Cleridae > Tillus > Tillus elongatus. The sequence continues at coordinate 15,572,148 of OZ023265.1, forward strand.
TACCATCATTAATATTAAAGACTATTTATTACACTAGTCAAATCAAGAGTACGCCATTAATATAGAATTTACATCGTATGAATGATGGAACCTGTACTTATTAGTCCATTTCGTAGAAACATTTTGCCCTGCAAAAGGTGGAGTAGAAGATTTTTGTTCTCTATTTGAAGGCAATGGTGCCAGCAAGTAAAAACAAAATCAGTTGCCGCGCCCGTACTTGTAAGAACTTTTGACAGCTAGAAAACCAACAAATCTCGCGACACAGCAAGTGCGTTATGGTAGCAAATTTTTATTAAAGGCTTACTACGTAACAAAATTCAACTTTCTAAGTTTATATAAAATTAGAATATTCAAAATTGAATTTTCTTTCGAAAAATTTTTTTTCCTCCGAAAAGTTATATTTATGAAATTTGGTGAATATATTGCCTTAGGAAATACCTTACTACATACCAAAACTAAATGTTCTAAGTTTATATTAAATTGAGTTATTCAAATTTGAAGCATTTAATAAAAATTCACTAGCATAACACACTTGCTGCTTTCCGCACTTTTTTTTGAAACTCTGGAGGTAAAAAAAGGTACATACATTAAAATCACTTTCTAAATTTTCAACCCGCTTTAAAAAATTATTACCTGATACAGTACTCGTACTTACGACTGGGACACGAGAACATGTAGATGTTTTGTAATATCAGATATATAAGCCTGTGTGTGATTTTTCTACGATCTTCAATTATTTCTAAAAAATAGTGTGTATTTTAAACACTCTTTTTGCAAATATTTTTAATAAATGAAAGTAACAGTTGGAGCATGAATCTGGAACTTTATTTTAGATATCTAATGCAAGGTTTGATACTCATCAGTTTTAGAGTCTTTGTTTACAAATCGCCAATTGTGACGTTTAAAATCGTCACTTTGGCATTTTTAGAAGGAAAACTAAGCTTTTCAAAATAAATTATGTTGTAATGTTACCTATTGTTGCCCAAGAAAGTTAATATTTTACCAGTGGCGGCTGGTCGGGGTAGGCAAGGTAGGCGCCGCCTACCTTGACTTAGAAATCCTAAATTAAAAAAAAAAATGTATACTAAAATATACTAAATAATGATACCTATCTAGTTTTCTCGTTGAAATGTGATAAGGATTTCTTTTATTAGCAGATCTATGGAAATTTGTGCCAATACGATCCGGGCTGCCCGATAATATGTTAATGAGAAAACACCATCTAATAAGTGACCGTGGTAGGCTGGCGAGTATGGTAGTCTAAATTTCATGTGAATCTTGAAAACATCAGATCTCGCTCTCTCTCTCTCTCTTTTTCTTACAACTACTGCATCAGTAGTACTGCTGTACGACGTGAAGAAAGTCGAGACCTATGCTAAGCTGTTAGGCGACAAGTACAGGTGCCTCATTGCTGTCCCGCTGCTTTAGACGATGAAGAAACACCTTTGCGTATTTTGTTTTATGAAGTCAGATGTGCAGATATGTCACAACTAGTATTTCTTTAGCTAGCTGATTCATCAAAATTTAACGAATACCGTAAGGATTTTCCAACTGATCTAATAACAACTATAACCAGCTATTATAAAAAATACGTTCGATAAACAGAAACTGATCAACGAGCTAGAAGTTATATATTACGACGAACAATTTGAATAACTAAATGTAAAATCAATTTTAAATAATTTTGTGGTTAACGATTTCCGAAAAATATTTCCCAAGGCCTATAAACTACTTGTTTTAATCGCGACAATTCCAGCAACAAGTACCTACCTCAGTTGAGAGACATTTTTCTTCTTTAAAGCGTATTAAAACTTACAGCAGAAATTCGATGACGAATGACCGCTTATCAACTCTTGCACTTATTTCGATAGAAAAAGAGTTCTTATGTTTTCTCCAAGATCAAGATTCAGATGAATTTGTGAATAATATAATAAATCAATTCTCATTAATAAAAGACAGACGTATAAATTTAATTTATAGAAAGTAACTGTCATTTTCAAACGAGGTGGGGTTATGGTTAGGATGTGAGGGAAGAGGAGACCTACGTTGCGTAAATTAACTATATTGAAGTAATACCAATTTGAATAGAAACGCGCAGACATGTTCTAATTTTTATAAATTATTTAAGCGGAATATGCTTTGCAATTCAGAATTCGCGGCACTGTTGCCTCTCCAAGCGAGAGGGGCACGAGCCGCCAGTGTATTTTACTCTAAGGATTAATTATCATTTGTACTACACAGATATTATAGTGTTGTGCTCTCCTCTGACCCCTACTGGATTGGAGCTTTGGAAAATTGTTTTCCATCGGATGTTTCTTTTATACGTAACTGTTGTGCAGATAAACCGTTATTAGTTTTAATATTAATATTATTAGGTCTAAAACTCCTATTATAAAAAAATCTCTGGACGCAGCAAGTGCGTTATGGTAGCGAATTTTCTTTAAAATATGTTTAATAGCAAATGTGTTTCTTTGATGAAAGCAGGCATCAAACTTGGTTGCCTATATAGTAGAAACAATGTACCATATTTCATTGAAATAAATTTATTGTTTGAAAATATATACACATTTTTCAAAAGTCTAGATGCAGCAAATGTGTTATGGAAGTGAATTTCCATAACAATGTTTTTAATAGCAAATACGAGCAGGCATCAATCTGATTACCGGTATAGCCTATGTGGTAGAAACAATGTACTATATTTTATCAAAATTACTTATGGTTTGAAAATATAAAGAAAAATTTCGAAAATAAACTTAAATGTTGGTTTTCTAACCAAAAAAGCTTACGCTAATAGCCAATTGAGTTATTGAAATTTGAAGGATTTATTGAAAATTCGGTAAATTTGCAGAATAGCTCCCGAACGCTTTTCAACAAATTGTTTTCAGAACCATTATTAGGACCCCACCTGGATGCACAAACCACAAGAAAAAATGCTTGTTCATACCCCCCAAGGAAGTTACGGGACTGGGAGTGAATAGGGGTGCTGTGCGGGGTAGGCAGGGTTTAAGGGGGATATGGCTTCAATATGTGAAAAAGACAGCTTTCAAGCCCGCTTTATTCGAATTTTCTGCTCATATTTCCTTTTTACTACCTGCCCCGCCCAGCACCCCTACTCACTCCTGGTCCCGTAACTTCCTTGAGGGGTGTGAACAAGACATTTTTCTTGGGGTTTGTGGATCCAGAGGGGCCCTAGGCAGGTTTCTGAAAACAGTTTTTTGAAAAGCGTTTGGGAGCTAAACTGCAAATTTACCGAAAATTCGCTACCAAAACGCACTTACTGCGTCCAGATTTTTTCTTACAAACGCATCATATTTCGATAAAAAATGCAAAAAAGCATTAACGAATTTGTTCTACGAAAATTAGCTTAAAAAAATTATACACCCCTACTCACTCCTAGTGTCGTAGCTTCCTTGGGGAGTGTGAACAAAAAATTTTCCTTGGGGTTTGTGGATTCGGGGGGGGCTAGGCAGGGTTCTGAAATCAGTTTTTTGAAAAGAGTTCGAGAGCTAAACTGCAAATATACCGAAAATTCGCTATCAAAACGCACGCACTGCGTCTAGATCTTTTTCTTACAAACGCATCATATTTCGATAAATAATGCAAAAATGCATTAACGAATTTGTTCTACGAAAATTAGCTGAAAAAATATACACCCCTACTCACTCCTGGTCCCGTAACTTCCTTGGGCAGTGTAAACAAGAAATTTTTCTTGGTGTTTGTGGATTCTGGAGGGGGGGCGGCTATGCAGGTTTGTTAAAACAGTTTTTTGAAAAGCGTTCGGGGGCTAAACCGCAAATTTACCGAAAATTCTCTACCAAAACGTACTTACTGCGTCCCGATTTTTTTCTTACAAACGCATCATATTTCGATAAAAAATGCAAAAATGCATTAACGAATTTGTTCTACGAAAATTAGCTAAAAAAATTATAGACCGTTAAACCATAAACTTCACTAAACTGGCAGCCAAAGCATCACAGAAAGGGTCTATTTGAAATGAATTTTCTGTAAATATTTTAGTAAAATGGAGGGTCGAATCTGAAACTTAAGGGTTTGCAGAACACTCTTCTTGCAACATTTTCTTTTCAAAATCCGTATTTATTTCACGTTCTTTGTCTAAACATTGCCAATTTTGACGTTTAAAATTGCGAGTTTGACGTTTTGAGGAAAACTCCAAAATTTGTTTCTTTAACTGCCCATAACTTCTTTGTCTTTAAAGGTAGATACATAAATTTTGGTACAGAGTTTGCTCTTTATAACATAAACACGCGAACAAACATTTGGTTGCCCTGGCTTTGTTATTTCCGGATATATAATTTTTTTTAGAAAGAAAACACAAAATTTTCCAGGAAAGCCTTGTCCGATTTTCCTGGGTAACGAACTTATCCAAGCCACTTTCAAAAGGAAGGTACCACCACACTTGATCAAGATTGGTTCATTATTTTTTGAGTATCGGTCGGATATATATATATATATATATATATATATATATATATATATATATATATATATATATATATATATATATATATATATATATATACATACATATATATATATATATATATATATATATATATATATATATATATATATATATATATATATATATATATATATATATATATATATATATATATGTATATATATAAGCAGAGATCTCCTCATTAGCGAATTAAAAAAAATTCGCTAATAATGTAGCGATTTGCATTCGTAGCTAATTAATATGCCACGTCTCTCCTCAATTCCTTAATAGGATCTCTTGAATAATTCTTAGTGAGTTCGGTTCTAAAGGAGACAATCAAACCCTAGATGATTGATGGGCGTGATCCCCATCACAATTAATCTAATTACTATAACAAAGAAAGCAGTGATAAAGTGTGTGACGAAAACCCATAAAACAAAGCTCCCACGCAGCCTATATCGACTTTATAACCCTTTAAATCCAATAAAAACGAACATTAATACAACCACAAGCCTATTCCAGCAAACGTTAACCATTGCCCTTCTATCTCGGATAACAATCTGACAAATTTACGTTGTGTTCCTTTCTTAAAGGCAGATAAAGTACAGCTACAGCATTCCAGGGATAGTTTTATAAGTGCCGGGTGCGAAAACACCTAATATAAATCAACACCTAAAATGCCGGCAACAACAGCAACCACACCCCCATCTGATGTTAGAGATTTTCTACCGACTGGTTGAAATAAGTGCCCGTCTTTTCTTGGATTTATAGGGAAATTCTCACTCTCTTGTAATACGTTGTTGCTGGGTCTCGGGGAATAATGAAGTGATAAGAGTACCTGGTTGTTTTCTAAAAGCAAATGCAAGTTGTTTGCGGAACGCCGTGAGTTGTTTTCTTTAGAGAAGTCTTGATAAGCAATGTTTAACGACTTAATTTTGTCTAAGAAACAAGCAGCATCCGATGATTAGGTAAATGAAAACTCAGAAAACAAATGAATAATATAATAATAATAATATAATATTCTTTATTGGTCATAATTATACAGCATGTCGATACATATAAGTCGTTAATTAATCTTGTTCAGTCTACAAATTTGATATTTAGTTGCTCTACAAAAAGTATCTACACATCTATAAATGTGTCTTTATGAATTGTTAGATGTTTTAAGAATGATCCTAGAATCAAGTGTCCTTGAACAATTATAATGACTCCCTCGTGGCGCAGGTGGCTAGGTGCCAGCCTGCAAAGCAAGAGGTCCCGGGTTCGATTCCCGGGCGAGCCAAGTAGACTTTGTCTGGAAAATTTGTAAATAATATTAAATGATGGGAAAGAATGTGCTAATGGCCTGAGATGCCGCAGCCAATAATATTAAATTAAATAAAAAATAAATAAAAAACAATTATAATAGGCACGAATGTAGGTGGCTCACATATATGTTGTTTTCTCATCTAATCAAATTCAAAGTAGTAAAGTTCGCGTAGATAGCTACCCCACCAATTTTTTTCACTGTACTTATTTCCTAATTTTTTAGACACAGCTTTTAACAACGAAAAAAATTAAAAACCATCTTTTTGAACATTCCAGCCTTCTTTTTTCAAAATAATAATTTTTCATCAAAACTTTGTACCTGGACAGCAAATTTTCTCTCCAACAGGAGCATTTCTGTTGTTGTGGATGGCCATTCCTCTAAACTGTATCCAACTAATGCAGGAGTTCCTCAAGGTTCAGCTTTAGCCCCTACTTTGTTTCTTCTCCACATCAATGACCTCCTCTCTAGCACATCCAACCCACTTCACAGTTACGCGGACAACAGCACCCTCCACTCAAACATACAATATTCTAATCCTGTCTCTTTAGCCCAATTAGATGAGGATCGCAGACTCATGGAGAGTTCTGTCTCCGTGGATCTCCAAAAAATATTAGACTGGGGAAGTAGAAATCTTGTACAATTCAATCCCACCAAATCTCAGTCTTGCTTTCTTTCTTATAAGAGATACACCAGCCCTAGACCCATCACAATGAACAACCAAGTTATTCAAAGTAATGAGTCCTTTTCTCTTGTTGGCATTTCTGTGGATCGAAATCCTAATTGGCACCAACATGTCACATCAATTGCAGAAGCGGCTGCTAAGAAATTAGGTTTTCTCTTCCGGGCTCGCAAATACTTTTCACCAGCTAATCTCTATACCTTATATACTTCACAAATAAGGCCAAACCTCGAATACTGCTCCCACATCTGGGGTGCCGCTGCCGCTTCTACACTCGCTATCCTAGACTCCATTCAAAAGAGAGCTATACTTATTTCCTAATTTTGTAGACACAGCTTTTAACAACGAAAAAAATTAAAAGCCATCTTTTTGAACAGTCCAGCCTTCTTTTTCCAAATTTTATTAATTCAGCCTTACTATTCAAATAATAATTTTTCATCAAAATTTTGCACCTGGACAGCAAATTTTCTCTCCAACAGGAGCATTTCTGTTGTTGTCGATGGCCATTCCTCTAAACTGTATCCAATTAATGCAGGAGTTCCTCAAGGTTCAGCTTTAGCCCCTACTTTGTTTCTTCTCCACACATCAATTGCAGAAGCGGCTGCTAAGAAATTAGGTTTTCTCTTCCGGACTCGCAAATACTTTTCACCAGCTAATCTCTATACCTTATATACTTCACAAATAAGGCCAAACCTCGAATACTGCTCCCACATCTGGGGTGCCGCTGCCGCTTCTACACTCGCTATCCTAGACTCCATTCAAAAGAGAGCTATACTTATTTCCTAATTTTGTAGACACAGCTTTTAACAACGAAAAAAATTAAAAGCCATCTTTTTGAACAGTCCAGCCTTCTTTTTCCAAATTTTATTAATTCAGCCTTACTATTCAAATAATAATTTTTCATCAAAATTTTGCACCTGGACAGCAAATTTTCTCTCCAACAGGAGCATTTCTGTTGTTGTGGATGGCCATTCCTCTAAACTGTATCCAATTAATGCAGGAGTTCCTCAAGGTTCAGCTTTAGCCCCTACTTTGTTTCTTCTCCACACATCAATTGCAGAAGCGGCTGCTAAGAAATTAGGTTTTCTCTTCCGGACTCGCAAATACTTTTCACCAGCTAATCTCTATACCTTATATACTTCACAAATAAGGCCAAACCTCGAATACTGCTCCCACATTTGGGGTGCAGCTGCTGCTTCTACACTCGCTATCCTGAACTCCATTCAAAAGAGAGCTATACGTCTCATCGGTGACCCTACCCTCACCCAAACGCTGCCTTCCCTTGCCCACCGACGTGCCGTTGGTGACCTCTCTCTATTTTATAGATATCTGCAGGGGCACTGCTCAGAGGAGCTTTCCTCCATAGTTCCCCCACCTGCTGCCCCCAACAGATCTACCAGGGGAACAGAGCGAATGCACCCTTTTACTGTCCAGGTCACCAGACATAGAACTTCTTGTTATTCCCGCTCTTTTGTCCCGAGGACTTCCAAGTTGTGGAATTCCTTGCCGGCACATGTGTTTCCTTCTCCTTCGAGCCTCCAAACCTTCAAGTCAGGAATTAACAAGTTGCCTCTTTCCTACCTGTCAACACCCACGGTACGATAGTATTTAGGCTGTAAGCCCTCGTGGTGTGTTGTTGAAATTAAAAAAAAATTCAATACATTTTAATTTGATCCTATGTTTTATGTTCCAATTAACTTTTAAAATTAGTTCAAAAATAATAACTAAAGAGCTGTTGCTTATTTCAAAAGAATATTTAAACGACCCCTTAAAATTGTTGAACTTTTTGGACAAGCCAGATGTACGTCTGTAGATTTTTAGTTAAATGCCAAATACCTACACTTAGATAAACTTATTTGAAGAGTAAAATTTCAAAAGCGCCTAAGTGCCAGAATTTCCCGCAAATTTCACATTGTTTAGATATACCAGATACAATGAATAGAAAAAAAGAATATTATGCTGCGGTTTGTTGTAACCCAAAGAGAGCAACCAATCAAGAAGAGACAAAGTCATCTCTCGTTTAAACAACACTCGAGGTTTTTGGTGTATGGCAAAAATTATAGATATAATTTTAAGCGTCTTCTCCTTTCGTCCGATGGTTTCAAATGATGAAGTGTTTGCTGTATCGTCAAAATATAGGGTGGCGCATTGAAAACGAAACACACTGATTTGCGTCCAGATAAATTTTTTTTAAGAAACCCTGAAACACGTAAATCTCAATATTGAGGGGGACATGTTTTGACACAAAACTCAACTTTGTCCCATAAACCCCTTAAGGGTGGTGATAACAACCCTTATATTTAAAATAGGGAACATGGGTCGAGTGTTACATCATTTCAAAACTCCCTCTTTTCTGAATTCAGCACACAAACTTTTTTGGAAATTTTACCAACTCGTCTAAAAATTATTCACAGTTGAAGATTCAAAAACGCATTTGGCTCATTTCGATAAGAAATGTGCTGTTAATCAATGTTTGTTGGTTAATTCTCTACATTTAAATGGACTTGGAAGACTGGTTTTAGAGGTCCCAGCTGGGGATTATTTGAATAAAGTTCTATTTTCTATGGAGCTAGAAAATTATAGTTTGGTAGAAATATATGTAAGTAGTACAAGTCTCTTTAGAAAAATTGTGTTACAAATTTCATTAAAGTCCCAAAGTTTTCTAGAGAAAAAATAGCTATTTACAAACGGAATGTACCTGCCAAATCATAAATATGGCAGGTATTTTTCCTTTAGTTGCCTGAATGGTTTTGTTTTAGGCAACCGAATCGAACTAGTTTTTGCAAAAAAAAACAACAAAAAATATTTTTTAAAAACAACTTGTAGTTATCCACGAAGCTCCTTATGTTATTTTTCTTTAATTTAGTAACCACGCTTTGCTTATATAGGTGTTACTATGGTTCAAGATTGAAGATTCTAGCTTAATAGGAAATTGAGTTATCGGATTTTAAATATTTTTACAAAAATTCTCTATCATAATGTATTTGCTGCACCCACACCTTTTTCAACACTTATTTACTGTTGCTGTATCCACAATTTTTGAAAATGATGAAATATGGTAGCTCTCTATGTAAAACTGGCAAGCGAGGCAACCTAAATTTCATTTTTGGAAAAATATTTTAAACAAATGAAATACAGTAACAATTTAAACATAAATAGAAAATCTTGGTTCGCTGCTTTGTCGCAGAGGTTCCCCTTCCCCGTCTTCAAGCATACAACCAACCTCAATGCATAAACAAGAACAATGTAAACAAGAAACGCTTCTTGGAAACAACCCGCAAGAAAGTTACGGGACCTGCGGTGAATATTAGAGATTCTAGGCGGGATAAACAGGATTTTAATGAGGTATTTATTTATTTATTTTTGTTTACTTATTATCATAAATCGTACAACATGTCTGCTCAATAAGCTTAAAGCTTGTGCTGTATATTAACATAATTTAATAAAATTCCACCAAAAACTGATTTAAAACTTCAGCCAAATGTAACATACTTCTAATTTTGACATACCAAATTTGTTTGGCTTCTACTTGTTCCATCCAATGAACCAGTCTTTGCCTTCACTCTTCATTGATTTTAATCCTTTTCCAATGCCTTCAAAACTATTTGTTTGTTGGTACTTGTTGACACCCTGCTGAACATTTCCACAAACACATTGATAACCAGTCAAGGAATCGATTATTTCCTTTAGATTCTAGTTCTTTTTGTTCTCGTTGTCTTGGGACGTAAGATTGACTATTACACTGATATTTCTGTAAATATTGTGTATTATCAGCTTGCTTCGGTTATCCACTTCTTCCACTCCTCTAAGTCTTAATTCTCTGGGCAATATACAGGACCCGGAATAACAGTCAGAGTCTGAGTCGGTAGGTCATCAAATAATATTTTGTGGGAATAATTCTTCATTTTTATTTGTCATTTATAACTGTCAATTTTGAAACTGTATAGCTGTAAAATGGGGTAAAGGCAACTTATAGAGTTACAACTAAGCTGGTTATTTCGCACTTTCTGCTCACCTTTCTATATTCTTCTCCGCCCAACATCCCTCTTCACTCCTGGTCAGGTAACTTTCTTGGGAGCTGTTTGCAAGAAATATTTCTTGTGATTTGTGCATCCAGAAGGAGGTCTTCAAGCATGTTTATGATTTTTTTTCTAAAAAGCTCTCATGTGCCAATCTACAAATTTACAGAAAATTTAATTTACAAAACGAATGTACCTGCCAAATTATAAACATGGCAGGTATTTTTCCTTATTAGTCGCTTGGATGATCCGTTTTAGTCCACTCAATCGAAACAGTTTCTGTAAACAAAATAACAAAAATGGTTTTTTAAAGCAAATTAATCGGTGCTTGTGAAGCTCATTGTGTTATTTTTTAAACGTAGTACCCACGCTGCTTTTATATAGGCTTTAGTATGTATCAAAACTAAAGATTCTAGTTTAATGGGAAATTGAATTATCATCATTTGAAATATTTTAACGAAAATTCACTACCATAACGCACTGTCTGCGCCTAAACTCATTAAAACATTTATTTACTATTGCTGTATCCATACTTTTTGAGAATGAAATAAATAAATATAAACAATACACAATTTTGAAATTATTTTTTTTAATAATTTACACTTAACGTATGTTTATAGGTATAGATTAAACCACTGCATGATATTATGTAGTTTCATTTACCTCAAATTTTCCATATACGATATGAAGAGTAAATAATAATGAAAATTCACTAAACACTAAAAGCAAACAATAAGTACCTTATCCCAAGGTATTAGCTGAGTCGATTTCGAGGTTGTCTTCTTCTTATTATTTGTTTATGACGTCTGTAAGCAAAGAAGATAACCTCGAATTCGACTCGCCCCCTGCTGTCAGTTTGCAAAATAACAAATGACAATAACAAACAGCTAAGTGGCCTTGTCAGATTTAACTAGGATAGGGCGATGGGTTTTAAATACCCAGTCAACCCAGTTGAACTAGTTCTTGCAAACAAAACAACAACAAAAGTTTTTTAAAAGCAACTTGTTATCTGCGAAGCTCATTATGTTATTTTTCTTAAATTTAGTACCCACGCTGCGTTTACATAGGTGTTACTATGGTTCAAAATTGTAGATTGTAAAATCCATTGTAAAACAACATGGTTTTATGTAAATTATAAAACCTTGAACAATAGGATATTCCTGCTGGTAAATGCGTACAGTGCGTATCTCAGTGTGCTAGGTGTACAGTGGTCACTTTACATCGTATAATCGACTGCCAGGTGACCAGTTCTAATCCTGGTTAGTGACTTTGCTTTTTATCAATTTTTTTAGTCTCATTTTACTTTCCAGTTATCTAATCTGATTGTTGTTATTCCGATGAATTTTTTAGTTAGTTTTTGTATAAAAAATAACTTGCTAAAGAGGAGATGAAAGTTTTAAGACTTAATTCAATTTTAATAGCATATCTGGTTGTTTTTTCTTGCCCTAACTTAGTGAAAACGTTCCATATTTAATACAGTCGTAGACTTTTCACAAGTGCTTGTTTTAGAGAATTTAAAAAAAAAACACTAACGAGGAGATTCCGACTTTTGAATTTAGAAAAAATTTCTTCAAATGAGCACGAACTAGGCCCCCTAGAACCCACATCCAGGTTCAGTTTCAATTATATATATATATATATATATATATATATATATATATATATATATATATATATATATATATATATATATATATATATATATATATATATATATATATATATATATGTATATATGTATATATATAAAGGGTGAATAATTTACCAAAATTTAGGTCTGTGAGTTTGAAGACAAAAAAGTTAGAGGCATTTAAAGAAAAAAAATTACGGTTTTCCTCAAAACGTCAAAAGTCGCGATTTGAAACGTCAAAATGGGCAGCATTTAGGCAAATAACCTGAAAGAAAACGGATTATGTAAAGAGTGTTCTGCAAACCCTTAAGTTTCAGCTTAAACCATCATTGCCCTCCATTTTAATAAAATATTTCCAGAAAATTCATTTCAGATAGACACTTTCTCTGATGTTTTGGAAGTAGTTATAGTTAAATTTATAGTTTAATGGTCTATAATTTTTAGCTAATTTTCATAGAAAAAAATTGTTAATGAGGAGACCGTCGCGTTTGGATTCATAAAATATTTCTTCAAATTACTTTCTGTTTACATATATACAGTGTGACGCATTTCTACGGTAAAGCTCAATATAATTGTTATTATGCAAGATACGAGAAAAAATTGTATACGTTACCTATACGGTGTTTTGAGCTGCATCTTATAAAATTATTTTGACAACCACAGGCTAGCCCGTAAGTCGTTGGTGATATCTACATTTTTTTTAACAGTCCTAATTGCATTTTTGCATTTTGCATCGAAATATGATGGGTTTTTAAAAAAAATCGAGACGCAGTAAGTGCGTTTTAGTAGCGAATTTTCATTAAACGCATCAAAATTCAATAACGGAATTTGCTATTAACCTAAGGTTCGTCAGCTAGGAAACGAGTTTTTTCGGAAATTTTTTAAGTTTATTTTCGGAAAATTTTTGTACATTTTCAAACAAGTTATGTTGGTAAAATATGGTACATTATTCCTACTATATAGGTTATACCGGTGACCTGCTTGCACTAAAGAGACATATTTTCTATTTAAAACATTTTTAAGAAAATTCACTTCCATAACGCACTTGCTGCGTCCAGATTTTTTAATATTTAAACATATTTAAATCTGTGAGAAAGGCGATAGCGAATGGCGTCAGTACTTTATGGGTATATGTATCGATTAAGTGTATAGTGTAATAAATGGCAAGGCAAGTGTTGATCCTTCGTTCTAGAAGCGACAGGATACCATTACAGAAATATCCTAATATCCTTGTTGTGAACACTGCCTCGATAAATCAAATAAAATTGATTGCAAAGTAGACAACTGCTGTCAACGCAAGCTTTTCAGACATCACCGGATTATAAATAGGTAACAGAGCTTTAATGAGCCAAGATTCTGTGTAATCAATAGGCGGGTGGGGGATCAGCAATTTGCGTGATATAATTTTTCACGACATTGAATAGATCATTCGAGAGAATTATTTTCACTAGTTTTGATTTGCTTATGGTTAAAAGAGGACAACGATAAGAGTGTGCATAAATATAGGAAATCATCTGGCTAATTTAAAAGTCACTCTAAACGAAACTAAATCGCGATCGAAAACGAAAAGGCTAAAGCACGATCCACATAAAAACCGACGGTACTGGAACGGAAAACGAAAGGCGCAGCAGATTCACGCAACTTAACTTTACGGTTAAGAGGTTTGAATTTTTAAAACAATTTATTTAATACTTTAAACAATCAATACTTAATTACTTAATACAAAAAAATGAATAATACAATATAATAAAAATATGACGATCAACCTACATGTGATCTAATGTCTAGCACGCGATGTGCAGAGTACTTAACTCGGAACAAGAATGAACGGTCGTATCCCTGTGAGCAGCCTCTTTATACACTTCACTCCAGGCGTGGCACCATTGTCTCTGGATGAAACAAAGGATCTGCTGATGTAGATTCTCACAGTGAAATTCCGTCCAACTTGCTGTTTGAGCCTGCATACTGATGGGCTCCTTTCCGTCTACGGCTGACTCAGCGGTTCTTACTGTGGGAAGGTGACTTTGTAGTATAACGGGCCATTGTGGGATCCATTTATCTCGCAATAGAAAATAAGCAATGATTCGTCGTCGTGCCCTTTAAAATAACGTGTATTAGACAATTACCAGACACAGATGATGACCCAGTACGGAAAATCAAAAATGGAGGCTCTAAGTTGGTCATAATTCAGCCAAGCAAATTGGTACTCACCGATGAGATTATTTTTCCCAATCTAAAAGGCCATTAGTGCCTTTTTGACAATTTTTGTAAATTGTCAGCACTGGCCCATTTCTTCCCTAATACAGGGACAATATATTGTTACATTTTTCGCGGTTCTGGATTTGTTGACAAACAAAACACAGCTTTCCAAACCATTAATTTATTATAACCAACTATTTTCCAACCCCACTATTAACTAAAATATGTCTCTCTATTACTAAATGCCCATAGACTTATATTACACTATACGCCTTCTAGAATCGCTTATTATACACCAACACTAACTCACTACTGATTGACTGACTATATATGCCGCTCGCCTATGTATGCTGTCCATAGAGATTCTTGACCTTTTACATTGTTCGACACATGTCACTTCTGAAATATAATTATATAATATATAATTCCAGAGTGGTCGCTGTTACCAACACACTTAACAATATGCCTGTAACCATAGAAGTAACCGAGTTCATAAACTTAATTCTCATAGAGACGGGTGTGACACTTCCCCCTTCTTACATTCGACCGTACCGACCGAATTCTGACATTTCTTGGTATGGCGTAAGTATGTGCATATGTATCACCTTCATCTTGCTCTTTGGGCTCCCCTGAATGCGGTAGACCACGTCATTGTCTGGATCACCTTATATGGACGTTCAAATGATTTCTGTAGTTTCGGTGACCGTCCCTTGCGCCATCCTGGATTGTAGAACCAAACCCGATCTCCTTCTTTAAAGCCAGCTGAATTAGCCCGCACGTCATAACGGGTCTTCCTGCGGTCGCTTTCTACTCGTATATGCATTCTGACAGCAGAGTGGATGGCTTCTATTCTTCTTTCCAAATCTTTGGTGTATTCATCAGTTGAACGTGGAGCATCTGTGAGTTTTCCAAATATGATATCAGGAGAAAGTCTTAACTCTCTCCCAAAAACCACGCTGGCTAGGGTATATCCGGTAGTCTCATGTACGGCCGAGCAGTATGCAAGAAGAAATACTGGAATGTGTCTGTCCCAATCAGTTTGGCGTTTATTAAAAAATATTCTTAAATGAGACTCTAATGTAGAATTGAATCTTTCCACCATTCCGTCAGATTTAGGGTGCATGAGTGTAGTTCTCGTTTTTCTGATTCCCATCAGTGTACAAACCTTCTGAAATACAGCCGACCCGAAGTTGCGTCCTTGGGGCTCTAGCGGTCCGACAAATGTGCAGAAAAGCTCATTCACCAATACTTCTGCAACGGTGGTGGCCTCATAATTCGGGATCGCAAACACTTCTGGCCATGTGCTAAAATAATCCATGGCTACAAGCATATAGCGATCTCCTACGTCTGTTCTGCGGAAAGGACCAGCTATGTCGATTGCAATTTTTTCGAATAGAGCTCCCACGTTGTACTGCTTCATTTAAAACCCTGGTTTTTGATTTAGGTTCCTTACTGGATGCACACTCTTGACAGGTTTTTCACCATTCCTCCTCATCAGCTCTATATCTTAACCAATAAAAACGCTCTCTGATCTTCCCCAAAGTTTTCTTCACCCCTACATGGCCTCTACCTGCTCCGCTATGGATTTCCTCAATTACCCCTCGAGCTCTTGGCCGCGGAAGGATTACCTCGTCTTTTGACTTCTACGGCAGCAGGAGGCCGTGATTGTTGGGCAAGACACCCCCCCTGTGCTGACCGAAACTTGCTTATTTCCTCATAATTCCTGATTGACAACAAGTGACGGACAAACTATTTGGTGAAGTGTTACATCCGGTTTCAGTAAATATATGTACACACAATCTTAAAAGAGAAGTAAGGAATTCAACAAAATCCGGGTCGTAACATAATCTTTTTCTTTAGCCGCCGTCTTCTCACGAAGGTGAGCGATCCAAATGGCTAACACAGTCCTGGATACTGTAGCTCTCATTACCGTAGAAAATGCATTCAACACCGCTACCTGGAGTATTATCATTCAAGAACTGAGGTGGAGGGGAATATCACAGGACCTGGTAAACTTGATATCCAACTACTTCAAGGATAGGAGGCTTCAACTCACAAGCAGGAAGACTGTGAATATTAGCACGGAGTCTCCAGGTATCCGTTCTAGGCCTCACACTCTGGAATGTACTATATGTCGGCGTTCTGCGACAGAACTACAGGGAAAACGTGAAAACAGTAGCTTATGTAGACGACCTATCAGTGTTAGTAACAGCAGATGACCCAGAAGTCCTAGAACGGGATGTCAGCAAAAATCTCTGCAGGATAAATGTGTGATATCTCGAGCTAGCCCCAACCAAGACTGAAGCTGCCATTCTCAAAGGCAGCACGAGATGCCGAAACCTAACCTTTTAACTGCGAGGGGTCCAAATAGCCCCAAAGGCATTCATAAGTTATCTGGAAGTTGTACTGGACCAACGCCTCGCCTTTGGAGAATACGTAAAGTCTGCAATTAGCAGGGCGGAACGCCGAACATCGGCGCTTGGGAGAATACTCCCAAACATCGGAGGACCTGGAAGTCAAAAGATGATGTTACGGCCTGAAATTGAGGCACCAATTTTTCTTTATTTCTTTTGTATATCGAATAAATACAGAGCTCATTTTTGTATTGGTGCAAAGATATGGTTAACTAAATTATTGACACATAAGTTACCGTAGTTTCACATTTACTTAAATAAATAGTTTATAGGAATTGCCAATAGATGACTCACCTGGATAATACTAATTTATGCCTAGAACTTAGATTGTGCACCCCATAATTGTTGAAATGGCGAGATGAAGGCAAAGGAATTTACAGGTTCTATTTATTATGTTGAACAGGCACATCCACGTCCGACAGTGTGCTTATCATGTTAACAATAGCGTAAGTCTTTCACTGGTAAATATTTATTTTTAATGCACACACGGCAACAGTTTGGTCTATTACCGATTCTAAACACTGAGAAATAACATAGCGAATCATTTTAACGCTTTAGTGTTACTGTTTACATTTATTTGCCTGTATCGTATGGGAGATAAGCTGGAGGTGGGGTAAAATAAGGTCAAGGTGCCAAATAAACATCGTAGAACTACTCACCACTGGTAAGCTAATCGCAATGATGCTCAGCTCAAATCGGAACCGGGAGGAACTAAGGACACTGGTGCGACAGATCATGGAAACGAAGAAAAGCGAAGGAAGTCTGAAGGACAAAGCGAAATCCCAAACCAATGAAACGTAAAGCGAAAATACTTGAAGCGAAATAACAGACCACCATGCCTCCTGAAGACATGCGCCGACCCGAATCCAGTGGGAAAATGGACAGAATGAGGGGTTGTAGCCGGTAGGAGTCCGGCACTACCCAGCGCAGCAGATCCAATACGTGCCTGGGTGTCCATGATGGATTTCCCCTCAGAAAAAAAAAGTCATTGTTCAAATTTGGAGGAAGCTCATGTGGACCCAGAAGGTGGTTCCGTATAATTTCACAACAAACATTAATCTTGAATTCTTGTTGAAAGTGACGCTTAGTTACTACATAAGGATTTTCATTATCTCTCATGTGCTTGTTTCTGAAATTGAAAAGTCCTCGACGAGTAAAAATGGCTTGTTTACTAAACAGCACATTATTTGAAAATTCATGGTGAAGGTTTTGCGAAGTGCACAAAAAATTAGTGAACTGTAATCTACCTGGTAGGTTTCCTGGTAAAATGTTTCATACGGGAGTAAAATGGTAGATATACAAATTTTCCTTATTAAATATTTTTAAGACTGTTGTTTTATTTACACCGGTGGCTCTAATTATTTGCCTACTACTGACTTCTGAATTTTCTGCTACCCGAGTTGAAATTTTTTCTTCTTGGTTTACTGTTATAGTACGCCTGATGTATCCACGTTGTCCCTTTTAGGACGAAACGTTACAGTCTCTCCAAGTCTATTGAAAACATTTTGAAATATGTTTCGAGTTGGCTGCTTTCTATTTGGATACAACTCTAAATACCGACGAAACTCTCTAAGCTCAACATAATCTGCTTGCGCATAAATGCAGATCATATCGCGTATTTCACACTTTAGAAAATAGGTAATAGTAATTTAATGCAAGGACATTGGAAGTTTTAAAGCTAAATATCCCGAAAGGACAGCGGATATCATAAAATACCTCTCTTTTGGAGAAAATGGTTTTAGAATAAGAATTTGTCACCAAAAATGAGATTTCTCGGAGTATAAAAATGTTGTGTCGGCTTTAACACATTCAGTTCACTGCAGCAGGCGCCTTCTATAAACTAACTATAACCAAATTGTGAATACATTTCAATTCCTCGGCCTAAAACAACCCCAAATCCCAAAATTTTGTATGAAAAATAGCATTTTTTAACTAATAAATGAAAAAAAAAAACTAAAATAATATTTCGCATTTCACACCCTCTATCTCTCCAACTATCAACTTTTGGACTAAACTAAGTTCGGTGAATTCGCTATCTTTTTACCTAACGAATCTACTTATGAATATTGGCGAATTTCCGCGGAACCAACCTGTATAGAATTAATTCAAATAATTGAGAAAGTAGTTTTTTTTTAGATTTTACATACTGGATGATTAACTGTCTGTTAAGGATAATCAAATTCAATAGAAATTCGCTCCCGCAGTGCACTTGCTGGATCCAGATTTTTTCATTGTCACGTAATAAATGTGTAGAGAACTACAGATTAGCGTTTTTTGCGATTTACAGGACTACTAATGTTATTTTTTTTGTGCATAGTTTCCTCAAAGATTACAAAACTTAAAAAAAATATTGTATTTCACATTTTTAGCGGATATATTAAATGTAATTTTTACTACTTTTTTCTACTTTGCATTATCCGAAATAATAAACAGTTTTCCAATAAACAAAGCTCTATTATACCAACGTGCAAGGCAACTAATTTTTATTTTCCCAGAAATTAAATAGCATGACAATTTTTTTATATTAATTACATAAATAACTCGCACCTAACTGATAATAATTTTACAGATTATATAAAAAGTGTCATTGATGGTGTCATCAAATAATTTAATTCACATTTGTGTGGACATTTTGAACGGTTATTAATAATATATCACTGCATCAGAGAATTTGAATACAGCTGTCCCAAAAATCAACTATGTATTTTTGTATATTTTTAGTTAATTTTCTTTTCAAAAAAATCACTAATGGGGAAAGCCCAAGTTTTAAATTTTGAAAAAATTTCTTCAAATGAGGGCTAATTAGGCCCCCTAGAACACACATTCGGGATCAGTTTCAATTTTTATATGTTTATATATATATATATATATATATATATATATATATATATATATATATATATATATATATATATATATATATATATATATATATATATATATATATATATATATATATATATATATATATGTATGTATAATTAAATTGTATTTACCATACCGATAACTGAAAAATAATGGGCTAATTTTGATTAAATTTGGTGAGCACCTTTCTTTTGCAAGTGGTTTGGACAGGTGCATTATCCAGGAAAATAGGTCCAGGTTTTGTGTTTTCTTTCGAAAAAAAAATCTCCCGAAATAACAAAGCAACGACAACCAAATTTCGTACGTGTGTTTTCATTATACAAAGTGAACCACGTGACAAAATTTAGGCCTATATGTTTAAAGGCTAGAAAGTTGTGAGCATTTAGAGAACAAAAATTTTGTGTTTTCCTCAAAACGTCACAGTCGCGATTTAAGACGTTAAAATTGGAAAGATTTAGAAAAGACCGTGAAACAAATAAGGACTATGTAAAGAAAATGTCGCAGGATGAGTGTTCTGCAAACCCTTCAGTTTCAGTTACAACCGACGTTGTCCTTCAGTTTACTAAAATATTTACAGAAAATTCATTTCAAATAGATCGTTTCTCTCATGCTTTGGCGGTAGTTTTAGGTAAGTTTATGGTTTAACGGTCTATAATTTTAGCTATTTTCGTCGAAAAAATTGGTTAATGAAGAGACCACGATTTTTGAATTTTAAAAAGATTTCTTCAAATAAGCGCAAACTAGGCCTCCTAGAGTGCATATACGGGTTCACATTCAGTTTTTATCTGTTTACATATATACTCTCAAGTTCTAGAGCTGGTCAGCTCTTTAATAGTTGGCTAGTGTGGTATATTTGCAATATGGTAGGTGGTAGTGGAATTTTCGTTTACGTGATAGCAAAGGATTTTTTCACTCCCGAAGAGGTACCACCCCTTACATCAAGGGGCCGGTGAAGTCCCAACGGACGTTTCCGGTTCTGGTGTATAAGTCGGTTTCCCTTATAAGCAAAAATGATGATGGCTCCTCCTTGTACAAAAGATTCCGGGGGTAAAATACTCCTCCATTCGGATCTCCGGGAGAGGGGTGTACAGGGGGCGCCAGCATCAAGATTTAACATATCCTTCTCGAATATATGTAGCCTAAATTGTAACCTGAACTACGTCCACCATTTCCTTCAGGCTAATAGGCTCCAACTCCTCTTCCTCACCTAAACTCAAATCAGTGCCAAAACAGCCACTAATCACCTTAATCCTTACTTCCTTTAGATTGCATGGAGGCGTGTGCGCGTACGTCCGTAGCAATCTACCCTGCACCAGACTCCCCAATTTAGAAGCTGGAAGAAAAGACATACTATGGATAAAACTATCTCTCAAGGCTGCAACTAAATTCATCTGTTGTATTTACCGAGGTCACACAATCATGACACCTACGTATCGTTTGACACTACAACTTCGCGAACTGGGACGAAATGTGGGATTACTTTTCCTCATTCCCATGGGCGACTCTCATCCTGACCCCTCTGATAACTCACAATACGTAACCGAAATCATCCAAGCTGGCATGGAATTATTTATTCCACGTACACAGAAAACCTCTGCAGCCACTCAAAAGCCCTGGTTCTCTAAATCCTGTGACAAGGCCAGACCTGAAAAGGTCAAAGATCACAAAAAGCTTCTACACAATCCCAGTCAAGAAAACCGTCAGGCATTTAACGACGTAAGAAACCGCTATGTCCGCATTCTTTCTGAGGCAAAAACTCGTTTAATAACCACATCAAAAACAAAGTCTTCTTAAGCTTCAGCGGCAGCAAACCCTTCTGCACTCTTGCTAAATCTATTGGGAATAATTTCTGCAAGAGCACGTTCCCACTTCTTGTCTCAGGGGATAAAATTGTTTCTACCGCCCTGAACAAGGCTAAACTTTTTGCCTCGTTGTTCGCCGGCAATTCTACTCTCAACCCACCTCCAAATGTTCAACCACCAACAGTCCCCAATGTCGCGCATAAAATGACGGATATCACTTTCAAAACTAAAAAGGTACAAAATATACTCTCTTCTCTTAATACCACGAAATCCTCTGGCCTTGACGAGATCCCAGCAATAGTTCTCAAAAAATGCGCACCAGAACTTGCTCCTGTCTTGACTGGCCTGTTTCAGACATCTTCCAATAGAGGCATATTTCCTAGTAACTGGAAAACTGCTCTAGTACAACCTGTCCCCAAGAAAGGATCCAAAGCGCTTCCTAGCAAATACAGGCCTATTTCTCTCATTTTAGTCGTCTCTAAAGTGATGGAAAAGTATATAAACACAGAATGACTAAAATTTCTTGAAAAACACAGTCTAATCCACGACAGGAAGTATGTATTCCGTCAGCGCAGATCAACTGCCGACCTCCTCTTCTTTGTCACCGATTCTTGGAACACGTCTATGAAACTACATGGTAAATCCCAGATTGTCACTCTAGATATATCCAAAGCATTCGACAAGGTCTGGCACGCAGCGCTGCTTAATAAACTACCGGCCTATAGCCTACCACCAAAACTCTGTACGTGGACAGCAAATTTCCTCTCCAACCGGAGCATTTCTCTTGTCGTGGATGACTATTGCTCTAAACTGTATCCAATTAATGCAGAAGTTCCTTAAGATTCAGCTTTAGCCCCTACTTTGTTTCTTCTCCACATAAATGACCTCCTCTCTAACACATCCAACCCAGTTCACAGTTAGACGAACGATAACACCCTCCACTCAAATATACAATATTCTAAGTCTCTTTGGCCCAATTAGATGAGGATCGCAGAGTCATGGAGGGTTCTGTCTCCGTAGATCTCCAAAAAATATTAGACTGGGGAATTATAAATCTTGTACAATTCAACCCCACCAAATCACAGTCTTGCACTCTTTCTCATAAGAGATACATCAGCCTTAGACCCATCACAATAAACAACCAAGTTATTTAAAGTAATGAGTCCTGTTCACTTGTTTGCATTTCTGTGGATCGATATCTCAATTCGCACCAACATGTCACATCAACTGCAGAAGCGGCTGCTAAGAAATTAGGTTTCCTTTTCCGGGCTTGCAAATACTTTTCACCAGCTTATGTCTATACCTTATATACTTCACAAATGAGACCAAACCTCGAATACTGCTCCCACATCTGGGGTGCTGCTGGCGCTTCTACACTCGCTATCCTGGACTCCATTCAGAAGAGAGCGATACGTCTCATCGGTGACCCTGCCCTCACCCAAAGGCAGCCATCCCTTGCCCACCGACGTGCCATTAGCGACCTCTCTCATTTTTATAGATATCTGCACGGACACTGCTCAGAGGAGCTTTCTTCCATAGTTCATCCACCTGCTGCCTCCAACAGATCTACCAGGGGAACAGAGCGAATGCACCCTCTTACTGTCCAAGTCACCAGACATAGAACATCTTGTTATGCCCGCTCTTTTCTCCCGAGGACTTCGGACTTCCAAGTTGTTGAATTCCTTGCCGGCACATGTTTTCCCTCTCCCCCGAACCTCCAAACCTTCAAGTCCAGAATTAACAAGTTGCCTCTTTCCTCCTTGTCGACACCCACGGTACGATAGTATTTAGGCTATAAGCCCTCGTGGTGTGTTGTTGAAATTAATAAAAAATTTAAAAAAAAACAAGATGACGGATTTATACGGTAAAGCTCAATATAATTGTTATTATACAAGATACAAGAAAAAATTGTCTACGTTAATTATAGGGTGTCTTGGGCTGAATCTTATAGAATTATCTTTTCAATAAAAAGGTGGCCCATAAGTGGTTGGTGATCCCTACATTTTTTTACAGCACCCTTATATAACTGCATTTTTGCATTTTTTATCGAAATATCATGCATGTTTGTAAGAAATAAATCGAAACGCAGTAAGTGCGTTTTTGTAGCGAATTTTCATTGAATGGTTTAAATTTCAATAATTCAATTGCCATTAACCTAAGGTTTCTTGAATAGGATACCAGTTTGCTCCGAAATATTTTGAGTTTAATTTCGGAAAATGTTTTCGGTCAGGGAAGCAAAGCAATACCAAAATATTTGTGGAGAACAAAATATATTACATATTACAGAAAAGATTAACTTTTCTTGACGCAAAAAGTTCAAGAATAACGAGAACAATTAATTTAAAAATGTTCTATCTTTTAGTGAATTTTCGTAGAAAAAAATCACTAATAGGGAGATCCCGACTTTTAAATTTTGAAAAAAAATTGCAAATGAGCGCACTAGGACCCCTAGAATAATAGGTCTCACACCGATAACTCAAAAAATAATCGGCTGATTTTAATTAAATTTAGAATGTACCTTCCTTTTGTAAGTGGCTTGAACAAATTCGTTAGCCAGGAAAATAGGACGAGATTTTCCGGGAAAATTTTGAGTTTTTTTCGGAAAACCATTTTATCTCAAAAAATAAAAAAGCTATGATAACCGAGTTTGGTAGATAGGTTTGCGATTTAAAAGTCAACTACACACCAAAATTTAGATTTCTATGTTACAAGAAAAAAAGTTATAATAAAATATTTGGTGCCAAACCATTTCTATGAAAATTCACTACCATGGCGCACTTGCTGCGTCCCGACTTTTTTTTATCTTATATAAATATGCCGGAACAGATGAATGGTTGAATCTAAATCTACATATAATCCTAACGCCACCTTTGTTTTGGTTGTTGTTATAAAACTATGATGTTTTTTGTACATTAGGTTGCAGTTGCCTATAATATTTACCCACTTCCTCGGAATTATAATAGTACTGCCATTTTTTCCAATAAAGTTCTTTAGTATAGGCATCTATATCTCTGTACGGACACAAATAGGATATTTCTTCTTCAGGATCGGTGGATAATTTTGCAGAGCTGTCAACACACTCATTGTGTTCTAACTCGCAATGACCTTTCATCAAGCAGAATATTATTCGTTTTTCCTGACTACCAAGTTCTGTGAGTATGTCACTGATACTGCATAGGATATCATTTGCCGAGTTTGTTGAATGTATGATAATAAAGTCCATAAAAGGTGAGGTTGCACGTCTGTTAGAAAGAACTTTACGGCCAGCTGTAAGCGATTGTATTAAAATAGCAAATTAAAATAAAAAGCAATTTTTTCGCCGGCATTCAGCTTCAGGTAAACGTTGATGTTGACGTAATGGCTGTGTAATTTGTAGAGTGTTATATAAGCTGGGTTAAGAGAATCAATTTCCAGTGATTATGCACAGCAGCATAAGCATGAATATGTTACACCACTCTGCGCTTCTTGTTACCGCCGCGGTCGTATTCTGTGCTGCCAGTGTTAAGTGTTACGACTTCGATGACGTAGCATACAGTAAGTGGATTTTGATTGATGATATTTGCCAACTCGTGTCTAGTTAGCTGGGTATATTTACACTAGGTGCATGCTGATGGGGCTAATTATATTAGGGAAAGCTTCCTTTCGATTATGGTGAAGTTATAAGTGTATTATATTGTCAACCTGAGTAAAATAATGGTGAAAACAAATGTTAATAAAAAATGTTTAGCTTAGAATTAATAGGTAGACACTGATTAGTACACTTGGATAACCCAAATCACCACAAACGATCGTCACTGGTTGTTTCACTAACAAAGTTAGCGTCATCAGAAAATGAAACATTATCTCGCCGGGTCTTTCAAAATATGTGTTTTGGTGATTCGGGTTCTCCAAGTGTAATTATCAGTGCGCATCACAGGTTTCAATCGTTACTTAGTGTAGGTAGTATCCAGAAAATGATGAGCAAAAAACCCGGGTATGATTTTACTAGAACAATTAATGCCAAAAGTTTATACGTTCTGAAAACTGGAAAATAGCGGAGTTACGGACTTTGTTTTTTAAATTTAACTAATTTTATCTAATAATTCTTTTATCAGTGATCTTAAGATACAAGATTACGAAAAAAGTTATTAAAGAAAATTAATCGAATTAAAAAACAGGCAAAAGTCTGTAACTTCCCTGTTTTTGGCTTTCTGAAAAAAATGTTATTGGAACTTGTGACACTAATTATATTTCGGGTAGAATAACCTACCGCGTGTTCTATACATCATTCTAAAGGCCTGTATCCCTTATCGAATGGATTTTGACTTTACAACAATATCTAAATTCATTGTAAGATAATGGCGTGCCAGAACTAAAAGATCACTGTGGTAACTATCAGGCTATATGGTTCCAGAAAATGGAGGACATCCTCATTTTTGCCTGGAAATCTTGAATTTCTTTCATTTGTCTTTTCTCTGCGATGAGTCAAAAGGACCATCCTTAATCCAAGGGAGTTTGACTTCAGAGCAATATCTGAATTAATCAAGAGATAGTGTGGTGTCACAACCAAAAGATAGCTGTGGTAACTACCAGGCTGTATGGTTCCAGAAGATGGATGACATCCTCATTTTAGTCTAGAAATATTGCATTTAATAAGTAACGTATTCGAGAACACATGGATTGGGCGTCGGATAGAAATAGAGTAGCCAGCTCGGCTGGTTGATTTAGACCCAGGCAACTTTTGACAGAGGTCACCTTGAAAATGGAGTGCACAAACAGCAGCCAAGCGATTTAGATAACCTGGGGGCTTGCATTATTAGTGCAGCTAAAACAGTCACTCAAGAAACATTTGAAGTTGTTAGACGATTGTTTTGGTAAAGACTGAGGTTAAGTTTTAAAAACAATGGAAGACATTTTAAACACATATTTTGATATTTTGTGATACCTTTCTATTAATTTGAAGTTTATGGGGCAACCGTGGTTTCATTGTTAGACTGTAAATCATAAGGACATTGTTAGTGCAAATGCACTAAAAACATGACAATTTAGGCTGTCGATAACATTTATGGTCACACAAAATCAGTCCAACCATTTTCGTCACATATTTTTTATAATTTTGTTACTCCCAATGTTACAAATCTATGCCAGCCCTTCGATACGATATGTAGCAGCGGAGGCCCTTGCAGTAAGAAATTTTTTAGCCAATACGGTTCAGCAACCTACTTACTTTCCTCGCATCCCAACACACAGTTCAAATCCCCTCGATCTCCTTCTTACTACAAAACCTGAATGCTATAAGACATCAGTCACCGCCCCATTTGGTCGCTCAGACCACGGCATGGTCATTGATTCCCGCGCGATGCAGCCCGAGGTCACATAGTCATCACAACCACGTTTGGCACTACAACTCCGCGAACTGGGACGAAATGCGGGATTACTTTTCCTCATTTCCATGGGCGTCTGTCTACTTCTCTCATCCTGACCCCACTGATATCTCACAAAACGTCACCGAAATTATCCAAGCTGGAATGGAATTATTTATTCCACGTACACAGAAAACCTCTTCAGCCGCTCAAGAGCCCTGGTTCTCTAAATCCTCTGACAAGACCAAATTTC
Organism: Tillus elongatus; assembly: GCA_964006375.1. Taxonomy (NCBI): domain Eukaryota; kingdom Metazoa; phylum Arthropoda; class Insecta; order Coleoptera; family Cleridae; genus Tillus; species Tillus elongatus. The sequence goes on from OZ023265.1 coordinate 15,599,122, forward strand.
AAAATGTCAAAGCTCACAAAACGCTTCTACACAATCCCAGTCAAGCATTTAACAAGAAACCGCTATGTCCGCATTCTTTCTAAGGCAAAAAAACTCGTTTAATAACTACATCAAAAACAAAGTTCTCTTAAGCTCCAACGGCAGCAAACCCTTCTGGACTCTTTCTTAATTTGTTGGGAATAATTTCTGCAGGAGAACGTTCCCACCTCTTGTTTGAGGGGATGAAATTGTTTCTGCCGCCCTGGGCAAGGCTGAACTTTTTGCCTCGTTGTTCGCCGGCAATTCTACTCTTAACCCACCTTCAAATGTTCAACCACCAACAGTCCCCAATGTCGCACATAAAATGACGGATATCATTTTCAAAACTAAAAAGTTACGAAAGATGCTCTATTCTCTTAATACTAGGAAAACCTCTGGCCTTGACGAGATCTCAGCAAATGTTCTCAAAAAATGCGTACCAGAACTTGCTCCTGTCCTGACTCGTCTATTTCAGACATCTTACAATATAGGAAAACTGCTCGAGAACAACCCGTCCCCAAAAAAGGATACAAAGCGCTTCCTAGCAACTACAGGCCAATTTCTCTCCTTTCAGTCGTCTCTTAAGTGATGTAAAAGTATATAAACACCGAATTAGTAAAATTTCTTGAAAAACACAGTCTAATCCACGACAGGTAGTATTAATTCCGTCAGCGCAGATCAACTGCCGACTTCCTTTCCTTTGTCACCCATTCTTGGAACAAGTCTATGGAACTACACGGTGAATCCCAGATTGTCGGTCTAGACATATCCAAAGCATTTGACCAGGTTTGGCACGCAGCGCTGCTTAATAAACCTCTGGCCTATGGCCTACCAGCAAAACTCTGTACCTAGACAGCAAATTTCCTCTCCAACCGGAGCATTGCTGTTGTGGTAGATGGCCATTCCTCTAAACTGTATCAAATTAATGCAGGAGTCCCTCAAAGTTCAGCTTTAGCCCCTACTTTGTTTGTTCTCCACATCAATGACATCCTCTTTAGCACATCCAACCCAGTTCACAGTTACGCGGACAACAGCACCCTCCACTCAAATATACAATATTCTAAGTCTGTATCTTTAGACCAATTAGATGAGGATCGCAGACTCATGGAGGGTTCTGTCTGTGTGGATCTCCAAAAAATATTATACTGGGGAAGTAGAAATTATGTACAATTCATCTCCACCAAATCTCAGTCTTGCTTTCTATCTCATTAGAGATACACCAGCCCTAGACCTAACACAATGAACAACCAAGTTATTCAAACTAATGAGTCCGTTTCACTTGTTGGCATTTATGTGGATCGAAATTTTGATTGGTACCAACATGTCACATCAATTGCAGAAGCGGCTGCTAAGAAATTAGGTTTCCTTTTCCCTGCTCGCAAATACTTTTCACCAGCTAATCTCTATACCTTATATACTTCACAAACAAGGCCAAGCCTCGAACACTGCTCCCACGTCTGGGGTGCAGCTGTCGCTTGTACACTCGTTATCCAGGACTACATTCAAAAGAGAGCTATGCGTCTCATCGGTGACCCTACCCTCACCTAAAGGTTTCCATCCCTTGCCCACCGATGTGACGTTGGTGACGTCACTCTCTTTTATAGATATTTGCACAGGCACTGCTCAGAGGAGCTTTCTTTCATAGTTCCTCCAACTGCTGCCCCCAACACATCTACCAGGCGAACAGAACGAATGCATCCTTTTTTTGTCCATGTCACCAGACCTAGAACATCTTGTTATGCTCGCACTTGTGTCCCGAGGACTTCCAAGTTGTGGCATTCCTTGCTGGCACATGTTTTTCCTTCTCCTCCGAACCTCCAGGATTTAACAAGCCTCTTTCCTCCTTGTCGACACCCACGGTACGATAGCATTTAGGCTGTAAGCCCTCGTGATGGGTTGTTGAAATTTAAAAAAATGAGACGTAAGCAGAAACTGTGTATTCAAACAAACAATTTCTGATGCGAATAGATCCTTCAATGGTTCTGTTTTGTCTAATTGTCAGCCTTTATCACGTCAGACATTTCACCTTTAACGCATTTATTACACACAGAGTACTACAGGACTGTGTATCGGGTCCCGTAGTTAGTTATTATTTTCATTGTAGAATCTGATAATTTTTAATCTGGTATGCGGAAACAGCTACTAAACATCCAAAAAAAGGACTTAGTTTAACATTTTTACAAATATGTTATTTATTGAGGTAAACCACAAGTAATTAAATATCTCTCTACGTAAAATTAATTTAACAAATAGATACTTTAAAGAACATGTTTTAATTCCCTCGAATTTTCAATTCATTCATTGTTGTTGCCCTTTCTTAGTGGAACTGGTTCATACTACATACAGATTGGGAGACTACTACTCTGGCTTCACTGAGCATGTTGTCAAGAGCAGTGAAACCGGTTACAGAAACGTTGAAGAACATCCTAAAACATCTAGAATTCAGAAGGGCCTGTTCTTCCAGTTAACTTACACGCTGGCTACGTCCTCCACTCACAGAAACCAAACCCAACAGTGAAGCCAGATAAATAGTATCCAAGTCTGTATGTAATACTCTCGAATTGTGTTTTGGTTATTTTAAACAATTTAAAAGAAAATTTTGAAAACAGATTGTGGATAAAAATATTGCATTTTAGTAAGGGAAAGCTTTTAGTCAATAATACTTCATTAAGTTTAAGCTTATAAAATACAATATTTTGCCAAGGAATCTTCTTGTTCCATAGTACATAAAATTAGTTTTAGGCTTATCAGAATTACATGTTTGTTATTTATTGTTTTTGCATTTTGAAGTTTCCGTTTTTAGATCAAATCCTTGCTGAAGATTTAGAAGAGCTTTACTATTTAGAGGACTTGAAACCGTTAAACGTAAGAAACAGAAGAGATGAAGAATCAGTCACCGCTGACAAAGATAGAAGTAAATGCCACCCTCACCATAAAATGAAATTTTTGTGTTGTGGAAAATCATTGTTAGATGAATTACACTTTGAGGGTCAAAGAAGAGAATGCTGGAAAGAACTTTCCAAAAATGGAAAACATCCTAGGCCAATGTTTGACCCTTTCAGATGCGAAAATGCTAACAAATTCAGGGAACATATGACCGTAAGTGTAAACTTATATAAATGTAGTAATCGTTCGTTATTAGTTAGCCAACATTTACGTTTAGCATGAACTTTAAACAAACGAAACTCAAATAGATTAAAACCGAGGGATCAGGGAAATAGAATTTTCATATTTTACGAATAGGTTCAAGGACATTTACCAGAAGTTGACACAGATTCTTGTCACTAAGTGAGTGGTGAGATACGAAGCAACGTGCCGCCACCTAGTTGCGGAACCAAGCAGTATGTTGTGACGCCAGATCCAAATAACACAAAGTGTTAAAAAATAGAGACTGTATACAACTAACTAACACTTTAGTAAATTGTAAGCCCTGGCACATTTCTGCCCTAATATAGGAACAAAGTATGTAAGGCTAGATGTATTCTCGCCACAATTAGAACCGTAGACCGGTTTCGCCATAATAGAGCTCTTCAGTACGGCATACTAATTGTAGCCAAAATATACCTATAAAGTAAAACGGCTAAAGTAGCCAGCCTTTCAACACTAAGTGAGTGGTGAGCCTGTCGCCACCTAGTTGCGGGACCAAGTATTATGTTGTCACGCCAGCCATACAATTAGTATGCCGTACTGAAGAGCTCCAATTGGAGGGAAACCGGTCTACGGTTCGAATTGTGGCGAGAATATATCTAGCCTTACATACTTTGTCCCTATACTAGAGTAGAAATAGGCCAGGACTGACAATTTACTAAATTGTCAGTTGGTGGTATACAGTCCCTATTTTTTAACACTTTGTATTATTTGGAGCTGACGTGACAACATACTACTTGGTTCCGCAACTAGGTGGCGCCACGTTGCTTCGTGTCTTGCCACTCACTTAGTGTTGGGAGGCTGGCTACCATAGCCGTTTTACTTTATAGGTGTATTTTCGCTACAATTAGTATGCCGTACTGAAGAGTTCTAATTAGAGCGAAACAGGTCTACGGTTCTAATTGTGGCGAGGATATATCTAGCCAAATTTTTCTATTTTTCTTTCCAGCTCTCTATCTCATTCTTCTACTTCAGTTTTAGAAATATCGCCAGTCACCCAGGCTTTTTTATTAGCAACATATTTTACCGGCCAACTCTTAACGCTTTTACAACATCTTAATTTTTGTGCTTTGTTAGTAACCAATTGTCTTCGAAACCCCGAACCATCATAATTTACAAAACCTAGTACAGTCAGTTGCTCGTTGGATAACTTCCCACCAATACATTGTACGTTTTTCAATTAAAGAGTTTTGTCCCGCAACATTTTGTAAAAAAGTCCTGTCTAGTCTGGAATATCAGGCATGTAATGTTGTGAATACAAAATTACATGCCTGACATTCCTCGTATATTTCTTTTTTTTTTTAATTGTAGATCAAACCAGTTCAGCAACATGTATGCTATTCATAGTTGTTTTATCTGCCATGAGCTATTGTCTAATATAAGAAACAACAAAAAATTATAATGATAAGATGCTATAGTTAGAAACATAAATTACAAATTGTTTGGTCGATAAGTTAGTAACATTATTTGGTAGGCTTACATTCGCATGTACACATCCATATTCACACACACACACACACACACACACACAAACACACTCCCATGCGCCCAAATACTCATACATACTTAAATTATATTTTAACTCTGATCATGGACCATTAAACACATCTTGTGGAAGTATTTTTCTTAGTCTTCTTTGTTGCAGTCTTGCACCAAGATTGTAATGTACTGCTCCAGGACATTCAGTTAAGTTGTTCAGGAAGTTGATTGCACTTGTTTTTATGAAGTCACTGATCACTTGTATGTTTAATTCGCGATGTATTTGCGTGTTCCTAATGAACCACGGTGCATCGGTGATGATTAGTAGCACTTTGTTCTGAAAGGTTTGTGCCATATTTATTGTTGAATTTGACGCTGTTCCCCATATTGGACAGCCATATGTGAGAACTGGTCTAAGAATACTTTTGTAGATGAGAGTTCCGCATTCAATCTTCAGTGATGATTTTCTGTTTATAATGGGGTACAGCAATTTTAGACGTCCATAAGTATTCTGAGTTCTGTTTTTGATATGATGCCTCCAGGTTAAGGTACGATGGTAATGTAGGCCTAAATATTTGGCGGATTCGTGTTTGTGATTTCAAGGGATTGCCTTGTTATCTATTTGTAACGGTGGCGGATTTGGTCCTCTTAAGAGCGTAGAGATTTTAGCTAGACTTTTTGATGAGTTTATAGTGATTTCCCAGCTCATGCACCATTTTGTAACTTTATTTAAGGGATTTTGTAAAAGGTTCCTGGATTCGATTATGCTTTTGTGTTGTGTTGCTATCGCTGTATCGTCCGCATACATCGCCAATAAGGAGCCTTGTTCGCATGGTATGTCGCTTCCATATAAATTATTTAGTGTAGGTCCCAATATGGAACCTTGAGGTACTCCTACGTGAATTGCTTTAGTTGTGGATAATTCAGCGTTTATTTTTACTGCAAATATTCTATTTTTCGAATATTGCTCGAAAGTTATATTGAAGCCAATCAGATGTGACTTCCTTATTTACAAATATCGCTTCCCTAGAAACTTTTCCTCAATTAAATGAATCTCTTTGTTTAAAAAGAGAAATCTAACTTGCAGGACACTGGAAATTCTCTCCATATCCCATTTCTCTATCAAGAGAAACAGCTTTCTCCTGGAGAAACCAATCAAACCAATCAAACAAAACTTTGTTCAAGTTCACCATCTCGGTTGTTTCTTAGACTTTTTTCTCTTGTTGTCAATAGTGTTGGGGCCACTAGCCTGGACAATAGCATTCTGCACTTCAAAATTTTTGATAAGGTAGACAATGCAATAACTACAAACATCACTTTTATTCGTTCCCGTTTTCACTTGTTTTAAAATCTACATTTTCTCTTCAGTGGTAAGGCGTTTTCTTTTAATACGGGACGCGGACATTATGTAAACAATTCTCTATTCACCTACCTCAGACGCGCGGTGATCGAAAAATAATCAAGATAAGGCGCGAGTTTTAAGATTTAAATAGAAAAACAATAAGCCACACAAACGTACAATTGTAACGCACTAACGAACGTTGATTTTAAGTGGTAAGAGGGACTCTATTATTATCTGAGTGGAAGAACCCATAAATATTTTCTCTTGTGTTGTGTACAATCAAATTTATTACCCATTAGTGTCATGTCTCAATCAAGAAAGATGTGCATCTAGCCCTAGGGTGTCTGAATGATCATATTTTTAGGTATAGAGGCAACGGAATTCACAGAAAGACAAAGCCCTCTTGTTTGCTGTCTCGTTAAATCAGAAATATTTTACAATTGTCTCTTACACAAGTCCAATTCGAATCACCAAAATTTGACCGCTAATTGAGAAATTCGTTAAATCTGATAATCTGATACTCGTAAAACACGGACCCTACTGTGTGTGTATATATATATATATATATATATATATATATATATATATATATATATATATATATATATATATATATATATATATGTATATAGGGTGGCGCATTGAAAACGAAACAGACCGATTTGCGTCCAGAGACATTTCTTTTAAGAAACGCTGAAACACGTCAACATTAATATTGAGGGGGACATGTTTTGACATAAAACTCAACTTTGTCACATCAACTCCTTAAGGGTGGTGGAAGCTTTGTTAATTCGTTTAAAAATTATTCACAGTTGAAGATGCAAAAATGCATTTCACTCATTCCGATAAGAAATGTGCTAATAGTCAATGTTTTGTTGATTTGTAAGCAAAAAATTGACTATCGGAACATTTCTTATCGGAATGAGAGAAATGAGGTTTATTATTTCAGTTTATCGGTCGGTTTGATACTACCGAAAATTAATTTCACAATGGTGTATTCCGTAAAAGAAATAGTTGAAATAATTACTCTTTTTTTCAAAAACGATGTCTGTGCCAAGCGTACCGCAAGTTTGTTTAATGAACGACATCCGAACAGACATGTTAACAGAAAATACATTTTGAAGTTAGTTGCAAAGTTTCGACAAAGTGGTTCAGTAGCCAACAAAAAACGGGATCCTGAACGTGAATTTCCGGTTAGAAATGAGACTACTGAGATTCAAGTTTTAGAACAAATTGCTACAGACCCAACTTTGAGCACGAGAAAATTGGGCACTGTTTCAAAAATTAAAAGAAGAACTATTCAGAGAATATTGAAGCATCATAAACTTCACCCGTATAAAATTCACCTTATACAACAACTGAATGAAGATGATTTTGATCGGCGGCTGGAGTTTTGTGAAGTTATGACTGCACGAATAGCTGATAACGGGAACTTTCTGTTCAATATCTGTTTTTCAGACGAGTGTACGTTTTTATTTAACTAGTCAATCGTCATAATTGTCGTTATTGGGCAGATAATAATCCATGAAATTTTCACGAAGTCCACACTCAAACTTCACAGAAATTGAATGTCTGGACTGGCATTTTTGGAGACCATTTAATCGGACCAATTTTTCTTGATGGAAATTTGAGTGGCGAAACGTATTTGGAGTTACTAGAATATATCGTGTACCCTCTACTAATTCATATTGTTGAAAATGATGATCGCTATCAAGAAAATAAACAAGATAGAGCTCCTCCGCATTTTTCACAACGTGTTAGGGAGTTTTTGAACAGAGAGTTTCCAGAGCAATGGATTGGGCGTAGAGGTACTATTGAGTGGCCCCCTAGATCAGCGGATTAAACTCATTGAGACTTCTTTCTATGGGTCTATTTAAAGAGTAGAATTTTCGCAGCAGTACCGGAGTCTTTGGAAGAATTACGACGAAGCATTGTTGAATAATTCCGTCTAATAACACCACGAAAACTCCAGAATGTCAGAGCTCGTTTTGAACAAAATTTGTACTTTTGTATGGAAGCTGGTGGGCAAGAATTTGAACACTTACTTAACTTAATAAACATTTTTGAAGGTTTGGTTTTGTGTATTAGTTTTTTTTTTAACGAAAAATTAGTGCATTCCTTATCACAATTAATGAAATACGTTCTTGCAAATCCAGCTGTGATGATATAACACTCGACCCATGTTTCCTATTTAAAATATAGGGTTGTTATCACCACCCTTAAGGGGTTGATGTGACAAAGTTGAGTTTTATGTCAAAACATGTCCCCCTCAATATTAAGGTTGACGTGTTTCAGCGTTTCTTAAGAAAAAAATTTCTCTGGGCGGAAATCGGTCTGTTTCGTTTTCAATGCGCCACCCTATATATATATATATATATATATATATATATATATATATATATATATATATATATATATATATATATATATATATATATATATATATATATATATATATATATATATATATATATATATATATATATATATATATATATATATATATATATAAATTAATTAATGTTTTAATTAAATGAATTACATTTTACTTTGGTACAATAATAGTTATTGAGTACTTACACATAGACAACTCTTATTTTAACTTTGTTTTAATTTTCCAGTGTATGATGCAGTGTATCTACCAAAAGAAGAATCTGGTAAGTAGAGTTCGTGGCTATTATCATCACAAATGATTAACAAGCTGCTTGTAAACCACATGGTAGATAGTTTAATCCGACACTTGATGTGTCCGGAAAACAAAAACAATCTATTTAGTTTTATGACATATCATTATGTATGTATTATTGACACGGTGTTTCAAGAGTTCAGAAATTGTCTCGTATTTCAGAAAGACCTTGGTGAAAAAAATTAGATCTGCTACATCAGTGTGATTGAGGATGCCCTTATTAGTGCAGACCCAAGGTTTTAAAAAATTCGTGTTTTGAAGCTACCAAATGTAAGGGTGGACTTTTTTTTTCATATATATTAAATAATAGTGAACCCAACCCTTCGATGACACAAGGTTACAACCCCCTTGGTAAACAATAGAAGTAACCTATTATAATAATAACAATCGACTAACGGTCACATAATATAATTACATAGCTCAACAATCAATCACCAGTCGATATATTACTTAGCAGTTGTGTTATCTACTTAAGAGTAATCATGCAAAAGGCAAAAGATTTATTACTTGTCAGAATGATGGCGAAACCTTAATGTACGGGCGTACTGACTCGGGCGAGCAGGTGCCAAAAGTATCCAGTAACAACATCACTAACCTGTAATTAAAAATATACCTGAACACACCGTTGCCTATCTAAAGCACTACCTAACATATATACGAGGAGCATTCAATTATTAGTTTATCCATCATTTACCAATTACACGCTCCACCGAGCGACTCATAATCAATAACTATTATACTCAAAGCTCCACTGAGCAACTCCAACATTAATAGCAGTTCCTACTCAATGCTCCACTGAGCCACATAATATTCTCTCAAAAGCGCACATCAGTGCCTCAGAACTGCTTCTCAACAATGTCTCTAAATGCTCAACCATTAGGTTCTCAAACAATAATTACTCAGACAATAATTACTCAAGTAGTTACTCACACGATAGTTACTCAAATAATAATTACTCAAACAATAATAATTACTTAAATAATAATTACTTAACCAATAGTTTAGCTTGTGTGTTTGTTTGGGTGCTGTACCCGACACCAGGTCAGTGCCGGCTTCCAGGTGTGCAATGAGGCACAGTTCAATGCCTCACCTAGAGTGCTCGCAACTGTCAGAGTTGGATACCGAGAAGTGCAATGGGCACACGATGCACACTCCAGGGTGTGCCCTTCTCCAAGTAGCCCAACTCCTACACTGGGACTGACACGTGCAATGAGACCAACGGGTGAACTGACCACAGTGTCTCGGTCAAGCTACCAGATCGACCAAAATGCAACAACGGTACCACCGTGAATACTGAGAAGTGCAATGGACGCATCGGAGCACCCTCTACGATGTGTCCTCTCCAATATCCAGCTATCGACGGGAGTAGGTGCAATGGAAACCTAGAGCGAGCTCAGCTGTACCCCTACCGAAATCCATCGATGCAAACAAAACAACCGTGTTGCGGTTACGTAACCTGGGCCTAAACCCTACGCCTCTACCAGTATGACGCCCTACTGGGTGAGCAAACAGCGAAGGTGTCCCACACACCTTCCAAACTATCATCAATTTACTTCCCAACAGACTCTACTTTATTTACTCTAAACAAACTGACATAATTCAACTCTTACTTAATTTATGAATATTGAATTAACCTCGTATAAGTAACAACCCTCATGTAAACGTGGCTAATACCTAAATTATTTCATAAAGCCCCTTTATTTGAATATGATAATTACTTCTGAATTTATAACTTGCCCTCGTATAAATAATAAACTTACTTTGAACTCTAGCTACAATTTATTTTCATATAACTAGTCATTAAAATGAATTCCTAAAAACACCCTGAATCATATACCTATTGAAATTGCTCCTCAATGTATAACTCAAACAAATAAGACAGGTAAAATAAACAAACAACGAGACATGTCCAATGAGCATTCACTCACCTGAATAAATGTATATATAACGTGCACTGTAAATTTCACTAATATCGAGCATATTTTAATGCAGCTCGGGTCATGGTTCACATACAAATGTGGAGGTATGCTTTACTTTAAACTAGTCCTCAAGTTTGCAGATAAAGACGGTGTGAGGCCCTTCAATCTAAGAGAGTATTAAGACGCTATCTGAACTACATTGCAACCCCACAGCATGTGTTTCGTTTCGTAAACAATTTTTAAGCGCGTCTGGCTCAACTAACACTTTAGTTTTAATGGGACCACATGTAAAACTTAACGTGAAACTTGTTCACATATTGCCGTGTCTATTTAATACCTACAGAGAATTTTCATAATAAAATAGCCTTATGAGCAGGGTGAGAAAATACATTCCTTACACAAAGAGACCTTTTGCAACCTTACAATTTTAGAAAATACATCCTAAAGCAATTTTACAAAAATTTCGAGACGCAGCAAGTGCGTTATAGTAGTGCATCTTCATGAGAATTCCACACTATTAGTAAGATATATTATCAAAACTAATTCTTTAAATTTGAATGGATTTTCGTGATCGTTTTAGAGTCCCAGTTATCGATTATTTAAAAACATATATATTTTATATGGAGCCAAAAAATTAGAATTTGGTCTTAGATATAATAGGTAAGTACTGCAGGCGTCTTTAAAAAAATTCTGCTGCAAATTTCATTAAAGTTACAAAAGTTTTTTAGAAAAAAATTATATATTTACGAAAGGAATGTACCTGTCAAAATATAAATACGATAGGTATTCTTCCTTATTAATTGCTTGGATGTTTTTTTTTTTTTAGTAGACCCATCCAGTTTTTGCAAACAATAAATAACAAAAAAGGTTTTCTAAAACAAATTTGTAGTTATCCGCGAAGCTTATTATGTTATTTTTCTTTAAGTTAGTTCCCACTTTGCGTTTACATAGGTGTAACTATGGTTCGAGGTAGAAGATTCTAGCTTAATGGGAAATTTATTGAGCCATCGGATTTAAAATATTTCTATGAAAATTTTCTACCATAAAACATTTGCTGCACCCAGACCGTTTCTAACACTTATTTACGGTTGCTGTATGCATACTTTTTGAAAATGATAAAATATTGCGGCTTAGTATAAAAGACTGACAAACAAGGCAACTTCAAAATCATTTTTGGAAAAAAAAAAATAAAAAAAAATAAATGAGATAACAATTTAAACATAAATTGAAAAATTGGTTCGCTGCGTCGTCGCGCGGGTTCTCCTTCCCCTTCTGCATGCCTACAGTCACCCTCAATGCATAAACAAGAACAATGTAAACAAAAAAAGTCATTTGGAGCAACCCCTAGGTAAGCTACGGGACCTGCGGCGAATATATATGGGGTCTGCGCGCGGTAAACATGGTTTGAAGAAGGTATAGCTGCAAAATAGGATAAAGGCAGCTTAAAGAGATCCAACTAAGCTGTTCCTTTCGCACTTTCCGCTCACATTTCCTTTTTATATTCTTCTCCACCCAGCACGCCTATTCACACTTGGTCCCATAACTTTCTTTTGGGCTGTTTGCAAGAAATTCTTCTTGTGGTTTGGGCATCCAAAAGGGGTTATAAGCATATTTCTGGAAAGTTTTTTTTAAAACACCCCTCATGTGCCAATCTGCAAATTTACCAAAAATTTAATTTTTATTTACAAACCGAGTTGTACATTGTACACAGCTCTATCTATAAAATTTTGTGTAAACTAGAGCTGTACATACTACCTGCTCGTGCACCAAGATGGTGTCCCTGTCGTATCTCTCACAATGTTTTTCGGTCTGACATCTTGCAATAACTTCCATTGTTTAGATTTTTATCTACGATTTATTTAAATAGCAAAGCAGTACAATTAACGTCATCTGTCTTTGTCTCACATTGTAGATATTATGATGTGATGCTGAGGAGTATTTTTTTATTAATTTAGAATAATTGTATTTTAGAATAACTTTATTTTCCTTTGATGAAACGACTTGAAAATCGGTACACAACCACGTTTGTCTATGTTATTTTAAGTTGTAAATTTTTGTTTCAATCACTTAAAGAATTTCAGAGATACTGCGTTTTAAAAATATTTTTTTATTTTTTATTAAGAAAATTCGCCGTTAAGATTTTATGAACGAACTTATGCAAGCCATTAGCGAAATAAGGGTAATTCACAATTTTGTCCAAATCAGTAATGTATTTTTTGAGTTATCGGTTGGATTTATATATATATATATATATATATATATATATATATATATATATATATATATATATATATATATATATATATAGATATATATATATATATATATATATATATATATATATATATATATATATATATATATATATATATATATATATATATATATATATATATATATATATATATATATATATATATATATATATATATATATATATAAACATTTTAATTGACCATGGAAATGAGTTCGAGAGGCCCTAATTCGCGCTCCTTTGAAAATTGTCTCACCATCGATACCTCTCTAATAGTGAATTGTTCAATGAAAATTCACTAATAATTGTTCTATTTTGATCCAATTTTGCGCTTTAAAATATGTTAGTAATGTTAGATACAATCACTTAACTAGTAAATAACCAGCGTTTGCGAAATTACTCTTTTCTCTGTAGCTGCCTTTTAGATATTGTATATTGTATATAGGTAACATAATTCTGTCTTCTAGATTATTAAGGTATTTGTATATATTTGTGTATATAAAATAGCAAAAGTCTGTGGCTGATGAAATTCTGTTTCAAGGTCATCAATACCTCCACCACCACCATCTGTAGCTGCCTTGAATGAATGTGAAATGAAAATTGGAATTAAATAAATAACGCAGGTTGAACACACAAAAAGAACAATTATTATAGAATTTTTTTGCTGTCTACACATTTTGTGAATGATCCTGATATAAGATTTGAAAAAGATTAAAGTGGACATTATTTTTGTGATGTTTAACAATAATTATTAATGAGTTTTAATAATAAGTGCCGAAATTGTAGTCGATGCACAAGATGGCAGTGTCCAAAACAAGAAAAAAAACACTTTCAATGGTGCGTTGAATGCCATCGAGAAAAAATTATCTTATTTAAGCGCTTATTATTGTTTTCAAATCGTCTATTGTATTAGGTAGATTCATGGACACCTGACCTTTCAAGTGCTTCGACAAAAAAGTTCAGTTGCGCCAAATCAGGTGAGCTAGGTGGCCATTAACTCCTCTGCCGTCACTTCATCGATTACGAAAAAAATCACCAGGGCAGTGCCGAACTGTTACATAGGAATGTAGAGGTGCTCCGTTCTGCTGAACACAAAGATCATATCACAGACCGTCATTGTTACTTGCATTTGGAAACATGACTGCTAAGGCAAGACTTAATTAATCTTGAAAGAAGTTCAAATAAGAGTAAGCACCAACTTTTCCTTCCAAGAAAGAGGGAGCAATGATTTGACTGTTTATAGTTCCTGCCCAAGCAGTAGTTTCTTGAGGATGCTGAGTGTAAATTTCCTGAATCCAGTGTGGATTGTAATGTGACCAGTAGCAGGAATTATGGCGATTAGACGTACCATTCAAATAAAAATTTGCATCGTCAGTAAAGAGAACCTCAGGATCTTTATCCCATCGTCCAATCAGCTCCTCGCAGAATTGCACACGTCGATCGCGATCATCATCGTTTATATCATGAATCAGCTTTTTTTATATATACTTTAACAACACACCACGAGGGCTTACAGCCTAAATACTTTCGTACCGTGGGTGTCGACAAAGAGGAAAGAGGCAACTTGTTAATTCTGGACTTGAAGGTTTGGAGGTTCGGAAGAGAAGGAAAACATGTACCGGCAAGGAGTTCCACAACTTGGAAGCCCTCGGGACAAAAGAGCGGGCATAACAAGATGTTCTTTGTCTGGTGACCTGGACAGTAAAAGGGTGTACCCGCTCTGTCCCCCTGGTAGATCTGTTGGGGGCAGCAGGTGGAAGAACTATGGAAGAAAGTTCCTCTGAGCAGTGCCCGTGCATATATTTCTAAATGAGAGAGAGGTTATCAACGGCACGTCGGTGGGCAAGGGATGGCAGCCTTTGGGTGAGGGTAGGGTCACCTATGAGGCGTATATCTATCTTCGGAATGGAGTCCAGGATAGCGAGTGTAGAAGCGGCAGCGGCACCCCAAATGTGGGAGCAGTATTCGAGGTTTGGCCTTATTTGTGAAGTATATAAGGTATAGAGATTAGCTGGTGAAATGTATTTGCGAGCCCGGAAGTGGAAACCTAATTTCTTAGCAGCCGCTTCTGCAATTGATGTGACATGTTGGTGCCAATTGAGATTTAAATCCACAGAAATGCCAACAAGTGAGAAGGACTCATTCCTTTGGATAACCTGGTTGTTTATTGTGATGGGTCTAGGGCTGGTGTATCTCTTATGAGATAGAAAGCAAGACTGAGATTTGGTCGAGTTGAATTTTCTACTTCCCCAGACTAATATCTTTTGGAGATCCAGAGAAACAAAACCCTCCATGAGTCTGCGATTCTCATCTAATTGTGCTAAAGAGACAGTCTCAGAATATTGTATATGTGAGTGGAGGGTGCTGTCATCTGCGTAACTGTGAACTGGGTTGGATATGCTAGAGAGGCGGTCATTGATGTGGAGAAGAAACAAATTAGGAGCTAAAGCTGAACCTTGAGGGACTCCTGCATTAATTGGATACAGTTTAGAGGAATGGTCTTCCATGGCAACAGAAATGCTCTGGTTGCAGAGGAAATTTGCTGTCCAGATACAGAGTTTGAAGAAGTACAAAAATTTGCAAATATTATAAACGAAAGCATCTCTGAAGGTGTCATTTTATGGGATCCGCTCTCTATTGGTAAAAACGTCGTATCATTATTTTTGATATGCGCCAAAAATATGAAAATTTGCAACATAATTGAAATAACTCGAAACCGATGAAGAATATAATTTTTCCCCTAGAAACATGCACTCTAATTCGATGTAAAATGCAAAAATGCAATAAAATAAAAGCTGTTCGATTAAAAAAAAACTCGGGACGCAGCAAGTGCGTTATGGTAGTGAATTTTTATTAAATGCTTCAAATTTAAATAACTCAATTTTCTATAAACTTAGAGAGTTGAATTTCAATACGTAGTAAGGTTTTTCCTAAGGCAAGATATCCACAAAATTTCATTAAAATAACTTTGTAATTTTCGGAGAAAAAAATTTTTTTTGAAAGAAAATTTAAAATTTGAGTAACTCAATTTTCTCTAAACTTAGAAAGTTGAATTTTGGTACGTAGTAAGGTTGAGGCAACATATATAGTAAATTTCATTGAAATAGCTTTGTTACTTTCGGAGAAAAAAAATTTTTCGAAAGAAAACTCAAAATTTTTCCGGAAAACCCCGTCTGATTTTTCTGGATAACGAACTCATCCAAGCCATTAAAGAAGACAGGCACTTGCCAAGTTTCATCGAAATCGGTTAATTATTTTTTGAGTTATCATATATATATATATATATATATATATATATATATATATATATATATATATATATATATATATATATATATATAAACATATAAAAATTAAACCTATTTACAAATGAACTTTAATAAGGTATTATGCTGTGACAATACCTCTCTCAAGCACCCTAAAATATAATCAAAATGTGCACAGTTATATATGTTTTATTTCTTTTTCCCTTGTCCTAATACACTACATATTTTATGACAATCGATTTAATTTACTTATTTGATTTCATAAATAGTCGGTTAATAGTAACTTGGAATGAAGTAGACACCACATCTTCAAACATATTAAGAGAATATGAGTAAATCAACAGCAACTGGGAATGAATTCGGTCAGTCACCCAGCCACGTGGTTAAAAAACACTGTTTGCATGAGTGCTTACAACTCTAGATCTAAATAAAAGGACTGTAACAGCGGCAGAAGCAGAAGTCAATGGAAGGTTGATGAATGAATCTCATGAGTCAATAAGAAAAGCATTGACTAACCAACAGCAACCACATACTTACGAATTAAACATGTTTCAAATTTGAAAAGCTCAATTTTCTGTAACCCTAGAAAGCTGAATTTTGGCACATAGTTAGGTATTTCCCAAAGCAATATGTAGACCAAATTTTATCAAAATTTTCGGAAAAAAAATTTTTTTTGAAAGAAAACTCAAAATTTTCTCGGAAAACCCCGTCCGATTTTCCTGGCCAACGGACTCATCCAAGCCATTAATAAAAGAAAGGCACTTGCCAAGTTTCATCTAAATCGGTTAATTATTTTTTGAGTTATCAGACGGATACATATATATATATATATATATATATATATATATATATATATATATATATATATATATATATATATATATATATATATATATATATATATATATATATATATATATATATATATATAAGCATATAAAAATTCAAACTGACCCCGGATATGGGTTCTAGGGGTCCTAATTCGCGCTCATTTGAAAGAATTTTTGCAAAGTCTCACCATCGATACAAAATGTGCACAGTTATATATGTTTTATTTCTTTTTCCCTTGTCTTAATACACTACATATTTTATGACAATCGATTTAATTTACTTATTTGATTTCATAAATAGTCGGTTAATAGTGACTTGGAATGAAGTAGACACCACATTTTCAAACATATTAAGAGAATATGAGTAAATCAACAGCAACTGGGAATGAATTCGGTGAGTCGCCCAGCCACGTGGTTAAAAAACACTGTTTGCATGAGTGCTTACAACTCTAGATCTAAATAAAAGGACTGTAACAGCGGCAGAAGCAGAAGTCAATGGAAGGTTGATGAATGAATCTCATGAGTCAATAAGAAAAGCATTGACTAACCAACAGCAACCACATACTTACGAATTAAACATGTTTCAAATTTGAATAGCTCAATTTTCTGTAACCCTAGAAAGCTGAATTTTGGCACATAGTTAGGTATTTCCCAAAGCAATATGTAGACCAAATTTTATCGAAATTTTCGGAAAAAAAAATTTTTTTTGAAAGAAAACTCAAAATTTTCTCGGAAAACCCCGTCCGATTTTCCTGGCCAACGAACTCATCCAAGCCATTAATAAAAGAAAGGCACTTGCCGAGTTTCATCTAAATCGGTTAATTATTTTTTGAGTTATCAGACGGATACATATATATATATATATATATATATATATATATATATATATATATATATATATATATATATATATATATATATATATATATATATATATATATATATATATATATATATATATATATATATATAAGCATATAAAAATTCAAACTGACCCCGGATATGGGTTCTAGGGGTCCTAATTCGCGCTCATTTGAAAGAATTTTTGCAAAGTCTCACCATCGATACCTCTCTATTAGTGAATTTTTTTAAATAAAAATTCACTAAAAAGCAAATTTTTGTCATTAACCTATGAGCCACCCTGTGATTATTAAAATATTTTTTTAAATGCAGCTCTATACACGCTATAATTAACGTATACAATTTTTTTCGTATCTTGTATAATAACGGATATATTGAGCTTTACCGTAGAAATGCGTCGTTCACAATCCAAAAGTGGAGATTTTTTTTTCTATGAAAATTCGCTAAAAATTGCAGACTATTAAACTATATACTCCATAATTAAAACTACTGCCAAACTATTGGAGAAAAGGTATAATTTTAGTAAAATGGAGGCCAATGGCGGTTGAAGCTGAAACCTAAGGCTTTGTAAAACACGTTCCTTGAGACATTTTCTCTACATAACCCGTAATTGTTACAGGTTCTTTGACTAAACGTTGCCAATTTTGAAGTTTTAAATCGTGACTTTGACGTTTTAAGAGAGAAAACTATAAAATTCTTAATCCTGCTCTGTAATATACAATAGATTTGGATATCGACCCAACACTTTTTAAATGCCTATAACTTTTTTTTTTCTTCAACTTAGAGATCTAGTTTGTGGTACATAATACACCTTAATCAATTAGCAATAATCTTTACTGTTTTGTTAAGTAAATAAATATATAATATTTAAGCTAATACCCGAAACAAAGCTAAAGACTTTATGATCAGTAAATAGTCAGTATCTAGTAATGTAGCCCAGCCTAAACAGAAACTTAGTAAACAAGATAAACAATAAGCAGTGCTGACGTTTCATTATTTCACATAATTAATTCATCCGTATCCTTTGGGATTAATTAATTTCGTGTATCTTGAACGTTATATTTACATTTAAAGCAAACGTAACATCTTAAGCGTAGGTACAAAGCCATTTCAACTTGATATCTTGAGCTATTATGTTGGTTACCATTCTGAATGTTACGGTAAATTTCCTCTTTATCTCTATGAAACTAATTATACATTATTTTTGACAGCTTGACAAAGACGGTAATCCCCAGGAAGCAGAGTTCGCGTCATTAGTGAATGAGATTCTCGGCAAGGAATCCTGGACCAGTTCTCTACAGGACAAAATAATTCCCACATGCCTGGCTGAAGCTCAAAATGCCAGTTCAGACCGCGATGCCTCTGATAGTGAAACTTGTAATCCCGCTGGTCTCAAACTGGGTCACTGCTTGTTTAGGGAAATCCAACTGAACTGCCCCGTAGAAGAGATAAAAGACGTGAAGGCCTGTTCCAGACTGAGGGAGAGGCTCGAGAAGAGTAATGACTTCTTCCCTGGGCATCCGCCACCACCAGAAGAGGACGATTAGTTTGTAGCACCTCTGTTTTACAAGATTGTAGAAATTAAAAATAAACGACATAAATGATTTTTTTTCGTTTTGCTTTTGCATAATATATTTACATAAAAAATGCACTGTGCTTACATTATTCTCATCCTAGCTACTGCGTGACTAACTTTGTAAAAAAACCACCTCCAAGCCTACCAATATATATATATATATATATATATATATATATATATATATATATATATATATATATATATATATATATATTTTGCTTTGTTATGTAGGCTCACAGAGAATAAATATATAATTAACAACGTTTGTTAATATGAATGAAAGTGTTAAAAGAGAAAGTACAGCAAAGCAATAGTTACAAAATGTCACAAAAGTCATAATTGTGAAATTTAAAATCACACTATTTTCCATGCACATAAATTTACATAAATAAATGTACTGTGTTCAAATTATTCTCATCCTGGCTACTGCGTGAGTAACTTTGTATAAAAACCACCTCCAAGTGTACAAAATACCAAATATAGAAGCAAGTTCTAGAGCTGGTCAGCTCTTTAATAGTTGACTGGTGTGGTATACTTGCAATATGGTAGCTGGTAGTGGATTTTTCCTTTACGTGACAGTAAAGAATTTTTTCACGCCCGAGGAGGTACCACCCCTTACATTAAGGGACCGGTGAAGTCCCAACGGACGTTTCCGGTTCTGGTGTATGAGTCGGCTTCCCTTATAAGCAAAAATGATGATGGCTCCTCCTTGTGCAAAATATTCCGGAGGTAAAATACCCCTCCATTCGGATATCCGGGAGAGGGGTGTACAGGGGCGCCAGCATCAAGATTTAACAGAAAAACACAGTCTAATCCACGACAGGCAGTATGGATTCCGTCAGCGCAGATCAACTGCCGACCTCCTTTCCTTTGTCACCCATTTTTGGAACAAGTCTATGGAACTACACGGTGAATCCCAGATTATCGCTCTAGACATATCCAAAGCATTCGACCAAGTCTGGCACGCAGCACTGCTTAATAAACTTCCGACCTTTGGTCTACCACCAAAAATCTGTACCTGGACAGCAAATTTCCTCTCCAACCGGAGCATTTCTGTTGTCGTGGATGGCCATTCCTCTAAACTGTATCCAATTAATGCTGGATTTCCTCAAGGTTCAGCATTAGCCCCGACTTTGTTTCTTCCCCACATCAATGACCTCCTCTCTAACACATCCAACCCAGTTCACAGTTACGCGGACGACAGCACCTTTCACACAAATATACAATATTCTATGCCTGTCTCTGTAGCCCAATTAGATGAGGATCGCAGACTCATGGAGGGTTCTGTCTCCGTGGATCTCCAAAAAATATTAGACTGGGGAAGTATAAATCTTTTACAATTCAACTCCACCAAATCACAGTCTTGCTTTCTTTCCCATAAGAGATACACCAGCCCTAGACCCATCACAATGAACAACCAAGTTATTCAAAATAATGAATCATTTTCACTTGTTGGCATTTCTGTAGATCGAAATCTCAATTGGCATCAACATGTCTTATCAATTGCAGAAGCGGCCGCTAAGAAATTAGGTTTCCTCTTCCGGGCTCGCAAATTCTTTTCACCAGCTAATCTCTATACCTTATATACTTCACAAATAAGACCAAACCTCGAATACTGCTCTCACATCTAGGGTGCTGCTATCGCTTCTACATTCGCTATCCTAGACTTCATTCAAAAGAGAGCTATACGTCTCATCGGTGACCCCACCCTCACCCAAAAAACTGCCATCCCTTGCCTACCGACGTCCCGTTGGTGACCTCTCTCTCTCTCTCTCTCTCTCTCTCTCTCTATATATATATATATATATATATATATATATATATATATATATATATATATATATATATATATATATATATATATATATACTCTATTTACTTGCTCTACTCTTTGTGATTCTTTATTGGTTTACGGGGTCTGCAGTTTCGAACCGTCCCGGTTCATCATCAGCACGCTGCTGACTATGATCGCTCCTGTGTGGTCTATGTCTAAGATTGTATGTGGCCCCTACGCGTTGAGCTTCTACTGGTCGGTTTACTGTTTTCTGATTGGTTGTGCCTTCGGACTGTATCGTGTGTATCGGTCTCCTGTCTTGATCATATACTTACGTCAGAGTGACAATTTGAAAATTTAGGTCTAGAAAACCTCCAAATACTTCCAAATTAAACGATAAATGAAGTTGTTTTTTGTTTATAAAGTCATAAAGATCTTTTAAGGATGTATAGGAGCTATTGGTCTCATAAAAATATTCTTGATGTTTAAGAAAATCTGAATTTGGAATTTAAAATGTTAACGGTAATACTTATCAACGTCAAGACGATTTCAAGATGCTTCGTTTTTGAATTTTATTTAAAGTTAAATTGCATTTGTTATAGCGACAAGTGAATAACTATATGTAAGATGCATTGTATAATTTGTCTATCAATAAACTAACTAACTATATATATATATATATATATATATATATATATATATATATATATATATATATATATATATATATATATATATATATATATATATATATATATATATATATATATATATATATATATATATATATGTATATATCGCAACTGACCCCGGATATGTGTTCTCGGGGGCCTAGTTGGTGCTCATTTAAAGATTTTTTTTATTTAAACGTCGCGAGCTTCTCATTGGTGAATTTTGTTAAGAGAATTCAATAATGAATCACGATAATAATAATATGCTAAACCTTATACACCTAAAAGTGTAGGCTCATACTTTTCACAAAATATTTCTGCTGAACAATCCTGCTTGAACTTGTTACATTTTTCTAGTAAGTGTTAATCGAAGAAGTTTGTAGCGAAAATCATGCGATGCAGTAACCGAGCTCGCCTTTAGCCTGCTTACTCTTTCGTTAGACGTCCGTGACGTGACTTGTTTTTACAACACTCTACATTTTATATAATATATCGAATGTTTCCTTTGCTTTTTCACTGAAACAGTATGTGAAATAAAGGAACATTAATCGATAGAGTATTGCACGTAGCTTCAATGGAATTATCAAACTTTTCAAGACTTATTGTTTAAAGGCAAAAGAAAAACACGACTAGACCGCAGGCTTGTTTACAAGTTTTACTACCACACGCTTTGACTTCTATATTTAAGTTTATATGCCGTTGACGTCAAACACTTTTGGTACAAACTACATTTAGAGAATTTGGTAAGCTTATGAAGAGATCACGTTCTTAAGATTTAAGACCAAAAAAACTGTTTACATTAGTGGCACTTAGAACACCTGAAACCCATATAAAAAATCAGCTTCAATTTTTATATGTTATTGTTAATTTTGTGCTTTCTTATTTTACCGTGAGTTCAAGGATAAGTGAGTGGAAGGGTGGACGGTTGGTCAAGGGCTCGGGGTGAGCTAGGCGACTATATGGAAAAACATGGGTACTAAGGTCCAGTATGGCCCACTGGCTGTACACAAGGGTGGTCAGACCATCGTTAACATACACGCCACTGGTCTGGTGGTCTAAGGTGACACAATCCAGTGCCAAACAAAAACTAGGCAAGATCCACGGCTTGCCTAGGCATCACAGAGGCCATGTCTTCAACCCCAACAGCCGCGATAGAGGTAATGCCGGATCTGCACCCCCCCCCCTACACTTACTTATTATGGGAGAGGCCAGTCTAGGACTTTACAGACTAGCCTGCAATGGTAGACTGAAGATCAACCCAGGCTTCAGGGGCCCCTGTAAAATTCAGGAGATCGTAAAGGAGCCCATGCTTGAAATGAGGTCCGACTTCGCGAGCCTGCGAATCTGCAGGGAAAACAACTTTACAGTAGAAATCCCCCACCGCGAGGCATGGCGGGAGGAGACGCGGGGCATGCTACGGGACGCGCTCGTCTGGTTCACGGAAGGATCCGGCGGGCAGCGTGGAACGGGGGCAGGTATTTATTCGGAAGGACCGAGGGTAAGTCATAGTAGTTCCCTCGGAGCCCATGCAACTGTCTTTCACGCCGAAATGTACGCCATCCTGTACTGTGTGCGGGAGAACAAGAGAAGGGTCTACACCAACAAGCGGGCCATAAGTAGCCCACGAGTAAATTCCTGGCTGGTGAGTAAGTGCCGAGACAAGACGAGCGACCTGACTGGGCAGAATGAGATCACCCTCATCTGGGTGCCGGGTCACTAGGGGGTCAAAGGCAATGAATAAGCTGACAGTCTCGCGAAGAGAGGGTCAGCAGAACAATTTATGGTAACAGAACCGGCTCTGGGCGTAACAAAGAGCACCGCCAGGGCAGCCGTTAAGTCCTGGGTCAGAAACCAACACAAGGTATACTGGGCAGACTGCCAAGGACTCAGACATGAGAAGTCAATAATTGACGAATCCAGTTCAAAGAGAGCTGTGGAGCTGCTAAATATTAGCAGAGGACAGCTCAGAAACATAACAGATCTCTTGGCGGAACACATGGCCGTCAAGAAACACCTGCATAAAATAGAGACCTCACCTGCAGGTATCAGCCCAGCACATCTTGTGCGACTGTAATGCTCTGAACCGCAAAAACAACTGATCTACGGTCAGTCTAGGCCGGAGACAGAGCAATATAAAGCTTCACCCTACCAATCGCTGTGCAGACTAGTTCAAGGCACAGTGATTTTGGATGGGTAGGGCAAGACTAAGAGCATGCACAATTAATCAAAGGTTGCAGTGCTATCGGGGCGGCAAGGCCGCGGGCGAGCCCTGAGGAAAAAAGGATAAGTGAGACTTTAACTGGAAACTAAAGCTTTATTTAACTAAATATTATAAGTAACAATAAATTAATAGTAATTCGCTGAAGATGTTCCCCGGATCACTTTTCGGTAGACGGTCACCAGGTATCATCTAAGGATGTCCGCTAGGCGCAGCCGTCGTCTGCGTCACTGTATGTAATAGATTTCCAGGGCCGTTGTAGCTAGACTCACTATCAGGTCTCTATATTTTTGTAAGTATCAGAGTAACTGGAATGATACTTTACATGTGGCTAGAAATAGTATAAATAAACCTATGTTGTGAATTCTAAGTAATTTGGTACACAATATATAGAGTTTTTTCTAAATTAAAAATAAAATCCCGAATGCCTGACAGACAGAGTAGTTAACTACCACGCGTAAATTGATTCATACAACAGGTATAAACCATACATCGACGGTAACCAAACAAAATAAATAACTGACATAAAACATACTACCGAACCCATTAATCGTGAAATCTCGCCCACAAATATCGCAAATGACAGATGAGATTGAATTAAAAATTTCCCAACTGATTGTTATTTAACTGGAGGATTGAATCAATTTTTAAAATACACTCTATTTGTAGCTTGATAAACAGCCCCAAATACAGTTTAAGCACAGCATAGATCTATTAAGATGTGGCTTTGACTGCAGTGTAGCATAATATAGTAGAAATGTAAGCAAAATCAAGTCAAGTCTCTATAAAAATGGATTTAAAATAGTTTCTTTTATTTTTCAAGTTAAACATAAGACGTCATATAAGACCGAAACAGACGTTGCATGTGTTTCAGTGGCAATTCTACTAATGCTGTAATTATTTGTTACGTATACTTTTAATAAAATATAATATCCCCCGCGCATGGGGCCGGTGCCAAGTATCATGTAAACGAAAGGTTAGTTAACGCATCCTTTGATAGAACGTTGCGTGATCGATTCCAGCTCGATGACTGTATGTTTTTATTTTATTATTTTGACATTCGGAGAAACAATAGTGCACAGATTTTATACGTTTTGAACAAGATCTCATTTCTGTTTAAAACTCCTGAATAACCTTGTCACCTTTGAATCTGAAATTATAATTTTCAGCAGATCTTTTGTTATTGTTGATATTAAAAAATCCGGTTTGATTGGGTTGACTAAAACGAAATCATTCTGGCAACTAATAAGGAAAAATAACTGCTACGTTTACAGTTTGGTAGATACTTTACTTTTGTAAATATGAATGAAGTCTCCTTCTTTTGCAATAAAATTCTTAATACATTTTTTTAAAGAGACTTACACTAAAGATATAGCAAAACTAAGTTTTTTAGCTTCATAGAAAATTGGGGTTTGGGCATTTTTCTCAAAAGGAGTTAGCACACAAGATTTTGTTGATAATAGAGAGATATCGATGGTAACACTTTCGAAGGAATTCTTCAGCACGTACTAGAACCTCTAAAATTGATCTTCAAGGTGTGTAAGTCTAAAGTTTTAACTTTACTAATATGCCGTATAATAATAGTGTACAATTATTATTATTATTTCTATAACGCTCTTGCTGCGTCCCGAAATTTTTTAACATTTAAATCGTTATGTATGCTTAAATACAGTGGCGGAACAAAAGTGGACTGGGCCTCCCCGCAAACGATTATTTTGCGCCCCCTTAGTTTTTTTAACTAAGGTTGTGTGTTATGTAAAAACAAACAGAACACGTTAATAAAGCTAGACGTTGGACACTACGCCTGGTAATCTAAAACAGAAAACAAAAACAAATCCAACTAATTCGGATACATTTCGACAACATCGTTGTATAATATATATATATATATATATATATATATATATATATATATATATATATATATATATATATATATATATATATATATATATATATATATATATATATAAACCGATAACTCAAAAAATAATGGGCTGATTTTGATAAAATTTAGTATATACCTTGTGTTTCGTCCTCATTTATTATCAAATGAACATTCTTCTTCCCTTCCCGTTGCTATGCCTCTGTCCTTAGTGAACCGTTAGCGGTCGCCTGTACCTAATCCCATAACAGAAAGGGACAAGAGTTTGTGACACGGGACAATTGAACACTGTGCATATAGACTTCGAAGAAAGAGCACCTCTCGCATTTGTGTATTGCGTTATTAGCTATTTCACATAAAAAATAAACATTTATTAAATCATTAGATAGTGTGTGCAGTGTGTGCCAACATAATTGTATTAGAAGAGAAGATACTTGAGGGGCCCTTCAAACAAACGGAAGGAAAAAGGTCAAGTAAGTTCATGCTCTTTATTTCCCTTTGTTCAGAGAACAATAGGGTTTGCAGAAGGGTAGTAGCAATCGCAGAAACATAATTATTAAAAACAGTAAAATAATATGTAAAGCTAGTTTAGGAAAATTCTCTACACTAAATAATGTAAATATTGCACATAATTAGAGGTCATAATTGTATCGATAACATTGGCATTGAAACTATTACATTATTATGTAAACAGTAAACAAGGTAAAATTGCAGCGTACAAGGAACGCAGCACTGCTGAAGTCTGCAATTTTGGAAAGACGCAAACTGATTAAGAAACTATAAGTAGTATTTGTTGATAAACATGCAGAAACAGTGAATTTTAGATTGCTTAAGATGTAAAAACGCGACACTTGTGATATAATTATTTAAACATTAAGATACTGTTCAATTCAAGATTCACGATGTAAACAGTCCGAGTTAAAATTCATTCAGTTAGTTAGTAGTAGTATTAAGTGTTGTGAGTTATTAAAGTTATAATTACACCGTTACTTATGTCTACATTCGCCTAGTTCGACGAGTTTATTCCTTAAATTATCCTCCGCTCCTTAAACACCTTTTGTTTTATTTGTCATTAGTTATCTTTGTTTCCGAATTACCTGATTAAATCCGCTACACCTTGTAAGTATTTATTTTGGTTCTGAATCTGAACCCATATTATCTTAATTTTCATCAACAAATTTTTAACCTTAAGAAAGTAAATAAATTATTACAACTCACTATAGAGAAGGATATCCTGATTAGGCACAAAGGATCTACAGTTTTAGACTAAGAGTGTAGCATAATATAGTGGAAATGTAAACAAAATCAAATCAAGTATCTATAAGAAAGCTTTTATAATAGTTTCTCTTTTATATTTAAACTTAAAGATCAGACGTCGTATAAGATCAAAACATTCATTGAATGTGTTTCAATGGCAATTCTACTAATTCTGTAATTAATTCTTACGTATACTTTTAACAATAATATATCTAGGGCATCAAGCCCACGCCAAGTATCATGTAAACAAAAAGTTAGTTAACGTATTCTTAAAATAGGACATTTATATTGTGTATTTCCAATGAACCATGTTATTTTTAACATCAAATGCAATAAAATTTACTTCTGCTAGGAAATTAAAAGAAATATTTCATGTATCCTGTGAAATATGCATGACATTCTGTGTAAATTAGCACAACAGATCTGTTCAGTTTCATATGCACCCTAACACTAACAACAATGTGAGCAATTTCTCTCGCATACCTAACAACAGACTTATTAGTATTGGTGATGACAGTGCATTAAGTACAACAGAACCATCACGAAAACAAAGTTGTAATAGAGGAGGAAGTGGAGGTAGAGGATGAGGCAGCACGTCAGCCAGAATAGGCTTTGATCTTGTGCTGTTCAAAGTTGTAACCCTTGCAGTTTGAGGCGAGCTCGGTAGAAACGTGAATAACAAAACGTGGCCACGGCTAACACAAAGCCAGCTAATGGATTATGAGATAGATACAGACCAGTAATGGTATTATCTTAATCATTCCCGGGGTCCGCTTTGATTTCTGGTTTTAATATTCGTCGCTGTAATTGGCTTGGTAATTGTTTTTGCGGTCGGGGAACATATGGGAATCGGAAATGATTTATGTGTTGGATTATTGAGAAAATTGATCAAAAAACTGGATATAGCGCTGGGGGAATACCAGTAAATGGATTTCTATTATTCGGCACACGCTAAGGGACTTCCACAGTTGGTGAGGGGTCTCTTTATATGTGCTAATCTAAATTTCTATAGTTTGGTTGGTGTTCGATTATTAATCACAAAGGATAAAGAGATATGGATGATAGATTTATTCTCTATGCTTTATCTACAAATATGTGTGAGTTTTGGTAAAGAAATTTTGCGTAATTCGCACAATCAAAACTAGGGCCTGTAATAAAGGTCTAATTTAATTTTTATTACGCATATTCTAAAAGTATTTAAAACAAAAAATGTTTGGTAAGCTTTTGCCTTTTTTTCTGTTTTATTGAATTATCTATATATATATATATATATATATATATATATATATATATATATATATATATATATATATATATATAGGGTGGCGCATTGAAAACGAAACAAACCAATTTGCGTCGAGAGAATTTTTTTTTAAGAAATGCTGAAACACGTCAATCTTAATATTAATGGGAACATGTTTTGACATAAAACTCAAATTTTTCACATCAACCCCTTAAGGGTGGTGATAACACCCCTTATATTTTAAATAGGGAACATGGGTCTAGTGTTACATCATTTGAAAGATCCATCTTTTCTGAATTCAGCACCTTAATTTTTTTGGAAGTTTTATCAACTCGTTTAAAAATTATTCACAGTTGGAGTTGCAAGAACGTATTTCATTCATTGTGATAAGAAATACACTAATTAGTCAATTTTTCGTTCAAAGAGACTAAAAAACAAAACCAAACGTTCAAATATGTTTATTCCGTTAAGTTAGTGTTCAAATTGTTGACCACCAGCTTCCATACAAGTACATATTTTGTTCAAAACGAACTCTGACATTCTAGAGCATTTGTGGAGTTATTAGACGAAATTCTTCAACAATGCGTCGTCGTAATTCTTCCAGAGTCTCCGGTTCTGTTTCGAAAATTCTACTTTTTAAATGGCCCCATAGAAAGACGTCTAAAGAAGTTAAATCCGGTGATTAGGGAGCCACTCAATAGCACCTCTAGTGCCCAATCCATTGCTCTGGAAACTCTATGTTCAAAAACTCCCTAACATGTTGTGAAAAATGCGAAGGAGCTCCATCTTGTTGAAATACTAATTGATTTTCTTGATAGCGATCATCCATTTCAACAATGTCAATTAGTAGAGGGTAAACGATATATTCTAGTAACTCCAAATACGTTTCGCCACTCAAATGGCCATTACGAAATATTGGTCCGATTACGCGGTCTCCAAAAATGCCAGTCCATACATTCAATTTCAGTGGAGTTTAAGTGTGGACTGAAAAATTCTTGGATTATTATCTGCCCAATAACGACAATTATAACGATTGACTGTAGAGATTTAAAAAAACGTATACTTGTCTGGAAAACAGATATTGAACAGAAAGTTCCCGTTATCAGCTATTCGATCAGTCATAACTTCATAAAACTCCAGCCGCCGATCAAAATCATCTCCATTCAGTTGTTGTACAAGAGGAATTTTATACGGGTGAAATTTATGATGCTTCAATATTCGCTGAATAGTTCTTCTTTTGATGTTTGAAACAGTGGCCAATTTTCTCGTGCTCAAAGTTGGGTCTGCAGCAATTTGTCCTATAACTTCAATCTCAGTAGTCTCATTTCTAACCGGAAATTCACGTTCAGGGTCCCGTTTTTTGTTGGCTACTTAACCACTTTGGCGAAACTTTGCAACTAACTTCAAAATGTGTTTTCTGTTAACATGTCTGTTTAGATGTCGTTCATTAAACAAATTTGCGGTACGTTTGGCATCGTTTTTGAAAAAAAAAGAGTAATTGTTTCACCTCTTTCTTCTACAGAACACACCATTGTGAAATTAATTTTTGGTAGTACTATCAAGTATCAAACCGACCGATAAATTGAAATAATAAACCGCGTTTCTCTCATTCCAATAAGAAATGTTCTGATAGTCAATTTTTTGTTTACAAACCGACAAAATATTGACTATCAGCACATTTATTATCGGGATGAGTGAAATGCGTTTTTGCATCTTCAACTGTAAATAATTTTTAAACGACAATAAAACGTCCAAAAAAATTAGTGTGCTTAATTCAGAAAAGAAGGAGCTTTCAAATGATGTAACATTCGACCCATGTTCCCTATTCAAAATATAAGGGTTGTTATCACCACCTATAAGGGGTGATGTGACAAAGTTGAGTTTTATGTCAAAACATGTCTCCCTCAATACTAAAATTGACGTATTTCAGCGTTTCTTAAAAAAAAAATTTCTCTGGACGCAAATCGGTCTGTTTCGTTTTCAGTGCGCAACCGTATATATATATATATATATATATATATATATATATATATATATATATATATATATATATATATCTATATATATATATATATATATATATATATATATATATATATATATATATATATATATTAAAAAATACTCCACTGATTTGAACGAAACTTGGTATATATTTTCAGTGTATTAAGACCGCGGACGAGTTCGTATATTTGCTATAACGCATATTTTTTTGGCCCAAAATTATACAAGAATATTTGTGAAAACGCTTTATTTTTATAAGTATTAGAGTAAAAGGGATTACATTTTAAATATCACTAGAAAGATAGCAAATGAACCTATGTTTTGAATTTTCACAATATTCACAAATATTCACAATATTTGGAGTTTTTTCCAAATTAAACACAAAATCTGAAAGACATGCGTTGAAACGACTTAGTGGTTAAAGTCCAATGCCTGGTAGACAGAGTAGTTAACTGTCACGCTTAGATAGATTGATACAACAGGTATAAATCATACATTACCGGTAACCAAATAAGATAATTAACAGGCATAAAACATACTACCCGAAACAACAATCGTGAAATCTCGGCCACAAATATCGCAAATGGCAGACGACATGAAACTAAAAATTTGCCAAGTGATTGTTATATAACTGGGGCATTCAATCAATTTTTAAAACACACTATATCTGTACCTTGGTGAGCGGCCCCAATTACAATTTTAATCCGAAAGTGTAGTATAATATAGTGGGAATGTAAACAAAATCAAGTCAAACCTCTAAAAAATTATTCTAAAATAGATGTTTAAACTTAAACATAAGACGTCATATAAGATCTAAACAGTCATTGAAGAGGTATATAATATAATGATACTATATCCCAGGCACGAACAGGTGTAGAATATCATGTAAACAAAACGTTATTTAACGTATCCTTAAATAGCTCAGTGTTATCATGCTTGCCTTCTACGCACAAGAGTGCGTGATCGATTCCTGGTCGAAGAATGTATGGTTTTTTGTTTTATTTTGACATTTGGAGGAACAGTATTATACAGATTTCATGCGTTTTGAAAAAGACCTCTTTTTTGTTTAAAAGGCCTGAATAACTTTGACACCTTTGAGTCTGAAATTATAGTTTTATGCAGACATTTTGTTACAGTAGATTTGAAAAAACCAGTTTGTTCAGGTTGACTAAAACGAAATCATTCAGGCGATTAACAAGGAAAAATGGTGCAAGTTGTGAAAAACTGGCCCGATTAGGCTGGCTAACGAGCCCATCGAAGCTATTAATGAAGGAAAGCCATTTGCCAAATTTCATCAAAATCGATTACTTCCTTTTTGAGTTATCGGCTAAATATATATATATATATATATATATATATATATATATATATATATATATATATATATATATATATATATATATATATATATATATATATATATATATATATATAGGGTGGCGCATTGAAAACCAAACAGACCGATTTGCGTCCAGAGTTTTTTTTAAGAAACGCTAAAACACGTGCATTTTAATATTGGGGGAGACATGTTTTGACATAAAACTCAACTTTGTCACATCAACCCCTTAAGGGTGATGATAACAACCCTTATATTTTAAATAATAACATGGGTCGAGTGTTACATTATTTGAAAGCTCTTTCTTTGCTGAATTAAGCACACTATTTTTTTTGAAGTTTAAAAATTATTCACACTTCAAAATCCAAAAACGCATTTCACCCATTCCGATAAGCAATGTGCTGATAGTCAATGTATTGTTGGTTTGTAAACAAAAAATTGACTATCAGAACATTTCTTATCGGAATGAGAGAAATGCGGTTTATTATTTCAGTTTATCGGTCGGTTTGATACTTGATAGTATTACCGAAAATTAGTTTCACAATGGTGTATTCTGTAGAAAAAAGAGTTGAAATAATTACTATTTTTTTCAAAAACGATGACTATGCCAACCTTACCGCAAATTTGTTTAATGAACGACATCCGAACTGACATGTTAACAAAAAATACATTTTAGAGTTAGTTGCAAAGTTTAGACAAAGTGGTTCAGTGGCCAACAAAAAACCGGATCCTAAACGTGAATTTGCGGTTAGAAATGAGACTACTGAGATTGAAGTTATAGGACAAATTGCTGCAGACCCAACTTTGAGCACGAGAAAATTGGCCACTGTTTCAAACATCAAAAGAAGAACTATTCAGCGAACATTGAAGAATCATAAATTTCACCCGTATAAAATTCATCTTGTACAACAACTGAATGAAGATGATTTTGATCGTCGGCTGGAGTTTTGTGAGATTATGCCTGGACGAATAGCTGATAACTGGAATTTTCTGTTTAATATCTGTTTTTCAGACGAGTGTACAGTCAATCATCATAATTGTCGTAATTGGGCAGATAATAATCCAAGAAATTTTCACGAAGTCCACACTCAAACTCCACAGAAATTGAATGTCTGGACTGGCATTTTTAGAGACCGTTTAATCGGACCAATTTTTCTTGATGAAAATTTGAGTGGCGAAAGATATTTGGAGTTACTAGAAGATATCGTTTACCCTCTACTAATTGACATTGTTGAAAATGATTATCGCTATCAAGAAAATCAATTAGTGTTTCAACAAGATGGAGCTCCTCCGCATTTTTCACAAGGCGTTATGGAGTTTTTGAACAGAGAGTTTCCAGGACAATGGATTGAGCGTAGAGGTGCTATTAAGTGGCCCTCTAGATCACCGGATTTAACTCCTTTAGACTTCTATCTACGGGGCCATTTAAAGAGTGGAATTTGCTCAACCAAACCGGAGTCTCTGGAGGAATTACGACGATGCATTGTTGAAGAATGCCGTCTAATAACTCCACAAATACTCCAGAATGTCAGAGCTCGTTTTGAACAAAATTTGTCCTTTGTATGGAAGCTGGTGGTCAACAATTTGAACACTTACTTAACTGAATAAACATTTTTGAACGTTTGGTTTCTTTTTAAGTTTTTTTTAACGAAAAATTAACTAATGAATGCATTTCTTATTACAATGAATGAAATACGTTCTTGCAACTCCAACTGTGAATAATTGTTAAACGAGTTGATAAAACTTCCAAAAAAATTAGTGTGCTGAATTTAGAAAATAAAGAGCTTTCAAATGATGTAACACTCGACCCATGTTCCCTATTTGAAATATAAGTGTTGTTATCACCACCCTTAAGGGGTTGATGTGACAAAGTTAAGTTTTATCTCAAAACATGTCCCCCTC
This sequence comes from Tillus elongatus, assembly GCA_964006375.1. Taxonomy (NCBI): domain Eukaryota; kingdom Metazoa; phylum Arthropoda; class Insecta; order Coleoptera; family Cleridae; genus Tillus; species Tillus elongatus. Next base: position 15,632,793 of record OZ023265.1, read on the forward strand.
AATATTAAAATAGAGGTGTTTCAGCGTTTCTTAAAAAAAATGTTCTCTGGGCGCAAATATGTCTGTTTCGTTTTCAATGCGCCACCCTGTATATATATATATATATATATATATATATATATATATATATATATATATATATATATATATATATATACATATATATATATATATATATATATATATATATATATATATATATATATATATATATATATATATATATATATATATATATATATATATATATATATTTATACATATAAATTCAAATGGACCTTGGTTCGAGTTCAAGAGGCCCAAGTTAGCGCTCATTTGAAAAAAAAATTGCTTTCACCATCGATACCTTTGTATTAGTGATTTTTTTTCAAGTGAAAATTCGCTTAAAATTGCAAAAAAATGTGACTGGTTGGCTAGATATGCTACTAGCTGCTATATTTTCACGAGCAGTTGAGATGTTTGATACCGTTTAACTTTTCTACACATCAAGCTTCAAGCCGCAAGATATATATAACCAGAAATAACGGAAACATTTCAATTTTTTTTGGACTTTAAAACCGGACTTCAACAGCAGCAATAGGAGACAGCAATGTGTGTATCTGTGTTGCCCGGTGCAAATAAAACAGCGATTACAAACGTTTGAAGTGTGTGTTTGAAGCCGACACAGTTTCAAATGTCATATAGCTGGCCCATTCTGCTACGCACCAAATACAAACAGGCCACTTTCATGTCAAAGGATTCATTAATGTAGCAACATCAACTGTCGACAGGATAAAATGGAATTTTTTACTTTATTTTGTCTTTAAATCAGTTTTTATCGCGGATTTGACACTACGTTAGACAGAGCACACAGAAAAAAAATTAGACAAATACGAGATTTGTGTGCTAAAAATTAGATAAAAATTTAAAGCTCTTTGTATAGAGCTTTTCCTTTTAGCGAATTTTCGCAAAAGAAATTCTCTAAGAAAATGTCGCGGCCTCAGGATTTTCAAAATTGTTTTTTAAACAAACCCGAGTTATGAGCCTTAGGACTTAGAAGCCATATCCAAGCTAGATCCCAATTTTAGTTATATATATATATATATATATATATATATATATATATATATATATATATATATATATATATATATATATATATATATATATATATATATATATATATATATATATATATATATATTTGACGCCCTCGTGGCGCAGGTTGCTAGGTGCCAGCCTGCTAAGCGAGAGGTCCCGGGTTCGATTCCCGGGCGAGCCAAGTTGACTTTGTCTGGAAAATTTGTAAAAATATTGAATGATGGAAAATAAATGTGCTAATGGCCTGAGATGCCGCATCCAATAATATTAATAAAATTATATATATATATATATATATATATATATATATATATATATATATATATATATATATATATATATATATATATATATATTGCTATGATACCATCTAACGGAACTGAATCTATATAGAAAGCTAAGTACTAAGATTAGATTTTTAGGTTCTGATATTGCTTTTTTAAAATCATGCAAACAGAAGTCAGTTTTTCCTAATTTCATTAATTTCAATGTTAAAATTTCAATTAACACAAAATTTGGTCAAAAAGTTTTAATGTGTGCTGAGCAAAAATGGTTGGATTTATAAAGGCAATATCTTTACTCAAAACGTAGTCATTTAGAAATACCTAGACACGATATAAATACAGGGTAGTTAGTAGTTTAATTTTAGAATTTTTCTTCAGACAAGAACGTGTGCCTCTGAATCGAAGGGTACTGGGTTCGATACCAGGGTTCTCCTTTCACTTTTTCAGTACAAACTCTAACATTAACATCAACCGAGATTGTAGCCTTGTATTTGAGCAAGTTGAATGTCTGCACGTTCCGCCAGAAGGGAGGGAATAAAGCCGTCGGTCCCGTGTCCATGCGATATTGGACACGTTAGATATCCCTGCCCTGTTTACAGGAAGGCAAGGGTTCGGCAAAATTTCCAGGATAGTGTATTGAAATAGCTCCCTGGCATCGGTGATTGGCCACAGTCGCGGAAATAGGCCGACGTTAATAAAATGACACGCACAGCTTATCGTATTTTCCTCGTCAAACCCTCTCGTTTGATACCAGTGTTGAGGGTGTTGTGAACAAAGGTAATTCGCCATCTTGTGGCGTCCGCCATATCTGGTTTCAAATAACAACACATGGTTTATCGTATTTTACTCATCAAACCTTTTCACTTGTTTCCCATCTCGAAGGGGTTCTAATGAAAAAGGTAATTCGCCATTTTGGAGCGTCCGCCATTTTAGATCTAGAACAATAATGGATATACTATATTGCATTGCCACCGGACTTATACACGGCTGCCAAATTTCGAAGCTCTAACTTAATTAGGGTTGGTCGAAATTTTTATTGCAAAATTTGTCCCGGGCAGAGAAAGTGAGCTAATGAGAACGTTATAATAATTATGTTGAGATGCCCATCGTAAATTGATCTGATTTATAGTACGTTTTTACGTAATTTAAACCTGGTGCAGGATATAGCTACATAACCATTGCTTAATGAAAAAGATTTTTCGTAAAACACGTTACTGTTTAGAATCTAACAAAAAATAAATTTGAATATACGCAGGTAGTCAAGCAGCTTTAACAAAAAATATTTGTTAGGGGCTTCTCTTTTTAGCGGTATCACATTTCAGATAAAAAGGGATCAAATAAAAACATTACTGCTCATTTGGGGACTTGAAATAAAATGTTTATTTGGGCTTTATGCAAACAAATTAAGTTACCAAATTTATACATCAGACTCATATCAGTGTTCCACATCTACTTTAAAATATAAAATTACCTCATACAATACTAAAATAATATTTACTTCCATAATAAATGAGAGTAGGCATTTTAATTACAAAAGCTCTGCTAACACGGAAAGGGTAAGTGATTTATATACAGGCGTCCTGATTATACTTAAACAAAATTGGGGAGTAAGTTGCACTTGAAAAAAATAGTGCGGGTGGTTCGTATAAGACTTTTCACTTTAAGGTCGTGATACTGAGATACAGGGTGTTAAATTTGTTACGCTTAAAGCGATTTTCCTGACTTATCTTTAAAACGGCTTAGGATAAGCTTTTCCAAATTTGTACACGAGTAAATATTAACAGCATGTATAGAAAAACGTAAAATCTGATTTATTAAGTGAAGCAGTGGCGCGCGTGGGGATACTTTGAAGGTTATAATTCAGAAATGAATATGTTAAAATAAAAATTTCTGAAATTTTCCGACGGCTTTAAAAAATTCAAAGACTAATACAAAAACAAAGTATACTGTTGTAAATTCCATAGGCTGTACAGTTTTCGAGAAAAATTGAGTCAAAATTGTTTGCTCACTAAACTATTAACTTAGATTTTTAAGCTGAAAGTTTACGTTGCTAAGAATACAGCAGACTTTTAAACTGAAGGTTTGTGTTACTATGGATACAGAGAAAGTTATCAACAGCAGTTTAAACTGTCATTACTTTTCAAGCAATATTATTTCTTGCTTTGGTTCTTTGACATTATGTCTTATAATCAGGGTAGTTTAAATGAATTGGCGGATATGCATTTAGTATGTGTGTATGTAATTCTTTAGAGTCTGCAAGGCGATATGCTAAAAAGTTTCCGGGTCCACAAGTTCCTTAACACAGTACTTTTGCTGCAATTGACCGAAGGTTTAGAGAAAACGGTACCTTTATACCTTATGCAACTGAGCATGCCCGTCCACGATCACCAAGGGCTGCAGATACGGAAGAAGCTGTTTTAAACGCGGTTGAAGAAAATCCACAGACAAGCATAAGAAGGATTGTTGCTGAAGTGAACCAGACGAGCGGGTCCCGTGATATGCCCGGCGTCTCCTCCCGCCATGCCTCGTGGTCGGGGATTTCCACTGTAAAGTTGTTTTCCCTGCAGATTAGCGGTCTCGCGAAGTCTGACCTCATTTCAAGCATGGGGTCCTTCATGATCTCCTGAATTTTGCAGTGGCTCCTGAAGCATGGGTTGATCTTCAGTGTGCCATTGCAGGCTAGTCTGTATAGTCTTAGCCTGGCCTCCCCCATAATAAGCAGATCCAGCAACACCTCCATGGCGGCTGTTGGGGTTTGTTGGGATTGGTTTCGATTGGTTAAGTATTTCTTGAGTTATATATATATATATATATATATATATATATATATATATATATATATATATATATATATATATATATATATATATATATATATATATATATATATATATATATTGATATGGCTTATAACAGCGGAGGCTTAAATACACACACATGTACATGTATACTTACACAATTATACACGTGAAATAAAGAAAATATAAATACATTCATACGGACCACACAAATTCGATCACCTAAGGAAAACATACCTCGGTATATTAGATACATCCATTTGACCCAAGTGTATATACTAAAATAAACAAAAACTGATGTAATGTAGATGAGTGTAATTTTAAATAAACATGTGTATAAAATAAGGTGCCCATTAAACAAGACTCAAAAAGGGCGATAGTGAAATAATATTTATGATGTTTCATAGGTTAAATAGCAGAAATTGGAAACATATTATTATGGGAACTGTCAATCTGACAAATATAAATATTTAGGTTAAGATAATTTAATGTTTGATAGGTTAAGGATAGTTAATGGTAGTAGAATGTCTAAACGTATGATTATAGCAAATGTTAGGTTAAGAAAATTTGTTGTTTGATAGATTAAGTAAATATGTCAAAATTAAATCTCAACAACAATGCCTGCCACGTATCCAATGTGATAAGGAAATGAAAGAATTGTTGTTGAGACAAAAGATATAATATAGCAGAAAACAGAGGGCTAGAGAAAGGAAACTCTGGCAACGGTAGGTTGCAAAAAAAAAAGATAATAAATAAACAAGAGAAGTGAAAATTTTGGGAGATTGGAAGCAGGATATTTTGAGAGTCTTCTTAAACAAAAATACAAAGGAACAGTAGAAATTTTAATTATATAATAGAAAATAGCAACAGTTGGATGGCCACTGTCAATAGGAGCATCATAGTGAGTTTGTGTCAAAATAAATGTTAAATTACTTACGTTATTCAAGTAATGGCCGAATAAGATTCGACACAGCAGTAAAGTTGCATTCAAGTGAACAAAATTTGAATATAGGGCCAAATTTCTTAAAATTTAACTACAGCAAAACAATAAGATCCAGATCTACCATATTTTTTTTCTATTTACAATAGTAGTTTAAAAAAGCCACTACCAGAGAAGCGACAATATATTTCTGCATAAATTCAGTGATTCATCGGGTATACAATTCATGTTACAACTAGATAGTCAGGAAAGAGGAGTTGCCTAACAGTTAGTTCCATAAGATCAAAATTAAATAAAACATATTGCAATGTTAATAAAAAACTTTGAATATTATAGAGGCCTAAAAAATTGTGGGGGATTATTAAAATTTAAGACAAACAATTTTGTAGAGTAAGTTAGATATATTTTGACGATATTTTGTCACCTTCATTTAGTATTCAATAAAATTGTTGTTTTGTTAAAGAGAACAAATTTGGGTTTTATTTATAATAAAAAAGCTACATAGGTAAGGAAGAGACCTGAACCCACTTGAAATCCCTCAGATAGTGTCATTTTGGTTTTTTTTTTCAATCATTTAATAGCTAGCTGAGGCAACATCAACAAATAAAGGAAACAGGTAAATATACCAGCACATGAATAAATGTTAGGTTTTTCCTTGGTGTATCAAATAACACAAACAATACGACTATCACAAATCTTCATATATTAATTTAATAAAACACAAAATTACATATTATAGAACATTTATTTACACCTAAGCCATATCATAAACCATAACTATAATTTCTATTTCCTCAAAATAAGTGATGAAATAAAATAATTTCTAATTTTCTTACTGTAAATACAGTATTTGAAAACATTTCTTTATTAATTATCACCCAATCTTGGGCCTGTAAAAAACCATACTATTTCAATATATATATATATATATATATATATATATATATATATATATATATATATATATATATATATATATATATATATATATATGTTTATATATATATATATATATATATATATATATATATATATATATATATATATATATATATATATATATATATAATAGTCACCGTAGGTCCCGTAACTTTCTTGCGGGTTGTTCCCAAGAAACTCTTCTTGTTTCTTGTTTATGCATTGACGATGGTTGTAGGCATGCAGAAGGGGAAGGGGTACCCCTGCGACAAAGCAGCGAACCAAGTTTTTCAATTTATGTTTAAATTGTTACCCCATTTCATTTGTTCAAAATATTTTTACAAAAATGAAATTGAGGTTGTCTTGTTTGTCAGTCTTACATAGAGAGCTACAATATTTCATCATTTTTAAAAAGTATGGATACTGCAACAGTAAATCCTTGTTGAAAAACGTCTGGTTGCAGCAACAGATTTGAAATCCGATAACTCAATTTCCTATTAAGCTAGAATCTTCAATCTTGAACCATGGTAACACCTATGTAAACGCAGCGTGGGTACTAAATTAAAGAGAAATAACATAATGAGCTTCGCGAATAACTACCAATTGGTTTTAAGAAACCTTTTTTGTTGTCTTGTTTGCAAAACTAGTTCGATTGGGTTGATTGAAACAAAACCATCCAAGCAATTAAAGGAAAAATATTTGCCATATTTATAATTTGGCAGGTACATTCCCTTGTAAATAATTAATTTTTTCCTAGAAAACATTTGTGAGTTTAATGACATTTGTAACATTTTTTTTAAAGAGGGTTGCTGTACTCACATATATCTCTGCCAAATTATACATTTCTAGCTCCATAGACAATATAAATCTCTTCAACTAATCGCCAACTGGGACCTCTAAAACCAATCTCCCAGGTCCATTTAAATCTAAGGAATTAGTTTTCATAGTATACCTTACAAATAGTGTATAGTTCTTATGAAAATTCACTACTATAATCACTTGCTGCGTCCCGAATATTTTATATTCTCAATTGATCATCATCATTGCACCGTCACTGTTTTAACTAGTAGAGTAACCAGACAGGTACCGGTAAAAGCTACTGCAAAATATATATTTAAAAATATACAATTTTAACCTGAATTTTAAATTGATCATTGGCAGATTCTCTTCAAAATGAGAGTCGGGGCACAAGGTCACTAAGCCCACTGATTAACACAGGTGTCAAAAAAATTTAAATCAAATTATAGAATAACTCCTACATATGCATCATCTCTTTGCTTTATCAAATTTTCACACACTTCTTAACCAACGTGTTAATCCCGTGTACTAAAAGTGAATTATCGGTGATCAACGCACTGCAGTAGGTGGTAAACTAATCGAATGTACTGGTAATCAGCATGTTTTCAAAACTGACTGCTCCAAATTACTGTCTCGGTTAATCGGTATTTATGGGAAACACAGTTAGGTTAACATAAATCCACTCAGGCTTTATTGGCAGGTGTCGGGCTATCCCAGTAGGCCGGTCTTAATTAGCGGTTCCTAGTTCATTATTCAGCCGCTTGGTGGCGCTGCTGTTGGTCCTTGTGCAGGCCGCGGCGTTGTGTCCGCTCGTTGCTGTCGATTGCTGTGAAATATTTATGGGTTCTCGGTGAACCCACAATGTTTTGTCTCGTTTTGTAAATTCTGTTGTTTTCAGGACCGTGCTCTAGTGAAGGCAATAAGAAAACGTTTATTTATTATTTAATTTTGTAATGTGTAAGTTATAGTAAACAGATAAAGGAACTTAACACAAAATTATGTTATTGGTACGTATCTTGAAAAGGTTTTTTGTAGATTTTCGAAAAAAAAATTCACCGATGAGAAGAACACCACTTTCGATTAAATAACCGTGAACTAGAACCCCTACAACAGATGCTACAAGTCGGTTTCAATTTTTTTATGTTTATATATATATATATATATATATATATATATATATATATATATATATATATATATATATATATATATATATATATATATATATATACAGGGTGTCCCAAATCGGTGCTACATGTTTTGCTATATGGGTTATTAAAAAAAGCTAAGTCGACACTAAGTTAGATGTAGAGCGAAACCGGTCTACGGTTCTAATTGTGGTGAGAATCCATCTAGCCTTACATACTTTGTTCCTATATTAGGATAGAAATGGGCCAGGGCTAACAATTTACTAAATTGTTAGTTGGTTGTATACAGTATTTTCTTAACATTCTGTGTTATTTTCAGCTGCCGTGACAACATACTACTTGGTTCCGCAACGAGATGGCGGCACGTGCTTCGTGTCTAACATCTCACTTAGTGTTAGAAGGCTGGCTACCATAGCCGTGTAAATTTATAGGTGTATTTTCGCTGCAATTAGTATGCCGTCCTGACGAGCTCTATTTAGAGCGAAACCGGTCTACGGTTCTAATTGTGGTGAGAATACATCTAGACTTACACACTTTGTCCCTATATTAGGGTAGAAATGGGCCATGACTGACAGTTTACTAAATTGTTAGTTGGTTGTATACAGTCTCCTGGAGAAGCCCTGGCGATAACCCAACACATATGGTAAGAAATCAGATAGACTATATTCTTATCAACAAAAGATTTAGAAACTCCATCACCAGAGTTACAACGTATCCTGGAGCGGATATTGGGTTTGACCACAACCCTTTAGTCGCAGACGTAAGAGTCAAACTAAAACAAATAGAAAAGAAACACCAACAAAAGAATCTCAGGATTTCAGACGTCACCAAAATTGAAAAAGCTGTAAACGATTACATGTAAGAAATGAGAACAACCGAAGATGTCAAGGAAACATGGAAATTATTTCGTGAACATATGACCAAGATATTAGAAGAACATAAAGTAACAACCAGACACAAGAAACAACAATGGATGACGGAAGAAATACTAGATCTTATGGAACAAACAAGACAGTGCAAGGGCAAACCAGACGAATATAGAAGAAAACAAAGAGAAATAAAACAAAAAATACGAACAGCTAAGGAGAGATGGATGACGGATAGATGTCGGGAAATGGAAGAGTTTGAAAGGAAGCATGACACATTTAACATGTACAAGAAAGTCCGGGAGCTCTATATTATTTATTATACTATGTACCAAGATTTAGATCTCTGAGTTAAAGGCAAATAAATCGTAAGCATTATTTTTGGGAAATGTACGAGACCAAAATATTTTGCGTGGTTAACAAAATATATTGACTACTCCCGAGAAAGATTACGTTTTTTAGACGTAGAGACGTACCAGAGAAATTACTCTGAAAAATATATAGTGTTTCTTCTTAAACGTTAAAGTCGCGATATGAAACGCCAAAATTGGGGATTTTTAAACAAATATCCTGTAACGAATGTCGGTTATGTAGACGGAATGCGGGAAAAAGTTTGTTTCAGAGCCTTAAGTTTTGCTCTAACAAGCAGTGTCCTTTACTTTACTAGAGTATTTACAGACAGTTTCTTTCAAGTATACCGTTTCCCTGAAACTTTGGCAAGTTAGAGTGTTCGTAATTAAATAGTATTTTTATCTACGAAAATTCATTAATGAAGGGATCTTGACTTTTAATTTTTGGTTCTATGAACTTAATTATAAAATGCGTTCAACAAATGGTGGAGTCGGAGATATATGTAAGTATAAGCTAAGTACTAAGTGAGTGGTGAACGTGTCGCCACCTAGTTCGGAACCAAGTACTATGTTGTCACGCCCGCTCCAAATAACACAGAGTGTTAAAAATAGAGACAGTATACAACTAACTAACAGTTTAAAAAATTGTTAGCCCTGGCCCATTTCTACCCCAATATAGGGACAAAGTATGTAAGACTAGATGCATTCTCGCAACAATTAGAACCGTAGACCGGTTTCGCTCTCATTAGAGCTCTTCAGTACGGCATACTAATTGTAGCAAAAATGCACCAAAAATAACACGACTGTAGTATAGCCAGTCTTAAAACACTAAGTGAGTGGTGAACGTGTCGCCACCTAGTTCGTAACCAAGTACTATGTTGTCACGCCCGTTCCAAATAACACAGAGTGTTAAAAATAGAGACAGTATACAACTAACTAACAATTTAAACCGGTCTATGGTTCTAATTGTTGCGAGAATGCATCTAGTCTTACATACTTTGTCCCTATATTGGGGTAGAAATGGGCCAGGGCTAACAATTTTTTAAATTGTTAGTTAGTTGTATACTGTCTCTATTTTTAAGCTAAGTAATATACAGGGTGATTCACAACGCAATAGACACAGAATGTGTGCATGTAAAGGACCTCAAAACGTGCCGCTACTTTATATAAAAATTTTCTCTGACGCTAATGGTTAGTGAGATATTGACCTCGTAGATTTGTTAATAATTACAAGAAACAGTTGTATTGCAGTAGTGCCCTAACATAGAATAACCAAATTTAGTGGATGATTTTCTTTTATCAACATCGCTATTTGACAAAAATGTGAAGAAGATATAAACTCAAAAAGGGGCGGATCAGGGGTGGGTCACCATTTTAAGGATTTGACTTTTTAAACCCTAACCTAATTAAAAGTTAGAGTCCATCAATTTTATAGCAAATTAAATTTTCTATCTTTCTCACCTCCTATCAATGTTGCGATAAACAACCCGTTTTTGAGAAAATTAAGATTCTTGGAGTTGAGATCAAAAGAAAATTATGTCCATTGAAGACTTTATTAAACAATAACATACCTGAAATTTAACAAAACGCTATTAAGTTATCAGATTTAAAATATTTTTACAAAAATTATCTATCAAATAACGTACTTGCTGCACCCAGACTCTTTTCAGCGCCTATTCACTGTTGCTATATCCATGCTTTTTTTAAATGATAAAATATTTTAGCTCTCTATGTGAGACTGACAAACAAGGCCACCTCAAATTAATTTTTGGAAAATACTTTAAACAAATGAAATCAGATAACAATTTAAACATTGCGACGCACTTCCTTTTATACCAGATGACAATGCTCAAATAATTCCCAATCTATTCACAAACCTAATTTGTCATTGGCATAAGCTAGGTTACCGGGAAATTAGAGGGCCGCCAGCTTTTACACAGTGGAGATGGGCGTGGGTCAAAATAAGATGTTAAATAGGGGCGCCACTTGATTGTTTAACCTCCACTCCCGGATATTCTAATAAGATGTTCACTAATATGCTTCCTTGCCCAGATCCAACACAACCAAGAATTCTTGGATCACACTGGCAACTATAGCCAACCACAATCGAGCACAGGAAGCTGCAAGGGAGTTATCGTTGCTCTTGACTAGCACATAAAAACTCCATTTAACTCAATAGCCATGCTTCTTTCGGTACATGAAAATTCGCCATTCCATGCGAGACTTATTCCACTCAAAATTCTCCTATGATACGTGAATTTGCCAAAGGTACTGCCCAATACAAGGATTTCTCTACCCGGTACAAGAATTTCTCTATCCTGTACAAGGATTTCTCTATCCGGTACAAGGACTTTCTACCCAGCACAAGGACCCTAAAAACAATAAGTAACGGAATGCTAGAGGTGTTATAGTTACGAGAAATGATGATTTCTTACCTCCAAAGAGGGCATACGAAACTCCAACCAACGTGACAAGATCAAAGTGGTACCTATATATCCCCTCAAACGGGTATCTCTACAGTCTTCAACACCAGATACATAATTTACGATATCACCAAAAGACTGCAGATATTTTCTGAGTGCAATTTAATCCACTATGGGGATAAATAATATCCGACTTGCTTCTCAAAAAGAACCACGTGTTAGCTCCAACTAATACCAACTAAATCTCTCTCGAACCTTTCGGATTATTCGCATTTCCTACCTGACAGCCAGTAGCGCCGTCGTTCGCTCTCACTTCATCCTATACGTTCCCAGCCATCTATCTTTCTCAACATGCGGACCATTCTCGAACCACCAACATTTTTAACCACATCGCCGGCGCGGCCGCCGACAAGATATACCAGGGGTAGTTCAAAGAGAAATGATTTAACGAAATATCTCAATTTCATTCAGTATACGAGGGATAGCCAGAAGAAATAACCATGATCGTCGCCAATAATTCTCTGTTTAACGCAGAGGAGGAACCACAAATACACCCAAACTAGCCTAGCTGTTTAGCTACTCAATTTATACTGTTACAACATAATTTGAAAATCTTCGTTCGCTGCTTCATCGCGGGGGTTCTTCTCCACCTTCTGCATATCTCCAACCACCCTCAATGCATAAAAAAGAACAAGGTGAACAAGAAAAAATTCTTGAGACCAACACCCAAGAAAGTTGAGGGACCTGCGCGGCGTAAACAGGATTTTAAGGAAGTAAAGCTGCAAAATGGGATAAAGGGAGCATATTGAGGTCCAACTAAGCTGGTTTTTTCGCTCACATTTTCTATTTGTCTTCTTCCCCGCCCAGCACCCCTATTAACTCCTGGTCCCGTAACTTTCTTGGGGGCTGTTTGCAAAGAATTTTTCTTGTGGTATGTGTATCCAGAAAGGGTTCTAAGCATGTTTCTGATTCTTTTTTCTAAAAGTCCCTTTTATGCTAAACTACAAATTAACCGAAAATTAAATGTTTATGCACAAAAGGACTGTACCTGTCAAATTATAAACGTGGCAGGCATTTTTCCTTATTAATCGCTTGGATGATTAGTATTAGTCATCGCAATCGAACCAGTTTCTGCAAACAAAATAACAAATAATGATTTTTTAAACAAAATTGTAGTTATTTTAAAAATTTAGTACACACGCTTCCTTTATATGAGTTCTACTATGTATTAAAACCGAAGATTCTAGTTTGCAGGAAATTGTCCATTTAAAATATTTCTATGGAAATTCGATACCATAACGCACTTCCTGCACCTAAACTCTTTTCAACACATATTTACTATTACTGTTTAGTAATCCAGTACCTACATGTATTGATTAACCACCTGAATCTGATGCACACAACTACTTTCTTATTTGTTTGATTGGATGTTAAAATCATAATATTATACTACAGTCGACCCGAGGAAATTTGTTAATGTTAGGTTAAAATTAAAAGTTGGATTATTATTTACCTGTTCCTGTTTGTATTAACCTTAAAATATAACTTGTTTTATATTATAAGATTCTAAGGTATTAGCGGAGTCTATTTCGAGGTTATCTCCTTCTTTTTCTTGTTCTTCTTCTTCTTTCTTGTTAATAACGTCTGTCAATTTCGAGGTTATGCCTAGAACGAGCACGTTTCTCTAATGACCCCTGTCAGTTGAAAAATGACAAATAGTGGTGTTGTCAGATTAAACTAGGGGAGGGAGATGGCTTCTAAATATCGTGAAAATAGAAACCTTAATATTTATACATAATAAAACGTAGTTCTAGATTAGTTTTAGACAAACTGAATCACTCTCAGTGAAATTTTCATTTATTAACATTTTTCTATCTTCAAATTCAGATGCGAGTTGTCACAAATGGCAACCCCGCTAATTCTTTATTGTGACACAGTTTTGTAGCCTGCTCGTTTGAAGTTTAATATAGAGCACTTTTTTGCAATAGCAGCGTAACCCTGATATATCTGTCTGACATTGTCTAACATTATAGGCACCCATTCAGGGGTAATTTCAGGTTATATCGTAAATTATTTATTTTTCATTTGGTTATAACTCAAGATTTACTAAACCGGTTGAGTTCAAGTTTAATAGATAGGATCACTTGTATGATATCTACGTGTTGGTAAAGTGTTAGTTTAATATTTCTAGTAATTTAAAAGATATTGCGTTTTCAAGCAGTTTTTTGCCTATTTTTTTTCTATAAGTAACGAACTCATCCAAGCTATTATCAAGACGAAGGGGATTTCCAAAGGATTTGATTGGTCAAGTATTTTTTGAGTTATCGGGTGGACACCTATATAACATATGTATATATATATATAAATATATATATATATATATATATATATATATATATATATATATATATATATATATATATATATATATATATACAGGGTCGCTGATAAGTCTGGAAACGGTCGATTATCCGGGAAAATATACAAGGTGTCGAAAAAAGTTTTATACAAAAGTTTTTGGGTTCTTCAATGTCTACTAGGCGGTGATAATTTCATTTATACAGGGTTGGTCATACAGGCGTGGCACACCAATATTAATTTTTTTTATGGAACACCCTATATATTATTCGATATTTCAATCCTTCTCTTAATTTTGAGCAACATTTATCAGAAGCATGATGTACATAAACTCAATCGTTTCCGGGTAAAAAAATAAATAAAAATAAACGCTATTGTTTTTAAAATCTATTGGATGAAGAACAAAAATAAATGAAAAGTAGAATATCTCTTGAAAACAATCTGTGAGTGTGAAAAGAACCGGTTGCGATGTTTTTAACATTGTTTGAAATCCTATTTTATAAGATGTTCAAAGTGTTCTCCATTGACCTCCTGACAATAATGAATTCGCTTAACAAAACATTGCACTGCATTTACAAGAGCGTTTTGAGGAATGTTATTAATTTCATGCACAATCCTTGCTTGCAACTCTTCAATATTCTGCAGTCTATTTTGGTAAATTAAATTTTTTACATGACCCCACAAAAAAAAGTCAAGCGGCGTCATGTCGGGAGACCTAGCTGGCCATTCAATAGTTCCCCTGCGCCCTATCCATCTGCCTGGAAAGGTTTGATTCAGATATTCCCGTACCTCAATTGCAAAATGAGGGGGTGCCCCATCCTGCTGAAACCATATTTCTTCCGCTGGTAGATTTGGGTCGTTATTGTTCGGAAATAATCGACTAACGTCTGGAACAATTGATTCTTGCAAAAGTGTCAAATATCGAGCAGAGTTCAAATTACCGTGTATAAAATAAGGTCCTATGATATGTCCACCAATAATAGCACACCAAACATTTACTTTTTGCGGTCTTTGGGTGTGAATTTGTTCCATCCAATGTGGGTTTTCGTCTGACCAGTACCTACAGTTGTGTCGGTTGACTTGTCCATTCAAACAAAATGTAGATTCGTCGGAAAACAAAATGTGGTTGGCAAAGTTAAAATTTTGGCGTAACTTCTCCATAATAAGTTCACAGAACTCGATTCTGCGATCAAAATCGTCTTCACTCAGTTCTTGCAATAAATGAATTTTATATGGACGGAACTTTTCCCGCTTCGTAATCTTTTGAATTGAATATCGACTCATATTTTGATTTAAAGCCAATTGCTGTGCCGAAGTTTTCGGATTTTCCACCACATCCAATATTACATTCAAAGAATTTTCTTCATTTGTAACGGTTACTGGCCTTCCAGTTCTAGGTTTATCCTTGATACCGCCAGTTTCGTGAAAACGATGCAAAGTTTTCGAAACTGTGGATTTGGAGATCGATTCCCGCTCAGGATGCAACTCATTGAACATAATCACCACTTGAGCAAAACTTCGTGTTCTATCACCGTACCCTATCATCATTAAAATTTCGATACGTTCGGTTTCACTTAAACTTGCCATTTTGCACAAAAACTGTTGACACTAAATTACTAATGTTTCAAAACTGTTGACACTGAATGAATGTTTGACATTCGTTGTCCTGGAAACATTTTAAAACAAAAGAATAATACTGCGTTTCTTATGGGCATCTTATCTTATCTTGGGATTCCAAACAATGTTAAAAACATCGCAACCGGTTCTTTTCACACTCACAGATTGTTTTCAAGAGATATTCTACTTTTCATTTATTTTTGTTCTTCATCCAATAGATTTTAAAAACAGTAGCGTTTATTTTTATTTATTTTTTTACCCGGAAACGATTGAGTTTAGGTACATTATGCTTCTCATAAATGTTGCTCAAAATTAAGAGAAGGATTGAAATATCGAATAATATATAGGGTGTTCCATTAAAAAAATAATAATATTGGTGTGCCACGCCTGTATGACCAACCCTGTATAAATAAAATTATCACCGCCTAGTAGACATTGAAGAACCCAAAAACTTTTGTATAAAACTTTTTTCGACACCTTGTATATTTTCCCGGATAATCGACCGTTTCCAGACTTATCAGCGACCTTGTATATATGTATATATATATATATATATATATATATATATATATATATATATATATATATATATATATATATAAAATATATTCTCACCACAAATAGAACCGTAGCCCGATTTCGTTCTAATTAGAGCTCGTCAGTACGACGTACCAATTGTAGCGAGAAAACACCTATAAAGTAATACGGCTATGGTAGCCAAGCTTACAGGACATAGTGAGATGTAAGACAGGAGTCTGAGAGACTGTGTACAGCCACCTAACAATTTTGTAAATTGTCAGGCCTGGCCCATTTCTTCGCTAATATAGGACAATGTATGTTAGGCTATAGTATACCGTACTGACGAGCTCTAATTGGAGCAAAACCGGTCTACGGTTCTAATTGTAGTGAGAGTATATCTAGCATTACATACATTGTCCCTATACAAGGAAAGAAATTGAAGAAGTCTTTCGACAGTGTTACCATCGATGTCTCTCTATTATCAAAAAAATCTAGTGTTCTGGCTCCTTTTGAGATGCCCATAACTCAATTTATATTTTATATATATATATATATATATATATATATATATATATATATATATATATATATATATATATATATATATATATATATATATATATATATAGGGGCCCTAATTCGCGGTCATTTGAAAAATTTTTCCAAAGGTCTTACTATCGATACCTCTCTATTGGTGAATTTTCTTAAAAAAATTCACTAATGGGGAGATCCGTGTTTATATATATATATATATATATATATATATATATATATATATATATATATATATATATATCGTACCGAAAACTCAAAAAATAGTAAACCGATCTTGATTAAATTTGGTAAGTACCTTCCTTCTGCCAGGAACTTGAAGAATTTCATTAGCCAGGAAAATCGGAGCAGGTTTTCCCGGAAAATGTTGTGTTCTCTTTCTAAAAAAAATTATCTCCGGAAATAACAAAGTAAAGGCAACCAAAATTGGTACGCGTGTTTCCATTCTAAAGCGTGATGCCTGTACCAAAATTTAGGACTTTAGGTTTAAAGACAAAAAAGTTATGGGTAGTTAAAGAAAAACAATTTGGAGTCTTCCTCAAAACGTCCAAAGTCGCGATTTGAAACGTCAAAATTGCCAATGTTTAGGCAAAAGACGTGAAACAAATACGGATTGTGAAAAGGAAATGTTGCAAGAAGAGTGTTGTACGAACCCTTACGTTTAAGCTTCAACTGTCATTGCCCTTCATTTTACCAAAATGTTTACAGAAAACTCTTTTCAAATAGACCCGTTCTCTGATGTTTTGGCTGTGGGTTTAGTTAAGTTGATGCTTTCGCTGTAGGTTTAATTAAGTTTATGGTTTACGGTCTATAATTTTTAGCTAAAAATCTGGACGCAGCAAGCGCGTTTTGGTAGAGAATTTTCATTAAATCCTTCAAATTTCAATAACTCAGTTTGCTATTAACGTAAGGTTTGTCGGCTAGGAAACCAACATTTTAGTTTCTTTTCGGAAAATTTTTGTATATTTTCATACAATAAGTAATTTTGATAAAATATAGTACATCGTTTCTACTACATAGGCTATACCGGTAATCAGATTGGTGCCTGCTCGAATTTGCTATTAAAAACATTTTTATGAAAACTCACTTCCATAACGCACTTGCTGCGTCCAGACTTTTATTAATATGCCGTACTAATAGTGTAAAATTCTTATGCAAATTCGCTATTATAACGCGCTGGCTGCGTTCCGAATTTTTTATCTTATCTAATTTACTGTATTACATAACATTTATTGCTTATTAAAATTTCGTTAAGCCTGATTACGTCCCTGACTATCCTGCTATTCGGATTCCGTCCTCCTGGTCCTGCAACTGGACTGTAGGTTAAATAGAGTTGATGAATTACTGCGGACTGGACCTGCGTTCTTTAATTTATGATCATGTTATTAGGTGAGGTTAGAACAACTAGCCTCTTTTTCTGAGCTGCTCTACGTTCTGCGACTCAGATCTCATGACGTGAATTGCAAATCGCTTTCCTGGCCGCTTCCCTAATAAAATAAATGAAGGGTTTTCTAGGATCCCTTAATCTAGGAATTTTAAAGAACTAACCTTTTTAAAACAGCTGTGAAAACTCGAGCTATTGGCACAATATGTTCGTTGCTTTACAATGTGTTTAATGTATCAGCAAAAATATTCTATTCATGTCATCACACAGCAATTGCGACTTTATATAAGACAGTTTTTAAAAAGTTTTGATTAAATTAGAATGGTTACTATGGTAATATGTATAGTAACTTGTAACGATTGCGATTCGTTACTACTTTAAATATTCAAAATGAACCCAACTCGTGAGAGACTTAATTATTAACCGACAATCAAATATCTGTAAGTCAATTCATATTTTGATTTCAAAATTTTTCATTGAAAATTCGCTAAGAAATTTTTTATCGTAACACCCGTACTGAATTCCCTATAATATACGTCGAAATCCAATTATTAAGAGACGTTGCATTTTTGTTGAGGAAAATGAAGATCTCTATTGTCCTGGAATTCTAGGTAAATAACAGAAGCTGACGTAATTATGATGAAATCTAGAAAAACGGTTAGAAAACGGTGGACCAAGTCCATTATTGTTTTAAGGTGTGTATATAAGACGGAGTGCTTTCGCCACCGATAAGAGGTCTCGTTTAATCTTATTCTAAGAGAGGAAGCTAGAAAGAGCTCGCGCACAGCCACTAACAGGTAACGGTGAGAATTTTGCGTGCAGCTCTGGCAAGAGGAAAAAGTTGGACCTCAACGGACAAAGCGTTAGCTGCAGAGGAGAGTTAGCTAGGCGGTTGACAAGCTAACATCATTCTAATTAGCGTGTCCCATAATTATCTTAAAATAAGTGATAAAATTCTTTTTCGTTGTCGATAATATCTAACAACAGTTGTCAGTGATTGTTTAATGTCATTTGATCTGTTTTTTTTTAATTTAAATTAACAACGTGTTTGGCAGAAAAACGCGAATTAAGCAGTAATCCTTTGTTCACCGACCTGGTGCATTCCTCACCTTAATCAGAAAGAGTTTCTGATTATTACCGAGCTTTGAATCAGTTGGCATTATAAATTTCACTTGAGCCAATTTACATTTTAATTGCTGTAGAGAGATTTTAGTCAAATTAATTCCGAACATCAACATGAGACGGTTGTTCATTTGATGTTAGGGGCCAAATTGTCTCACCCAGTATTCGAGCAACAATATCCACCTGCCTAATGAAACGTTTATGGAAAGTACCACTTATTCTCTCCAAACTTCCCTCTCGTATTGGAATTGGTATGCCTATGTTAGGCCCTCATGGTTGACTCTACTTGAAGAGCATCTACAAAGGTTCAACAGGTAACTCCAGGTGTCAGGACTTGGTGAGTCGATTGAGTTTTATTTATGTGAACTATCAGAACATGCAGCAACCTAATGTTCTAATTTCTTTTTCTTGAAACTCTTGCTGTTTATTTGATATTTATTTGTGTATGAGTTAATGTTTATTTGAAATTTACCAACCATGTTAATTTAATTTTGTTTGCTATCCCAAATTTATTTATATGAATAAATTTAATATTATTGTTAACATTGTGTGTGTGTGTGTGTGTGTTGTATCCTGATGGCCTCGGAAACCAGGTCCATTAGCCACAAACTGTTGATCGTTAACATTAACACATCTGTTTAATTGAAGAGAAATTCCTCCCTAATATGTTCCCTGTTTTGCAGCAACACAATTAATAAATTCTAATTATCGTTTATCTAGATTGCTTAAATTTTATATAACCAGGCCCTAGCCTGGGGCGCTCACAAATATAAGACTTCAGGCAGAGCAACACAGAAAAGAGCGTGAGTATCGAACCATATCAAGATCTGCCAAACTCCTAAAGTGTTTCTAGTGTTAATAATAATAATAATCTGATAGATGCTTTTAGGGTAGGGTTAATAGGCAAAAGTGACCTCACTATCAAGCAGATTCAAATCCACTTGAGGGCAATCACAATATACCACGTCTCGAGTAGGTTCGTTTAAGGACGATTACAAACTATGTAAGGGAAATTGAAATGTGTATAAAATGCTACCACAGTTTGATTAATCGAGTTTTATAATTTATTTTAATATTTCTTTAATAACTGATTAGCTATTAATTTTCTTATAGAATGTTTTTTAATAGATTAGAGAACTTTAAATTTTTTTCTTAATGCTTTTAAAAATATTTTTGCTGTTTCGTAAAAAATACGTTTTCGTAGAACTAAATTACGTTAATGAGGAGATCAGGATTTAGAAAAAGGTTTGCAATTGCAGCGATTCTTTTGTATGTCTAAAAAAAAAATACATTCCTTTCGATTACATTCAGTATATTGATTTTTACTTTGAAACCTATACCTGTGTCTACAAAGTAACGCATAAATTCAATTAAATTGAAAGCGACCGCTATTAAGGAACATTTATAAACAGGTCTCGTTTTATTTTCAAAAGCTAACTTTTTGATATAAAAATCTCACGCCTATCCTTATACCTCATCAAAGGGTAGCTACCCTTTCGCAATTTTGAAATTGGATTGTGGGTAGTGGTGGAGAAAGAGCTTGTTTTCTTTCCCAAATATTTTGCAGGTGGATTGATCTCCACCGTCGCTAACTAGTCGGCTCTGTTAATTAGCGTTTGAAGAAGATGTTGCAGATGTGGACTGTATGTGGATTGTATTTTTAAGTGCACTGGATTGCAGGAGATATCAATGGTACACTTGTTCTTTTTATATATGCTGTATTGTTACTTTGTGCACTTTTATACTTAATTATTTACAGTTTGCGGTTTTACACTTGATTTGATGAGTTGCTCATGAGATTCCACAATCTTATTAGCTACATGTGTATTGTATTTATCTAAATGCGCCTATGATGGAAGTTGATTACGTATACTTCCTAATTTAGAAGAAAACACTGAATACTTACGGTATTACTGTGCAAACGGAATTTAAGTTAGAGGATTGGAACTTGAACTGGACTGACTTAAGCACAAGAGCGGTGTTTAAGTAGAACATTGAGATCTCAGAGGTCCAAAGAAGCTAAGAAGAGGAGATCTGTGGTAGAACTGAACTGACTTAAGCACACGAGCGGTGTTTAAGTAAAATATTGGGATCTCAGGGGTCCCAAAAAGCTAAGAAGAGGAAATCTGCGGTGAAACTGAACTGACTTAAGCACACGAGCGTTGTTTAAGTAGAATTTGGGACATCAGGGGTCCCACGAAGCTAAGAAGAGAAGATTTGTGGTAGAACTGAACTGACTTAAGCACATTGGCGGTGTTTAAGTAGAAGATTGGGATCTCAGGTGTCCCAAGAAGCTAAGAAGAGAAGATTTGTGGTAAAACTGAACTGACTTAAGCACACGAGCATTATTTAAGTAGAAGATTGGGATCTCAGAGGTCCCAAGAAGCTAAGAAGAGAAGATCTGTTGTAGAACTACACTGAATTAAGACCACGAGCGGTGTTTAAGTAGATGATTGGGATCTTAGAGGTCCCAAGAAGCTAAAAACGGGATATTTGTGGTAGAATTGAACTGACTTAAGCACACTAACGGTGTTTGTGTGGAAGATTGGGATCTCAGGGGTCCCAAGAAGCTAAGAAGAGAAGATCTGTGGTAGAACTGAACTGACTTAAGCACACGAGCGGTGTTTAAGTAGATGATTGGGATGAGGGGTCACAAGAAGCTAAGAAGAGGAAATTTGTTGTAGAACTGAACTGACTTACGCACACAGGCGGTGTTTAAGTAGAAAATTGGGATCTCAGGGGTCCCAAGAAGCTAAGAAGAGGAGATCTGTGGTAGAGCTGAACTGACTTAAGCACACGAGCATAGGTTAAGTAGAAGATTGGGATCTCAGAGGTCCCAAGAAGCTAAGAAGAGGAGCTCTGTTGTAGAACTAAACTGACTTAAGCACACGAGCAGTGCTTAAGTAGAATATTGGGATATCAGGGGTCCCAAGAAGCTAAAAAGAGGATATTTGTGGTAGAACTGAACTGACTCAAGCACACGAGCGGTGTTTAAGTGGAATATTCGGATCTCAAAGTCCCAAAAAGCTCAGAAGAGGAGATCTGTTGTAGAATTAAACTGACTTAAGAACACGAGCGGTGCTTAAGTAGAATATTGGGATATCAGGGTTCCCAAGAAGCTAAGAAGAGGAGATTTGTGATAGAACTGAACTCACTTAAGCACACGAGCGGTGTTTAAGTGGAAGATTGAGATCTCAGGGGTCCCAAAAAGCTAAGATGTGGAGATCTGTGGTATAACTGAACTGACTTAAGCACACGAGCGGTGTTTAAGTGGAAGATTGAGATCTCAGGGGTCCCAAGAAGCTAAAAAGAGGAGATTTGTGGTATAACTGAACTGATTGAAGCACACGAGTGATGTCTAAGTGGAATATTGGGATCTCAGAGTCCCAAGGAGCTAAGAAGAGGAGATCTATGGTAGAACTGAAGTGACTTAAGCACACGAGCGGTGTTTAAGTAGAAGATTGGGAGCCCAGAGGTCCAAAGAAGCTAAGAAGAGAAGATCTGTGGTAGAACTGAACTGACTTAAGCACACGAGCGGTGTTTAAGTAGAAGATTGGGAGCTCAGAGGTCTAAAGAAGCTAAGAAGGGGAGATCTGTGGTGACAGATATACGGTGTGATACACACACACACACATATATATATATATATATATATATATATATATATATATATATATATATATATATATATATATATATATATATCTATTTAAATTGAAACTGGCCCTGGATACGGGTTATAAAAGGCTTAATTCGCGCTAATTCCAATAATTTTTTTCAAAATTCAAAAGTTGGAATCTCCTCATTAGTGAATTTTTTTTTAAAAGATTTACTAAAACGGATAACAATCCGAGTATTTGATTTAAAATTAAAACTGTAATTGTCCATAGGGATGCTATTTACGGTTGGCATGGTATAAATGCCGCTGAAACACGTAGCAAATGCTTTTAACAAGTTTAAATGTTTTTTGCCTAACCAAAAGTTATAATCAAAGTTTTATAAAATTCGCTTTCATAACAAACTTGCTGCATCAAGATTTTTTTAACTTTTTTAGAGGTAATGAGAAAGCAACAAGAAACATTTTTATTTGCAGAAATAAAAAAATGTTTACGATCAATTTGCATCGTAAAACCAACAAAAAATAAAATTTGGGATTATCCCGCATTTAAAAAATAAGCTTAAAAGCTGAATATACAAAAAGTAACGCAGACTCAGCCATATAACCCACTTAGGATATCCAACAATATATGGATCTCTAAGTTTCAAAAGAGAAATGGAAAACGAGGAAAAGATAATTAAAATAAGAACTAAATTTAAAGGAATTATGCAAAGACCGACGAAACTTGTGATATTTGAATAAACATTTTATATAAGACTTGCAAATTTTAAGAAAGTCTCTCTTACTCAGCAGACCCCTATTAAGTTCTAAACACATCCCAGCCTTAAAAGGAGGCAGGAGAAGAAGTTATTTCCGGGTTTTGAGAAGTTCTTAAACGTCACGTCCGGTGTTCCTGTGCGACTCTGTTAACTAAGACATCTTAGTCGTGTTCTTAATAAACCAAGCAATGAATAATATATACTGTATTCTCTAGTACAATGAGACGGTGCAAAAGAGTTCGCTTAATTTATCTTTTAAAACTTTGATAACGGCGCACAAGTTGAGTCTTGGATATAGCGTAACTTCAAAATGGGAAGTGTGTTGCCCTTGCTTTCATAATGCTTCGCTGGAATTATTTTGTCGCTATAGTAATTTGTTCCTTGTATCGGAGCGTGCTTAAAAATACATTAAGGAGGAAATGTTTTTTTACATCTACGGCGATAGTCTAGTAAAGCAGTCGCGAGGACGCTTATGACACAACGTATTTAAAACTCAGTGGTAAGAATCATTTTTGATGAATTTTCATTAAGAAGATTAACTAATAGGGGGGAAACGATGGGGAGACATTCGGATGTTTTTTTAAATGATTGATAATTAGAGTCCTAGAACCCAGAACCAAAATGTTTTGGGCTTTTTAGATGTTTTTATATAACACACTAAATATATATATATATATATATATATATATATATATATATATATATATATATATATATATATATATATAGTTAAGTTAGAACGAAACCCTTTGGCCTAGTCAACCCCAAGCAGCCGTTAGACGAAAAGTGCAACATCAGCATATCAAGTTACTTCGCATGTGATAGTGTTTCTCCACAGCACGGAGTGTGTGATCTTGCAAGAGACGTTATAATCATTATTACGGAAACATTAGACGTGTTCACTGTAATATTCACTCGCTCCCGTAATTTATACAACACTTGTAAAATTCAGAGCATTTATATTATTATAAGTAATTAGTTATTGAATGTAGTTTGCCTGTCTGTTTATATCTTAAATAAAACATTTTTTAAAAGATTCCAATAAAATTGGAATACGTTATTGGCGCTGCGAACAGGATACCAGACGGCCTTAATTAACACATAAAAGTTCAATTTAAGCGTCGGATTGTTTCAACAATTTGCTGGTATACGAAGAACCTCACTTATTCGCATCACAAGTGGTCCAGAAGTAAGAAGACTGGTACAGACAGTATGCTGAAATCCCTGTAAGTACTCCTTCCTTAATTTTTGATTGATTTACTTGTGTCCTTTGTAATATTACTATTTAAGAAATTTTAACAGTCAGTCAAACACATATATTTTATTTTTAGCTTCGCTAATTGAATAATCATTATTTAAAGTGATCAATTCAATTTTCATACTCAGTGCAGCTCTACAATGGCAACGTCCTGGCAATAACCAATCAACCTCAAGAGTTCACAGAACAGCGCCCACAAAGTTTGAAAAGACATCGTTTAGAAGAAACCAACGTGCTAACTGCCGTAGCCGAATGCAGAATAATAATCAATGGAAATACCTATGAAGACACCCATCAAAATATAACCTGGGAACAAGAAACATTGATTCCCCTCGATAAATCAATAGCGACGATCCAATATAGACCAATACATCTCAAGGACAACGTCAAGCTAAAACAACATCTTCAGAAGATTCACTCTACCCGTATACACCCACTGATACACAGCACCCATATAGGAATAACCATCTTTATTATTTTGTTTCTTGTGATAATAGCAATAATAGGTTACAGAAGAAGAAGCAGTTTACCAAAAATCAAACATAATCGAAAGAACGAGGGCGTTCTTGTATCTGATGATGGAGGAGTTAAGTTAGAACGAAACCCTTTGGCCTAGTCGACCCCAAGCAGCCGTTAGACGAAAAGTGCAACATCAGCATATCAAGTTACTTCGCATGTGATAGTGTTTCTACACAGCACGGAGTGTGTGATCTTGCAAGAGACGTTATAATCATTATTACGGAAACATTAGACGTGTTCACTGTAATCTTCATTCGCTCCCGTAATTTATACAACACTTGTAAAATTCAGAGCATTTATATTATTATAAGTAATTAGTTATTGATGGTAGTTTGCCTGTCTGTTTATATCTTAAATAAAACCTTTTTTAAAAGATTCCAATAAAATTGGAATACGTTATTATATATATATATATATATATATATATATATATATATATATATATATATATATATATATATATATATATATATATATATATATATATATTGCTATAGATAGCAAATATGCCAGAAAAATAGAAACATTTTATTGTGGAGAAAAAGAGCCATGTACATTAAATTTATACAGCCTGATATTTAAATGCCCTGTATATTTAATAGTGTTGAATATTATGGTTAAATAAGAAATATCAGAATTAAGATAATACAGAACAATGCTTTCTTTTTTACGTATAGGGGTTTGTTTGACTGTTAAATATCTGTACAATATAAAGAACACAGAACAATACCTTATTATTTATAGCGTTTTGTTAGAAGATAATTTTTATTTCACCCCAGTAAATAGGTAGAGGTAAGCTAAATACAGTCACCGTAGATTTCAGTTAAAAATAATTTTTGTCAGTAATTTATAAGTTCTAAGAACGGAAACACACCGTGTTTGATCAGCAGTGAAACGCGGGGACGTTTTTTTTTATGCTATCAGTGTAGCAAACAAGAAGATTAACAATGGAAAATGCAAGGCTGTTGAACCTTATTGTGCACAGCTGCAACTAGAAGGAGATATTTTTTTCAGAAAGGTGCGAACATTTAAGCAAAACGGCGGCAGTGCGCGACCACTCGAGAATAATCTGCGGCAATGTGCGTTAGAACATTTCGGTAATCAACTTTCAGCACGTCAATATTCAGTAATAAATTTTCAGCGAGTCAATATTCAGCATTGAGATTTCAACAATTCAATTTTCAGCATTCCGCATTAAAAGTCGGTGACAAGACTGCGAAAAGTGCGTTCGTAGTATAACATTTCGCTTAAAATCTGCCGATGCAATAAAAGATTTTAGTGCAAAAACCGGGAAAGTAAAAGTGTAACTGGCACTCGGTTTTCAACACCGTCTTAATATAAGATGGCAAGCAATCAGCAATAACAGTTAAGGTAGAAGAAAATTATCCACACGAAAGGGCTATCCAAAAATGAGCCCCATATTGATTGATTGCTCCAAAAAATGATTTTGGTGGCAATTATAAAATCCAAATCGGTGACCCAATGGCAGACAATATAAGACATCCAAAGGAAGAACCAATTAGACCCTAACCAGTAACTGTATCTTGTGAATATTATGACAAGAAAGTGCAGACTGTTTTATATGATGTTTAGTTATAACAATTTCAGTCATATAGGTGAATTTATGTATGCTTAGAACATTAAGGGGGGAACATGCTGATAAAGGCCGAATTCATAGAGCATAATTTATTTAATTCATTGTTTAAATAAGATGTTAATTTATGTGATTAGAGCATAATTTATTTAATTCATTGTTTAAATAAGATGTTGATTTATGTGATTTATTAACGACGGTCAATATTGTTTTGATACAGCTACGTTCCAGTTTTTTCTGAAACTTTTTAAGTTTATTTTCGGAAAGTGTTTGTACTTCGTAAAACAACAAAGCTCTTTTAATGAATTGTGGTACATTGTTACTACTATATATGTTGTACTGTCAACCAAATGTCCTTTTAAAAACAATATATATATATATATATATATATATATATATATATATATATATATATATATATATATATATATATATATATATATATTGTTCTGGAAACCAGATCCACTAAACATTACACATTAACATACACCATTAGAGCCATAAAAACATACGATGAGATAATCCATAACAGCTATTTTACCAACAAAGCATTAAAGTTCAAACAGAAATGCAAAGAATTTAGTGGGAAAGTAGTAAATAAATGAATGGAACAAATATAATTCAATTCAGTCATTGATATGAGGTGTAAGATAATTAGATTAAGTTAATATAAGAGGGTTTCAGAGGACTTAAAAGACTAAACTAGCTAAGCCCGCATTTACATTAACAAAAAATGTAGTGATTGTCAAAGTTAGATTAAGTATCGATAGTGTATGTAGACAATCGAGCTAGAACAAAATTGAAATATTTAGAATGACTGTTGTAATTAGCATTAAGGAAGTGTGCACAAAGTGACAGTTCCACAAGAATTTGAAATTTTTGTGAAAAATGACAATTCCACAAAGGTGACAATAAAACGATGACAGCACATAAAAACGGATGTTTGTTTTGACAGAAAAAGATTGCTGTGAAAAAATGCAAGGAGAGGTTTTGACAGAAGAAAATATATTGACATGGTTTTTTTTTGAAGTTTAGAGAGCGGTGGTCATTAGCTGTTGATAAGAAGAGAAAACTCTGGACGCAGCAAGTGCGTTATGGTAGTGAATTTTCATAAAACTATTTTTTAATAGCAATAATGTGTGTTTTTTTAATAAAGCAGGCATCAAATTTGGTTACCAGTATAATCTATATAGTAAAAACAATGTGCCATGTTTTATCAAAATAACTTTATTGTTTGAAAATGTACAAAAATTTCCGAAAGTTAACTTAAAGTGTTCCCGAAAAAACTCGTTTCTTGGTCAACCTTATAGGTTAATAGCAAATTGAGCTATTCAAATATTAAGCATTTGATCAAAATTCGCTACCATAACGCACTTACTGCGTCCAGAATTTTTTTTCTTACAAACATGCATTATATTTCGATGGAAAATGCAATAACATAAGGCGTGTTTGATTAAAAAAAAAGAAAATTTGTATCACCAACGACTTATGGGCCACCCTGTGATTGTAGAAATAATTTTTTTAAGATGTAGCTCTAGGCACCCTATAATTAATATATACAATTTTTTTTCATATCTTGTATAATAACAGATATATGGAGCTTTATTGATTTTTTTACGAAAATTTTACAAAAATTATATACCATTATACGATAAACTCTATAGCTAAGAATACTCCCAAGCATCAGAGAAATGGTCTATTTGATATGAAGTTTCTGGAAATATTTTATTAAAATGAACGACAATGACGGTTGAAACTAAGACTTCAGGGTTTGTAAAACATTCTTCTTGAGACATCTTATTTCCATAGCCCGTATTAGATTCAAGTTATTTGCCTAAATGTTGCAACTTTTGACGTTTAAATCGCAACTTTGACGTTTTCTGGAAAACCATAATTTATTTTTCTTTAAATGCCTATAACTTTGTTGTCTTTTGACCTACAGAGCTAAATTTTGGCATGTAGCTTACCTATAAGGATGTAAACCCGCGTACCAAATTTGTTTTCCCTTACTTTGTTAATTCTGGAGATATAAATTTTTTTCGAAAGAAAACACAAAATTTTCCGGGAAAACCTGGACCGATTTTCCTGGCTAACGAACTTATCCAAGCCATTTGCAAAAGGAAGGTATTCACCAAATTTAATCAAAATCGGCCCATTATTTTTTGAGTTATCGGTGTGATACATATATATATATATATATATATATATATATATATATATATATATATATATATATATATATATATATATATATATATATATATATATATATATATATATATATATATATATATATATATATATATATATATATATATATATATATATATATATATATATATATATAAACATATAAAAATTTTAACTGACCCCGGATATGTGTTCTGGGGGGCCTAATTAGCGCTTATTTGAAGAAATTTTTTCAAAATTCAAAAGTCGGGATCTCCTCATTAGTGAATTTCTTTTAAAAAAATTCACTAAAAAGTATTGTGCTGAAGTAAAGTTAAAGAGCGGAGGTCATTAGCTGTTTATAAGAACAGGAAAAAGTATTGTTCGGAAGTAAAGTTTAGAGAGCGGGGTCCTTGGCGGTTTGTAAGACCAGCGAAAGTACCTAAAAGAAGCAAACGCCATCACTCAAGATATGGTTACGTAGAATCCAGATGCAGATCTAAATATAAATATAAATACATATCTAGTTAAGTATACCTATTGTAAATGAGAACAAGAATAACACACAAGAGTAGTCTGGATGTACATAGCTATCAAGGTAAAGTGAAATTGACATTTTAAATTTGAACCGTGATATTGTTTGGTTTGTTTGATTTTCCTAAGACAAGATAGTAGTTTTTGAAGTTAAACAAGAAAATTAAATTAAAATTAAATTTAGGTTGTTCATAAAAAAAGACTAATTAGTCGAATAAGTATAGACGGATCCAATAGGTAATATAAGGTAATTTTTTTAATATTCTGTGGGTAGAAGTTTTATGTAACTTAATATATAAATGATTATTCAATAAATTATGTAAATTAAATGTAAATGACATATCAATGACTTAGTTGAATACTTAAGGTGCAAAAATTAAAAGAATATCACTACTTATAAAAAGGGCATATATTTAATTGGGAAATATTATTGTTGAACATTGTCATTAAATCGTTTAATAAATCGTTGTAGGGGTTTGAACCGATGCTCTGAGATAGGAGAAACAGCTGGGGCAAAAAGAAACACAACAATAGATAGATATATTACACAGACACATAAAACATTACAATATATATATATATATATATATATATATATATATATATATATATATATATATATATATATATATATATATATATATATATATATATATATATATGACATTAAAAACATTTTGAAGTAAATTCGCTGCCATAACGCACTTGCTGCGTCCAGACTTTCCTATTTCGCATTATATTCCGGTGAAACTTTTAGCGAATGTCTCTGCACTCTCGTTTTCCTGAATTTCAAAACAGATTGTAAAATGTATGGTTATGTCCGGGTCAATGAATGTAACAAATGGCCATTGCAGGAACCCGGACCTCTCGACTCGTGCAGTTGTGCTTCACGTACCCGCGACACTGAGAAGCTTTTTGTTAGAAATGGCTTTTCAAACGACTTCTGTATTTTATTGTCAGATTTTTTTTCACTCTTACTTTGCGCCGCTACGCTTGTGAAAAATGTCACAGGAATATTTTCTGGAGTAGCGTCATAAATTTGTTTAACTTCGCCGATATATTTTAATGGAGGGGTAAGATTTATATTATTTTTCTTTAGAGAACGGAGTTTTGTTAATTGTGTTTACTAATATGATTTTTATTTATTCAGTTTCTTTATATTTAGAAGTTTGTCTCTTCAAGATAATGGAATTTTTTTACCTACTTGATAGAATCCAAATGACCAAGTAACCAACCAAGGATTATAAAATATTTGACGTGCACGAGGTGATGTATTATTGAGGGCGCTTTGAAGACTGAGGTTTGGGATGGGAACCAGATGCAAGAACTACATTGACAATTTTTATTAAAGAATAAAATGTCATATATATATATATATATATATATATATATATATATATATATATATATATATATATATATATATATATATATGTATGTATGTATGTATGTATGTATGTATGTATGTATGTATGTATGCATGTATGTATACCTATATATACAGGGTGTTACGCATAAGAACCGACACAGAGCAGAGGCATGTAGGGGAACCCAAAATATTACGATTTAACGCAACTTTCCCCTATAGTAAGCTGCAACCCTGAAAAGTTATAGGGCTTCAAAGTGGGGTTTCTAATTTGGAAAAAAATATATATCTCAGTTGTTCCTAAACTTAGAAGAACTAAATTTGGTACACGTTTTGAGTTTACCAACGGCAATAATCGACAGTAATGAGAATTTAATTGAAGTATTTTAAAGGGTTGATAAGGGATGATTCACTCTTAAAATGTGACAGAATTTTTAACCCATTGGCGTATTAAAAAAGTTATTATTTCGTTTTATGGGAAATTTAATTCTAAAACTTTTGTTACTCCTATTAATTTTTAAAAAACCTTGTCGTTTTCAACAAAGTTCCGAATAACTAAATTCACGTATTAGAGCTGTATTAAGTACATTCGAAGAACCCAAATAACCACAACGCATATTTTTAAAGACCTTACGTTCGTTTCACTAACCACGTTAGCATCATCAGAGGATGAAAAATTATCATTATGCTAACGTGGTTAGTGAAACGATGGTAAGGTCTTTAAAAATACGGGGTGTGGTGATTTGGGTTCTCCGAGTATACTTAATACAGCTCTAATACGTGTATTTAGTTATTCGGAACTTTGTTCCGTGTGCTATTTTCTCATCTAGTGTGAATTTCTTTATGCCACAAAACTGACGATGAGCATGGCCCTAAAGTGCAAAACTCCACTCATTACAAAACAAAACATGTTATAATTGGATAACATTGTTATTTAACATTTCAGTCATTCGTTCGCAGACGTCCTTCTATCAAAATTGTCTTCCATGAGCTCCTGAGTTTCTATTACTTTATAAGGATGCATTTTATTTTCTTTTAATGGGAAAAGATTTTAAGGAAGTAAAAAAGTGTAAAATTAAATGTGAATATTTCAGGTGTGTCAGGTGGGTCTGTCCCGTTGCTTTTCTCTATGATTTCCTGACCTTTTCCATATTAGATTAGATGAGGATCGCAGACTCATGGAAAATTCTGTCTCTGTGGACCACCAAAAAATTTTAGACTCCAATCCAATTAATGCAGGATTCCCTCAAAGTTCAGCTTTAGCCCCTACTTTGTTTCTTCTCCACATCAATGACCTCCTCTCTAGCACATCCAACCCAGTTCACAGTTACGCGGACGACAGCACCATCCACTCAAATATACAATATTATAAGCCTGTATCTTTAGCAGAATTAGATAAGGATCTCAGACTCATGGAGCGTTCTGTCTCTGTGCATCTCAAAAAAATATCAGACTGAGGAAGTAGAAATATTGTACAATTAATTCAACTCCACCAAATGTCAGTCTTGCTTTCTATCTCATAAGAGATACACCAGTCCTAGACCGATTACAATGACCAACCAAATTATTCAAAGTTATGAGTCCTTTTCACTTGTTGGCATTTCTTTGGATCGAAATATCAATTGGCACCAACATGTCACATCAATTGCAGACGCGGTTGCTAAGAAATTAGGTTTCCTCCTCTGGGCTCGCAAATACTTTTCACCAGCTAATCTCTATACCTTATATACTTAACATATAAGGCCAAACCTCGAATACTGCTCCCACATCCCGGGTGCCGCTGCCGCCTCTACACTCGATATCCTGGACCCCATTCAGAAGAGATATATACGTCTCATCGGTGACCCTACCCTCACTCAAAGACTGCCATCCCTTGCTCACCGACGTGCCGTTGGTGACATCTCTCTCTCTTTTTTTATAGATATCTGCACGGGCACTGCTCAGAGGAGCTTTCTTCCATAGTTCTTTGACCTGCTGCCCCCAGGGGAACAGAGCGAATGCACTCTTTTACTATTCAGGTCACCAGACATAGAACATCTTGTTATGCCCGCTCTTATGTCCAGAGGACTTCCAAGTTGTGGAATTCCTTGCCGGCACATGTTTTTCCTTCTCCTCCGAACCTCCAAACCTTCAAGTCCAGAATTAACAAGTTGCCTCTTTTCTCCTTGTCGACACCCTCGGTACGATAGTATTTAGGCTGTGAGCCCTCGTGGTGTGTTGTTGAAATAATAAAAAATCTCGGGACGCAGCAAGTGCGTTATGGTAGCGAATTTTCTTTAAAATATTTTTAATAGCAAATGTCTTTCTTTGATGAAAGCAGGCATCAAACTTGGTTGCCTATATAGTAGAAACAATGTACCATATTTCATTGAAATAAATTTATTGTTTGAAAAAATATAAACATTTTTCAAAAGTCTAGATGCAGCAAATCTGTTATGGAAGTGAATTTCCATAAAAATGTTTTTAGTAGCAAATGTGAGCAGGCATTAATCTGATTACCGGTATAGCCTATGTGGTAGAAACAATGTACTATATTTTAACAAAATTACTTATGGTTTGAAAATATACGAAATTTTTCCGAAAATAAACTTAACTGTTGGCAGGTTTCTGAAAACAGTTTTTTGAAAAACGTTTGGGAGCTAAACTGCAAATTTACCGAAAATTCGCTACCAAAACGCACTTACTGTGTCCAGTTTTTTTTCTTACAAACGCATCATATTTCGATAAAAAATGCAAAAATGCATTAACGAATTTGTTCTACGAAAATTAGTTAAACAAAAATTATACACCCCTACTTACTCCTGGTCCCGTAACTTCCTTGGGGAGTGTGAACAAGAAATCTTCCTTGGGGTTTGAGGATCCAGGGGGGTGGGGCCTAGGCAGGTTTCTGAAAACAGTTTTTTGAAAAGCGTTCGGGAGCTAAACTGGAAATTTACCGAAAATTTGCTACCAAAACGCACTTACTGCGTCCAGATTTTTTTCTTACAAACGCATCATATTTCGACCAAAAATGCAAAAATGCATTAACGAATTTGTTCTATGAAATTTAGCTAAAAAAAAATTATGCACCCCTACTCATTCCTGGTCCCGTAACTTCCTTGGGGGGTGTGAACAAGAAATTTTTCTTGGGGTTTGTGGATTCAGGGGGGCCCTACGCAGGTTTCTGAAATCAGTTTTTTGAAAGGAGTTCGGGAGCTAAACTGCAAATTTACCGAAAATTCGCTACCAAAACGCACTTACTGCGTCCAGTTTTTTTTTCTTCTTACAAACGCATCATATTTCGATAAAAAATGCAAAAATGCATTAACGAATTTCTTCTACAAAAATTAGCTAAAAAAATTATGCACCCCTACTAGCCCCTGGTCCCGTGACTTCCTTGGGGAGTGTGAACAAGATTATTTTTTTGGGGTTTATGGATCCAGGGGGGGGGGTGGCTAGGCAGGTTTCTTAAAACAGTGTTTTGAAAAGCGTTCGAGAACTAAACTGCAAATTTACCGAAAATTCGCTACCAAAACGCACTTACTGCGTCCAGATTTTTTTCTTATAAACACATCATATTTCGATAAAAAATGCAAAAATGCATTAATAAATTTGTTCTACGATAATTAGCTAAAAAAAATTATAGACCGTTAAACCATAAACTTCACTAAACCTACAAATAAATATCCAAAAAGCCACCAAACTTAACTAAACTGACAGCAAAAGCATCAGAGAAAGGGTCTATTTGAAATGGATATTCTGTAAATATTTTAGTAAAATGAAGGGCAATGACGGTTGAATCTGAAACTTAAGGGTTTGCAGAACATTTTTCTTGCAACATTTTCTTTTCACAAACAGTATTTTTTTCACATTGTTTGCTTAAACATTGCCAATTTTGACGTTTAAAATTGCGAGTTTGACGTTTTGCGGAAAACTCCAAAATTTGTTACTTTAACGGCCCATAACTTCTTTGTCTTTACAGCTAGGGACCTAAATGTTGGTACAAAGTTCACTCTTTATAATACAAATACGCGTACCTAATTTGGTTGCCCTTACTTTGTGATTTCCGGAGATATGAATTTTTTTATAAAGAAAATACAACATTTTCCGGGAAAACCTGGTCCGATTTTCCTGGATAACGAACTTATCCAAGCCACTTGCAAAAGGAAGGTACTCTGCAAATTTTATCAAGATCGGTCCATTATTTTTTGAGTTATCGGTCGGATATATATATATATATATATATATATATATATATATATATATATATATATATATATATATATATATATATATATATATATATATATATATATATATATATATATATATATATATATATATATATATATATATATATATATATATATATATATATATATATATATATATAAACACAGATCTCCCCATAAGCGAATTTTTTTAAAAAAAATTCGCTAAAAAATATGTCTATTGCTACTATGAATGTTAATTTATAAGTGACGTGTGCCTCCTTATCGTGTGTTGTTTCTTTACGGATTAAATATTTTGCTGGCATGGTTTTGATTTGTTAAGCTGGTTATGTAGACTGACCGCATGCGCGTGCAAGTGCGAAATGTATGTTGATTTGCATTTTAGCGAACACTAGAATGATCAATCGCTGTTACGCGTTTGTCCACGTGAATGGTGGAATAATAATGTTCACAATAACCCCACATTGTCATGGCCAGTTTGGTTCCATTGTATTTTAAGATGTTATTTTTAATTAATTTCTGACTGCAGTCGTAAACTGTTATTTAGCTTTTACAAGTGTGTTATAGAATTTCCTTTTTTAACAATTTTAACAATCTACACTTATAGTATAGTTAGAAGCGTGCTGATAATTTTTTTTCATTATCGTAGCCCTGACGAACTGGCCAAGAAACTGTGAAAGCTAGCCTTGATAAAACAATAAAGAGTATTTCTAAGTGAACGGTCTTGTGAATCTCTGAAGTCCCAATTACACTCCTCAAGAGGAAACTGTTTTTATGAAGAAAAAAAAATTTTTAATTTCAACAACGCACCGCGAGGGCTTACAGCCTAAATACTATCGTACCGTGGGTGTCGACAAGGAGGAAACAGGCAACTTGTTAATTCTGGACTTGAAGGTTTGGAGGTTCGGAGGAGAAGGAAAAACATGAGCCGGCAAAGAATTCCACAACTTGGAAGTCCAAAAGAGTGGGCATAACAAGATGTTTTATGTCTGGTGACCTGGACAGTAAAAGGGTGCATTCGCTCTGTTCCCCTGGTAGATCTGTTGGGGGCAGCAGGTGGAGGAACTATGGAAGAAAGCTCCTCTGAGCAGTGCCCGTGCAGATTTCTATCAAAGAGAGAGAGAGAGGTCACCAACGGCACGTCAGTGGGCAAGGGTGGCAGCCTTTGGGTAAAGGTAGGGTCATCGATGAGACGTATAGCTCCCTTCTGAATGGAGTCCAAGATAGCGAGTGTAGAAGCGGCAGCAGCACCCCAGATGTGGGAACAGTACTCGAGGTTTGGTCTTATTTATGAAGTATATAAGGTATAGAGATTAGCTGGTGAAAAGTATTTGCGAGCCCAGAGGAGGAAACCTAATTTCTTGGCAGCCGCTTCTGCAATTGATGTGACATGTTGGTGCCAATTGAGATTTCGATCCACAGAAATAACAACAAGTGAAAATGACTCATTACTTTAAATAACTTGGTTGTTTATTGTGATATTTGCTTAAAACTGGATATTTTGTTTGGCCTGGAATTATGGATCACTTTGCCTAGTTGAGAATAGTTTTAAAATATGGAGTTCAAGTCCGCCTACAAGCTCTAACATGACTTTTTTGGGCTTTTTCATAATAACAGACTTATCGTGTTTTGTCATATAATTTGCCCCTCGTATCACTTATGCTTTATTTATAAAGCTGGGTTTTTCCTGTTTCATAAAAAATGCAGTTGAAAATATATTTAAGCAGCAACATATGTTTCGCTATGGCAGCCTCTCCACTGTCTATTTCCTAGCTATTGACTAGCTAGTAGTGAACACGTCGTGTATTCACGAAGGAGTCAATTATACACACCGTCGAAATGCAATTGATGGCAAACAATTCGCAAATCACTTTGAAGATGGTGAATGAATAATGATGTATGGGGATAACAGACGTTGTTAATTGTCGGCCATTGTTGGGGCCTGTTCTGCTTGACGCTTTGTCCGCCAACAACCTCGTTCATTCATTATGGATTATGTGCTACCATAACTTTGCTAATGCGCAGGACTACAATAGATACAAAATTAAGTAAGAATAGGTATGTAAAAAAAGTCTGGACGCAGCAAGTGCGTTATGGTAGCAAATTTTCATTAAATGCTTCAATTCTCTATAAACCTAGAAAGTTGAGTTTTGATGGAGTAATGTATTCACGAGGGCAACATACCAACCGAATTTCATCAAAATAACTTTGTTATTTTTTGAGACATAATTTTTTTCGGAAAAAATAATTTTTGAATTTTTGCAGTCACCATCGATTTTTTTTTAATTAAAAATTTGTTAATAAGAACAAAACAGAAATGTCACTACCTACAAAAAAAGAGGTAACAGTACACGATGCTCTCAGGTGGTCACCCATCCAAGAACTGGCCACGCCCGAGGTTGCTTAACTTCGCTGATCGCAGAGGAACCGGTTTTTTCAACGTAATATAGCTGTTCACTGGAAATGATTATTTATCAAGTTTCGATTTTAAATAAGGAATCAAATTATTTTCAAATTTTGCAATATTTACACAATTTTTAACAGTCCTGATAGCATACGTATTGTTTCTGTGTAAAAGAATTTAACATAAATTATTTTAAAGGTTGGGGTCTTGGACAACTCACCCATTTCGCAATATGATCAAAAAAGCAATGATTTAGTTCACAAGATTTAATATAAACCAAAATTATTAATTGAAAAACAACATTCTCTCATTAACCTAAAATAAAAATAAATTGATATGACATATGACTCTACATAAGCCGCGCCATTTGCTATAAGAATGTAAATAACAGAACAAACCAATAGCAATTGAATTTCTGACCACGTGAGCAAATAAATCTTCCTAGAATAAATTAACAAAAAATGATATAATTGTAAAAGTTTTATTCAACTTATAAGGTTTTTATTTAGTTATTGTTTGGATTACAACTTAAAATCGGGCTTAAACTCTTTAGCTGTCAATTTTACCATATAGCTTTTTGAACAAATCAATTCTAGAAATAAATATTACCTTTAATTTTTCTAACTAGGGTAAGTTCCCAAGTTTGTGTAATAAAATTTTGAAACTGACAACTCTGGCGGTTTCAATTTAGCAGGCAAATTTTGTAGCTTTCCAACATTCAAAGGAAACAAGTGAACCTCGGTGGTTCAGGGGTAAGAACGTGTGCCTCTGAACCGAAGGGTACTGGGTTCGATCCCAGGGTACTCCTTTCACTTTTTCAGTACAAACTGTAAAATTAACATCAACCAAGGTTCTGTCATTGCGATGTTGGTCACGTTAAAGATCCCTACCATCCTTACAGAAAGGCAGGGGTTCGGCAAAATTTCCAGGATAGTGAGGTGAAACTGCTCCCTGGCGTCGGTGATTGGCCATAGTCGCGGAAATAGGCCGACGTTAAAGAAACAAAACACACACAAAGGAAACAAACATTCGTATATATATATATATATATATATATATATATATATATATATATATATATATATATATATATATATATATTTATATTGTGTATATGTGGATGTGATGATTCCCAATTATGAGTTCTAAGGCTCAACTCTAGCTCTAACTCGCGCTCATTTAAAGAAGCGTTTAAAAAGTTTCACCATTGTCATCTCTCTATTGGTTAATTTTATGAATAAAAATTCACGAGAACAGCAATAGTAGTCGCTACAATAGCTATACTTAATTTAAATTTTGAAAGCCAATGAAAAATTAAATTATTACTATTGAAGAAATATACAGCATGGTCTCACTAAATGAAGATTGCAACCTGTGATGAGCCCTGATAAGTACACTTGGAGACCCCAAATCACCACAACACACCTTTGTAAAGACTTTGCGATCGTTTCACCAACAAAGTTGACTTCATCAGAAGATGAAAAATGCTCAAACTATATCACAGTTATTCAGCGATATTCAAAACATTATTTAAAAAATGAAGAAGAAGCCAAAAAAATGTTGAATTAAACACCCTGTATCTTTGTCTATATACATTTTTGGACAAATGAAAGTTTTGTTACAGTGATTTTAATGCTAGGAATGTGGAATTGCTGTATGGCGCGTTACTTACAAACCAATCTATATGGAAATGTGCTACCATAAAACACTTGCTGCAACAAAACTATAAAAACGAGATGCGTCCCTAAATAAATGTCAACTGTAGTGCACAATATTTTCAAACACGTTTATATAGAACATTTGCAAGGCAGAATCACTCTTATAACAAAACATGTCGTCTGGATACACTTTGACAGTTTTTCACTCAAGCAACGATTGCCGCAATTGTCATATTTTCCTAACTTTTCTTATATATTCAGGCACAGTTTGTGATCCTAGAGATGCTTGTGTGTGACAGGAGAGGCTAACGAAGCGTTCAATCACGTAGGCTTCTCTGCTTCCTTGCCTTTCCTGTAGGAGCCGACACGGTGCGGAATATTTCCGTGTGTTTGGCTCTGTGTTTCCTACTTGATTTGGGACTTATTAGAGTAAATGATTTCTCGACCTGAAAGTTTAGATATGTGAATTTCTAGATCAGAAAACAAAGAGACAATCAGGTGTCGCTTTGTACAAGGTAGAATGCTAATAATATGTGGGTTGACCTAAAATAGATATTTTATGTCACCAGATGTTTATTCTGATATTTCACTGACGCCTCTTGTTCGTAACAAATATGTTACGAAAATTTTCCATTTTTTTTCTGGTAGAACAACAGCAAAGGCGTAACTCCCTTAAAATTGTTTGTGATCATAACGCCACTTAACGGCAAAAAACTGTACACGCAGCATGTGCCTTATGGTGGAGAATTTTTATCAAAAAATGTCAATTTTACAGGGACTGTTTTTAAGTGTCTTGTCCAAATAACTCAATAATTTAGTTTTATAAGACAGCATCAGAAAGAGTCAGACAGACTGTTCTCTAAACAGGGGCGTGCGCTGACATTTCAAATAAGGGAAGCAATTCTTAGAAACTTACCTATTTGTAGTGTAACTCGATTCTTCTGCCGTTTTTCGAAAATTCGTTAATAATATCGTCATGTAACTGTGGATTCTGGGACATTTCCTGGACGAGTTCATTTTCAACTGACAAAATTGAAATTTGGGAAAGTCTTTCTTTTCCTGTTGAATTTCTAACAAAACTCTTGATACGTTTCAATATAGACAAATTTCGTTCGAAAGATGCACTAGTAGCAGGAATTGTTAATACTAATTCACATAATTTGAACACTTCAGAATATGCATTTTCCAATTTTGATTCTTTTAAGAAAGTTAAAGGTTAACTCGCGT
The DNA here is from genome assembly GCA_964006375.1 of Tillus elongatus. Lineage (NCBI taxonomy): Eukaryota > Metazoa > Arthropoda > Insecta > Coleoptera > Cleridae > Tillus > Tillus elongatus. The sequence goes on from OZ023265.1 coordinate 15,673,267, forward strand.
TAGTTTTTGTGTCAATAACATCGGTTTCATAAATGACTGTAAGTTCTGATCGTAATAAGGCTTTGTCAAAATAATGTCCATGGTGGTGAAATAATAATTTGAATGAATCTTCTGGGAAAGGTATCCCTTTAACTCCTCCAAAATTACACAATTCAAGAAATTTCAGGTCACTGAGATGATAAAATCTGCAGTTAATTTGCTGCTGAATTTGATCTATAATTTCGTAGAAAAGGCGGCGGTAAGAAGTTTGAAGGTCTCCCACATTATCAGTGCGCACACCCTTTCTTCGTGGCTCCACTTCTCCAAATTCAATTGTTTTTTCCCAGAACTTATCAAGTTCATTCTTTTTTGAATTATAATAGATTTACATTCACTTTTTTTTTCAGGCAAAAACCAATGTAATTTATTTTACATTGCAGTATGTTAAATACATTATCTGAAAACGGAAATATTTCCAAAAATATATTAAGTAAAAAATTAAAATTAAAGTCTCCTTTCAAACCATCCAAAAATCCTCTAGAACTATTTATTGTTTCTGCGTCCCAATTTTTGCTATTTTCCATTATGTTTTCAAAAAGTTAAATTAACGATTTACGGTGTTCAAATATAGTTAACACAAGTCTGCCGTCGTAGTTCCATCGGGTTGCAGCTACTTTGGGTAAAGGTTTTTTAACAATTGAGTCTAAGGTTTGTGTGCGATTCGTAGATTTGGCAAAAAACAGCCATAACACTTTACATTCTTTAATATGATTTACAGATTGGGATAAATTTAAATTTAATTTATGACCACAACAGTGTACAAATAGAGCAATGGAGAACGTTTCCCGCACTTTTATATAGAGCGTTTGCGGTACGACCTTCTGTCACATTTTTAAAGCCTAAAAATATTTCGTGTTCACTCCCATACATTTTTACGTAGCGTATTACTACAGATAGTTTGCTTAAATTAGTTACATCGGTTGGTTCATCTAGAACAATAGCAATGAAACGAATCTGTTTAATTTCAGATTTAATTTTGTTCAAAATAATAGTGGCAGCAGCCAAAATTAAGTCATTCTGAATGCGATTTTATGTCCCGCGAAAAACGTTAGGCTGTTCCAAGTGATTTTTTAAACAAATGTCGTATTTGGATATTAAACAAACTAGGTCTTCAAAGTTTCCTCTATTTGCAGATGTAGTTGTTTCGTCATGACCCCTGAAGGCCAATTCATGCTGACCAATAAAACACACAGCATCAATAAGTCTTTTTAATATGTTTCTGTTGTTATCAACCAGTTCATTGTATTGGCGATGACTAATTTCTATCTGCTTGTCAACGGCGTATTCAATTCGCGTGTTTCCAAAGACACTTAATTTTAAAATGGTCTGTAAATGCGCTTTAGACATAACATGTCTTTGTACTACTTTATGTAGATTATTCAAGTCGCAAAACCCACTTTTATTTCACACCCCCTTTTCAGTCACAAATAGACTACAAGACCAACCAAACAGTTTATTCCAGTTTTCACAACACGTTAACCATTCATATTGTTTATAAGTTTTTTCCGCGTTGAAATGTCGAATAGGTACATGTGTTAGTTCTTGTATTTAAGTTTCTTAGAGTAGGTTTCGGCCTACCTTTATTAATAATAGCAAGTTTTTCAGCAAACTGTAAAGCTGAAAATCCTTTAGTTATCAAAAAACACACAATACAATTACAGTTATTTACAGTTATCATTACCACTTGTTTGTAAAGTTTGTAAATCCCCACTCCCACCGTCACCACTGTTAAAGCTGATCTACTTGCAGCCATATTAATAATCATAAAATGCCAATGTATTTAACTTAGTCGACTGCTTATATCTACGAAATAATCAGGCACATTCACGTTGTACTCGCATCGGGTCTTCGTAGTACAACACGTTCTAAGCACACGTACATCGCGCCGAGCTGGGGTTTCTTTTTTAAAGTTGCCTGCTGACTACATGTATTTAACTAAAGTCATTGTATCCACTCGTAGTATCAGATCAGGTTCATGCTGTCCGCATGCGGTCGCATTTACTGGGACGACGTTCTTGCTAGGAGCGTATATACAAATACAGTATGATGCATAATAAATAATTATGTGTGTGAGCTTGCGAAATAAAAAATTTAATAATTTAATTAGTTTCAGAATTTGAAATTTAATATTTAAAATACAAAAGGGATTTTAAATAATGCGGTTTAGGTATGTAGTCGTTATTTTAAGGGAGGCAATGCTTCCCTTGCTTCCATGGACCGCACGCCACTATCTCTAAATCTTGTTGTCAATTCCTGAAAAATAATTCGTCCTAGCGAAACTGCATTGGGTAGGACTCACTGAAATAATACCCTAAATTAATAATACCAATATAATTTTTATTCTACCCTTTTGTTCAATTGTTAATTTACCACATAACAGAACACAAAAACAAATATTGCAATGTAGCGTATTGATTTTAAAGGTAGGACACAGTGGCGGCTCGTCAGGCGACGCAGGCGAAACTAAATTTTTTGATTAAAAATCCACCATAATTTTGATTTTTTTCATTCTTACAAATTACGTTGCGCCGTAGTTAATAATTTATTTTTCTAGTATTTCGTGGTACGATATATTTTGCAAGGCCTTCATTCCCGAATTAAATATTATACATTATGCCCCAAAGCGCAGAGTATTACCACAGCATAAGAAGACTATGCTGTGGTATTACATGTTGCAGATCACAGACTATTGGCAGCGAGCAACTGAGCAAGAATCCTTTATACACAAATGCTGCTTTGATTTCTTATAGTTTGCATGAGACCGTTGCCATTGCAACGGTACCCGCGCTGTTGACTCCGTATTTATTACGGACCACAAGGTGATGCAGCGTTCTGAGCCTGCTTCAGATCTTAGCTTACGTCGTTTATTTAGATTTAATCGGATCGTCAGAAGCGTATTTTCTATGTTGCCGTTAAATGATCCGGTATTTGTCACATTTACATACTTTGAAAAGCTGCATTTTTCATGTTTCTTTTTGGTAAGTGGTATCTATTTGTTTATTATTACCTCTAAAACGATAATTTTAAAACAAAGTTTAAAAAATGTTCGGGGCGCAGCAAGTGCGTTATGGTAGTGAATTCTCATAAGAATAATATATTATAGTGATTTAGCCTTATATAAAAAGTTATAAAACATTACTTTATTTAATTACGAACAGTAAAAAATACGGTAAAGAAGGGCAAGCAAAAGCATAATCTCAAACATACATATTTATACAGTTATTTGGATACAAAACTCTAACAAAACAATTGATACCTACTGTGTTTACGTTCTTGAATTATACGCATCTGAGCCTGCAGATTTCATTCGTTTTAAAAGCACTATACATCTGACATACATACTACTTTAGGCCGTACTACTTTATGCTTAGTGGTAACGAATAGTCATTAACATAATATAACTATTTAACCCATTTTTTTCTTTATTTGTAGAAAATTTTCATTAGATTTTTAAACAAAAATATTTAATGAGGTTACCTCAATTAGGTTCTCAAAAACACAAGTGTCGCAAACTCCAACACTATTTGATATGAGAGCAGACCAGGAATTTTTATCCGTCATCAGCGAAACAATTGCGAATCGGTTTTTGAAAAATCCATAACCAGTAGTGAGGTGTTTAAAAGAAACAATGGGTTATTGATGTGTCGATAAAGACCTGAATACTGAATACAACGACGCAACGTTATCTAAGTTGAGCCTCACAAAATTTTGAAACGTCGAATATTTTTGGTGAATTTTTATTTAAAAAAATTCACTAATAGAGAGGTATCGATGGTGAGACTTTGCAAAAAATTTTTCAAATGAGCGCGAGTTTGGGCCCCTAGAATCCATATCCAGGGTCAGTTTCGGTTTTTATATGTACATATATATATATATATATATATATATATATATATATATATATATATATATATATATATATATATATATATATATATATATATATATATATATATATATATATGTATGTATGTATGTATCCAACCGATAACGCAAAAAATAAGTAACCGATTTTGATGAAACTCGGCTTTCATTTATTTATAGCTTAGATGAATTCGATAGCCAGGAAAATCGGACAAGCTTTTCCGGGAAAAATTTTAGTTTCCTTTCGAAACAAAATTTTCCTCCGAAAATTACAAAGATATATCGATGAAATTTGGTGTACGTGTTGCTTTGGAAAAGGCCTAAATAAGTACCAAAATTCAGATTTTTAGGTTTACAGAAAATTGAGCTATTCAAATTTTAAACAATTATTTTTAATATCACCGCGCTTCATTGACAATGGCAAACCTGGCTTATATAGGATCTAGTATGTCTGAGCGTTGCCTGGCAACGTAACATTTGATATTATTGCGCAGGTCTGTTACACGCTGTAACTGACGTTTATCGTATGGTATTAGATTGTTTTATCTGTTTCAGTTGACACATTGTTTGTGTTATTTGGCAATTTTTATATACAAGTGCAAATTATTCCTTTATGATCTTATTAATGTTAGTGGGTAGACTAAACAGTGTTTGTTATGTTTTATCAACACATAAAGGATCGAGGTTTTAAAAAAAGGGCTGATATGCAACAGGTTAGTGATTTTCTCTCTGATGCTTTGGCGGTAGTTTTTGTTAAGTTTATGGTTTAACGGTCCATAATTTTCAGCTAATTTTCGTACAAAAAATTTGTCATTGAGGAGACCGCGACTTTAGAATTTTAAAAAGATGTCTTCAAATGAGCGCAAACTAGCCCCCCTGGAATCCATTTACGTTCAGTTTTGATCTGTTTACATATATACAGGTTGACACATTTCTACGGTAAAGCTCAATATAATTATTATTATACAAGAGACGAGAAAAAATTGTATAAGTTAATTATAAGGTGTCTTGAACTGCATCTTATAAAATTATTTGGACAATCACAGGCTGGCCCATAAGTCGTTGGTGATCCCTACAATTTATTTTTTTTCGAACAGCCCTATTTTATTGCATTTTTTATCGAAATATGTTTGTAAGAAAAAAATCAAGACGCAGTAAGTGCATTTTGGTAGCAAATTTTCATTAAATGCTTCAAATTTCAATAACTCAATTTGCTATTAATCTAAGTTTTGTTGGCTAGGAAACCAACATTTAAGTTTATTGTCGGAAAATTTTTCTACATTTTCAAACAATAAGTTATTTTGATAAAATATGGCACATTGTTTCTACTATATAGGTTATACCGGTAACCAATTTGATGACTGCTTGCATTAAAAAGACATATTTGCTATTCAAAGCATTTTTATAAAAATTCACTACCATAACGCACTTGCTGCGTCCAGACTTTTTTCAAGTGTCTCACTCAAATAACTTCGTAACTTTTCGGGATATTATTATAGTTTCTGTTCGGCATAAGAGCAGGCGAAGACTTTAAATTTGTGATCAGCTAAACAGTTAAGCATTGTTTTTGAAAAATCCATACAGTAGTATGTCCTAGAAATGTATTAGAGCGTTAAAAATATGTATAACAAATGTTCATATCAACAACCCCTTAATAAATACTGACAACTTATTTGGAACAGTGAATATATTATTTGAATGTTTTTTTATACAGCCATCAAATCTCAATAACCGATGCTTCTTGAGAAGCAAAACAAAATATAGATAACTTTGATATAGATCATAATAAGATGGGAGATCAAAGAAAAGGATACGTTACTGAAATGTTCATCTCTGAAAGCAGAACAGCCATCGAAGGAGATACTCTAATATAAAATATTACTTGTATTGAAACAGAAATTGTTTCTGCTTTGTGAAACATCCAAACAATACAAAACTTTTAATGTTTTCCTCGATTCATCCATGGTCTGCGGAACGAGATGTTATTGTTAACATTTTGATTGTTGCGGAACACTGAAAGTGGAATTAGAATGGGATATCAAAGCTACAGAAGCCATTAAACAAGTCTTTATAATTTAGTTTGTGTGTACATAAATGAAAAACAATGCATTATGTCAAAAGGAAAATTATATTAGAGTGTAGCATCAAAAACTTGTTACTTAATTTTTTTGGCATATAACTGGAAACAACAGCAAATATAACAATAGATACGCTTTTATCATATGATTAGGTTATTGGCTTATGATCTACTTTCATTACTTTTGGACGTAGCAAGTGCGTCATAGTAGCGAATTTTGCTCATATATATATATATATATATATATATATATATATATATATATATATATATATATATATATATATATATATATATATATATATAGGGTTTATTCAGCGAAAAATAATACATAAAGAAAAAAAGTTAACAATGGTTATCCTTAAATATAGATGTCTCAGAATAAACAGTGAGATAAATACTCACGAAGTACTCATAATAGGTACTTTTGTGTGAGTTTACATAATCCCTAACATGCTGTCATCTAAAATTCAGCCTCCTGTGAAAATAAAGACCCGCAGAGCACCCATTCCAGCGCACTTCCCGTAACTGCAGCCCACCGCCTCGTGTACACAAGCATGGACAGTTATTTAAACGGCTATATGCTACCACCAATATAATTACTTGCTCATTCACACGCACACACACACACACTAGCACCTACACAGACACACACGGAGACAAAGGGCACACCAGTCACAGAATAAAAAATTATCACTAATTAAAAGAGAAAGGGTCATATAGATAAAACTGTGGACGGATCACAAATGTAAACAGTACAAGAAAAAAAAAAGAAAAAAAAAATTAAGTTCATCACTGCGAAGAAACAGCGTGTGCATAAATAAATATGTGCACAGACAAATGTATATAAAAAACCGGCAAAAACACCCCTAAAAAGACCAAGCAAACACAAACGAGACAGATTTCCCGAACCAGAATTATCACAAAACAAAATCGACAATATGCCTCGCTTCGTTTCTCAACACTGTCGTGAGCCATACCCTCAAGTGGTTTTTGAATCTTCTTAGCAAGACACATTCTCTTAGTGACTGAGGGATCAAGTTATATAATTTTTGCCCTATGTAAATATGGCTTTGCTGACCAATTCCTTTCCTACACCTATCCTTTCTGCACTGATTTATTTGCCTGGTCTCATATCGGTGTTCCGGAAAGGTCAGCTCATCTGCGTGTTTATAACGCTCCGCCAGTGCCACCTGGAAGTACAGTTTTCTACAGTCTAGAACACCAGCTTCCCTAAAAAGATTTTCACTAGGGTAGGTTAAAGGTTTGCGGTTCATTGTCTTGAGTACACATTTTTGCACATCTAATCGTCTATATAAGTTTTGTCTTACTCCGCCCCAACCAACTATTCCGTAAGCGAGCTGGGACTGTATCAGTGAATAATATAAGATCTTCATTTCCCTGGTGTTTAAATATTCCCTCAGGAACCTAAACTTGTAGAGTAAGGATCTAACCCTGTCCACAATTTGATCCACTTGCTTGCCCCACCTGAGGTGTCTATCAATTATGATGCCCAGGTATGGAATACTTTCCGCTTGATCTATTCTAAGAACCTTTTGGGTCTCTGTTTTGATCATCAGCGGGTCATTGCCAGGTAATGTATTGCTGTACGTTGAGAATGGCAAAAATTTGGCCTTCTCCTGATTATAACTATCAAGAAGTTTACGTTTAACCAGTTAACAACCATGGCAAACTCATCTTGTGCCTTTTGCTTGACACCGTCCCAAGTTCGATTACTCCAGAATATCACTGTATCATCTGCATAGCTCATGATTTCACCTTCACATTCCAAAGACAATAAGTCATTTATATAGAGATTGGACAAGGTAGGCCCCAGAACACTACCATGTGGAACTCCGCAGCTAACTTGCCGATCGTCACTATATACATTATCTATCTGAACCCGCTGCTTCCTTCCAGACAAATAGCTTTCCATTAAGCTTTACCTTAAGGTGATCCCTCTGACCCCGCAAGCCTCCAACTTTTTCAGGCGAATACGATGGTCAACGGTTTCTAAGGCCTTGTCCAAGTCTACAAAGACGCATACTGATGGTTTACCTGCATCCAAGGCCTTGTAGATGTTTGCAGTCAAGCAAGCGATGGCATCGCTGGTTGACTTAGTCTCGCGAAAGCCATACTGCCTTTCAGATATGACCCTATGTTTGTCAAAAAATGCGATTAGTCTACTCTTCAGTGCCATTTCTACAATCTTGGCCATTGTGGTGATTAAAGTAATCGGCCTATAGTTAATCATATCTAATACGTCGCCTGCCTTAAAAAATGGTTTTACAATTCCTAATTTTAGGTGTGCCAGAAAGTCGCCAGTCTTGATAACTTTATTTAGAAGGTGAGTTTGAATTTTCAACTCGAGTAACGTTGGACTTACAATCATCTGTATTTCCCTGAATTTTGTTTGTATATATATATATATATATATATATATATATATATATATATATATATATATATATATATATATATATATATATATATATATATATATATAATATAGCCTAATTAGTGCTTATTTGAAGGAATTTTTTCAAAATTCAAAAGTCGGGATCTCCTCATTAGTGAATTTTTAGCGAATTTTTTTTAAAAAAATTCGCTTATGGGGAGATCTGTGTTTATATATATATATATATATATATATATATATATATATATATATATATATATATATATATATATATATATATATATATATATATATATATATATATATATATATCCGACCGATAACTCAAAAAATAATGGACCGATCTTGATAAAATTTGCAGAGTACCTTCCTTTTGCAAGTGGCTTGGATAAGTTCGTTAGCCAGGAAAATCTGACCAGGTTTTCCCGGAAAATTTTGTGTTTTCTTTATAAAAAAATTCATATCTCCGGAAATAACAAAGTAGGGGCAACCAAATTTGGTACGCGTGTTTGTATTATAAAGAGTAAATGCTCTACCAAAATTTAGGTCCCTAGCTTTAAAGACAAAGAAGTTATTGGCAGTTAAAGCAACAAATTTTAGAGTTTTCCTCAAAACGTCAAACTCGCAATATTAAACGTCAAAATTGGCAATGTTTAGGCAAAGAATGTAAAACAAATACCGTTATTGAAAAGAAAATGTTGCAAGAAGAGTGTTCTGCAAACCCTTAAGTTTCAGATTCAACCCTCATTGCCCTTTATTTCACTAAAATGTTTACAGAATATCCATTTCAAATAGACCCTTTCTCTGCGGCTTTGGCTGTCAGTTTAGTTAAGTTTGGTGGCTTTTTGGATATTTATTTGTAGGTTTAGTGAAGTTTATGGTTTAACGGTCTATAATTTTTTTAGCTAATTATCGAGGAACAAATTTGTTAATGCATTTTTGCATTTTTTATCGAAATATGATGCGTTTATCTTAAAAAAAATCTGGACGCAGTAAGTGCGTTTTAGTAGCGAATTTTCGGTAAATTTGCAGTTAAGTTCCCGAACGCTTTTCAAAACACTGTTTTCAGAAACCTGCCTAGAGCCCCCCTGGATCCACAAACCCCAAGAAAAATTTGTTGTTCACACTCCCCAAGGAAGTTACGGGACCAGGAGTGAGTAGGGGTGCATAATTTTTTTAGAACAAATTCGTTAATGTAATTTTGCATGTTTTATCGAAATATGATGCGTTTATAAGAAAAAAATCTGGACGCAGTAAGTGCGTTTTGGTAGCGAATTTTCGGTAAATTTGCAGTTTAGCTCCCGAACGCTTTTCAAAACACTGTTGTCAGAAACCTGCCTAGAGCCCCCCCCCCCCCCCCCCCTGGAACCACAAACCCCAAGAAAAATTTGTTGTTCACACTCCCCAAGGAAGTTACGGGACCAGGAGTGAGTAGGGGTGCATAATTTTTTTAGCTAATTTTTGTAGAACAAATTCGTGAATGCATTTTTCCATTTTTTGTCGAAATATGATGCGTTTGCAAGAAAAAAATCTGGACGCAGTAAGTGCGTTTTGGTAGCGAATTTTCGATAAATTTGCAGTTTAGCTCCCGAACGCTTTTCAAAAAACTGTTTTCAGAAACCTGCCTAGGCCCCCACCCCTCTGGATCCACAAACCCCAAAAAAAATTTCTTGTTCACACTCCCCAAGGAAGTTACGCGACCAGAAGTGAGTAGGGGTGTATAATTTTTTTAAACTAATTTTCGTAGAACAAATTCGTTAATGCATTTTTGCATTTTTTATCGAAATATGATGCGTTTGTAAGAAAAAAATCTGGACGCAGTAAGTGCGTTTTGGTAGCAAATTTTCGGTAAATTTGCAGTTTAGCTCCCGAACGTTTTTCAAAAAACTGTTCAGAAACCTGCAGGTGAGGTCCTAGTAATGTCTCTGAAAACAATTTGTTGAAAAGCGTTCGAGAGCTGATCTGCAAATTTACCAAAGTTTCATTAAATCCTTCAAATTTCAATAACTCAATTTGCTATTAACGCAAGCTTTGTTGGATAGAAAACCAACATTTAAGTTTATTTTCGGAAAATTTTTGTATATTTTCAAACCATAAGTAATTTTGATAAAATATAGTACATTGTTTCTACTACATAGGCTATACCGGTAATCAGATTGATGCCTGCTCGCATTTGCTATTAAAAACATTTTTATGGAAAATCACTTCCATAACACATTTGCTGCATCTAGACTTTTGAAAAATGTTTATATATTTTCAAACAATAAATTTGTTTCAATGAAATACGATACATTGTTTCTACTATATAGGCAACCAAGTTTGATGCCTGCTTTCATCAAAGAAAGACATTTGCTATTAAAAATATTTTAAAGAAAATTCGCTACCATAACGCACTTGCTGCGTCCCGAGATATTTTTTTTAAGGAAATTCACTAAAATTGGTGTTTGCATTTAAAATTTATCCATATTATCTGAAACAATGGTAAGCTTGACAACATTGTCGATTTAATCGGGCATTCTCAATAACGCTCCTGGAGTAAATTTTAATTTTTTCATCAATCGATTTCTGAAAAACGAGACCGTTTCCAATTTTTTTTTAAACACAGTGAATATACCATAAATTGATGTGAAGTAAGTGCGTTATGGTAGCAAATTTTCATAAAAACTCTTCAAATAACATAGCTCAATTTTCCATACACGGTTTTGATATATAGTAAAGCTTTTGTAAATCATGAACTTGTTTTGATATAATTCAAGTTTACATGACTAACTTTAATTTATGTTTTACAATATTTTAACGGCTTTGGGAGATTATTGATTCCGGAAGATGGATTACCTACCTTTTATTCGTCTGTATGTGAACCGATATTTTCCTTAATGAGGTAAGTCGTTTTCACGGTAAATAGGAGGGTTTCAAGAAGCATGAAATAGCTTGTCTGCTTATTTGATAGATTTGGTGACATGCCAGCTTGATAAATTACGACCTGACATTTAATCTTGCTCCGTATTTCCTGCTAGTTTTCTGTTTCACTCTTTCTGAGAAACTTAAATAAAAAAGCTTATTTCACATATATTATTTGCTTTTTTTATTCTTTATTAACTAACACTTGCTACATATTTTACAATATAAGAAAAATATAATTAAAAAAATTTATAAGATACAAATATTACTCTTAAGTTATTCTCGTTGAAAATTTTTTAATGTTTTTTTTTAATTTTTCTATATCTATCAGCCCATATAATATCCTTAAAGCCCTCTAAATCACATGATTTGTTAATGTTACAATAAATTAGTGCCGATATTGTCCATGACCATAGGTTTTCGTCCTTTTTATTAACAAAATCTCTTGACATCCACAAGTGAACAGAAATTTCGTTCTCTAGATTTTTTTCTAAAGATGCACATTAAGAAGTTATTGGTCCACTCCCATATTTCTCTGGTTTTTACAGTACATTTTTTTATTTTATGTAACACTGTGTCTTGTTTTCCACCAACTATACACAAATCATCGGAAACTATCGAATATCTTTTCATTTTCACTCTAGTTGGAATGATGTTATCAATATCAATTAAGATCAATTAATTTAAGGCCGCCTTCCGTATAATCTAGGTAGAGTTGTGGTCTTGCCACTCTATATAAACACCCTTTCCACATATAATTACCAGTGATCTGTGCTAATTTCTGACTGTCTTTCATTTAACGCTAAAACCTGTGCAAGGTCCCATACCTTTGATAGCAAATAAATGTTTATAAGCCAAACTTTTTTGTAAAGATTTAGTTTTAGGAGATTGTTTTGTGCAATTTCTATTTGTATATTTTTAATTACTCTTGACCAATTATCTTCTAGCATTTTTTTGAAATTATTGCATACTTGCAGCCCTAACATCTTAATGTTTTGTTCAGTTGTGAACTGTTGATTTGATATAGCGTATGTTTTCTCCCATGATCCCAGTTGTAATACATTAGTTTTTTCTAAATTTAGTTTAGCATTAGAGCCCTTCTCGTAAATGTTTATTATTTTAACAATATTTTTAGATCTGTACTGTTTTTCAAGAAAACTATGACATCATCAGCAAACGCAGAAGCTGATATTGAGTTCATGTTATCCATTTCAATGCCGCTTATTGAGCAGTCTATTAACCGTATGGAGGGCTCCACCATCAAACTAAACAATATCATAGAGAGTGGACAACCTTGCATCACAGACGTTTCTATTTTAAATTACTCTGACAAAAATCCATTCACCATTACTCTTGAGTTTGCATTCTTGTAGATAATCTTTATGGCAATAATTATACTCTCTGGTACTCCTAGCCTTGACAGAATCCTCCACAGATAATCATGGTCAACCCTGTTAAAGGCCTGTGCAAAATCCGGCGAGAGAATTGCTCCATATTCATCTATGTTTTTATTAAAGTACAGTACCGTATCTCTGACTAACAACAGGTTATTGAATACTGATTTAAAACCCACACCATTTTGTTATTTTCCCAAAACCCGATCAATATATGCTGTCAATCTGTTTGCTAATATTTTTGTTAATATCTTGTAGTCACAGTTGAAAAGAGTTATAGGCCTAAATTCTTGCAATTTTGGTGGGTTTTTGCTTTTGGGAAGTAAAATTATCACCGCTTCGACAAACTCTCTCCCCGAATATTTCCCAGATTAAATACCAGATTAAGCAGTTTTACAAGATCGTCACCCAACACGTCAAAAAAGATATTATAAAATTCATATGTGAGACCCTCTGGCCCCGGGGTTATCTTTTTGGCTGCAGCCTGTACCACACTATATAGTTCGTGTTTTGGTATTTTGTTACCTAAAATTGTCTTTTCATTATCGTCGAATTCTTTTGTCAATTGTTGTATTACACACTTGGTCTCGGTTTCATTTATAGTGGTTTTTGCAAACTTTTTCCCAAAGATTTTTTGTGTGTACTTTAAGATTTCACGCGTATTTGTTATAATTTCTTCATTTTCATTTTTGATATTAGTAATAGCTAATCTATGTTCATTTTTCCATTTGCTCATTAATTCAAATAAGGAGTACTTATCATTGATATTGTCATTATTTTTATCACCATATTTTTCTTGCTGGATTCGCTCTTTTACTTGTTTTATTATTGTTTTTATTTCCCTAAATTCTTCGATAACATTTTCTCCGTTACAAAATCTTTTATTTAGATCATATAATACCTATATTACAATAAAGTAAAATATTAAGTAAGAAATTTCTCCCATTTGTTTGAGATGTGCTATGCAAAATAGTTAAATAAGAATTGTAAATTACTAATACTTACCTGGACAGCAAATTTCCTCTCCAACAGGCGCATTTCTGTTGTTGTGGATGGCCATTCCTCTAAACTGTATCCAATTAATGCAGGAGTCCCTCAAGGTTCAGCTTTAGCCCCTACTTTGTTTCTTCTCCACATCAATGACCTCCTCTCTAGCACATCCAACCCAGTTCACAGTTACGCGGACGACAGCACCCTCCACTCAAATATACAATATTCTAAGCCTGTCTCTTTAGCCCAATTAGCCGAGGATCGCAGACTCATGGAGGGTTCCGTCTCCGTGGATCTCCAAAAAATATTAGACTGGGGAAGTAGAAATCTTGTACAATTCAACCCCACCAAATCTCAGTCTTGCTTTCTTTCTCATAAGAGATACACCAGCCCTAGACCCATCACAATGAACAACCAAGTTATTCAAAGTAACGAGTCCATTTCTCTTGTTGGCATTTCTGTGGACCGACATCTTAATTGGCACCAAAATGTCACATCAATTGCAGAAGCGGCTGCTAAGAAATTAGGTTTACTCTTCCGAGCTCGCAAATACTTTTCACCAGCTAATCTCTATACCTTATATACTTTACAAATAAGGCCAAACCTCGAATACTGCTCCCGCATCAAGGGTGCAGCTGCCGCTTCTACACTCGCTATCCTGGACTCCATTCAAAAGAGAGCTATACGTCTCATCGGTGACCCTACTGTTACCCAATGGCTGCCATCCCTTGCCCACCGACGTGCCGTTGGTGACATCTCTCTCCTTTATAGATATCTGCACGGGCACTGCTTAGAGGAGCTTTCCTCCATAGTTCCCCCACGTACTGCTCCCAACAGATCTACCAGGGGAACAAAGCGAATGCACCCTTTTACTGTCCAGGTCACCAGACATATAACATCTTGTTATGCCCGCTCTTTTGTCCCGAGGACTTCCAAGTTGTGGAATTCTTTGCCGGCACATGTTTTTCCTTCTCCTCCGAACCTCCAAACCTTCAAGTCTAGAATTAACAAGTTGCCTCTTTCCTTCTTCTCAACACCCACGGTACAATAGTATTTAGGCTGTAAGCCCTCGTTGTGTGTTGTTAAAATTTAAAAAAAATGCAAAGATTTACGGGGTCTTTAGAAAAAATATGGAAAGAAGTCAGGGGTGATTCCCAAATTCTTGTCGAAAAATTGGATTTTTTGAAAGCCTTATTTCGAGGATACAGGGCGATAAACATTAGTCCCGTCAATATGCAGGGTGAGTCAAATTCGAAGCTCATCATTGGAATGTCGGAGACGGTGAGAGGTACGAAGTCGGTTAGATTTGGGCAAAGTTGCCTACTTCTGCCCTTAATAAACTGGCGAAAGAAAATTTGAGCTACCTACTTTAGTTCCGGAGTTAGAACTGACATTTTATCATATCAGATGTGACAATTCCTATATTGTTGTTATTATTGTTGTTCTCACAGTTCTTACTTGATTGTTTTTTGAGTTAATTGATGACGACGTACTTCTCCCAAGCAGAAAAATGAGACATGTTAAGAATCTATTATTCTCATAATAGAAACAGCAAAATCGCCTGCGAATTGTACCTCAGAGAATACCCGGAGAGGAGGTAACCACATCGTACTGTTTTCGAAAAATTATATAGCAATCTCAACAATTACGGTTCTTTCACCAAACCCAGGAGCAAATATTGCTCAACAATAAGAGAATAGGAGTCAATTCAGGTTATTCAACAGGTATTCAATATTTTGTCATTATATCTCTAATTTATTTTAAAAAAATGCATCCAAAGAATGAAAACAAATTCTTTCCAAGAAATAATCCAAATAGTTCTTGACAAGGTATGTGATAAGGTACTTAAGTTGTATGACTATTTAGTGTTATCATTGTCACAGGTTTAAAGCGTAGTTAGTATTTCAGTTTGAAGACAATCCAAGTATGTCGCTTAGTGATTTCAAATTACCCAAACAAGAGTCGGTAGAGTCCTGAGAAAAAATAACTTCAAATGTTATATAACACATATTACGCAACATTTGTCGCCAGGTGACAGGGAAAGAGCGCTGAATTGGTGTTCTTGGCTAAGGTAGAAACTCCAGAATGACCCAGAGTTCCTGGAGAACGTTCTTTGGTAAGATGAAACCAGATTAACGAATTGTGGGCTCTTTAACCGCAATAATGAGCATTATTGGGCAAAAAACAACCCTCATCAAAATATCCAGGCAAGGAACCAAGTCAGATTTGTACTGAATGTTTGGGCAGGTATTATAAATGACTTATGAGACCATTTATTTTCAAAGAAAATTTAACAGGAGAAAATTACTTGAATGTTTTATCAAACCAGTTTCAAGATTTTTTAATGCACTTTCACTTGCACAACTTTTACGATTGTGGTTCTAGCAGGATGGTGCTCCTGCCCACAATGCAATTGCAGTCAGAAACTTTCTTGATAATCAGTTCCCAAAACAGTGGATTGGGAATAGTGGAATAGTCTGGCCCGCCAGAAGCCCAGACCTTCCGCCGTTGGATTACTTTTTATGGGGACAACGCTTTCAGAACTCTTAAACGAAGACGCATAAAGAGGGCCGTTATCAATCTCAACCGGCGAGTCAATTTATGTATAGAAATGAACGATGATTTAATCGAATATCTGTTATAAAATAGAATACGTACTAGAACCATTATTTTAAGTTTGCTTTAGTTTTTGCATGCATAGGTAAATAGAATTTTCTTGAATGTTTTGTCATTGTTTTAGTTGAGGCTATTCTAAATTTCATGTTCTTTATGTTTAAATTCAAACAGAAATTGTTACACAGCTAATGCGTTTTTCACACGAATATTAAGAATCTCGGCAATATCGCAGCTATTTCTGAACGCAATTTATAAATTAATGAAAGCAGAGCAAAAAGACATATCTAATGGACTCAAAAACAAATATGGCGTCCATATGAAAAAGGAAGTTGAAGATGTTCTAGAAAAACCGAAACGTTGCACAACAAATTTGATATGCTAGTAATATTTTAGATGAATCAGTGCTCTGAAGAAGTGAAAACCACATCTTCATACGACGAGTAATAAAAAAGTTGTGACAGGAGGAAGAAAAATGTTATTTTGAAATAACTCAGGAACTAAAGTGGGTAGCTCAAATTTTCTTTCGCCAGTTTATTAAGGGCAGAAATAGGCAAACTTTGCCCCAATCTAACCGACTTCGTATCTCTCACCGTTTATGTATACCTGTATATGTATATATATATATATATATATATATATATATATATATATATATATATATATATATATATATATATATATATATATATATATAATACTTAATTTAAAGTGTATTGATTATTTTGTAGTTTTAAACTTTATATTAATTTATAGTCATCTATTTTGTACATATGATGCTTAACTTATGTATATTTTACAAATATAATATTTATTTATATATATATATATATATATATATATATATATATATATATATATATATATAATTATATGTATGTATGTATGTATCTATGTATGAATCATACCGATAACTCAAAAAATAATGGACCGATTTTGAATTCGGTGAAAACATTCCTTTTGTAACTGGGTTGGATCAGGAAAATCAGCCCGGTTTTTGCAGGAAAAGATTTCTTTCGGAAAATTTTTATTACTACAGAAATAACAAAGTAAAGGCAATCAAATTAAGTACGCGGGTTTACATCATTAGAAGTAAAGGACGTACCAACATTTAGCTCTGTAAGTTAAAAGACAAAATGTTATAGGCATTTTAAAAAAGGGGGGTTTCCTCAAAATGTCAAAGTCGCGATTTAAAACGTCAGAATTGGCAGCATTAGGCAAAGAATCTGAAACTAATACGGGTTTTGTAAAGAAAATGTCGCAAGAAGAATGTTTTGTGAACCCTGAGGTCTTAGCTTCAACCGTGATTGTCCTTTTTTTCACTAAAATGTTTCCAGAAAATTCATTTCAAATAGATCCTTTCTCTGGTGCTTTGGCAGTAATTTTAGCTATAAAATTTATCGTTTAATGGTATACAATTTTTGGCGAATTTTTGTGAAAATTCAAAAAAATCAATATATCCGTTAATATACAAAATACGAAAAAAAACTGTAAACATAAATTATAGGGTGTCTAAGCTTCATATTAAAAAATTATTACTGCAATCACAGGTGGCCCACAAATCGTTAATGATAAAAAAATCTCGTATCTTGTATAATAACGGATATATTGAGTTCTACCAGAGAAATGCGTCACCTTTTGTATATGAGAACAGATTAAAATTGAAACTAGCCCCAGATGTGGATTCTGCGGGGCCTAGTTTGCGCTCATTTGAAGAAATCCTTTTAGAATTAAAAAGTCGCGGTCTCCTCATTGATGAATTTTTTCTACGCTCATTTGAAGAAATCTTTTTAAAATTTAAAAGTCGCGGTCTCTGCAGTAGCGAATGTTTTCTGCGAAACTTCGATAAAATTTAGAGACCATTAAACGATAAACTCTATAACTTCAACTACTACCAACGCATCAGAGAGAAGGTCTCTTAGAAATTAATCTTCTGAAAACATTTTAGTAAAATGAAGGACAATGGCGGTTGAATATATAAAACTTAAGGTTTTGTAAAACACATTTATTGCCCCAATTTCTTCACATGGCCCGTATTCGTTTCAGGTTTTTTGCCTAAAATTTGCCAATTTTGACGTTTCAAGAAAAAAACCTATAAAGTTTTCGAAGTGCTTTTCTGGAATTTTTTTACCCTTTTTCCCCAAAAAACCCATTATTTGTCTGTAATATACAATAGATTGTGTTACTGATACAAAATATTTTCGTTCTGTGCGTTTCTCTGTTCATCACTGGCACCCAATTTTTTTTTAGATGCCTGTAACTTTTTTTAACCTAGAGATCTAAATTTTAGGGCGTAGTATACCTCTTGTTTGTATTCTATCTTGTTTCAGATTCAGTATCTAATTTCGGATTCTTTGCCCAAATTTTGCCAATTTTGACGTTTCAAATCGCGAATTTTTTCCCTTAAATGCCCCTAACGTTTTTGTCTTTAAACTTACAGACCTTATTTTGGCACATAGTTTATCTTTTATAATACAAACCAACGTACCGAATTTGGTTGCCATAGCTTCGTTATTTCTCAAGATACAAAATTTTTACTAAAGAAAGCCCAAAATTTTCGCAGGAAAACTGTTCCAATTATCCTGGTTAACGAACTTATGCAAGCCACTTTCAAAAGGAACGCACTCATCAAATTTTATCGTGTTCTACGCGGCCTAGTTCGCGCTCATTTGAAGACATTTTTAACAATCCAAAAGTCGCAATCTCCTCATTAGTTATTTTTTTGCGAAAATTCGCTGAAAGCAGCTTTATGCACTACATGCAATATGGAACCAATAGTTCAGTTTTCATGAAACGCCCCTCGTAAACTAACAAAAGCGAATGAAAATCGTGATGCTTTTTAGGAACCCTTCCAAAAATGTGAAAGTATAATATGATAATCGTTGTAGTAAGTGATTTATGGTTCGTCGGGCCATCAGACTATAGAAAAGAAATTAACATGCAAATGAAAGCAAATCAACCATTCAATTCGTCTGAATCATTTCCGCATCAATTTCCGAAACATTTGGCCATCACAGGCCGGTAATAGCGCCATACTGTACCCTTCCATTGCTTTTACATTGCGCTCGATTTGCTATACTCACTCGTTCGACCAACTCGACGTCAAAATTATTCATAGAAACGCTCGGTTTATTACACGTCCAAGGTACTTGTTCTTCATACATGACTACTGAGAAGTGTGCCATATTTTTCAACTCATTATACAGCGTGAAAAGGCCAAATTGAATAAATTCAGCATCTTAGTTATTGTCCATATATATATATATATATATATATATATATATATATATATATATATATATATATATATATATATATATATATATATATATATATATATATATATATATATATAGTGTGAAACACGTGAAGTTTAATTTGCCGCATATTATCTTATAATCATAGTTAAAAAAATTAAACTCCCACCAGTTTACCCCCACCACTTTATCCTTTTTTTTTAAATAACAACCCTACATTTTTTCAACAGAATTCGATGGATCACATTTTTATGAATGCGAAGAAACCCCATATGTATGGTCTAATATTACAGTTTTCAAGACAGGGTGGAAATGTAATACCTGAATATTAAAACTAAACAGTTCAACCTGAAATTCAAATTTCGAAGATAAACTTAATAAAAACGTCCCTTTCTTATGATAAATGGTTAAAATGTTCTCCATTCACTTGCACACAACGAAATAATCTGCTCTGGTATTCTTCACTGACTCTTATCTTAAATTTCTTATTTTGTCTTTTATCTAAAACGTACTTGATATCATTAATCGTTTCTTATTAACTACCAATTTTTGCAGTGTGAAAGGTCAAATTTAACAGTTCCGTTTTATTTTGTGGTGTATTGTGTTGAATGCACGGTCTCCTAATAAATTAGTCGTGATTTTGTTTCGATAATTTGAATTAATTTTTGCTCTAATAATGCGATACTTAACTAAAACTATGCGAACAGAAATATTAATAATGATTGGGTATGGTGATATGTGTAGAACACAAGCACAAGTTGTTAACCTATTTAATGAAAAACATCCAGGTTTGCCCTCACTAACCCAGGGAACTGTGCCTAAGATACATTCACAGTTTCGTGATTATGGACACGTTAAACCACTGCCTAGGATACACAAGTTTGTTGAAGAAGATATAAAACTGAATATTTTATTACCAGTTTTAATGTGTCTCAAAAACGAAAAAAATGCATCCCTATAAACTACAACACGTTCAGAAGTTTATTGACGGTGATTCTGATAAAAGACTGCAATTTTGTGAGCAACTGCTGGACATGTTACACAGAAATGTTATTTCTTCTGCTGACGTTCTGCTTTCCGATAAAGCAACATTTCTTTTGGATAGCGATATAAACAGGCAAAATTTCAGATGCTGGGCTACCGAAAACCCCCACTGGATGCGACAAACACACACTCAGCATCCTCAGAAATTGAACGTCTGGGCTGATATCATTGGTGATCACGTAGTTTGGCCTTTTTTTGAGAGAAAATCTAAACGGTCCAAGATATTTAGAAATGCTAAGAGAACAGGTTGTCCCAATGTTAGCAGAATTGTATCCAAATGCAATGGAACCTAATATTCCCCACGAAAGCATATGGCTTCAGCAAGACGGTGCAACGCCGCACTTTGCTCTTCAAGTACTAGAGTAAAAACTTGGTGTAAATACACGAAGTCTTTCCACAAAGATGGATTGGACGAAGACGTTTCGTAGATTAGCCCGCTAGATCACCAGATCTTACACCTCTTGATTTATTTTTATAGGGATACCTTAAACACAGACTTAATAAAACGAAACCTGAGGATTTGAATGATTTGAAAATGAAAATAACAACAGAAATTGGGAACGCAACGCCTGACGTGTTGAACAGAGTTAGGGAAGAATTCCAGAGCAGATTATTTCGTCGAGTGCAAGTGAATGGGGAATATGTTGAACATTTACTATAAGAATGGTACGTTTTTATTAAGTTTATTTTCGAAATTTGAATTTCAGGGTAAACTGTCTTCATATCTTAACCTAAAACATTGTTTACCGTTATTTAAATTACTCATTCAGTTCATTATACCTATTGCTTAACACTTGCTACAGTCTTTGTTTACATATTTGAAGCTTAATAAATATATAATTAATAAATAAAGTTTTATTACAAATAAATATTTAGATTATTTTTTTTATCGGAAATACATAATTTAAATTTTCAATTAGGTTTTAAATTTTCAAACTTAATAAAAAACTGCCTTAAGCTTTTTATCATAGCAATATATATATATATATATATATATATATATATATATATATATATATATCGACAATAACTAAGATACTGAATTTATGCCATTATGCCAACAATCCTTAGGTTTATATCAAATTGAGTTATTGAAATTTGAAGCATTTAATGAAAATTCGCTACCAAAACGCACTTACTGCGTCTACATTTTTTAAAATTTTAAATGCTATAAGGCATGTTAGAAAAACATCGTAGGTATCTCCAACGACTTATGGGTCACTCTGTGATCGTCAAAATAGTTTTATAAAATGCAGCTCAAGACACCCTATAATTAACGTATATATTTTTTTCTCGTATCTTCTATAATAACAATTATATTTAGCTTTATCGTAGAAATGCGTCACCCTGTATATATGTAAACAAATAAAAAATGAAACAACACCCGGATATGGATTTTAGGGGCCCTACTTTGCATTTATTTGAAGAAATCTTTTTAAAAACACAAATCGCGGTCTCCTCATTAACGAATGTTTTCTACGAAAATTAACTAAATAGTGAAAATTGAATTATAACTTCCACATAGCTGTAATAATTATTTCTCTTCAGATAGACATTCTCATGGTATGAATT
Organism: Tillus elongatus; assembly: GCA_964006375.1. Classification (NCBI taxonomy): domain Eukaryota; kingdom Metazoa; phylum Arthropoda; class Insecta; order Coleoptera; family Cleridae; genus Tillus; species Tillus elongatus. Next base: position 15,695,437 of record OZ023265.1, read on the forward strand.
TAGGGCCCATGACTTGACCACAAATAAAATATTTGTATTCTTGTACCCATAAACTTTTGAAACGTTATGTTACTCGAATTTTATTGAAAAAATGCCCATTTTCACCAAATCACAATTCATTTATCCCCTACTCCCTCACCAAGATTTCTACTTTCCCGGTCTAATATTTTTTGGAGATCCTTAGAGACAGAACCCTCCATGAGTCTACGATCCTCATCTAATTGGGCTAAAGAGACTGGCTTAGAATATTGTATATTATAGTGGAGGGTGATGTCACCCACGTAACTGTGAACTGAGTTGTATGTGCTAGAGAGGAGGTCATTGATGTGGAGAAGAAACAAAGTAGGGGTTAAAGCTGAACCTTGAGGGGCTCCTGCGTTAATTGAATACAGTTTAGAGGAATGGACATCCACGACAACAGAAATGCTCCGGTTGGAGAGGAAACTTGCTGTCCAGGTACAGGGTTTTGGTGGTAGGCCATAGGCCGGTAGTTTATTAAGCAGCGCTGTGTGCCACACCTGGTCGAATGCTTTGGATATGTCTAGAGCGACAATCTGGAATTCACCGTGTAGTTCCATAGAATTGTTCCAAGAATGGGTGACAAAGGAAAGAAGGTCGGCAGTTGATCTGCGCTGACGGAATCCATACTGCCTGTCGTGGATTAGACTGTGTTTTTCAGGGAATTTTAGTAATTCGGTGTTTATATACCATCACTTTAGAGACGACTGAAAGGAGAAAAATAGGCCTGTAGTTGCTAGGAAGCGCTTTTGATCTTATCTTGGGGCCGGGTTGTACTCGAACAGTTTTCCAGTTACTAGGGAATATGCTTCTATTGTAAGATATCTGAAACAGACGAGTTAGGACAAGAGCAGGTTCTGGTGCGCATATTTTGAGAACAATTGCTGGGATCTCGCGAAAGCCAGAGACTCTCCTGGCATTAAGAGAAGAGCGATAGAGAGAGAGAGAGAAGGTTACAATTGCGACGACAATAAGACATCACCTTTTGGCTGTGATAACGATGATAATAAACCGAACATTTTTTATATCTTGTTACTTTAAAATCGGTCTATTTCCGCGACTTCACCCAATCACCGACTACAGGGAGCAGCTTTATCTCAACATCTTGGAAACGTGTCAAATTCATCCTATTATGTAAAAAGGTTGAGGATGTTTAACGTGTCCAGCATTGTATGGTACAGGGGACGTATGGCATTAAGCTTCATCCGAGCTAAGGAACCTACATACATTTAACACAAACCCAAAGGTGATTTTGCTTGTTTAAAACACTTTATTAGTGTAAAGCAATACATGTCAACTGCATTAAGCTCAAATTAAGCTATAAATTGCTCATTTGTTTGTATACATTAACAAGACAATTAACCTTAATAATGTAAATAGCACTAGTTTAATTTGTAGACAACTTCATCCTGACCACTTTCCACAAATAAGTGATTAATCCAGAGTAGGTCAATTTACAATTCACGTCTAATTAATTCCAGATACTTAGATTAAGTATTTTCTTGTGTTTCAGGCTGCCGAGGTCCGGACAAGCTAGAGTTAGTTGTCACAAGGATACAGCAGACAGAAAGACCGCAGAGGTCCGCAACCCGCAACACACACCGACCGACGGTCAGCGACAAGGAGACAAACGACCTCTAAGATTGATGATCGCATGTTGACGTTCAAATTCTGTACAGAAATAAATTAATAATGTTCTCTCCTTGCTTTTTTCTTTTCTTCCGCTACAGCTCTCCAGCTTGTTCTTTTTTTATCATCCCAGTTTACAATACAAGGGTCGGGCAAAAATTGTTTGCTTCACTATTACAAACTTTATTTCCCTCTATTATAGAATTATCCAACCTAATCTTGCTACTCATAATTAACATATCATGCGTCTTCTTCTGCCCAAGATGTGACGCTAAATTTCCTTTATAAAATTAAAAAGCACCTAATTAAAAAGCTGCACAGAGTGCCAACTAACCATATGCTGTAACTATATTTTAAAAATTAGAGCTTAAATCAGTTCAATATGTATAAAGTCTGTGACACTAACACCAAGATATACAAGATGTCCTCTTATTAAATAATAAAATGTCTGGTCGCCACAAATGCGTTATGGTAATGAATTTTCATAGAAATGATTTGACACCAATTTTTTTTTCTTGCAACATAGAAATATAAATTTTGGTATGTAGTTTCCTTTTAATATCTTAAACTTACGTAGCAAAATTTTGTTACCATGGCTTTACTATTTTTTTGAGATAATTTTGTTCCAAAAGAAAACTTAAAATTTTCCAAGAAAACTTGGTTAGATTTTCCTGTATAAGGAACTTATCTAAGCCACTTACAAAAGGGAGGTATGCGCCAAATTTTGTTATAATCGGCCCATTATTTTTTGAGTTATCTGTGTATCTGTCGTGTCTGTCGCGGGACAGGCTGCGGAAAACGATCGGGGGCCTCGGTTAGATTTTAGAGGGGGCGGACTTGACAGCTATCGAGCCCAAGGAACTCCCAAAGAGACGCAAGGTCCTTGTACGGATCCCTGACACCGTCCCGCAGGAGACGGTGATCAGTAGACTTAAGATCCAGAACCCTGAACTGCGGACACAACACCGGTCGGTTTTAAGCAGGAAGGCAGAGGAGAAAGGACAGACTCTCGCCTTCTCGATCGACGAGAGGTCTTACAGAGCCGTTGAAGGAACCTGCTTCAAAGCATTCTGGGGCCTGGGAAGGGTTAGCTTCCGCCCACTGGAGAAGCAACTACGGGTTAATTGGACTTAGGTTCCTTCAGGTCAACCTCCAACACAGTAGGGCAGCCACGGCCGGACTATTGATGGCTCTGAAGAACACGGATGTGGCCCTCATCCAGGAACCGTACTCCTATAAAGGAGAGATCAAGGGATCGGCGGAGCTACTGGAATGCTCATCTACAGCAGAGCCAGCAAGAACCCGAGGCCCTGCATTTTTGTCAGGGAAGGGATAGAGTTTCTGCCTTTAATGAATTTCTGTTCCAGGGACCTGGCAACGATCAAAATCCGATGTGGAGGAGCGGATGGGCTGAGGGATATTACTGTCGCGTCAGCCTATCTGCCAGGGGACAGCACGGACTCTCCTCCACCCAACAAATTGGAGCAGCTGATGGTGGATAGCAGAGCAGGTGGATGGCAGACCATCATCAGCATGGATGCGAATGCGCACCGTGAGTTGTTGGGTAGCTTGGACACAAACTCTAGGGCTGAGGCACTTTTACAATCCTTTATGAAATTTAATTTAGACATATTGAATAGAGGTAATAAACCGACCTTCGTCACAACACGGCGTGAGGAAGTTTTAAATCTAACAATTTCCACCCAGTTTCTGGATGACTTTATTAAGAGCTGGGCTGTGTCTGGGGATGTGAGTAGCTCAGACCACAGATACATCCGGTTCGAAATCGCCAAAGTCGAAAGACAAACGTTATGGTACCGGGACCCCCGCAAGGCGGACTGGGAAGCATACAGGTCAAACCTAGCTGTGGAACTGCGGGGGGTTAAGAGTACCATAGACAATTCAATTGACCTCGAGATTGCGGCAGTCCAATTGCGAGACGCAATCACCTCGGCCTATAACGCCAACTGCCCCCTGAAAATGAGAGTGTCCACCAGGAACGTCCGTCCCCGTTGTGGAACGAGGACCTCAGGCAAAGGAGGGCGCAGGTTCGTAAGCTGTTTAACGCGGCCAAAAGGTCGGGAGCATGGGATGAATATAGACAGGTCCTAACGACCTATAACAAAAGACTGAGGGACGCCAAGAAAAGGTCGTGGAGGAAGCATTGCGAGGAAGTGGAAAACACGTCCGAGAGTGCTCGACTACACAAGACCCTGTCCAAGGGCCCTCAGACTAACATAGGCTCCCTTAGAACATCCACGGGAGGCTTTACAAGCTTGGGGGAGGAAACTATGGAAATTTTACTCCAGGCGCACTTCCCCGGCTGTAACATAATAAACCAATCACCTCCGGACTGGGAACACTCAGAAATAGAGGCGCCTTATAGGCGGGCATCTAGAGTAGACTGGACAGTTGCTAAAGAGGTGGCTCTGGGGTACATTCCGAGGGCATGGGGACTGGCCAGGGTTGTATACATTCCTAAACCTGGGCGTCCAACAGACCAGGCAAAGTCCCTGAGGCCAATAAGTCTCATGTCCTTCTTGCTAAAAACAGTGGAAAAACTGCTAGACCGGCACATTAGGGGCGGTGTACTGGAATTATATCCCCTACACTGCGGCCAATATGCATACAGAGCAGGATTCTCAACAGAAACAGCACTGCACCAACTGGGGGCCTTCCTAGACATAGCGGGGGCCTTTAGCAACACCTCGTTCGGATCGGTTCTGGCAGCTGTCCGAGAGCATGGAATAGAGGAGACCTGCTGCAGGTGGATCGGTTCAATGCTCAGGGACAGGGCGGTGTTTACTTCACTCGCGGGAGGGACTCTGCTGGCGGGGGCCACGGCGGGGTTCCGCAGGGGAGCGTTCTGTCTCCCTTGCTCTGGTGCCTAGTCGTGGACGGTCTGCTGGGGAGGCTCTCGGGAGGGGGGTATGAGGTACAGGGCTATGCGGACGACATTGTCATCATAGTCCGAGGAAAGGTCACGCAGGCAGTGTGGGAGCGCATGCAGACTACACTGAAAGTGGTGGAAGGGTGGACGGTTGATTAAGGGCTTGGGGTGAGCTCTGAGAAAACAACCGTCGTGCCGTTTACGAGGAGGAAGAAGTGCGACAGCCACAAAACTTTTACTCTATACGGAAGGAGCATTCCAATGGCCAGGGGGGTAAAATATCTTGGGGTCGTATTGGACTCTAAGCTAACCTGGAATGGTCACATTGAAAAAATACTGCGTAAGGCAGTCATGACCTTAGCCGTCACTAGGCGGCTATATGGAAAAACGTGGGGACTAAGACCTAGTATGGCCTACTGGCTGTACACAAGGGTGGTGAGACCATCGTTAACATACGCGGTACTGGTCTGGTGGCCTAAGGTGACACAATCCAGTGCCAAATAAAAACTAGGCAAGATCCAAAGGATGGCTTGCCTAGGCATCACAACAGACCCAGTTCAAAGAGAGCTGTGGAGCTGCTAAATCTTAGCAGAGGACAGCTCAGAAACACAACAGGTCTCTTGACGGGACACATGGCCGTCAAGAAACACCTGCATAAAATGGGGCGGTTCGAAGGGGACCTCGCATTCAGACTCTGCGGCGAGGGGGAGGAATCAGCCCGGCACATCTTGTGTGAGTGTAAAGCTCTCGGCCGCAAAATACAACTAATCTACGGTCAGTTTAGACCGGAGACAGAGCAATATAATTTCACCCTACCAATCGCTGTGCAGACAAGTTTAAGGCACAGTGATTTTGGAATAGGTGGAGTAAGACTAAGGGTATGCACAATCAACCAAAGGTTGCAGTGCTATCGGGGCGGCAAGGTCGCGGAAGAGCCCTGAGGGAACAAAAAAAACACCTATGTAAACCCACCGTGGATACTAAATTATATTAAAATAACATAATGAGCTTCGCGGATAACTACAAATTTGTTCTAAAGAAACTTTTTTGTTGTTTGTTTTTTGCAAAAACTGGATGGGTTGGCTAAAACAAACCATCCAAGCAATTAATAAGGAAAAATACCTACCGTATTTATAATTTGGCAGGTACATTCCCGTTGAAATTTTTTTTCTGAAAAGTTTTTGTAACTTTAATGAAGTTTGTAACACAATTTTTTTAAAGACACTTGCAATACTTACATTGTATGTCTAAGACCAAATTGAATTTTTTAGCTCTATACAAAATATAAATTTTTTCAAATAATCGCTAACTGGGACTCTAGAATCGATATCCAAGGTCCATTTAAATTTAAATAATTAGTTTTAATAACCTGTCTTACTAATTCTTATGAAAATTCACTACTCTAATGCACTTAGTGCGTCCAGAAAATTTTTAAACTATGTTTAGGGGTGTGAGGTCTTATTTATGTACGTGTTCTTATATATTTGTATATTTTCCGTAGCTGGAAGATTACATACAGGCGAAGCTGGACGTTCACCCTTTGTCACCGCGAACTTTGTGGTATATTGTAATGCCCCTATGTAATATTTTAAACTAACCTGTTTATCACTGCTTCCTTCACCTGGGTCATGTATTGGTACAAGTTTTCCGGTACTACACAGGTGTCTTCTCAGAAAATAAAAAAGTTATTTCAGTAAAATGACAAACAAAAGTTTCCTTTCTAGAGACTGGTATATACCCAATTATAAGTTTCCAGCTGCATAGTAAATCGAGATATAGGCATTTTTATGATTAAGGAAAAATTAAAAGGCTTTCACTACCAGACAACTTTTTTATTCTTAACCATACGCGTTTCGGCCCATTATTGAGCTATCCTCAGAGGTTTAGACTATTTCCTGTCTCTGTTACAGAAAAGTGCTATATGGAAGGTTGCCAAAGTTTGGGGTTTCATCCACTGTTCTCAGGATTTCAATCAAAAACTGCACAAAACAAGAAGGCAGGAACATGATAAGTCTTGAAGAAATCAGAGTATGAGTAAATGACACTTTATTCACCAGCTTTTAATTTTTATCAGACGCACAAGATGGAGTCTCTTCCATGTTAAAGACTACATCTTGTTCGTCTGATAAAAAATTAAAGCTGGGAAATAGGGGTTATTTACTCTTCCTCTGATTTCTTCAAGTCTTGTGATGTTCCTGCCTTTGGCAACATTCCATATAGCACTGTTCTGTAACAGAGACAGGAAATAGTCTAAACCCCTGAAGATGGCTCAATAATGGACCGAAACGCATAAGGTTAAGAATAAAAAAGTTGGCTGGTAGTGAAAGCCTTTTAATTTTTCCTTAATCATGTCAAACCCAGACGTTATGACGTTCATAAATAATAGGCATTTTTAATTTTAATAAATTTTTGTACGGAAATTCACTAATGAGGAGATTCCCACTATTGAATTCTGAAAAAATTTCTTTATGCGAACGCGAACTAGGACCTCTAGAACACATATCCGGGGTCAGTTTCAATTTTTATAAGTTTCAGTGCTCTCAGCCAAACACTTATAGGTAGAGCTTTTTGGTTAGCTAAAATAAATGAACGTTTTTCGGATTGAATTTAACTGGTCAGTTGATATAATATTACTTTGTGGTTGCAGTTGGACCTTTCATACACGTTTCTAATTTCTTATTGTATTCCCCAGAAACAACATCACAGTGGACAAACGCCGCCCTTAGAAGTCTTAGACTTGTGTGGAGGGAGCTTACATACACATATAGACAAATGATACAATCCATAACTCATCAAAAGCCGGCCTTTCCACATTCGAGTAAAAAAGAGACCGGCTGTCTGAATACGGGAGTCGAACCCGCGACCTCCTATCCCGATTCTAGAGATTACTTACTTCGCGAACTGAGCTATTCGACCTGTTTTATGTATATGTGTATAATATATATATATATATATATATATATATATATATATATATATATATATATATATATATATATATATATATATATATATATATATATATATATATATATATATATATATATATAAATAAATATATATATATATATATATATATATATATATAGGCGCCCCCTATCTGCCATTCAAACCCATACGAAAAAAAAAGACAAGGGATAAAATAAGATAACCATTTATTAAAAATAAACTAATAAAATACTACTTTTCTAGCCTTTCTATCGGCGAATTCTTTTATTAAGACACCAAAATCTATGTTTTCAGCAATTTTATTTTCTATTGGCACAGTTGTGAAGTTTGTCAATCTAGATTGAGATATTGTAGATCGCAGGTAGGTTTTTATGAGCTTAAGCTTAGCAAAAATTATTTCCCCACTAGGAACCGTTACAGGTATAGTGATCAATATTCGCAATGCTATCCTGACGTTTGTATACAGTTCTTGTAAATTGCGATCTTTGATAAAATTTAAAATAAAGACAGGAGTAACCCCATTCTGATCAGGCAAAAAATATTTTAGACTTATGAGTTCATTATGTGAAAACTGGAACCTGTGATGAACTCATAATAAGTACACTTGGAGAACACCCAAATCACCACAACACACATTTCAGAGACCTTACGATCATTTCGTTGACAATGTCAACAACTTCAGAGGGAGAATTTTCTTCCTCTGATGATGTTGACATTGTCAACGAAATGATCGTAAGGTCACTGAAATATGTGTTGTGGTGATTTGGGTGTTCTCCAAGTGTACTTATTATGAGTTCATCACATAACATACAACCATCTATATCTGATTTAGATTCTACAGTTAATATCAACTGGAGGTCACCACAGAGTTTGAGAAGGTCTGATTTTTCCGGAATCTTTTTTATATTGTACAAAAAATACCAAGACTCCGAGTACTCATTTAACTATTGAAATCTTTCATTGAGTGAAATTAAGGTAGTGTCCAAAAGACAGTTGAATAATTCAACTTCAAATTTCTTTTCTGGAGAAGTTATAGGCTTATCGCGGGACGTTTTATCAGCTTGGCGTTTAACACGTTGATTTCTTGTTGTGGCTTTAAACACAGGTTTAATTTCCAGTTCTTCAGCCAACTCCATCGCAGTTAAAATGGCGCTTTTAAAGCCTGTATTTCTATATTCTTCCAAGAGAGTACAGCATTTTTTCAACATTTCTGTGCATTTGTCGACATCCATATCTATTGATTGTAGAGATTTACTGACGACAATACTTTGATAAAGTATTATGTCACCAAACAACTAATGAAACAATGAAGCTGAAATTTTTTAACTGTTCGGCTAGAGTAGTAGCCTCATGAGAGACTTGAACATCAGTTTTCTGAGTTTTAATAGCCAAAGTAATTAAAACGTCACGAATGGTACTAATTTGATAACGGACTGCTTTGACAGTGTTACGTTCAGGTCTTGATTTTTTCTTGTGCTATATTTTTCTATATTCATAAACTTTTTTGTTTTTTGAAATTCCTTTCTTTTTCGGCTTTCCGCTTTCTATATTTTGACCCAGATAGTTTCAAAACACTAAGTGAGTGGTGAACGTATCGCCACCTAGTTCGGAACCAAGTACTATGTTGTCACGCCCGCTCCAAATAACACAGAGTGTTAAAAATAGAGACAGTATACAACTAACTAACAATTTTAAAAATTGTTAGCCCCGGCCCATTTCTAACCCAATATAGGGACAAAGCATGTAAGACTAGATGCATTCTCGCAACAATTAGAACCGTAGACCGGTTTCGCTCTCATTAGAGCTCTTCAGTACGGCATACTAATTGTAGCAAAAATGCACCAAAAATAATACGGCTATCGTATAGCCAGTCTTAAAACACTAAGTGAGTGGTGAACGTGTCGCCACCTAGTTCGGAACCAAGTACTATGTTGTCACGCCTGCTCCAAATAACACAGAGTGTTAAAAATAGAGACAGTATACAACTAACTAACAATTTTAAAAATTGTCAGCCCTGGCCCATTTCTACCCCAATATAGGAACAAAGTATGTAAGACTAGATGCATTCTCGCAACAATTAGAACCATAGACCGGTTTCGCTCTCATTAGAGCTCTTCAGTACGGCATACTAATTGTAGCAAAAATGCACCAAAAATAATACGGCTATCGTATAGCCAGTCTTAAAACACTAAGTGAGTGGTGAACATGTCGCCACCTAGTTCGGAACCAAGTACTATGTTGTCACGCCTGCTCCAAATAACACAGAGTGTTAAAAATAGAGACAGTATACAACTAACTAACAATGGTGCATTTTTGCTACAATTAGTATGCCGTACTGAAGAGCTCTAATGAGAGCGAAACCGGTCTACGGTTCTAATTTTTGGTGCTTTTTTGCTACAATTAGTATGCCGTACTGAAGATCTCTAATGAGAGCGAAACCGGTCTACGGTTCTAATTGTTGCGAGAATGCATCTAGTCTTACCAGATAGTTTCTTTTTGACACCATCAACGTGCTCACATTTTATAGTATAATTTCACTAAAATCTCCAACAAATTAAATCTCTATAAGTACAACCATCTCTAAAAATACATAAATTAATACGTATCTCTTTGTATTTATTATAATAATGTATTTATAATGATTATCATCTAATTATGGTAAATTCCAAAATATTTGTACGATACCGATCAGTAAATCAGTAGTATAATTATTGTAATTTTTTCAATATTAAGTATTAATACTTTCAATACAAGCTGGGGCGCCCCTTTATACCTGGCGCCCTACTGTATGTATAATACAGGGCTTTCATTAATTCCCGAACCCCACGTGACCTAACTCTGTTTCTATCTTCGTGGAATATGCTTTTATGAGTTGGCGGTCAAAAGGTAACCAAAAAAACCACTAGACTAGGGACCCTAAAGTTACTCAATCAATTGACAATTGACAGTTCAGTCCATTGGCGCTCATTTCCCTTTTGACGGTTATATTGTATGTATATTATGCATTTTCCAAGTTCGACCAGTGTTTACCTTCTTCAAATAATTTTCTATCTGTTGGACAATAAAAATAAACAGTTTTTGTCAAAACTTAGCATTTTCATTGCGTTTCTACGTAAGTTAAAAGTGTAGGTAAGTTAAGGTTATGTTGTTGGCGATATTTAACATCGCATGGAACGAAGCCCTAGCAAATGTGTTCGTCGGTAATCTGCCCAAACAGGTACATATGTGTTACATGTTACACAATACACATTCCTAAAACCGTAAATTAGAAGTTTAAATAGTCGGACCTCAATTTGTTTACGTACATTACAAAATTTTGATATCTATACAAAATAAAAGAAACATTTTATTATGTTTTTAATTTATTTATTTTTTTACAATAAATAACAGTAAATCATACATGAACAGACTTGCTGTTAAAAATACTAAATAATAAATACATTTAAGACATTTACTGTTTCAACTTATTATAATGTTTATATTTTTTATAAAACCCCAAAGGAAATATGAGAGAACACTGGCATCTTAGGGATTTCATTTATTCAGGTTGTACCACCGTGTATGCTGGGTTGCCTAACTTAAGCGGTCACGTGGGATTCGGGAATTAATGAAAGCCCTGTATATCCTATGTAAACTATTTTATATTTTATAATATGTAGTATAGGTTATGTACAACACCCTTAAATAAATATTCAATAGTAGAACTTAAGGTTTATTTAATTACTATTATTTTAAATAATGATAAACAGAAAATATACGATCTTGGGAAAAATCATTTAGAATATCGTTATGTCTTTTTCGCCAAGTTGAACAGCATTATATACCAGAAGTTTTTAATCGGTAGTTATCGTTTTGAGAGCATGTTCTCTGGATGTCAGACATACACAGATTGTTAAGTATGCCAATTTTAAGTTCAAACCAGAACCCCCGAAACGTCGAATTTCAACAATTATGGACGTGGTTCAGCACGAGAACGAATTATGTCTCATACTTGCGACTTCAAAATATATAATAAAAAGAATATATATATATATATATATATATATATATATATATATATATATATATATATATATATATATATATATATAACAAGCTATTGACATTTAGGACGAAACATTGTCTCTAAGACGAGTCCGGTACAAATTCTGTAGGTCAGATGTCGCCGAATTCGTGCCGGAGTCGTCTTACAGACAAAGTTCCTTGTTTCGTCCTAGCTGTCAGTAGCTTGTACATCTCACGTTTGTTCAGAATTTGGCTACGTTAAGCCAATTAATTTAGATATGTTTTGATTATCGCTGGTATAACACACTGATGGGCTCAAATAAGAGTGATACTAGTATGTGTTTTCAGTAATAATCTTAATATATATATATATATATATATATATATATATATATATATATATATATATATATATATATATATATATATATATATATATATATATATATTTGTATGTGTGTGTGTCTGTGTGCTAAGCTCATATGTAAAAAAAATTAAGCAATGTTGGACACGGACAGCACTTGGATGGGTGAGCACTTGGGATCACCGTATGCTGTTAAATACCCTGGAAAAGCAATGGCAAATTGTTACCTCCTTCAAACAAAAACTCTGAAACCAGAACCGTGGTATATTGTGATTGACCTCAAGTGGATATAGATCTGCTCAATGGTGAGGTCACAATTGCCTATAACACCCTAGCCTAAAGTAGATATCTATCAGGTTGTCAAATTTATTAAGATTAGCACCACTGTTTTGGAGGTTGACAGATCTGGATGTTGTTGGATACTCACGTTCTCTCCCTTTGTTTGCGTTTGCTTCGCACTGCCCAGAGTCCTATATTTGTGGGCTCTCCAGACTAGTGCCAGGTTACATAGACATTTTGATATCTAGATAATAGTTAGTAAGAATAAGTTGTTTGCGCCGACGCCAAAAGGAAAGTAGATACTTGGGAGGAATTTCTCTTCAATTCAACAGATATGTTATTGTAACAAAATATTGAATTTATTGATATAAATTAAATTTGTAATAGCGAATACAATGAAATAAAATGATTGATAAATCTCAAATAAACATTGATTGCACACAAATAGAAATCAAATACAGTAAGAATTTCAAGAACAAGAAATTATTAATGTACATACATATGCCAAAACAATAAGATAAAGATAGTTGTATATTACTAAAACGTTACTGTTAATTACTTAGGGTATCTCTCAAACACAAACACAAATGATTAGGTAAGTTACTTGACGTCTGTCAATCAATTGCTAGGTTTTCTAGTGAATTAACTGGCCAGTTCTTGAGTGAGGCTCCAAAAAAAGAAAAGAATGAAAGAAAATCTATTAGTATTTCCCTACGTGAAATTTCTATATTAAGTATGAAAACTAAGATATATTAAAGAGAATGTATAGGTTAGATATTTTACAGACAAAATTTGCTAATTACAAAATAAAAACTATGTATTTAAATTTACAAAATTGACAAAACTTAGAGATTAAACAGGAAATATATTTTTGCTGACAGCACCTCTCTGACATTGTTTAAGCTCAAATTTGATTACGTGATTTTGAAAGTTCAGGTTAGCAAAACTTCATATGTTAGATTTCGGCATGAAAAATCTGCTGATTCAGAGAAAAGATTCGTTTAGACTCACCAGTCTTTCGGTATTAAATTACCTGATCACTCTGTGAAGATGCTTTCCAAGTGGGATCAATTATGAGGGAAAAACGACTGGGACTTCTCATCAGAGATTATTGGGCCGGTGGATGTCATCGCTCCAACACTACAAGACCTTTTGACACCTATGCCGATATACTGAATTCGCTTGATGGAAACTTTGCGAATCACAATTAAAACGTGAATTTGCTTGAGTAAAATTCACTACCAATTGACTTGAGGTTCGATAACAACCAGGAATTCTTTCTGATTACGACAAGAAGTCAACAGTTCGGAACAAAGAGCCACGAGTTAGCTCGCGTTTTTATGCTGAATACGATGTTTATTTAAACTCAAAAATCACTTGAATTACTCCGAACAATCACTGACAATAGTTGCTAGTAGTACAGGTAACGTAAAGAACATTACAGCCCCGTTTTAAGATAATTTAATAGCCACCGAAAACTGACGGGTGTTCACTCTATGAACGCTCAGCAGAGAGTCACCTCTAATGTGTTGGGTTCTGCAATTCTTAGTCGCTGCACGCAATTTTTTTTACCGTGACCGTTGCTGGCTGTGCGCGAGCTCTTACTAGCCTCCATTCTTCGAATGAGATAAAACGAGACCTCCAATCAGTGGTAAAGTCACGACGTCGCACCTCCCGTGTTCACAAAAGAAGGTTTTGCCGCCAATTCTCTGCAACGTTTCCAACCGTTTTTCTTAGGTGACATCACCGGAAAAATTACAGATAAACAGTATTTTGTTCTCGAATATTCCTAACGTATATTTTAAATGCTTATTTCGTTCCTGGAAATACTTGTTCAGTAATAATGCGAGGTAGTTTTCCATGGCAAACCTATAATGAATTTTAACGTACAAATTGTATATGTAGTAAAGGGGTTTACGGTACTTGAAGATTTAGCGATTTTTCATGAAAATAATTTTAAAATTAGAACAGGATTTGCCTTATTGGATTGTCGGCTCTTAATTAAGTCTCTTACTGGTTTATTTTGAATAATTAAAGCAGTAACGAAACGTAATCGTTACCAAATCACCGGGTATATTTGCCATCAAGTGTTCGTCGCGATATAGCTACACTCATCTTAAATTTTTCAATGGAAAATCGCTATAATTATATCATGAAAATTCACTAAAAATTTAATTATTGCAAAACCACTGTTTAATGAAGAAGATAATTATTATCCTTAAGATGCTTCAGGTATTGTGTACATAAATTATCTCAATATGAGGATTTTACTTGTAGAATAGCATGTTTAATTGAAGGGCTTAATTTGCTTTTGCTATAGCTAAAGTTCTTGTTTTACAGTGCAGGACATGAACGAACCCATATACATGTTCCTGAGAGCCCTTTACTGATTTTTAATCTCGCATGATACACATCCATGAACAACCCCTCTTTATCTGTCTGGCAATCATTTCGGTGTTTTAATCTGCTTACTGTTCCAAAACCGATAAATTTTCAATCATCTACCCTTTGATTACATTTGAATTACGCATTCATCGTTAACACTTCAGGGGGAGAAGTCACTGGTTTTGAGGGTTGCTGTGCTTTGACCACTGCGGAAATTATTGTTGAGGGTCATGAAAGTTACACAGAAATTTTTAAATTTAAATATATTCCGGCTGTTGCTGCTGCCTTTTTAATAATGCACGAATTAGTTATCGGTTAATATAGCTGTCCCTGCTTGGTGAAATTCATTTATTATTATTGTAATTCCGTATAGTTAAGCCCATGTAGTGAACTCCTACAAACAAATTTAGAAGAAAGACGAATCCTTACGTGAACCTCCGGAACCTAACGCTCGTTTTGTAAGCCTGCAGAGATTAAACTTGCTCAAACACAATGCCAGAACTCCGGTTGGTGTTAATTAGGCAGTATATACAAATAAATTTATACAATCTCGTACGGGGAATTGAAGCTTGGACCTTTGGTTTCTAAGGCACGCGTTCTTAACCCTGAATTGCCTAGGCTGCGAACCTTTCTATGAAAATTCAATATAGAAATGCGTACCTTGGGTGTATTATTATGTATAATAGTGAGAACTAAGGATGAGTATCGGAATAGCAATGCAACCATTTAATATATAAAATACTCTACCCACCAATAAATATTTTGAATTGGACCCGAAGAAAAGTTTCATTAAGTCATGCGTATGGAGGTTTTCATTATATGGGGTGGAAAGTTGAACTTTAACTGAGTAGGCCATGAAGAGAATAAATGCGTCAACAAACTTGATAATGAGGCAAATAATGATAGAGCCAAACTATGCTGATGAAAAGATTAATAAAACTGCCCTAGTAGAGATGAGATCAGTTGAAAAGATTGGTAATATTCCGAAACATAATTACTTTC
This sequence comes from Tillus elongatus, assembly GCA_964006375.1. NCBI lineage: Eukaryota > Metazoa > Arthropoda > Insecta > Coleoptera > Cleridae > Tillus > Tillus elongatus. The sequence continues at coordinate 15,710,958 of OZ023265.1, forward strand.
TAGGAACAAAAAGACAATAGGTAAAACAAGACAGAAACTTCTATAAAGCCTGGTCCAATAGATGAAATGTGGAAGCTACTGTGACTGGTTTTCCTAGCGTTTGAAACCTATCTACGAAAACCTTGCCCGTCGCAAAAGAGTAAAAAAAAAGATATAAGAAGTAATTTTCAAAAGAATGCTATGGTTTTTCGCGCTCGAGGTTGGTAGCACCCTAAAGGTACAAATGGCTTACTAGAGTGACCAATCTCCAAGATAAGTGTCGGGCGTCAAATGTGTAATATCAATTAACCTATTTACTGGAGACACCCATATAAGGAACTTAACTAAATTGAATAAACAAGTCAGGTTTGTTTTCAAATATTTAATACCGAGGGACCTTGAGCAAGGTATTAGATTTAAAACAATATTTATATGGTGTTATAAGCGAACTTCCCTCTGTCACAACGCTACCCAAGAGTTTCCAAAATATACAATGTGACGCTAATAACTTAACTTAAGGTGTTTAACTTACAGGGTGGTTGGATTTAAGATTATTAACGTTATCTCGACGTGTGTTATGGTCTGTTTACAGGCGATACAGGAGCATTGAAGTATTCCACTATATCTCCCAGTGAAGGGGTCCAGGAAATCACAGATAAATCCAATTTATTTAACCAATTAACATTCTATATACAACTTCAATACCAGTCCAGAAAAATAAAACACTAGGCTGCAAAAATCAAATACCAGGCCAGAAAATTAAATGCCCAGCCAGGAAAACCCCTATGTATATATATTCAGGGCCTCTTTAATTATATGAAGTAAGAAAATGGATGGTTTAATCCCACTCGCGTAGTATATTGAACCTTGCGGTACAAATATATATTTAAGGACTTGACAAAATCCAGCACAAACGCTGTAGGTAACACAACCTATATATTCAAGAGCTTACATTAATTTCATCTTCCCAATTTCCAATAAATCAATTTTTAAATCTTCTTTTTTTTTCAAGATAACAAGTAAGGATATAAGAAATATGCTGATAAACATAAGGCTAATAAGAACAGGAACTCAAAATATTTCGATGCAAAATGTTTAATAATTAAATGCCCAGTCAGAAAAACCCGTATGTATAAATATCCAGGGGCTCTTTAATTATATGAAGTAAGCAAATTGATCGTTTAATCCCACTGACGTAGTATATTTAACCTTGCGGTACAAATATATATTTAAGGACTTGACGAAATCCAGCACAAACGCTGTAGGTAACACAACCTGTATGTTCAAGACTTACATTTATCTTCCCAATTTCCAATAAATTAATTTTTAAATCTCTTTTCTTTTCAAGATAACAAGTAAGGATATAATAAATATGCTGATAAAGATAAGGCTGAAGTGTTCTGACTAGACTTGACCTAAACAGACCTGCACAAAAGTCCACCTGAACAGAACACAGAACATCTGGTCTGTTTAGACAAGAGCTGCTGCAAACCTCGCCGTTGCATTGATGATAACAGTCTATATGTAAACTAAAGTGTTCTGACCTTGCGCGTGTGCAGTTTACAGCTGGGGACAACTTTGTGCAAAATGAACCTCCATAAGAAATAACATGAGGTCCTTATGTCATCTGTAAACTGCCATGTCATCTGTCAATTGTCATGTCGGTAACTCTTAGCTGTCATCTGTCGACTGCCATGTCGGAACTCTCAGCTGTAATCTGTCGACTGCCGTGTTAGTAACTGTTAGCTGTCATCTGTCGACTGCCATGTCGGAACTCTCAGCTGTAATCTGTCGACTGGCGTGTCGGTAACTGTCAGCTGTCATGTCGGTAATGTAGAGCCCCGTACTTAACCACATGACAACCAATGTTGCCAACTACAACAAAAGTCACTAGATGGAGGTAACTGTCAGCTGTCGTGTCGGTAATGTAGAGCCCATACTTAACCACATGACAACCAATGTTACCAACTACAACAAAAGTCACTAGAAAAGTCACTAGAACTGTTTGGCCCAAGAGTCCCATTAACTACTCGCAGTAAACGTTTACAAAATACCTGAACTACAAGGCGAATAACAAAAAATCATGTCGTAAACAGGGACTTACCTTTGTTTCTGCCCTGGTCAAATTGTAACAAAGCAAGTTCGACAAGTCTCCTTTTTCGGCTAGTCATCCTGCTTGCATAAAAGTTCACACAGAAGTAAAGTTGGACACCGAACCGTTAATGTCCATTGGGATTTAAACTTACGCCGTTAGTCGCTATATGAAGGTCACCTTCACACTTATGGTCACCACCTTACTAAAGTTACTGCCATAGGTATACTGAGTTAATCTTCCGTAACAGCAGATAACACAATGTAATAAGAGGTTGCGTTGGGGATATGATGGGGTTGCAAAGGCCTGTCTCATTGGGTGACGTAATTATTGAGAATATGACAAAAGTGTGAAGATTGTGCTCATAGCAGCGACTAACCGCTGGTTAAGCTCTTATTTCAAAGAGCAGGAAACACTGTTAATGTAAACACAACCTCAAATTATTTTTTTTTACTAAAGTGCAATTAGGTTAGGGTTTACCAACGGATGTAACCTTCCCCAAATAAAAAGAAAAACTGGACGTGGTATATGGTGACTGACCTCAAGTGGATATAGATCTGCTCAATAGTGAGGTCACGATTGCCTATAAAGATTATCATTATTATTAAAATACTCAGTAAGTGGTGGACGTGCCGCCACCTAGTTGCGGAACCAAGTAGTATTCTGTCACGCCAGCTCCAAATAACCCAAAGTGTTAAAAAATAGAGACTGGATACAGCTAACTAACAATTTAGAAAATTGTCAGCCCGGGCCCATTTCTACCCCAATATAGGGACAAAGTATGTAAGACTCGATGCATTTTCGCAACAATTAGAACCGTAGACCGGTTTCGCTCTCATTAGAGCTCTTCAGTACGGCATACTAATTGCACCACTTACTGAGTATTTTAAGTCTGGCTATACAATAGCCGTATTACTTTTGGTGCATTTTTGCTGCAATTAGTATGCTGTACTGAAGAGCTCTAATGAGAGCGAAACCGGTCTACGGTTCTAATTGTTGCGAAAATGCATCGAGTCTTACATTATTATTAAGATTAGAAATAGTTTTAGGAGGTTGACAGATCTTAATATAGTTTGATACTCACGCTCTTTTCTGTGTTGCTCTGCCTAGAGTCCTGTATTTATGGGCGCTCCAGACTAGTGCAAGGTTATATCGAAATTAAGATATCTAGGTAATCGATAGTTAGAATTAATTAATTGTGCTGACGCCAAAACAAATGAGATATTAGGAAGGAATTTCTCTTCAATCAAACAGATATGTAAATATTAACAATAATATTAAATTTATTCATATAAATAAATTTGGAATAGCAAGTAAGATTTAATTAACATGGTTGGTAAATTTTAATTAAGCATTATTCCATGCACAAATAAAAATCAAATAAACAGCAATCGTTTCAAGAAAAGAGAAATTATCATTACATATGGTACGTAACAAAATAATAAGATGAAGATGGTTATATGTTACATAAAAATGTTGGCATTATATAATAGAGGCGTATTGAAAATCAAACGCTGTTTTCTTCAGCTCAGAAACAAACAAAATTAACATGCAAATGATTTGACGTTTATCACAATCAATTCTGTTGATTTTTCAATGAATTTTGAAATGGGATCTCCGAATATTCAACTGGCCAGTCCCTTGAGTGAAACTACATTTAAGAAATACATTCATGTAAAATTTTGTATCTTAATGATTGTAAATAAAAGATATTAAATATAAAAGCCTGGACGCAGCAAGTGCGTTATGGTAGTGAATTTTCATAGAAATGATCTGGCACAAAATATTTTATAACTTTTTTTCTTGTAACATAGAAATCTAAATTTTGGTGTATAGTTTACTTTTTATATCGTAAACCTACCTACCAAATTTGGTTATCATAGATTTTTTATTTTTTAAGATAAATTTTTTTTTTCAAATGAAAACTCAAAATTTTCCCGGAAAACCTCGTCCGATTTTTTTTATTAACGAACTTGTCAAAGCCATATACAAAAGGAAGGTACTTGCCAAATTTTATCAAAATCGGCTTATTATTCTTTGAGATAAAAATTTTTTTCGAAAGAAAACTCAAAATTTTCTCGGAAAACCTCGTCCGATTTACCTGACTAACAAACTTGTCAAAGCTATTTACAAAAGAAAGGTACATGCCAAATTTTATTCAAATCGGCTAATTACTTTTTGAGATAAGAATTTTTTTCGAATGAAAACTCAAAATTTTCCCGGAAAACCTCGTTCGATTTTCCTGACTAACGAACTTATCCAAGCTATTTACAAAAGAAAAGTACGTGCCAAATTTTATCAAAATCGGCCCATTATTTTTTGAGTTATCGGTGTGATACATATATATATATATATATATATATATATATATATATATATATATATATATATATATATATATATATATATATATATATATATATATACTCATCAAGTCCTGATACCTGGAGTTACCTAATGACCGTTTGAAAATTATCTCCAAGCGGAGTCAACCATCAGTGCCAAACACAGGCTTTCAAACTCCAATAAGAGAGGGAAGGTTGGAGAGAATAAGTGATACTTTCCATAAACGGTTATTGGGCAGGCGGGTCTTGCTGCTTCAATATTGGGAGATACCATTCGGCCCCGAACACTAAATGAACAGCTGTTTTAAATCGATGTTCGGAATTAATTTGTTTAAAATCTTTCTACGGCAACTAACATGTAAATTGGCTAAAATGAAGCCAATTGATTCAGAGCTCGGTGATAATCAGAAACTTTGTGTGATTGGCTTGCGGGATTTACCGGATCATAAAGAAAGGATCACTGTTAATTCGCGTTTTCCTGTTAAATACTTCTTTAATTTAAATTCAAAATCCAATCAAAAGACATAAAAGCCTCACCGACAACTGTTATCAGATATTCTAGATAACGAAAAGGGTTTTATGACCCGTTTTAAGAAAATACAAGCCACGGTAACTAGCGCGGTCTTTACTCGAGAAGTGTTCAGTAGAGACTCTTCTGTTGGTAGCGTTTTGTCCGTTGAGATCTAACCCTTTTTCTCTGACGTCTCACCTTCCCGCGTCTACAATTCAAGGTTTTCTCGGGAATATTTGCTGAACGGCTTACAACGGTCGTTTTTAGGTGACCTCATCGATACCGAAAAATACAGATAAAGTTGCAATGATCTTAGCTATGTATTTCACAGCTCTTGCATAAAAAACTTAACGTCTTTTCAATAGTGTGATTTTCCTTGCCTCCGTATTGCTATGAGTTCTGACTTGTTCAAGGATTTCTCCTGACAAAGATAATATTGCCTTCAGATACTTGAATTTTAACGTAAGCATTTGAAACGCAGTAAGAGGTGTATGGTGCTGGAAGGTTTAGCCACTTTTCATGAAGTAATGATGCAACCAAAACAAATATTCAATGCGAATAAGCTTTATTTCCATTATTTACGACACCTCGGGGTTTCTGAATGTGTTTTTTGTTAACAAAGTAACGATGCTGGAAAACATCATCGTTACACGGATTTAGATGAGTTATTGTTTATTTTTAGTAAACATTACTATACAATAATTGTGAAAGTATAATTCACTACATTGAGGTTTTACAGGTGTTCATAATAAACAATCTGTTTATTTAATTTATATATAATAATAGTGACACTGTTCCCAAATGGGTATTATGCCGATTTAATTAACCATGCTTTTCACCTCTAAAGTTAACAAGCTGTTAAAAATACAGAGAGAGGTTTAGAAGCGTCTGACTACAATGAAAAACAAAGAGTTTCTGAAGGAAGTCATGATTGTGGCGAAAAAGACACATCCTCTTGAAATTCCGATGGCGCTGAAACAACATTCAAATATTCACGATTTCTCTTTTGAGGACTAGTGATATTCTCTAATTCCTGGTCATTTATTAGATCCTCGTCTGACTGTTTGTAGCGTCAATAATCCATCCATCGTAAAGTGTAACGACATCATCTTGTACGTTGAGACATTTGAGGATTTACTGTGATGCGCTTCTAAGAGACTAGAATAAGTCAGCTACCGGGTTACGGCTTTAATTTCCCTGTACACTTTGACTTACCCAGGTCGCTTTTACTGCCACTCCTCGGCTTTAAGTTAGAGTACAATAACTTCCTCTAGACATATACCTTCCTGTTTTACCATAAATGTCATAAAATAACACATTAATCAAGTTGATAGTCATGACGGTTCAAGACAACAAAGTTGTTAGCATGTTTGAAGGATGAAGTTTTATGGAAATTAAATAAGGAAGATTTATTTATGACACCGTAGAGGATGATTCAGAGACGGGTTGTCAAGATACGTACGTCAGTGTGTTATAAGCGATTTGCATATTGTTTGAGATTTTCGTTAGCTACACTTATTGAATTGTTAAAAATCTGGACGCAGCAAGTGTGTTATGGAAGCGAATTTTCATTAAAATGTTTTTAATTTCAAATATGTCTCTTTAATGCAAGCATGCATCAATTTGGTCACCGGTATAACCTATATAGTAGAAACAATGTACCATATTTTATCAAAATAACTTGTTTGAAAATGTACAAAAATTTTCCAAAAAATAAACTTAAAACGTTTCCGAGAAAACTCGTTTCCTAGCTGACGAACCGTAGATTAATAGCAAATTGCGTTATTAAATTTTGAAGCGTTTAATGAAAATTCGCTACCCAAACTCACTTACTGCGTCTAGCTTTTTTTTTACAAACATGCATCATATTTCGATGAAAAATGCAAAAATGCAATAAGGAATGTTCAAAAAAAATTGTAGATATCACCAACGACTTATGGGCCATCCTGTGATTGTCAACATAATTTCCTAAGATGCAGCTCAAGACACCCTATAGGTAATGTATGTCATTTTTTCTCGTATCTTGCATAATAACAATTATATTGAGCTCTACCGTAGAAATGCGTCAGCCTGTATATATGTAGACAAAAAGTAAACCCGAATATGGATGCTAGAGGCCCCCTAGAGGCTACTTCTCTGGCTTCACTGTTAGTTTTTGTTTTTGTAGGTGAAGGACGTAGCGCGTAAGCTAACTGGGGCAAGTGGCCCTTATGAATTCGGGAAGTTTTGGATGTTTTTCAACGTTTCTGTGACTAGTTTCGCTGCTTGACAGCATTCTCAGACAGATTAAAATTGAATTAGTACGAAATCATGACAACTACAAATAAACATCTGTTGCTATGTTATGATATGATGTTTTGATCAAAAAATTTTTTATCAAATTGAAAATAAAATGAAACACAGATGATAGATGGGGCTTTCAAAATGTCTACGTGATGTATGTCAATATTTAACATAAAAATAGAACCAGCCTATAATAACTATGATAACAGCTATAACAATAAAATAACTAAACAATAACAGTATAAAAGCAGTCTCTATACAACGAAATTATTGACATACATCAACTCATCATCTTATTACAACTTTTTTGAAAGAACTGTTAAAATTATTTTTCTTTGACTTATTTAATTAGAAAGAAAATTATCCAAGAAATGGGAATTTATTAAATTAGTTTTCTCGTTTAAAACAAGGTAGCTATTGTCGTGTGTGTGCTTTTTGACTTCTAAAGCTTCAAAAAAGTCTAGTTTACGTTTGTCATTATAAAAATGTTGTGGTTGTATGCGGTTATTTACTGTAGGTCTATGTTCTGTATCAATAATATGTTTTGCAAATGTAGATTTGTCAGCGTAGTTATTTCTAAAAGCAGAAATATGTTTTTTGTATCGGGTGTTAAAATTTCTAGAAGTTTGACCTATGTAGATTGCGTTACAAAGGGTACAAGCTAATTTATAAACTCCAGCTTTTGTCAGGAAATAAGATTTTTCGTTAGCGTTAAATAGTAAATCACGCGTCGTGTTATAAGATTTAAAAGCTACCTTTGTATTTGTACAGGTATTTAAAATTTTTGAAATGTTTTCTGAAATGGTTCCAAAATACGTTATCGAAACGTATCTGTTGTCTTCTTTGTCTCTAATATTTGGATAAATTAATTTATATATATGAGAACAGATTAAAATTAAAACTAGCCCCAGATGTGGATTCTGCGGGGCCTAGTTTGCGCTCATTTTAAGAAATATTTTTAGAATTAAAAAGCCGCGGTCTCCTTATTAACGAATTTTTTCTACGAAAATTAGCTAAAAAATATAAACCATTTGTTCAGGCAGCGGAGGATAATTTGAGGAATACACTCGTCGAACTAGACGTATGTAGACATCGGTAACGGTTTAATTATAAATTTAATAACTCACAAAAACTCAACAATAATACTATTAACAAAAACAGAATGAATTTAAACGTGGACTGTTTACATCGTGAATCTCAATTGATTACATAATTAAATCACAAGTGTCGCGTCTTTATATCTTAAGCAATCTAATTAACTGTCTACATCGTAAGAACTTAATTCACTAGTCTAACATTGTAAGAACTTATTTAGCTCATCTCATTTTGACTTTCTTTTTTATGTTTACCAACAACACTACTTATAGTTTCTTCATTAGTATGCGACCTTCCAATTTGCCGACTTCAGCAATCCTGCGTACCTTGTACGTTGCGAATTTACTTTGTTTACTGTTTACATACTAAATGTGATATTTTCAATGCCAATCGATACAATTCTGACCTCTAATTATGTGCAATATTTACATTCCTTAGTGTAAAGAATTATACTAAACTAGTTTCACTTATTATTTTAGTGTTTTTAACAATTATGTTTATACGCCTATTACGGCCCTTCTTCCAACCTTTACTGTTCTCTGAACACCGCTAAACCATAAACTTAACTAAAACTACTGCTAAAGCATCAGAGAAAGGGTCTTGTTTAAATGAATTTTCTGGAAATATTTTAGTCAAATGAAGGGCAATGATGGTTGAAGCTGAAAATTAAAAGTTTGCAGAACACTCTTTATATAATCCGTATTTCTTTTAGGTTCTTTGCCTAAGTGTTGCCAATTTTGACGTTTCAAATCGCGACATTTTACGTTTTGAGGAAAACCCCCTTTTTTTTTCTTTAAATGCTTCTAACTTTTTTGTCTTTAAACTTACAGACCTAAAGTTTGGTAAATTGTTCACCCTTTATATATATATAATTGAAACTGACCCTGGATATGGGTTCTAGGGGACCTAGTTCGCGATTATTTGAAGAAACTTGTTCTGAATTCAAAAGTTGAGATCTCCTCGTTATGAGTGATTTTTTTAAAGAAAATTCACTAAAACAAGCGCTTGTGAAGTCACGGGAAAAGTCTACAACTGTATAAAATATGGAACGGTTTCACTAAGTTAGGGCAAGAACAAACAACCATATATATGCTATCCAAATTGAATTATGTCTTAAAACTTTCATCTCGTCTTTATCAAATTATCTTTTATACAAAAATGGCTAAAAAATTCTTCGGAATAACAACAATCTGATTAGATAACTGTAAAGTGAAATGAGACCAAAAAAAATTGATAAAAAGTAAAGTCACTAATTAGGATTATAACTCGTCATGTAGGAGTCGATTATACGATGTACAGGGATTTAGCCCACTGAACTACGCTCGTCATGTATTTACTAACAGGTATATCCCATAATACACCTGAATTGTTCAACGTTTTACAATTTACACAAAACCGTTTTAATTTACAATAGATCTTTTGCTCAAATTTTAACGAAATCAAGGAAAATAACGACTTAGACACATATCTGGGAGCTTGTTGGTCATTTCTTGTATTATTTTTCACTCACATTCTAATTAATCAATCTTGACGTTTTAACTTTCTTAACTCAGATTTAGTTAATTAAAAGTGATTTTACCTCTAACTTTTTTGTCTTTTAAGATAAAAACCTTTTGGTAGGTAAAATACTCCCTATGACAGGAACCAGCCTACCAAAATTGGTTGCCCTTGCTTTATTATTTCCGGAAATATAAACTTTTTTCGAAAACAAACACACAATTTTCCGGGAAAGCCTGGGCCGATTTTCCTGACTAACAACTTATCCAAGCCACTTGCAAAAGGAACGTATGTGCCAAATTTTATCAAAATTGGACTATTATTTTTTAGTTATCGGTGTGATATTTTTTCAAAATTCAAACGTCGGGATCTCCTCAAATTCACTAAAAAGTCGTGTTTTTACTTTTAAGTGTGAAACTTTTTGAAAGGGAAGTACATTTTTAAGTGCACTTTGGAGAACCCAATTTACCTTAAACCGCTTTTCAGTCGTGACAGTTGTCTGGCTAATAAAGCTCACGTCATATAGGAATGAAGAAACTATGTGGATAAAACCCGAAAAAGTATTTCTATATTAGTTAACAAGCAATCAAAATCAGCGCCCTCTACGACGGTAAATAAACCCTTACTGTTTAGTCGAAAGTCCCTATAATTAAAATTACATCACCTGCTATTGAAAAGAGCGCATATTTTTATTAAGTATTCTTTGAGTGAAGATTAGATCCTATGGTGAGCAATGATATGTACAATTTGGAGAATCCTATTCATTACAATGCAATTTTCAGACCTAACAATCGTTTCGCTAATTTTGTTTATCGCTAACTGTGTTTAAAACCTATTTGATGATTATTATCCCAAATATGTTGAGCATCAGAGAAAGTGTCTATATGAAATAAATGTTCTGTTTTGTTTAGTAAAAAGGACAATTGAGTTGAAGCTGAAAGTTAAGGGCTTGCAAAACACTCTTCTTGCTACACTTTCTCTACATAACCCGTATTAGTTTCACGTTCTTTGCCTAAACGTTGCCAATATTGACGCTTCAAATCGCAACTTTGACGTTTTAAGAGGAAAATTCCATTTTTTTTTTAAATGCCTATAAATTTTGTGTCTTTAAACCTAGAGATCTAAATTCTGGTACGTAATTTATTCGCATAAAAAATTTATAAATAAATAAATATATATATATATATATATATATATATATATATATATATATATATATATATATATATATATATATATATATATATATATATATATATATATATATATATATGTATATATATATATATATATATATATATATATATATATATATATATATATATATATATATATATATATGTATATATATATATATATATATATATATATATATATATATATATATACAGGTGGCGCATTGAAAACGAAGTAGACCGATTTGCGTCCAGAGAAAATTTTTTTTAAGAAACGCTGAAACACGTCAATTTTAATATTGAGGGGGACATGTTTTGACATAAAACTTAACTTTGTCACATCAACCCCTTAAGGGTGGTGATAACAACCCTTATATTTTAAATAGGGAACATGGGTCGAGTGTTACATCATTTGAAAGCTCTTTCTTTTCTGAAATCAGGACACTATACTTTTTGGAAGTTTTATCAACTCGTTTAAAAATTATTCACAGTTGGAGTTGCAAGAACGTATTACATTCATTGTGATAAGAAATGCACTAATTAGTCAATTTTTCGTTAAAAAAAAACTAAAAAACAAAACCAAACGGTAAAAAATGTTTATTCAGTTAAGTAAGTGTTCAAATTGTTAACCACCAGCTTCCATACAAAAGTATAAATTTTGTTCAAAACGAGCTCTGACATTCTGGAGCATTTGTGGAGTTATTAGACGGCATTCTTTAACAATGCGTCGTCGTAATTCTTCCAGAGACTTCGGTTCTGTTGCGTAAATTCTAATCTTTAAATGGACCTCTTGAAATAAGTCTAAAGGAGTTAAATCCGGTGATCTAGGGGGGCACTTAATAGCACCTCTACGCATAATCCATTGTCCTGAAAATTCTCTGTTCAAAAACTCCCTAACACATTGTGAAAAATGCGGAGGAGCTCCATCTTGTTGAAACCCTAAATGATTTTCTTGATAGCGATCATCATTTTCAACAATGTCAATTAGTAGAGGGTAACCGATATCTTCAAGTAACTCCAAATACGTTTCGCCACTCAAATTGCCATAAAGAAAAATTGGTCCGATTAAACGATTTCCAAAAATGCCAGTCCAGACATTCAATTTCTGTGGAGTTTGAGTGTGGACTTCGGCAAAATTTCTTGGATTATTATCTGCCCAGTAACGACAATTATGACGATTGACTGTAGAGTTTAATAAAAACATACACTCGTCTGAAAAGCAGATATTGAACAAAATGTTCCCGTTATCAGCTATTCGTGCAGTCATAACTTCACAAAACTCCAGCCGTCGATCAAAATCATCTTCATTCAGTTGTTGTACAAGATTAATTTTATACGGGTGAAATCTATGATGCTTTAATATTCGCTGAATAGTTCTTCTTTTGGTGTTTGAAACAGTGGCGAATTTTCTCGTGCCCAAAGTTGGGTCTGCAGTAATTTGTCCTAAAACTTCAATCTCAGTAGTCTCATTTCTAACCGGAAATTCATGTTCAGGATTTCGTTTTTTTTTTGTCTACTGAACCACTTTGTCGAAACTTTGCAACTAACTCCAAAATGTATTTTCTGTTAACATGTCTGTTCGGATGCCGTTTATTAAACAAATTTGCTGTACGGTTGGCACAGTCATCGTTTTTGAAAAAAAGAGTAATTATTTCAACTCTTTCTTCTACAGAATACACCATTGTGAAATTGATTTTTGATAGTACTATCAAGTATCAAACCGACCGATAAACTGAAATAATAAACCGCATTTCTCTCATTCCGATAAGAAATGTTCTGATTGTCAATTTTTTGTTTACCAACCAACAAAACATTGACTATCAGCATATTTTTTATCGGAATGAGTGAAATGCGTTTTTGCATCTTCAACTATGAATAATTCGAAACGAGTCGATACAACTTCCAAAAAATGAGTGTGCTGGATTCATAAAAGAAAGAGCCCTTCAAATGATGTAACACTCAACCCATGTTCCCGGTTTAAAATATAAGGGTTGTTGGCACCACCCTCAAGGGGTTGAGGTGACAAAGTTGAGTTTTATGTCAAAACATGTCCCCTCAATATTAATATTGACGTGTTTCAGCATTTTAAAAAAATATTCTCTGGACGCAAATCGTTTTGTTTCGTTTTCAATGCGCCACCCTGTATATATATATATATATATATATATATATATATATATATATATATATATATATATATATATATATATATATATATAAATTGAAACTGACCATGGATATGGGTTCTAGGGGTCCTAGTTCACGCTCATTTGAAACAAATTTCAAAATTCAAAACTCGGGATCTCTCCATTAGTGAATTTTTTCTACGAAATTCATTAATCACAAAATTATACAACAATTTTTTTGAGTCATACTTGAAGGTTGGTAGATCTTTTGGTTGTATAGATATACCAGTGTATTTTCAGGCTCCATTTGTTAAACACGTACCGCATGCTGGAGAAATACGAACACTAAAATGAAACCGATTTTCGTATCGTCTCCATAACAAAAGAGTCTGAAAGTTGTGGCAGAAGTGTGTGGTGGCGTTATAACCGTATATTACCTTTCTCTATTCGAGAGTGCTCCCAACCACAGCATGTATAAGAGATCTCTCTCGGCTTTTTTTATTTAGAAACTTGTCGCGGCACCAACTATTTGTCACATTTCTATTCGCTCGGAATATTTAATGGCACTATATTTTATATCGTTCCAAATGGAGCCGGCAAATACCCTTCTTACATATTTATGTATTTTAGCTTGAAGTATTTTACTACACACTGTATGAAGCATGTTACATTCTGGAGCTAAGTGTGCAAAAGTATGTTAGAAGTAGAGAGAGAGAGAGAGAGTTGGCTTTAGAGGTTTTAAATTTTGTTAAATGTGCAGTTTTCAAAAGAGCTTCAAGTGAATCTGTCACATTTGACGTTGTAGGATCTTGCATTAAGATTTAGAAAGAAAAACCTTATCTTTATCTTATTGGCCTAATAAATTTCTGTGTTATTTAGTAGTCTATCAAATAGTCATCAAATAGAGAGGTATGAAGATGCAAGTTAAGAGACAGTAGATGGCAGATAGTGTATGGGTTATTTAGATAGATTTTTTCTTATGAAACGAGTTTAAAGATTTCGAATCCTGATCTTATTTGGCACGATCTATTTTTCTATCCAAGTAAATCCAAAACTATATCACTTTGATGTGACCTCACCTAACCTGACCTGATATGACCATTTGTATCCGTTTTTAGTGAATTTTCCGATGGTGAGACTTTCAGAAAACTTTCTTAAATGAGCACGAATTCTGAAACCCATTTTCATGGTCAGTTAAAATGTTTATATATATATATATATATATATATATATATATATATATATATATATATATATATATATATATATATATATATATATATATATATATATGTATGTATGTATTCAACCAATAACTCAAAAATTCCTCAATGATTTGGACCAAACGTGGGAATTACCCTTATTTTGTTAATGGCTTGGATGAGTTCGTTCATCAACTCTTAGCGACCAATTTTTCGTAGTAAAAAATTATAAAATATTTTTTAAAACGCAATATCTTTCAAATTGCCTAAATGAATGAAACGAATATTTACGACTTAAAATAACATAGACAGATGTGGTTGTGTACCAATTTTCAAGTCGTTTGATCAAAGGAAAATAAAGTTATTCGAATTTAATAATAAAATAATCCTTGACATATCTTCAGATTCTGTAATGGAGTATCTACAATGTTGGACAAAGACAGATGACGTTATATGTATTGTTATGCTATTTAAATAAATCGTAGATAAAAATCCAGACAATGGAGGTTGTCGCAGGTTATCAGCCTGGACAACGTTGCGAGAGAAAAGACAGGGACGCGATCTCGGTGCAGGACCAGGTAGTATGTTATCACAGCTCTAGTTTACGCAAAATATAATAGATAGAGCTGTACAATCAATTAGAATTGTGTAATGTCAGCTTTGGAGCATTTATCTCCTAATACCAGGACAAAGTTTCAAATGCCGTTAATTTTAGCATTCGAATGTATACTATAAATAAAAAATTTCAAGAAGCAGCAAGTGCGTTATAGTAGTGAATTTTCATAAAAATTGTACACTATTAGTAAGATATATTATTAAAACTAATTCTTTAAATTTAAATGGACCTTGGAGATCGGTTTTAGAGCCCCAGTTAGCGATAATTCGAAAAAATTTATATCTTATATGGAGCTAGAAAATTAAAATTTGGTCTTAGATATAATATGTAGGTACTGCAAGTGCCTTTAAAAAATTGGGTTACAAATTTCATCAAAGTTACAAAAGTTTTTCAGAAAAAATTAATTATTTACAAAGGGAATGTACCTGTCAAATTATAAACATGGCAGGTATTTTTCCTTATTAATTGCTTGGATGGTTTTGTTTTAGTCAACCCATTCAGTTTTTGCAAACAATAAACAACAAAAGTCTGGACGCAGCAAGTGCGTTATGGTAATGAATTTTCATAAGAATGTTTTTAATAGCAAATATGTGTGTTGTTTTTTTTAATAAAGCAGGCATCAAATTTGGTTACCAGTATAACCATTATAGTATAAACAAGGTGCCATATTTAACAAAAATAACTTTGAAAATGTACAAAAAGTAAACTTAAAGTGTTCCCGAAAAAACTGGTCTCTTGGTCAACCTTATAGGTTAATATCAAATTGAGCTATTCAAATTTGAAGCATTTTAATTTTTTTAAATTTTTACTACCATAACGCACTTGCTGCGTCCTGACTTTCTTTTCTTACAAACATGCATTATATTTCGATGGAAAGTGCAAAAATGCATTAACATAAGGCGTGTTCGATTAAAAAAAAGAGAATTTGTATCACCAATGACTTATGGGCCATCCTGTGATTGTAGAATCCTTTTTTAAGATGTAGCTCAAGACACCCTACAATTAATGTAAACATTTTTTTTCGTATCTTGTATAACAACGGATATATTGAACTTTAATGATTTTTTACGAAAATTCGATAAAAGTTATATACCATTAAACGATAAACACTATAGCTAAGACTACTGCCAAAACATTAGAGAAAGGGTCTATTTGAAATGAATTTTTTGGAAACATTTTAGTAAAATGAAGGACAATGACGGTTGACTTTGACTTTTTTTTTCTTTAACGTCGGCCTATTTCCGCGACTATGGCCAATCACCGACGCCAAGGAGCAGTTTCACCTCACTATCCTGGAAATTTTGCCGAACCCCTGTCTTTCTGTAAGGAGGCTAGGGATCTTTAACGTGCCCAACATCGCATGGACACGGGACCGACGGCTTTACGCCTTCTCCGAAGGGCGGAACGTGCAGACATTCAACTTGCTCAAATACAATGCCAGAACCTCGGTTGATGTTAATTTTACAGTTTGTACTGAAAAAGTGAAAGGAGTACCCCGGGATCGAACCCAGTACCCTTCGGTTCAAAGGCACACGTTCTTACCTGTGAACCACCGAGGTTCTAATGACGGTTGAAGCTAAGACTTCAGGCTTTGTAAAACATTCTTCTTGTGACATTTTCTTTCCATAGCTTGTATTAGTTTCAGGTTCTTAGCCTAAATGTTGCCAATTTTGAAGTTTCAAATCACGACTTTGACGTTTTGAGGAAAACCTCAATTTATTTTTCTTTAAATGCACATAACTTTTTTGTCTTTCAACTTATAGAGCTAAATTTTAGTGGGTGATTTACCTATAATGGTATAAATCTGCGAACCAAACTTTGTTATTACCGGAGATTTAATTTTTTTTTAAAGGAAACACAAAGTTTTCCTGGAAAACCTGGGCCGATTTTCCTGGCTAACGAACTTATCCAAGCCACTTGCAAAAGGAAGGGATTCACCAAATTTAATTAAACTCGACACATAATTTTTTGAGTTATCGGTGTGATACACACACACACACACACACACACACACACACACACACACACACACACACACACACACACACACACACACACACACACACACACACACACACACACACACACACACACACACACACACACACACACACACACACACACACACACACACACACACACACACACACACACACACACACACACACACACACACACACACACACACACACACACACACACACACACACACACACACACACACACACACACACACACACACACACACACACACACACACACACACACACACACACACACACACACACACACACACACACACACACACACACACACACACACACACACACACACACACACACACACACACACACACACACACACACACACACACACACACACACACACACACACACACACACACACACACACACACACACACACACACACACACACACACACACACACACACACACACACACACACACACACACACACACACACACACACACACACACACACACACACACACACACACACACACACACACACACACACACACACACACACACACACACACACACACACACACACACACACACACACACACACACACACACACACACACACACACACACACACACACACACACACACACACACACACACACACACACACACACACACACACACACACACACACACACACACACACACACACACACACACACACACACACACACACACACACACACACACACACACACACACACACACACACACACACACACACACACACACACACACACACACACACAAATATATATATATATATATATATATATATATATATATATATATATATATATATATATATATATATATATATATATATAAAGTGTGGTAGAAAATTTTCATAAAAATATTTCAAATCCGATAGCTCAATAAATTTCCCCTTAAGCCAGAATCTTCAACCTTGAACCATTGTAACACCTATGTAAACGCAGGTGGGTACTAAATTAAAGAAAAATAACATAATGAGCTTCGCAGATACTTACAAATTTGTTCTAAAAACCTGTTTTGTTGTTTATTGTTTACAAAAACTAGATGGGTTGACTAAAACAAAGCCATCCAAGCATTTAATATGGAAAAATAGCTGTCATATTTATAATTTGACAGCAGCATTCCGTTTGTAAATATTTTTTTTTCTGAAAACATTTTGTAACTTTAATGAAATTTGCAACACATTTTTTTAGACACTTGCAGTACTTACATATTATGTCTAAGACCAAATTGAATTTTTTAGCTCTATACAAAATATAATTTTTTTCAAATAATCGCTAACTAGGACTCTAAAACCGATCTCCAAGGTCCATTTAAATTTAAAGAATTTGTTTTAGTAGTCTATCTTTCTAACGGTGTACACAATTCTTATGAAAATTCACCACTATAACGCACTTGCTGCGTCCCGAACTTTTCACTTCTCATTTGGTGAGAACCTTCAAAATCGTAACCTTATCTTGGTCAACAAACTGCAACTCTGCCAACATTATATCGTCTTCCGAATCCTGAGGATTAACAGGAATGGCAAAAACTAGTATATTTGTAAATATGGATCAATAAAGAATTAACCATGATGGGAGAAGCAATAGGATCTTCTCCAATTTTAACACTTCGTCATTTTTTGGGATATCTCTAAGATCAGGTATAGTGACTTCATCCTCATGAGTTTTAAGACAATTAAAATTGGTGTCGCTGTTGTTTAGAATTTTGGCAGTATTTCACAGGAAACATCTAGAATGCCTACATTAATAATTCATGCATATTTTTGCTTTAAAATTGAAGCTTGTGTGTGTTTTTTTCCCTTTAATGTCGGTCTATTTCCGCGACTATGGCCAATCACCGAGGCCAGGAAGCAGTTTCACCCCACTATCCTGGAAATTATGCTGAATTTCTGCCTTTCTGTAAGTAGCATATGGATCTTTAAGGTGACTAACATCGCATAGACACGGGACCGATGGATTTACGCCCCGCTTCGCTGGGCGGAACGTGCAGATATTCAACTTTCTCAAATACAATGCCACAACCTCGGTTGGTGTTAGTTTTACAGTATATACTGGAAAAGTAAACGGCGCACCCTGTGATCGATTATATGTGCATTATTCTATTGATTAATATGAAATATAAACTGGAATTACTGTATAATCTAAATTGAGAACTGAAAATTAACCAGGAACTATTTTTTTTTCAAAAACACTTACCTACGCCAAATGTGTTATTTTTCCAGTTCGTAACTTGCTCAGTTGTAACCTATCAGTGGCTGTAAGCTTTTTCTTTTCTCTTCACATATGTGACCTCTCAAATGCCTGGTGCAGAATACTAAACGTCCTGAAATTTATCAACGGGAAAGAGTGATTGTTATCAAAGTTGCCTTCCACAAACACGTCTACCATAAAATAAGTGCAAATCCCTTCATTTGTCTTTATGAGGGAACAAAAGACTTAACTAACCAGTAAAAGACTGTTGCCAGCACTGACCGAGGACGTGTCTTGTATTGGAAACAATGTTGTCGACTTTTGTCAAATGTCCTTAAATTCACGACAACTGCCAACGCGCTGCTTCGAAATGTTCGTTCGGAAGTGGAGCGGGATTTTATAATTGTATGGAAGTGGAAGGGAAACAATTTAACATTTATTTAAATAACATTCTTGCATTCATTGATATTTTGTCTTACGCTTTAATTGATTATGTTGTTGCCATTTCCAAACCAAAGACATCTTTTGGGAAACTATTCAAACTATAGAAAAAAAACGCAGTCTCTATTTTATAACATATTGTGTTATTTGGAGCTGTCGTGACAACATACTACTTGGTTCCGCAACGAGATGGCGCCTCCTCTCTCACTATGTGAAACGCAGAGATATAAAAGTCAGAGAGAAAACAGGAAAGTTGATTTTTCGCAAACCAATTATCATTAGCATATATTAAAATAGTTCGAGACGCAGCAAGTGCGTTATGGTAGTGAATTGTTATTAAATCTTTCAAATTTGAATAACTCAATTTTACATAAACTTAGACAGTTGAATTTTGGTATGGGGCAAAGTTTTTCTGAAGGCAACATAACCACCAAATTTAATTAAAACAACTTTGTAATTTTTGGAGAAAAAAATTTTTTCGAAAGAAAACTCAAAATTTAAATAACTCGATTTCCTATAAACTTAGAAAGTTGAGTTTTGGTGCGTATTAGAGTCTTCCCGAGGCCATATATACACCAAATTTCATTAAAATGGAATTGTAATTTTCGGAGAAATTTTTTTTAGAAAGAAAAGTCAAAATTTTTCCGAGAAACCTTGTTAGATTTGCTTGGCTAACGAACTCATCCAACTCATCAATAAAAGAAAGGCACTTGCCCAGTTTCATCAAAATCGGTTAGTTATTTTTTGAGTTAGCGGTTGGATACATATATATATATATATATATATATATATATATATATATATATATATATATATATATATATATATATATATATATATATATATATATATATATATATATATATATAAACATATAAAAATTGAAACTGACCCCGGATATGGGTTCTAGGGGTCCTAATTCGCGCTCATTTGAAAAAATTTTTGCAAAGTCTCACCATCGATACCTCTCTTTTAGTGAATTTTTAAAAATAAAAATTCACTAAAAAAGTTAGTGGAAAAAGAAGGACACATGACGTTGAAAAACTATCATCCTGTACATTGTGTGTGTGTGTGCGGGTGTGTTTTGTTTCTTTAACGTCGGCCTATTTCCGCGACAATCGTCAATCACCGACGCCCGGTAGCAGTGTCACCTAACTATCCTGCAAATTTTGCGAAACCCCTGCCTTTCTGTAAGGAGGGTAGAAATCTTCAACATGCACAACATCGCATGGACCCGGGACCGACGACTTTACGCCCCCTCCGAAGGGCGGAACGCGGACACATTCAACTTGCTCAAATACAATGCCACAACCTCGGTTAATGTTAGTTGTACAGTGTGTACTGAAAAAGTGAAAGGAGAACCTTGTGATCGAACCCAGTACCCTTAGGTTCAGACGGACACGTTCTTACCACTGAACCACAGAGGATTTATCCTGTACATTGTTTCTCAATATAACTAGGTCATTTTATAACCACTCTAGAAAGAATTATTTGTACCAAATATGGATTCGTTTGGATTCGTCATCTTAAAAAATGTAGGAGCTAAGCTAAAAAAATTTAACATTTTGAGATGTTTAACACCCTGTATTTCGAAAACTAATTATATTTGGACATATGTTCATAGAAACTTTTGGCTTAGAATATTATATATATATATATATATATATATATATATATATATATATATATATATATATAGAGAGAGAGAGAGAGAGAGAGAGAGAGAGAGAGAATATAGATATTATTAGCCTCGTTTTACAGTGGGTTTCGAGGAAAACCATAATGTTGCGCTTCCAGTTAACACAATTTGATTTAATGTTTGCAACTGATCTGTCAAAATATTTTGTATAAAATGTTACATTAAAAATGTTATTGTGAGATGTGCGACAGGGTCGCCATCTCGGTGCGGAACCAGGTAATATGTTGTCACAACAGCTCCAAATAACACAAAGTGTTATAAAATAGAGACTGTGTACAACCAACCATCAATTTTGTAAATAGTCAGCCCTGGCCCATTTCTTCCCTAATATAGGGACAATATATGTAAGGCTAGATGTATTCTCACCATAGTTAGAACCGCAGCCCGGTTTCACTCTCATTAGAGCTTATCAGTACAGTATACTATTTATGTTTTTGCTTTTTGGATACAGGTGTGGAGAAATGCATCATGCAGACCTTATTCACAACATCGTAGTGCGTGGGATATCGAGGTACGGTGAGACTCATACTCACTAAAACTCTCTCCCATGAAGTACCGGACCTTAGTCCACACCTCCGTCGGAAAGATTTCACACAATGACGTTTGGGTTTGAATGTTTCCATTCTGTTTTTGCCGCGGGGTAAGTATTAAGCTTTGGACGCTTATGCCTATGTGTAAGTTGCTCATAGTAGTCGGTGGCACTATGGAGAAGAGCATTTGGGTGAGAAGCGGCTTTTGCGAACTGAGTTGTGGATAGTTGAGTGATAAACTCAAGTATCTAAGACATTTCCAGATCAGAGTGAATCTGACTGTTTCTGACAAACCATGTCGCTCCGGTAACCATTCTCAGAATTTTATTCTGGGTAATTTGAAGGGTCTTGATGTGTCTGTCGGTCGCGGTGGTCCATGCAGGAGATGCATAGGTCAATGCTGGCCGGATTATGACTTTGTACATGAGCAGTTTATTGTTCATGGACAATTTGGAATTTCTATTAAATAGTGGGAACAGCTTCGAGATGAACATCGAGCCTTGCCAGTGACTTAGACGGTCGTCTAATGATACAGGTTCATGAGGTGTTTGTCTCCTCTTAGAGAATATGACTACTGAACATTTATCGGGGTTTATGGATAGACTAGATTTCCCATACCAGCATTGCTGCGCGTCTAGGGCGGTCTGTAGAAGTTCAGTTATTATCCTCGGCTGAGTGCAGCTGCTGAGGATGGGAGTGACATCTACGTACAGTGCGTATGTCACGTTTAAGGGCAGTGTAGGTATGTCTGCGACAAATATATTGTACAGCAGAGGGGAGATAGTAGAACCCTGCGGGAAACCAGCCGTGGCTGCGTAGGTTATAAATCTGGCTCCCAGATGTTTGAGCTGGAACTTTTGCAGGTATGACCTGATTAGCAGAATCGGAGGGAGATGATATTTAAATGATAGAAGTTTGTTTAGGAGACCAACACGCCAAACTCTGTCGAAGGCTTGAGCAATGTCGAGAGATATTGCACCAGCTGACTTGTTTTAATTAAAACCTTTGGTGATGTTTTCCACCAGACGAAGGACTTGGTCTGTGGTGGAGTGCTGGTCTCTGAAACCGAACTGCTCGTCAGGAAGGATATGATTCTCAGAGGTGAATGAAGCTAGCTTTTTCTGAATCAGTTTTTCGGCGATCTTGCCGATGACTGGGAGTAGGCTCATGGGCCTGTAGTTCTGAGATAACAGCGGATCTTTGCTAGGTTTCGGGGTGCTGATAATGTCGACAAGTTTCCACATGGAAGAAAAATGTTGAAATCTCATCACGGCATTCATAATCGTAACTATGAATACCACGGCTTTGCGAGGGAGGTTTTTCAGGGATACGTTGGGGATTCCATCGTATCCCGCAGTTTTCCTATTTTTTTATGATTTGATTATCTGGGAAACTTCTTCGAAAGTTGCGGGCTCAATCATTGTGTCTGGGGTGGCGCGAAGCACACTCCTGGCATAACGGTGCGTTCTTGCGAGGTGAGACAGATCCGCGAATGCACATGTTTTCTCCGCATCCGTGTATACGATGCCGTTACGGCCGTGAAGTGGGGATATCGAAAGTTTGTGCGAGCGAAGGGCTTTTGCCATTTGCCAGATGAAATTGTCTTGGACTGACAGGGTTTGAAGGCGTTCCTCCCAACAGTTGTTCCGGAGATCTTGTAGGGCGGATCGTACTTTGATGAGTACAGCAAAAACACACCTAAAAAGTAATACGGCTATGGTAGCCAGCCTCCCAGAACATTGTGAGATGTGCGACGGGGTCGCCATCTCGGAGCGCAACCAGCTGGTATGTTGTCACGACAGCTCCAAATAACACAAAATGTTATAAAATAGATACTGCATACAACCAAGAAAAAAATTTGTTTCATTAGATTTTTTATAATTTGTTGTGTTATTTGTATCTGTCGTGACAACATACTACCTGGTTCCGCACCGAGATGGCGACTCTGTCGTACATCACACAATCTCCTAGGAGGCTGGCTATCATAGCCGTATTACTTTATAGGTGTGTTATCGCTGTTATTACTATACTGTAGTGACGAGCTCTAATTAGAGCTAAACCGGTTTGCGATTCTAAGTATAGTGAGAATACATCCAGCCTTACATTAAAAATGTTGTCAATTGGATGGCTGTATTACGCCAAATTGTCTCAACTAAAATTATGTTTTTTGTCGCTATATTTTTAACATTTCTTCTTCATCAATCAATCACTCTCGTAGATCAGATTTAGACAATTTTTCTGTGTTTGTTTTTAAAAGCGATTTAAATACGTTGAGACTGACTACTAGAAATATGATCATGTATCTTTGAACACTAGAGCCTTCTAAACATGTGGCAACAATGTATGGTAGCCGCGATCAGTTAAGAGCGGTCATAAATTTGGTCAAGTGAGTCATCGGCTCCCACACTAAATCCAAACGGCGAACTCGTGCTGAATAGACAGGGAGATCACAGCAATCAGACAATCAGAGGAAAACTAACTCACATGATTGCTGATATTGTTAATCTTTCATCCAGATAGATGCCCTTTTCCTAATACGGACAATATTTGTCTCTAGTGGTGCTGGCAAACCGAAGGAGGAGTAGGCTAGAAAAGATATTAGTCACTTTTTTTGCAGGAAATCTTGTCATCTTTGATTGAGATTACGTAATACGGAACAAAATCTACTGACAGGAAGTATCATAGCTCTTGATAAAGATAGCCGGTCAAAATTGAAACAAAAATAATAATGGATATTATATTTTGGACTTATATTACACAATGTGTTGTTCATAAAAGCAATGCAAAATATTTTGTTTTTAATATAGATGGCTGAACAAACAACAAAACTGGCTGAAAATGCAATTTCTAAAAATATCTTTGACAAAAATTAAACCGATGCTTGCAAAATCTTTAACATTTGTATATCTAAATTGTTTAACATATATTTGACAAAATTCTTATTTATGAAATGATAACGTCAGAAAATTTAAGGGAAATAAAACTGATTCTTGTATTGTACCTCATAAATTTTATTTGCACACAATGTGTTAAAAGCAAGAATGTAACCACTGCATGGAAGTGCTATTAGCAAATTTTTATTAAACCTTTTAAAAAAAAATTCAGATGAGCGCGAATTTGGGTCACTAGGACCCAAAACCAAGGTCCGTTAAAATGTATATTATATATGTATATATATATATATATATATATATATATATATATATATATATATATATATATAATACAAGGAGCAGGTTAAGAGCAAGTCCGCCAGGAGACAACTGCATACACGTGTTTCAAGCTTATTAGCTATCATCAGTAGGGTATAACCAGGTGATGATAGGATGATGGGAACACTCTGGATGAAGAAGCAAATTCACACGGAGTCACAACAGGCAACCAGTGCACATTTGCAGCAACATTCGGAAGACCCTCAATTCGAGGGCAACAACCAAAATCGCCACGGAGGCTAAGAAATCACCTGCGTGAGCATCCGGAGCCCAGGAGTCATATCTATCTACAACAGGGTTTTTAACACGGCATTTCTATATACTATAGAAAGAGAAAGCTTAAGGGCAAGGCCACAAGGAGACAACCGCGTACACGTGTTTCAAGCAGCTTATTAGTTATCATATATATATATATATATATATATATATATATATATATATATATATATATATATATATATATATATATATATGTGTGTGTGTGTGTGTGTGTGTGTGTGTGTGTCAGGTCAAATAGCTTGTGACGTAAGCTCTAACCTGAGATGACGCAACTCAATATGGCTGCCATGATGGCAAACCACCACCCAGCACCCGCCACCTGGATGACGGGTCGATAGTGGTGATTGGATATCTTGTGACGTAAGCTTTAACCTGAGATGACGGAGTCCACAACGGAGGATGATGGGTGGTGATCACCACTCTTGGCAGCCATCTTGGATTACGTCATTTCTGGTTAGAGCTTAGCTCACAAGCTATCCGAGCGTCACCTTGGATTACATCACACGCATGCGCAGTGGCGTTTGGTGAAAGGTGGTAGGTGGGCGCAGAACCCCATTTATACCTACTAATACATTTTGTAGCACTTTTTTGACTGTTGTTTTATTTCGCCTCCTTTTTTTTTGTGGTTCTTCATCTTATCTTCTTCTGTTTACTCTCCGTTTGGCATTCCGCCGGCTATTTTCTGCTTTTTATGACTTTCTTTGGTTGGATTAGTTTTATACATAAGTTTAATTTTCTTGAAGAAGGTTGTGGTGTAGGAAATTATTGGCTCACGCAGTATATGTACTCCATGGGATTATCATTGTTTACTCATGTTACCTTATTATAGGTTTTTTGTAATTGTACAGTGAGCACCAAAATGATTTGTTTATTTTTAAAAAGCAATAAAAAATGAAGATGTTTCAGTCACAAAAATTCAGGACAGGAATCAAAAGAGGAGGCCTTGAAGATATTTTGACGGTTGCCTGATAGTTATCGGAATAGAGCGTAGGATTATATGAAACGACGTATGATTCGTATTAAAAATCTAATATATATATATATAATATATATATATATATATATATATATATATATATATATATATATATATATATATATATATATATATATATATATATATATATATAGTTCCATAATTATTGTAATAGTTCAACTATTATTTCGTCGCAAATAATACTCGTTGTGTTTCGTATCGAAGTGTAATTTGATATTGGTGTGTAAGTGGCAAAATAAAAGATTAGTAAAAAAGAGGATCACCTGGTGGGAAGCGATCTGCATAAAACCCCGAAAATCCTGAAAATGTTTGTGATACTATCAATTCTTCAAGAGCGAATCAATTAGTAAGACAACATGCAACAGCGTTAAATTATTCTGCCATGAGTACCCAAATCATTCTGCACAGGATGAAATTCGAATCGTACATAATAGCAGTAGCACTGAAAGTGGTGGAAAGATGGACGGTTGGCCAAAGGCTCGGGGTGAGCCCAGAGAAAGTTACCGTCATACCGTTTACGAGGAGGAGGAAGTGAGAGAGCCACAGAAGTTTCACTCTTAACTCACCCAAAGACGCTTATTATTAAGAACAAACAACTATTTTGGTTCTCACTGTGTATGTACAGGCAAAAACCTTATTTATACTTTATTAATTTTTTATCAAGGTTCATAATACAACTTGTTACACTTGACTTTTTTATTGTTTTTTTCTTATTTCAACAACACACCACGAGGGTTTACAGCTTAAATACTATCGTACCGTGAGTGTCGACAAGAAGGAAAGAGGCAACTTGTTAATTCTGGACTTGAAGTAAGTACACTTGGAGAACACCCAAATCACCACAACACATATTTCAGAGACCTTACGATCGTTTCGTTGACAATGTCAACATCTTCAGAGGAATAAATTTTTTTCTTCCTCTGAAGATGTTGACATTGTCAACGAAACGATCGTAAGGTCCCTGAAATATGTGTTGTGGTGATTTGGGTGTTCTTCAAGTGTACTTATTAGTGCTCATCACAGGTTCCAGTTTTCACATTCTGGACTTGAAGGTTTGGAGGTTCGGGGGAGAATGAAAAACATGTGCCGGCAAGGAATTCCACAACTTGGAAGCCCTCGGGACAAAAGAGCGGGCATGACAAGATGTTCTATGTCTGGTTACCTGGACAATAAAAGGGTGCATTCGCTCTGTTCCCCTGGTAGATCTGTTGGAGGCAGCAGGTGGAGGAACTATGGAAGAAAGCTCCTGTGAACAGAGCCCGTGCAGATATCTATAAAAGAGAGAGAGGTAACCAACGGCACGTCAGTGGGCAAGGGATGACAGCCTTTGGGCGAGGGCAGGCTCACCGATGAGACGTATAGCTCTCTTCTGAATGGACTCCAGGATAGCGAGTGTAGAAGCGGCAGCGGCACCCCAGATGTGGGAGCAGTATTCGAGGTTTGGTCTTATTTGTGAAGTATATAAGGTATAGAGATTAGCTGGTGAAAAGTATTTGCGAGCCCGGAAGAGGAAACCTAATTTCTTAGCAGCCGCTTCTGCAATTAATGTGAGATGTTGGTACCAATTGAGATTACGATCCACAGAAATGCCAACAAGTGAAAAGGACTCATTACTTTGAATAACTTGGTTGTTCATTGTGATATGTCTAGGGTTGGTGTATCTCTTATGAGAAAGAAAGCAAGACTCTGGTTTGGTGGGGTTGAACTGTACAAGATTTCTACCTCCCCAGTCTAATATTTGTTGAAGATACACGGAGAAAGAACTCTCCATGAGTCTGCGATCCTCATCTAATTGGGCTAAAGAGACAGGCTTAGAATATTGTATATTTGAGTGGAGGGTGCTGTCGTTCGCCTAACTGTGAACTGGGTTGGATGTGCTAAAGAGGAGGTCATTGATGTGGAGAAGAAACAAAGTGGGGGCTAAAGCTGAACCTTGAGGAATTCCTGCATTCATTGGATACAGTTTAGAGGAATGGCCATCTACGACAACAGAATTGCTCCGGTTGGAGAAGAAATTTACTGTCCAGGTACAGAGTTTTGGTGGTAGGCCATAGGCCTGAAGTTTATTAAACAGCGCTGCGTGCCAGACCTGGTCGAATGATTTGGATATGTCTATAGCGACAATCTGGGATTCACCGTGTGGTTCCATAAACTTGTTACAAGAATGGGTGACAAAGGAAAGGAGGTCGGCAGTTGATCTGCGCTGACGGAATCCATATTGCCTGTCGTGGATTAGACTGTGTTTTTCAAGAAATTTTTGTAATTCGGTGTCCATATACTTTTCCATCACTTTAGAGACGACTGAAATGAGAGAAATAGGCCTGTAGTTGCTAGGAAGCGCTTTGGGTCGGTTTACATTTTTAGGACAGCAGACATATGTGTTGAGATCGCGACCCTGTATTACATCTCACAATGTTCTAGAAGACTGGCTACCAAAGCCGTATTACTGTATAGGTGTATTCTCGCTGTAATTAGTAGTACCGTACTGATGAGCTCTAATTAGAGCGAACCGGTCTTATGGTGAGAATACATCTAGCCTTACATACATTGTCCCTATATTAGGGAAGAATTGGGCCAGGGCTGACAATATACAAAATTGTTAGTTGGTTACATACAGTCTCATATTTATAACATTTTATGTTATTTGGAGCTGCCGTGACAACATACCACCTGGTTCCGCACCGAGATGGCGACCCTGTCGTACACCTCACAATGTTTTATTAATCTGTTTTTCTTTGAAAAATTAATCGTGATACTATTTGAGAAAGGGGGTAAACGACACAAAATTAACACATATGTAGGCAATATAAATATTATAGGTACACAAAACAAAATGTATTGCAAAACGGAATGTGAATACAAATAACTAGATGCCAGTATAAGAATTTAATATAAACATGTTTGGGAGCCATGCCTCAAAATGTCTAAACGTCGCCTTAAACTTTCAGATGATGGCAGGTTAACTTTCCACTTGGATCCTGTAGTGACAAGAATGGAGAATAGAGAAAATTTACTATAGTCACAAGGCATAGGGGATGTAGGCAGCATCAGGTAAGAGTAGAATGATTCACTGGTGAATTTAGTGCGACTGTATAATAGGGGAAGACTGTGTACATGGGAAGACTACTGCTGCATCACATACAAGCACTACTAGCACACCCCTGGGACACCAAGGAAAAAATACACCTCCATTCCCTGTGAATTCCCTCTTATTACTAGTGTTCACGTCATCTTAAAAGATGTTTGTGCGTTTTCGTAATACTCAGTATGTGGTTACGTACAGCATCGTACAGTATAATACATAATCATTTATGTTCAAAATGTAAATATAAAAGTCTGGACGCAGCAAGTGTGTTATGGTAGTGAATTTTCATTAAAATGTTTTTAATAGCAAGCAGGCATCAATTTTGTCACCGGGATAACCTATATAGTAGAAAAAATGTACCATATTTTATCCAGTCCAGTTAGTTAGTCCCCTGTGGGTCCTAAAAGAATAGGCCCAAGGTAACTCCTGCCTGTCGTACGAGGCGACTAATCGGAGTCAAGCAGGAGGTAGTGGACTTTTCGCTTATGTGATAGTAAAGGATTTTTTCACGTCCGAGGTGGTACCACCCCTTAGATCAAGTGGCCGGTGAAGTCCCAACGGACGTTTCCGGTTCTGGTGTATGAGTCGGTTTCCCTTATAAACAAAAATGATGATGGCTCCTCCTTGCACAAAAGATTACAGAGATAAAATACCCCTCCATTCGGATCTCCGGGAGAGGGGTGTACAGGGGGCGCCGGCATCAAGATTTAACATATCCTTCTCGAATATATGTGGCCTAAATTCTAACCTGAACTGCTTCCACCATTTCCTCCAGGCTAATAGGCCCCAACTCCTCTTTCTCACCAAAACCCAAATCAGTGCCAAAACAGCCACTAATCACCTTAATTTCCCGGGATATGAGCTCCTTACTTCCTTTAGATTGCATGGAGGTGTGTGCGCATACGTCCGTAGCAATCTACCCTGCAACAGACTTCCCAATTTAGAAACTGGAAGAAAATACATACTTTGGATGGAACTCTCTCTCAGGGCTGCAACTAAATTTATCTGTTGCATTTACCGGTCACCTTCTGACAACAATGTTGTCCAGCTCTTAGACTATCTTTCTGAAAAAACCGACCATCTGATTTCTGAATATCCTTCCTCCGAGGTCACTAGTCCATAATAAGGAATGGCTAGGATCTTCAAAAACCGATTGACAAGGGAAGGCAGCAGAGGCCTTTATAGTCAGCAATTATGTAGCCAATATGGTTCAGCAACCTACTTACTTTCCTCGCATAACACAGAGCTCAAATCTCTTGGATTTCATTCTTACTACAAAACTTGAATGCTCTAAGATATCAGTCACCGCCCCCCTTGGTCGCTCAGACCATGACATTGTCACTGCTTCCTGGGCAATGCAACCCGAGGTCACACAGTCATTACACTAACGTATCGTTTGGCACTACAACTCCGTGATCTGGGAACAAATGCGGGACTAGTTTTCCTCATTTCCATGGGCGTCTGTCTGCTTCTCTCATCCTGACCCCTCTGATATCTCACAAAACGTCACCGAAATTATCCAAGCTGGCATGGAATTATTTACTCCACGTAGACAGAAAACCTCTTCAGCCTCTCAACAGCCGTGACAAGGCCAGACTTGAAAAGGTGAAAGCTCACAAAACGCTTCTACACAATCTCAGTCAAGAAAACCGTCAAGCATTTAACGAAGCAAGAAACCGCTATGTCCACATTCTTTCTGAGGCAAAAAACTCGTTTAATAACCACATCAAAAACAACGTCCTCTGAAGTTCCAACGGCAACAAATCCTTCCGGACTCTTGCTAAATCTACTGGGAATAATTTCTGCAAGAACACGTTTCCACCTCTTATTTTAGGGGATGAAATTGTTTCTACCGCCCTGGGCAAAGCTGAACTTCTTGCTTCATTGTTCGCCGGCAATTCTACTCCGAACCCACGTCCAAATGTACAACCACCAACAGTCCCCAATATCGCGCATAAAATGACCGATGTCATTTTCAAAACCAAAAAAGTTACTACCAGGAAAGCCTCTCTCTAATCCTCGACAGGCAGTATGGATTCCGTCAGTGCAGAATAATTGCCGACCTCCTTCCCTTTGTCACCTATTCTTGAAAGAAGTCTATGGAACTACACGGTGAATCCCAGATTTTCGCTTTAGACATATCCAAAGCATTCGACCAGGTCTGGCACGCAGTGCTGCTTAATAAATTTCTAGACTATGGCCTACCACCAAAACTCTGTACCTGTACAGCAAATTTCCTCTCCAACCGGAGCATTTCTGTTGTCGTAGATGGCCATTCCTCTAAACTGTGTACAATTAATGCAGGAGTTCCCCAAGCTTCAGCTTCAGCCCCTACTTTGTTTCTCTTCCACATCAATGACCTCATCTCTAGCACTTACAACCCAGTTCACAGTTACGCTGACGACAGCACCCTACACTTAAATATACAATACTCTAAGACTGTCTCTTTAGCCTAATTAGGTGAGGATCGCAGACTCGTTGAGGGTTCTGTCTCCGTGGATCTCCAAAAAATATTAGACTGTACAATTCAACCCCAGCAAATCTCAGTCTTGCTTTCTATCTCATAAGAGATACACCAGCCCTAGACCCATCAAAATGAACAACCAAGTTATTCAAAATAATGAGTCATTTTCACTTGTTGGCATTTCTGTGGATCGAAATTGGCGCCAAGATATCACAGAAATTGCAGAAGCGGCTGCTAAGAAATTAGGTTTCCTCTTCCGGGCTCGCAAATACTGTTCACCAGCTAATCTCTATACCTTATATACTTAACAAATAAGGCCAAACCTCGAATACTGCTCTCACATTTGGGGTAACGCTGCCGAGCTATACGTCTCATCGGTGACCCTACCTTTACATAAAGGTTGCCATCCCTTGCCCACCGACGTGTGGTTGATGACCGCTCTTTATTTTATAGATGTCTGCACGGGAACTGCTCAGAGAAGCTTTCTTCCATAGTTCCTCCACCTGCTGCCCCCAACAGATCTACCAAGGGAACAGAGCGAATGCACCGTTTTACTGTCCAGGTCACCAGACATAGAACATCTTGTTATGCCCGCTCTTTTGTCCCGAGGATTTCTAAGTTGTGGAATTCCTTGCCGGCACCAGTTTTTCCTTCTCCTCCGGACCTTCAAA
Organism: Tillus elongatus; assembly: GCA_964006375.1. Classification (NCBI taxonomy): domain Eukaryota; kingdom Metazoa; phylum Arthropoda; class Insecta; order Coleoptera; family Cleridae; genus Tillus; species Tillus elongatus. Next base: position 15,743,491 of record OZ023265.1, read on the forward strand.
CCTTCAAGTCCAAAATATACAAGTTGCTTCTTTCCTCCTTGTCGACACCCACGGTACGATAGTATTTAGGTTGTGAGCCCTTTCGTGGTGTGAAATATTAAAAAAATAATAACTTATTGTTTGAAAATGTACAAACATTTCCGAAAATAAACTAAAATTGTTTCCGAAAAAACTAGTTTCCTAGCCTACGTACCTTAGGTTAATAGCAAACTGAGTTATTGAATTTTGAAGCACCTAATGAAAACTCGCTACCGAAACGCACTGACTGCGTCTAGATTTTTTTTACAAGCATGCATCATATTTCGATGAAAAATGCAATAAGGAATGTTAAAAAAAAATGTAGGTAACACCAACGACTTATTGGTCACCCTGTAATTGTCAAAATAATTTTATAGGATGCAGCTCAAGACATCCTATAGGTAAGGTAAGCTTGGCTCCAGTGTTTTTACTCACTCTGTATGCTGTTTGCAAGGAATTCTTTCTGTATTGATTGAAGTTGAAAGAAGAACACTTTTCCAGATTTTTGGCCTTATAGAGTATTCCATGCTGACATATTAATGAAGATACAGTCCGTCAAATGTGCCTCTGCTGTTTTAAAAAAGTGGCCATCATTTTTGAATGACTCGGTATATACCCCAACAACATACATTGGATGAATCGCCAAAACAAGGGGAATACAAAAGTAAAACAATATCCAGCATGTGCCATTTAAAAAAAGTGAAGTTTGGGTTGTATCTAACTTATGCGACACCCTTTATATGACAAGTACACTTGGAGAAACCGAAATCACCACAACACATTTTAAAAAGACCTGACGATCGTTTCACTAACCAAGTTAGCGTCATCAGAGGATGAAAAATTCTAACTATTTTAAAAACTAACATCACCTTATATACCGGATCTTAGGTAAAGGGACCGAACTGAAATGGGAAAATAAACGCAGGCAAATTCTGCAGTGTATTGTATTTTTATCGCGGGACGAGGTCTGCACTGTCCCTACTAACTTATTTTAGATAAGTTAGTAGGGACAGTGCAGACCTCGTTCCGATCGTCAGATCTTTTTAAAATGTGTTGTGGTGATTTGGGTTTCTCCAAGTGTACTTGTCAGTGCTCATCACAGGTTTCAATATCTCAAAAAATAACAAAGTTATTTTGGTGAAATTTCGTCAGTATGTTGCCCTTGTAACTCCACCACATACAAAAGCTCAACCATCTAGGTTTATAGAAAACTGAGTTATGCAAATTTCAAACAGTTAATGAAAATTCGCTACCGTAACGCACTTGCTGCGTTCCCAATTTTTTTCTTTTGTAGACGCATCTAGTTACTTACAAGAAGTCGTTAGTTACGCCTGAGAACATAAACATATGTAACGACGGTTTCTGCAAAAAGAGTCTTTATTTTTTCTAGGTGTCTTAGAATGGAAAAAAGTCGTGTGATGAGAATAAATTCTGAAACCGAGCTATTGTTACACCCCTCGAGTACTCTCTAGAATGCGAAGAAAATCCCCAGCGCGAGTGCAGTGCACACAATAATCAGTGGAGTTCATCATTAACTTCTACTCCTTTAATTACCTTCGTGAATAAACACTCAACATTGTTGCAGTGTGCCATGAAAAACGCAAATACAATACCAGCCACATAATTAGACTTGTTCTCCCATAGAACTTATCTCTCTGTTTACGTGAGGGTTGATTTTTATTAGTTTCACTACACGTCTTGACGATTTCTCGAGTGTTTCCATTTGCCCCCTCCGTTTCTCCTTCTGTTTCTATTTGTTTTAAGGAGTTTTTATTTGATTGGACGCTACATTTGATAGCTCATTTTATAAAACAATTCTATTAGCTTTTACAAATAATACTGACAAATTAACCACTTGTTAGTTTTTCCAGGAAAGTTTGGTCTTTAGTTTGCTCTTATCGTGAAGCGGTTTACAGAAAGAGGTAATCAAATTCTATCGGGGAAATAATAGGTAAAGTTTCTGGCTTGTTTGTTTATTTTTCCGGTTGTGGGTTTCTGAAAGTTTCGTATTTATTCGAATATTTGTTAATTTCGGTATATTTGTGTTTGTTTTGAAATACATAGACTGGTAACAACAACAAAGTCTTAATAATAAATCTACACTCTCTCTAAGGAAATAGGTCATTATACGGGGTGTTTCATCGAAAATATGGCATACAAATATAGTTAACTGGTCCGTCTGGTTCACAGACGGTTCCGGCGGGGAGCGTGAGACGGGGGCAGGCGTTTATTCGGAAGGTCATAGTATTTCTCTCGCAGCTCATGCACTGGTCTTTCAAGCCGAAATGTACGCCATATTGCACTGCGTGCACAGTAGCTGCTCGTACCTAAAGGTATTGTGGGTGCGCAAGAAAAAAAAGTTCGGGACGCAGCAAGTGCGTTAAGGTAGTGAATTTTTATTCAATACTTCAAATTTCAATAACTCAAGTTTCTACGAACTTAGAAAGTTGAGTTTTGGTTTATAGTAGGGTCTTACCAAGAGCAACATATTCGCCAAATTTCATCAAAATAACTTTGTAATTTTCGGAGAAAAAATTTTTTTTCGAAAGAAAACTCAAAATTGGAAAAACTTAATTTTCTATAAACTTGTGTGGTAAGGTCTTCATCAAGGCAATATCTCCACCAAATTTCATTAAAATAACTTTGTAACTTTCTAAGAAAAAAAGTTTTCTCGAAATAAAACTCAAAATTTGAAAACCTTAATTTTTTATGAACGTAGAAAGTTGAATTTTGGTGCATAGTAGAATCTTACCCAGTGCAACATATCCACCAAATTTCATTAAAGTAACTTGGCAATTTTCGGTGAAAAAAAAATTTTAAAAGAAAACTCAAAATTTTCCCGGAAAACCTTGTCCCATTTTCCTGCCATTAATAAAAGAAAGGCACTTACCGAGTTTCATCGAAATCGGTTAATTATTTTTTAAGTTAGCTGTTGGATACATATATATATATATATATATATATATATATATATATATATATATATATATATATAAATTGATACTGACCACGAATATGGGTTCTAGGGGTCCTAATTCGCGCTCATTTGAAAAAATTTTCTCACCATCGATACCACTCTATTAGTGCATTTCTTTTAATAAAAATTCACTTAAAAAACCTACTTACTAAACTTAATAATTATTAACTACTTACTAAGTTATCCTCTAGTTAGTTATACGTTATAGTAGTTAAAAAGTCCCTTAAAAAGTTAACCTTTAAATTTATAATATTATCCACTGAGTTAATCACAGCATCACAATTATTTTGTCCACTTATTAAGCAACCCGAAATAGTGGCCATCATAATAATAATAATTGTCTTGTTAGAACATGTAAACCACAACGAAATGATCTAATTAAAAATCAATTCGACGCGAAGACGAAAATTACTAGGTAGTAGGTACACACGCTCTACCAAAAGTCCACTACAAACTGAAGTGTGTAATTTTATAGCGCACAACATATTGCTTATTCGGTCGTTTTCGACAACGATCGGTGATCATTTCGCACTGAAGTATCGAATTTCCGGGAGAGCACCGAAAAATACACACCGCCGCCTAACTGATTTATATAGATATAGATGTATATAGCGTCTGCAACGATTATTACTATACTTATGACTTATTCTGATTCTATATTCTGTGTTAATGGCTGCCGAATGCAGGAGGTAAAAAAGACAATAAAAATTTATTAAAATATAGCATAGCAAAAATATTATTTTTTCCACGGCAGGAGCCGCCCCTGTGCGTGCAAGAGAACAATGGGGGGGGGCTAGACTAACAATTGGATCCTCATAACCACAGACAGCCAGGCAGCTCTTAAGGCCCTAAGTAGCCCACGGGTAAATTCCAGGCTGGTAAGTGAATGCCAAGACGAGGCGTGCAATCTGGCTGGGCAGAATGAGGTCACCCTCATCTGGATGCCTGGTCACTCGGTAGTCAAAGGCAATGAAGAAGCTGACAGTTTCGCGAAGAGACGATAAGCAGAACCATTGATGGAAGCAGAACCGGCCCTGGGCGTGACAAAGAGCACTGCCAGGGATCCATTAAGTCCTGGGTCAGAAATGAACATAAGGTGTACTGGGCAGACTGTCCAGGGCTCAGGCATGGGAAGTCAGCAATTGAGGAACCCGGTTCAAATAGAGGTGTGGAACTGCTAAATCTTAGCAGAAGGCAGCTCAGGAACATCACAGGACACTTGACGGGACACATGGCTGTTAAGAAACACCTGCATAAAATGGGACGGTTCTAGGGGGACTTGGCATGCAGACTCTGCGGCGAGGGGAAGGAATCAGCCCACCAGATCTTCTGTGAGTGTAAAGCTCTGGACCACAAAAGAAAGCTGACCTACAGACAGCCTAGTTTGGATACAGAACAATATAAACTTCACCCTACCAGTTGCTGGACAGACTTGTTCAAGGCAAAGTGATTTTGGAATGGGTGGAGTAAAAAAGACAAAGGCCATGCACGGTAAGTCAAAGGCTGCGGTGCTATCGGGGCGGCAAAGACGCAGACGGGCTCTAAGGAAAGAAATAGATAACTGGTGTCAAAATAAAATCATTAAGACAAAGATTTATACACATGGTGATTCTTTAATCTTACAAAAGATTTTAAGGAGCGATTCCTTGTCAAAAACTAAAGGGGGTGTTTTACATAAAAATATTTCCAAAAACATCTCCATTTGGAGTTACACCCATTCAATAGTGTAGGATAAAATAAACTGCTTATTTAGTTTTTCAAATTTGAAGATACGTGAAAGAATAAAATTTTTGATATAACTTTACCTTATCAAAAGCTTTCCTACACCAATATTCTTATTCGTCTCTCACCCTCAGAAGGGATTGAAAATTGTAACGCTTCATGAGTTTTTCATTGTACATTTTTGTGGAGTTTCAAAATTTCAATTCGAAAAATGCTCTTTTACAGCCCGACTCACTCCGAACCATTGTAGTTTTCCGCATTTTTTTTCGTTAAATTTGCCGTTTTTGAGCAAAAACAATTAAATACATGTCATGGAATGAACGAAATAATCACAATTGTCACTGTCACTATTTGTGTGGTTATACATTTAAAAGACCGTATAAGTCGTGCACTACAATACACGTGTCAATTGGCTTTATCGATACACAGTGATTATGAAAGCAAGGATTATCAGATGAAATTCCCGATAATGTATTATCTTTAAAAAAATTATGTTGCAAAGAAGACAGTAAAAACTATGTGTGTGTTTTTGTTTCTTTAACGTCGGCCAATTTCCGCGACTATGGCCAATTACCGACACCAGGGAGCAGTTTCACCTCACTGTCCTGGAAATTTTGCAGAACCCCTGCCTTTCTGTAAGGAGAGTAGGGATCTTTAACGTGCCCAACATCGCATTGACACGGGACCGACGGCTTTACGCCCCCTCCGAAGGGCGGAACGTGCAGACATTCATCTTGCTCAAATACAATGCCAGAACCTCAGTTGATGTTAATTTTACAGTTTGTACTGAAAAAGTGAAAGGAGTAGCCCAGTACCCTTGAGTTCAGAGGCACACGTTCTTACCCCTGAACCACCGAGATTCTTTAGCGAAAACTAATTTTACACTGACATTTGTTAAAAAACACCCTTCATTTGGACCAATGATTGTGAAAAAGCATTCAAGACACTAAAGCAGGCTCTCTGTTCGTCCCCGATTTTGACATACCCCCAGCCTGGTCACCGGTTTATTTTGGACACAGACCCGAGCAATGTTGGCATTGGCGGCGTGCTTTCACATGAACAGGGAAGCCAAGAGAAGGTTGTAGCGTATTTCAGCAAAGCACTGTCCAAAGCAGAGAGGAACTGCTGTGTGACGAGAAAAGAACTTCTAATTATTATCAATACGTTGGAACATTTTCACAAATATCTATATGGTCAAGAATTTTTACTGAGAACCGATTACGCTTCACTACGTTGGATTATTCAATTTAGAAATCCAGAGGGTCAGATGGCCAAATGGCTAGAACGCCTTTAAGAATACAACTTTACCATCGAATACCGCCCAGGACGACAGCACGGTAATGCCGACGCCCTATGCAGGAGACCTTGCTCACCAAATGCAATCATTGCCTCTCTGGCGAAAATAGGAAAGGGTTGATCTCGAAGTGTGTAGGAGGACAACAGTGCAAACAGTTAACCCATAGAGGTTAATGCAAGACCAAAAAGAAGACCCTGATATCCAGCCAGTCTACAGATAGAAGGAGACTTGCCACCAAAGACCCGCTTGGTCCGAAGTTAGTGATAAAAACGCTGCCACCAAAAGTTACTGCGCCTAGTGGGACTCTATTGAAATCAAGCATGGTCTTTTGGTAAGGAATTGGGAGTCAGAGGATGTAACCCGCATAATGAAGCAAATAGTCCGCCCGCGGCCAAGAGTTAGAGAGGTAATCGAGGAGATCCATGATGGAGCAGGTGGAAGCCATTTAGGGGTGAAGAAAACTTTGGAGAAGGCCAGAGAACGTTTTTATTGGTTAAGATGTATAGCTGATATGGAGGAATAGTGCACAACCTGCCAAGAGTGTGCATCCAGTAACGGACCTAAATCAAAAACCAGGAAGCGAATGAAACAGTACAACATGGAGCCCCATTGGAAAGAATTGCAATCAACATAGCTTGCACTTTTCCTAGAACAGAGACAGGAAATCGCTATATGCTTGTAGCCATGGATTATTTAAGCAAGTGGCCAGAAGTATCTGCGGTCCCGAATCAAGAGGCCACCACCCTTGTAGAAGTATTGGTAAATGAGTTTTTCTGCAGATTTGGCGCATCGCTAGAGCTCCACTCACCAAGGATAAAACTTCGAGTCGGCTGTATTTAGAGAGATTTCTAAGCAGATGAGAATCAGAAAAACGAGAACTACACCCATGCGCCCTCAATTTGACGGAATGGTGAAAATATTCAATGCTACATTGAAGTCCCACTTAAGAATATTTTTCAATGAACACCAAAAGGATTGGGACCGGCACATTCCACTATTTTTATGGCATACCGCTCGGCCGTACATGAGACTACCGGATATACCCCAGCCAGCGTAGTTTTTGGGCGAGAGTTAAGACTTTCTCCTGATCTCATATTTTGAAAACCCACAGATGCTCCACGTTCAACTAATGAATACACCAAAGATATAGAAAGAAGAATAGAAGCCATCCACTCTGCTGCCAGAATGCATATATGAGTAGAAAGCAACCGCATGAAGACCCGTTATGAGGTGCGAGCTAATTCTACTGATTTTAAAGAAGGAGATCGTGTGTAGTTTTACAATCCATACGACGCAAGGATGGTCACCGAAACTACATAAATGATGGGAAGGTTCGTATATAGTGGTCAAAATGATCAATGACGTTGTTTATCGCATTCAGAGGAGCTCGAAGAGCAAGATGAAGGTGGTCCATATGCACAGACTTACGCCATACCAAGAAATGTCAGAATTCGACTGGGACTGTCGCATGTAAGAAGGGGCAGTGGCACATCCGTCCCTATGAAAATTAAGTTTATGGACTCTGTTACTTTTATGGTCAGAGGCCGGTTGCAAAACTGTGTTGGTAACAGCGAACACTCTGGGATTATATTTCTGGAAGGGACCAGAAGTGACAGGTGTAGAACAGTGTAGAAGGTTTAGAATTTCTATGGACAGTATAAATACGGAACCGCACCTAGAGTAAGTTAGTCAGTAATAAATTAATAGAATAAGTGATCATAGAAGGCGAACAGTGAAATATGGAAATTCTATGGATATTTAGTGATAGAGCGTAATATTTTAGTTGACAGTGTTGTTGGAAAATAGTTAGGTATAATAAATTAGTATTTTAAAAAGCTTTTTTTTTAGTCAACAAATTCAGAACCACGAAGAATGTAACAGTAAAAAATAGTATTTAATCAACAAAACGAAATAATACTCCTTCTCCTGTTTTAATTATAATTTTATGCCTTATTGCTGCTTAAAATAAATAAACTTCTTACAACAGGGACCGCCACCATATTTTAGGTTTTAGTTGTGGCGCTGGAGGCCTTGCAAGTTGGACACCCTGATTTAAAGCATTGTCCAACAAATCTGGACAATTGTGTGTATCCATTATGCTGCTCGGATGCAGGACTTCATGATATTGCACAGAATCAAACACTGACGGATGTCTGGTCCAGACGAACTCGGAGAGAGGTTATCTCTCTTTGAGCTTTGATATGGGCAAGCGAATTCGCTCAGATGGCAGTACATCTGTCAAACAAAGTGTCACCTCGCAGATGTCGTCTCCTGTCGGAAGCTCGATTTGTTGGGTGAAATTTAAGCTAACGCTGGCAGGTGTTGAACCTGGACGATCCCGGAGGCGGCTGGGGTCTCTAGGGGTGGATTACACCTCGAGACTTGGGCCTACTCTGTGAGCATCGATACAGGCTAACGACCCCGCCTGGATGCTGCTCGAAGGCGGGACTTCATGATACCGCCTCGAGTCAATGAAACACTGGCGGAGGTCTGGTGCAGGTGAGGCTGGGGGGAGGCAGACATCTCTGGGGAGTGATATGCACCCGGAGTTTGGCGCCTCCACTGTAGCCTCAGAGACTGACAATTGTCCTCGCTTGGTTGTTACTCGGGAGCGGGGTTCCAGATGATACCGCCCTGCATTGAGCCCTGGCGTGTGTCATGTGTCCAGACGTCCCGGGGGCTCTGATCTCTGATGAGTGGTAAACACCCGGAGTTTGGAGCCCATACTGTGTGCTACGAAACGGACGGACGGTCTCGCTGGGGTGATTCTCGGGAGCGGGACTCGATGGGATGTTGCCTTGAGTCTTAACACTGTTAGGTGTCAGGTTTGAAAGAGCCTGAGGGGAGCTGAGATCTCTAGGGGTGAATTACAACTGGAGATTAAACGCTGCTCGAGAGCGGGACTTCATGATACCGCCTCGAGGCAAACACTGACGGATGTCGTGTCCAGACGAACTCGGAGAGAGGTTATCTCTCTTTGAGCTTCGAAACGGGCAAGCGACTTCACTCAGATGGCAGTACACCTGCCAAACAAACTTTCACCCTCAAGAAAAGATCGACTCCCTCAGGAAGCTGGAATTGATGGGTGAAATCTAAATAATTAGACGTGAGCCACAACAGACCTAAGGTCGCGGTGGAGAGACTGTAATAGCCCACTCACAATAAAATCTAATCTAATCTATCCATAAAAATAGAAGGGCTATATAACAATTCTGTAACACAAAAACATGTTAGGTACATAAATGTTCATATGACTATTTATTGATTAATTAAATATTAGTTCTGATTGCACTGTTGAGGCAAAATGTATGCAAGTAAGCTAGGAACGCGGAATAATCCTTAGCGCAGTAAATTTACGACATCTTGGACAGCAGCATGGTTGAATTTAATGTCCTTTGCACTTCTACAATGAATTTATGGTGCAATTCTCATTATTCGCTTTAAATTAATCCAGAAAACGAATGAGCTACTCCTCTTCATGATATTATTTTAATAAAAGTTCCGGAGTTATTTCATCTCGCTGTGTGGTTAGTACTGCTGGTGCAAATTGTATTTATGCAATTTGCCTTCTTCCTTGTGGGTATATTTTCTAGTAAATGTGATGTCTCTATGTGGACTACAAAAATAGTAAAATATAGTTAGTTTTGGGCTTGACAACTAATGAGTTAAATATCATACACATTTCTACAGTTAATTATATTTGGCACTTAGAAGTAATTCATTATGTTGCTTTTGATACAACTTAAA